>JAVJGI010000014.1:81183059-81270569 GCA_035590275.1 Ibycter americanus
TAGAAAACCCAAGAAAAAACAGAAAAACCAAGAAAAACTGAACAAAGAAAAACAAACAAAAAAACTAGGAAAAAAATAGAAAAAAGAAAAAAAAACCAGAAGAAAAACAGAACAGACAAAAGCAGAAGAAAAAAAATAATCAGAAAAAAGAAAAATAGGAAAAGGAAAAATAGAAATCGAGAAATCCAAGCTACTAACTCTTTTCTTTTTCCGCCAACTTTCTGTGCATCCTCAGCCTCCCCCCAAAATGTACTATTTTAACGAGAACCCTACATTGAATTTTTGATCTTTTGCAGTATCAGTCCTCATCTACAGTTCTCCTGGGCTTTTCTGAGTACTTCTAGCACCTAATGCACCTCAAATTCTACCCTTACACTCTGTCATTAGACTAAGATATTTCATAATGAAGTACTTCTGTTTGTAGAGCAGATAGTATTTAACTGCTGTGTGCTTATGCATTCCTTGCAGTTTTAAGATGAAACACAACTTGTAACAAATGTTAATTCAATTTAAACCTACCTTTAAACTAGACTCATAGTCTGTGTTCACTTTGAACATAAGCCCAAGTCGCAAATGAATTTCCTTGGCTCGACAAAAGCTGGGATCAACATAAAGCGCCTCCTGAAATGCTTTAATTGCCCTGAAAGAAAAACACAGATTAAAAAAATATTTATTTACTGAAGCATTACTTTATAATCAATGTTATTTATATGACTAGCAGAAAGCAGATCAGAAAGCACTGTTCCAGAAGAACATATCGAAATGATGGTTTACATGCAATATTTTTGGTGCAAGTCAAGGACTGGGTAATTTTGTACTCCAGATATGCTGGTATATTTGAAAGTCTAATCTTTTCTATTAATTTAGGGAAACTAATTTGCTGCATGAAATACAGTAACATATCTGGTATTTCAGAAAGGATGACTCAGGAATTAGTAACAAAATTACTACAACTTTAGAACAATAGAGTGATCATTCATTTTACAACCAACTGGTAGGTTGATTTTGATTCCAGGTAGTGCAAACCCCCCTGAGAGCAGCAGAAGAACACAAAGCCTAGAAGGAGAGATCACGCACATCTCCCACTGCACCACCCTGCTCCATTTTCCTCTTTCCTCCCTTTCTCTAGCACCAGTGCCGTGCAGGGACTCAACTAATACCTACTGCTCCATTACTTTCCAGTCACTCAATTACCTCCAAGAAAACACCAGCTTGCCACCTCCTCCCATGTTAACTTGGTTTTCATATTCCCATGATAGGTGAAGATGGCTCTGATTCTATTTCCTTACCTTTAAATCCTCTCTACGCGTGCCCCTGTTCATGATGGCACTGTACCAGGTAAAACAAAAAATGCTATGTAATAATTGTACCTTGGAGCAGAAAAAACGTGATTCTAAACAAGACTGTTTTGCCTCTCAGGCCAACTGCATAAAATTAGGACAGCTGAAATGCAACTGAAAGATAATAGATTTAAATTTCACAAAGGAATTGGGAAAACGGCTAAGTCTCATTGTGTTAGCTTGACTGAAATCCAATGACAGGATGAAACAAAACACCTTCACATACATCACTGCTTGTACAACGACAGAAATGGGAATCGGTCTCGCTTAGGGTAGATTCAAGCACCCAGGCAAGGGAGCACAGTCCTGTTTGCTGTTCTAGGCAGCCCCAGAGACCAGCGCTGAGAAGGTAGATGACAGACATGCCTACGGGGAGAATCGTACCTTCTGTGGAGCAGCACAGGGACACTGGACAGGAATTAACCACAGTGCCTAAATCACACAATGTTTAGGCAAATTTATTTCATTCCCGCTCTCCAAGTCAGTGTTATTTATAAGGACAAAAGGTTAGCAGTTGGAATGGGAAGTTCAATAAATATTTTTCACATGCTTTTTTATTCACAAAACACATAAATGGTATTTTTTTAATCCATCAGCAATTCTTCTGCTCTAGAATTCTTACAGGCTCTTTTCTTATTCTTGATGGTCAACGCAAACCAAAGGCACAGAACTTCCTCTAAACAATGCAACAAAATTGACTGTACCTAGAGCATTAGCTGACTTGTCTAAATAGTCCTTAAGAGCAGATGAGCTTAAAAAAATACTACATTTTTATTGTGGAAGTGAAGTTTCCTCTATTACAATCTTTCAGAAAGGCTCTCCCTACCTTGTACCCTACTTTTCTGCTTACAAGAGGAAAACGAGCAAGCGAAGTACCAAAGGGACAAATTTGCACCAGCTAAGCAGTCTCTCACATCTCATATAAACTCTCCTGGAGTAGGATGGGTGGCAATGAATGACACAACTCAGTATCTACACTGAAATCATAACAAAAAAGGAACCATGTCTCATAACAGTACGCTCATCACCATCTACAAGAACACCACTCAAACTGAAAGGCCAAAGACTGGCCTGATCACTAAATACCAGCACGTGTTTTAAGCTGTGCTTTTGTTATGCCAAAGTATAGATTTTACGACTGTGTATTTGCATTGCTTGTCTTAACTCTAACATGGTACTCAGTATGTTAGCCACTGATATTTAAAACCCATTATTTGCATCTTGGCCAAAGACATTATCCTAAGTTTTAAAATGGAAGAAAACCAGTGGCTATGGTCCCTGTCAAAGAGAAGACAAAAATCAGGAATAAAGACATTGTGGTTCTATACCACATAGGAGATTGGGACCATGCTCATAACACTTCGTCAATTTCATGTTCTTCACATTTCAGCTAGTTTGCTTGGTCAGAAAATTGTATTTCTGTATTCCCCCTGTCATGTCACGCCTCAGTCACAAAGATCATTGAAACATGGTTTTCTAAAAAAGCTGAAGAGAAACCTTAAGAGACAAAAATACTTTCATAGTCTCTTGTTTACTCAACAGGAAATATTATTCATTGCCACAGCTGAGCAATAGAGTTACACAAAGCCACAAGTGTAACAAACTACTTGTAAGGACAGTTTTGAAACACGGTTTCAATGTATACTATCATCCATTCAAAAGAATAAGGATGTTGCCTACCCCAGTCTTTCAGAGAAGCACCGCACTTAAAAACCAGTAAAATTATCATCAGTGGACAACGTGGAAAGACCAGGTCATGTTTAGCACAGAACCTGCTAGTCACAAACAGCCCCGATGAGGTTTGTGTAAACTTTATCTCTCTGCAGACAACACAGAACACCATTCACCCTTGCGGATGAGTTGTGGAGTCAGGCTCAACATCAGTAGTTATCACAAGTGTTTGATACTACACAATTCTCCAGTGAAGACAAGCCCAAAATGTACAAGGAGGAAGAAAACTTGTAGGACAAGACATCATTCCTCTAGACACAATCTATGCAGGAAGCAACAGCATGATTTTCAACTCATTTTGATGGGCACTTGGAAAAATACATCCAAATGAACCAAGTAAAACCAAGAATCTCTGCACCCTTTTAGACACTGTTCAAGTTACCATGCTAATAGCTAAAAAAAAAAATATTATTCCGGCTGTACCTTTTAGTTAGCATTACTAATTAAAAATTAGATATCTTATCTCCTCCATTCAAAATACTGGCCTGCATCTTATTTAACTCTAGTGTTAATTCTGTATTGATGACACAATTTGTATTTTTTCCAGGATGACAATCACCGATGATAATAAATATAAATTACTTCTGTGAAAAAGGGCATAATTAAAAGTTCGCAAATGAAGTAATCTGAAGGGCAGCACTTTCAACAATTTCTACCAGTGGTAGGTGTTCATGTCTATTTTAGTGACTATAGCCTGATTTTATATAGTCAGTTGAACTTTCATGGAATAAAACACTCAAACTCTGAAAAGACATTTACTTATTAACTCTTACAGACAGACAAGCAATTCTACACCATAGCTGAATTAATATTGATCTAATTTTGCCTATGGGAAACATTTAAACAAAATAACAATGCACTCAAGATTACAGGACACATCAAGAACACAGACTACAGTGAAAATTTTAGTTTTATTTTGGGGCTGTCTGTTTCCCAGTGCCATGCCCAGAGCTCCAGACTCAGTCCCTTACTACAGCAATAGCAAAACATCTGCAACATCACTAACATCCATTTCAATTCTAAGTGCTCAATAACATCCAATACAGATGGCATCAGGGCTTGGTAGGGTTGGTACAATACAGAAGGAAGTCAACATAAGAGGCGGAAAGCAGGAGCAAATGTTGCAATAGCAAAGGGATAACATTGAGAGAGAACATGGCCCAATGCTGGTAACTGCAGACCTTCCTGGCCCATCTGTTTGCCTGAGTTGGGCCTTCTCAATACAGCAGGAGTCACTTGATCCTTACGCAGATCTTTGTTTGCTCTGAAGCATCACTAATCCCTTTTCTGTCCTCTGCCCAAGCCTACATCCAGAAAGATGTGGGTCTACAGGATCCAAGGCATCCACGTTGCTCAGATGTTTTCCCTTAAAGCTCTTCTACAGTTCAACTAAAACTGGAAGAGCAGATATAACCTAATAGCTTGATGACCTGTCACATATGAAGCAGGACTCTGTTTAAGAAGCTGGCAGCTTCCTTCAGAAATGATGGCACACAGCCTTCCTCAAGTAGGTTGTTAGTCTTCACCACTCATTAACCCGCCTTCATGCACAGACAGAGCTTTTCATTTTAATCCTTCAGCAGACTAAACATCCATTAGTCCAAAGAATAAATCATCGACTGAAGAGCTGGGAGCTCTCATACTGCAGAAAAAAATGACAGCCATCTAAATTCAGCAAGAGACAACTTTCAGTTTGTTCTCTGAAGATACTGACAACTGCCTGGTAAGAAACAACTTTGGTTTAGTCTATTAGAATTTATTTATATTAAATAAGAGTTTTTGCCAAGAATAGGAGCATTTCCACTAACAGACAGGAAAAGCTATCTAACATTCAACAAAATGGGAAAGCAGGACAGGAAAATACATACCACAGAGGATGAAAAGCACCTCTGGGCTTACATTTTACACAGCATGGCTACAGTAATTCAGGAGAAAGAAAAGTGACATGAATCTACCATCTCCAAATCAAGACTTACAGAATCAATAGTGCAGCTGTCTTTCTACCCACTCATCTATACAACAATGCCTACCATTATGAAAGTGAAGAAACCAGCTGCATAATAATTAATAGAAAGTTACATTAAACATTCAGTGAACTCTCCTAAGACTTCTATGGGAACGTTTTACTTGGATAGACTGTGAATAAAATCAGCTTTGAACTAGGCAAAAGAATATAATAAAATAGCATCAATTCAACTATCCAAAGATTAACACTCATATGTTTCAAACAAAACCCATGAAAATCAGAATGAGCCTACAAAAGAAAAGAACATAACATTATTCTAATATATCAGGAAAAATACTTGATGCAGCTGGAGTGAAACTTTCTTCTTAGTATTCTTTATCCTTTCTCAATTTTCTGACCACCTATTCTAAGCCTCATGTTATTTCACAGGCTCACTAATGAAAATGATGGGAAGCTATGATGGACAAATTTCTATTTGAAACTCTCTGTTTGAACATTAAAAAATGTACATCTACAGCAGTCGTCAGGGACACCGCAATTTTATGAAATACTTTTACAAACTTTAGATACAACTCCTCTGTTCACAGGGCTGTAACAGTTGAACGGTGAAGTACTTTGAGCAGCAGTCTTTAAACATTTCTGTAGAACAGCAGCTGGGAATAGGTTTCTTCCAGCATTAGCAAATAGTATGTGTTTTCATCAATCCAAGAAGTTGTTTGATATACAATCATGGAAAGGTAAGACAACAAAAGAGAAAGTTAATTGCCACTTCATTCATGGTTAAAAACAATGTACATTCCCATTTTATATTCCTAAAAAATACATATATAGATCCAGCCACCTTAAACCTGAGAAGTATTTGATAAAGCAGTATCTACACAGTGTGTGTTTAAATTCTGTCCTCCTCATAAAGATAACTACAAACACCAGACCAGCTGAAAGGACTCTTGACAGAACAAGGAAAGAAGCACCAATACAGATGTGCACCTTGAAGATGACAAGTTACTGGTAAGCAAGCTGTTTTTCTACTCTCAAATTATATCCCTCCCAGACTTCCCATTGCAGGTGTTGCCACAGAACTGGAACACAGACTGCCAACTACCAGCACAATGTCACTGTCAGCTGGGTGAATCTCAGAGCCTTTCATGCAAACCGCAACCACTGGACTGTTTCATCAAATGCTGTGTGTCCTCCACAATGACACAAACTACTGATATACCTGGAGGCATGTGGAGCAGCCATCGCATTTGATGAAGGAGTCCAGTGGTTGCTGTCTGCATGAAGAGTGGGGCATTCCACCACAAATGAAAGAGGTCCTCACTAAGCAGTTTGCATTCCTATGCACCCCACTACCCACTCGACTAGTCTTTGTGTGGAGGAGTCCAGTTCCTTGGACCTGCCAACCACTGACACAACCTGAGAACCATCTGAAGGATCTGGTCCTGCTGGGGGGGGCGGAAACAAAACACAAACTCAAAAACAAAACACCCCCCTCAAAGACAAATCTTACTGTGTTACTAACAGCTTGCCCCTTTAAAGTAAGATATGTATTGACAGAGGAAGCAAAGAAGGGCAAAGAACAGACCTTGACAGCACAGGACTCTCCCACTCTCATAGGCAAACAGCAAACACCATAAAACAATAGTTTCTTGGGTAGATGAGTAAGGTGTGCAATACTGAAGGTTGGCACATGAGCCTACTGGAAAAGTTTATAGTCCACTGTAGACCTGGGTACTTTAAAAGCAGTTTAAACAGCTGCTTTACTACTTCAGGATCACTGTGAGAAGAGCAAAGCTTAATTTTCTGTAAAAGGATGAAAGACAATGAGAGCCAGAGAGAGCAAGAGACCAGACTCCTTCAGCTCAAGTAAATGGTCCAATGTGACTGGCCCTAAGACCATCTCACAGCTGATGGTAAGTTTTGCGTGTTTTCCTGTAGGTATGTGGAGAAGAATGCTCCTGCCTCAATGAAGCCTTCAAAGGACTTTTAGGAGATAAGTGATTCTCAGGTGTCTGGAGGCCTGTACAGTGACAAGAGATGAGATGCAGTACCACAGATAACAACTAAGGGCTGCCTTCTGCTGTCTGCTTGACCTTTGGAGGGCTGTGGAATTCAGTAGCTGCAGAGATGGGATGTGGAGAGCATGCTCAGTGCTCGTATGTTGGAGATGGGACGTGCTGCACTCTGCCAGTGGGGGTTGTACATACTTGCTGCCTCTTGTCCATTGTATGTCTTTACTTGAATTACGTAAGAATAATAGAAGACTGCAGCTGCCGCCTTGATGTGAAGATCCAGTTCTTAATCAGAACTGAGAAGGGGGAAAACGCTTTTTGTGCTGAACTCCCATGTCCCTGTTCCACGGAGTCAAACTTATGCTAAGAGGAGAAATTCCAGGATACAGAACACCCTGGCTTACAGAAGTGCCAGGATGCAGCAGTGCCAATAGACTGGGCTGGCTGTGAGGTTACTTTAAAGGAGCCAGAAGCACAGACAGTGGTTCTAGATAACGCTTGATATCTTTATTGAATAGATGACCACAGTGCTTCTGTTTTGGCAAGGATGGCTGTAGAAGGGCCAAGAAGTTCCAGTCAGCAATAACAGATTTTCCTCAGACAGCCTGCATCTTTAGCCATGATGAAGGTGAGAAAAAGGGTCTGGATCATCTCTTCCATTAGGTCTTTGGCTTTTTTCAGGACTGTGTCCAGTAAAAGCATCAGTGCTCAGTTTTACATAACACTTAACTTCTACAGCTCATAAGGAATCCTTGGACTGAGGAGCCTCAGGGTATGCTAAATGGGGCAGTAAGGGTAACTGACCTCAGTCTCCTGTAAGGTGCTTCTGAGGAACAGTATGTGTCTCTCACATACTGTCTAGCAATTTGCAAGACAATAATCACTGAGAATACTGCAGGCTGGCCTTGGAGCACCACGGCTGGCACACTAGGATCCAAAGAGGATGTTACAGCCACTTTCAGGACACAGCTGCAGAGGCTGGACTCCATCTTTTTATCTTGGTGGGACTCAGTGTACATCAGCAGATGACAGACAGTGAAGGTCAGAATCCTTACTGAAGTAAAAGAAAAAAATTTGCATCCAAGCCACTACATTTGGATGCAGCTATTGCACAGAAATGAAGGATAGCCTTTGATTAACTACTGAAGTTCTTTTAACTGTTCAGTCTAAAAGATAACTAAGGAGGACATGAAATTATTCAAGCTACGTGAATATCTCACCTATCTCTAGCCTACTTCTGTTCTACACTACTTGAGAAACAGTGAAACAACAGGGAAAAATCAGCTGACAACTTTACTTACTGCTTGATAATAAATGGTGTAAAACAACAGAATATGAAAATTTAAGATCCATAAGATCTATTTTACTATACTTGAATCAATTTATGGAGCTAATCCCTTATAGCATATCTTACTATACTAGTTGCATGAAACAGCCTGATCA
Source organism: Ibycter americanus (assembly GCA_035590275.1). NCBI lineage: Eukaryota > Metazoa > Chordata > Aves > Falconiformes > Falconidae > Ibycter > Ibycter americanus. Next base: position 81,191,552 of record JAVJGI010000014.1, read on the forward strand.
CACTATTGCAACAGTTCTATATACACTGAGAATTTTCAGTTCTTACATGAATAGTCAAAAAAAAAAAAATCACCAATATAAAATGATGTATCGACTATGATTTGTACTTAACGCTATAATGCTGCTTTAGCATATACGGAAGTTTACGATACTGAATTACAGTGAATTGCATACGTGTCTCGAAGCCAGTCCAACACTTCTCTTCAAGAAAGCTGAAAAACTTAAAAAATAATGTAAAAATATGAACAAGAATTCTAAAACTGACCTTATTGCCACTTGTTTTTTTATTAACCCTGCTTATATGAGACATGGAAAAACCTGAAGTACCTCCTCACCCCTTTCTTTCAGAAGAACTATGTACATGCCTCTCATTAAAATCAATTAATATCTGAAGTGGTGGGGATAAAACCAAAAAATGTTCATGGATGAAGCACAATAGTTTAAACCACCTTAAACAGCCTAGGTCTCCTCTACGTGCCCGAAATATATGGATTTGTGTACTCTTGTAAATATAGACAGATGGAATAGCTGCAGCAGAAATAAGTTTGACTTGCATTTCACTCTGAAAGAAGCAGGATTTTCGTTGCAATCTGCAACAGTCCTGTGGACAATTCAGATCTACGAAGAACAACATACCTACTGTGAGTGACTTGCTATCACCTCCAAGTTTGTTATGATTTTGTCACATCTGAACACCCACAACCATACATCCCACTCCTCTCACCCCCAAGAAAACATACTAAAGGTGGGGGGAAGCACTCAAAGGGATTTAAAAAAAAATCATCACACACAAAGGTGTAAGATTTATCTGTATCAGATTTTCTTCCTCTGAAAATTCTACCCAATACTCTAATGATACACAACTTCCTTGGTACCACACTATACATTACTTTGTTGTATAAATAAAATGGCAAATATGATTATTCTATACAACCTTAACATAAAACCCTATGCGCATTTAAGACATGATAAGTTAAGGCATCAATTTATACTCATGTTGTCAACAAGCTTACTTAAAGGCATGGAAGAAAAATCTAAATTAATTCAAAGCTCTGATTTATTAATACCGAGGCCTCACAATCATCTGACTTTGCTGCACCTGATGGTGCTGCTCTCACCATTATTCACTGGAAGGTGCTAAATAGTACAATCTGCTGATGGCAGAAGTCTATGTTGAACAATTAGTCTTTCAAAAAAAAATCAACTCTTCTAAATCTAACTACTTAATTTTATCTTACGGTTTTCCACCATTTCCACAGCGCAAACTGTAACAAGATACTACTTGTAAGAAGAACTGGTGCACAAATTACTTTTGAATGTTAAATGATGAAGCCAAGCCTGCTTAAGAACAAGAACATTCTGAAACTTGGTGAAATTCAACCAAGACTGATCACAATCTTAAAATAGTGGATTCTCAGGTTTTCTTAAAACTTTTCTGTTCTTCTCTTGTTTATTAGAATGCAATAGAATTGCATGCCATGTACAATACGTGGCATTCATTTCACCACTATCTGTGAGAAAGCAGTAAGTTGCAACATCAAAAAAAACCACCACCAAAACAGGTTCTGAGCTCATGATTTAATCAACTTATCTTAATTTGAAGAATAAACACTTATTTACATTATCCTGAGGAAAGCACAAATCTTTTGTCTTGCAGATCCATAAAACCAACTCGGGGGTAAGGTGTGTGATAATGGATGATATCTCACTTTTACTGTTCCAAACCATCAGTTAGTAGTCACGGCCTCCTTAACTGCAGTCATGCTTAGTCCAGTAAGTTGATAAAACTTTTTAGTAATCAACCAAGTAGTAAAGTTACACTTATTTTAATAACAGTTACCAAAAAAGCACCGACCTAAACACTGTACCCTTCCGACTTTTTTCTGATGACGGTGTCTCTGCAAGAATAACCCCCAATGGAAGTCTGAGGATCTTGCAACAGAACCCCAGTGACTGACTCTATTCCATTCATCATTCTTCTCTCATCACTGATAAAGCAAAACCAAAACCCCAACTGAAAACCAACTCTCTTCCCCACATCCAACAGCAGCTCCTTTCAGTCCCCAAAGCCCTGCCAGAATTTAGAACTCTTCACACCAGTTTTAAACGTTCTGATTCAAGGCTAAGTGTACTACTTTGCATGTCCAAAACTTTCACATAATACAGCGGTGTAAAAATTGCTGAATTCTGCCACTTAGCTACTGCTTTTCCAAAACAAAAGTCTTTTGCAAACAGGCCTTCAAATAAAGGCTACAGACTGTCGATAACAACAATTAACAAAAACCTGTTGAGTCATCCTGCTCCATCCCCCTTGCTGAACTGTATTATAGGGAGCTAACATTCGTCTACTGTAAGTGTTTTTCTTTTCAAGCAACTGCTGTGGTTGCCACAGGTATGTGACCCATGACAGTATGTCTTCAAACATCTTATCTACAATAATAAGAAAACCTAAACTATTGTACACTCACACTGAACTGAAGGTGAAATATTCACCTACCAATAAAACACGGCACAATACTGTTACTGTTACATTTATTCCAACTTACCATTGAAAGGCATTGTAATGGAAGTAGACCAAACCAAGGCCATATAAAAAGGCAGCATTCTGTAAAGGAAAGGAACAATGTTTAAAACCCAGATAAGACAACCACACGCTGTAAGATTGAGTTTCCAGTATTTTATTCATCCTTTGACATTTTGTTTCTGTTATAAGATAAGCACATTTAAATTTCACCTTAAACACGAAAAAAACAAAAAGAAGGAAATAAAAGACTGGTAGACATTGAGGGGAAAAAAAGGTGATTCTCCACAGAATATTTTGGAAAGAATAGTAACAACAATAATACTAAAGTACTTTTACATCAGAGAAACTGACGTGCTTTGGTCTAATTGTACAACAGCAGGGAAGAAAATGACGGAGTAGAGGTCTTTGGCAATTTAATGTAATAAAAAATGTTTTATGACCGAACACCATTTCAGAGTCATAATAATTTATACTCACATAAAAGTAAACAAAGCTGCACACTCTAACTTCAATGTCTAAAGCAGAACATCAATTATATGAATCTGAAAATATGCTTAAGGGAATTTCACTTTTCTGAATACCAAAAGTACAGACCATCAGCTTCAAATCTAAGACAATCTGTATTTCTTCACCATCAAATCTCTATTTTCTACTTCCCTACTTTGTGGAAGGAGAAAAAATAAATCCCCAAACCAAAAAATCCAACAACCATTCTCCTTCTGGAAATCCATGTCCCCCCATTTTCTTTTCATGGAAAAGTATGATTTGCTTCTAAAGTGTCATTACTACAGAGGTTTAATGAATGTTTAACTAACCAATTCTACAAGTAATTATTTCAGCGTATTTTCTAAGTTAGGAAAAATAAATATATTGCTTTTTCTTTTTGAAAGTTATGCCACAACATAGTTGTTTTCTGTTTAGCAAACTTATTCCATTATTTACAGGACACAACATGTACACGCTGCCTATGACACATTTTTAGGCTTTTCTAATGTATAATCCTGGTTTTGAGAGACCAGGAATACATCCCAAAGAACACAAATATCTGACACATAAACAGGAGATGGAATTTCCATTGTGAAAGACTGTAGTTCAAGACAATCCCTCTTCCACTTGCACACACTTCTTCAACAAGTCAAATTTCTATGGAATTTCATGAAAGGGATCCTAGTTATGCCTTAAATCCAATCCAAATATGAAAAGTATAACCAAATTTCTCCTAGAAAATAACTGGTAACCAGAACACAATTCAAAGAGCAGTAGTCATCAGGAACAGGACCCAATACTACCATTTCATTATATCTCATTTCCATATTCTAAATGCAAATTAAAACCAGGGGAAATGCCAAAGATCCTTTCATGAATACAGCTGGATCGTAGCTTCGGCAATGGACAGCTTCCAAGAAAACACTGCGGTGTGACCAGATACTACAGCAGTCAGAGCACTGGAAGATGTTAACAGGGTAGTGGAGGGGGAAGTACATAAACAACAAAAGATGACACTTTAATACTACCATAAAACCACATTCCTATTTAATTGAACAAAAACACAACATGGACACTGTAACGATAAAATATCTCCGATTCCGTACCCCACGTATTTCCTGTTTTCCAAGTGTGCTCTGATAACAACAGACTGGGAAAGCAGGCAAGCTCAAAAACTGAGCATACATGCCTTGATTTAGAAGTCATTTTAAATGAAGTAGTAAGACAGGGAGATTTTCACATGTGCAACATGGAAGCCTACAAAATACAGCACACAGCTAGTAACCTTAATTGTGTTCAGGTCAGGCTCTTTGGTAGAACATAACAACACTGTCTGGTGTTACCTTTAGAGATTCACCAACTGCAATTCAGACTAGATTATCATTAAAGATTGAGAATAATACTGGTAACAAAAATCCTTCATCACCACACTGCAAAACTCAAGCAAAAATATGCCAGACAATTAAAACCTCTTCAAAGAATTTCATTTCCTCTTCTGAAACCTATTAGAATTCACACTCCAAACGAATTACAGATTCAGAAGATTAATCTAGTTGATATTTGATCCTAAGGGTTAATAATAATCAACTTTCAAGGCACAACAGGACCAAGATGCAGGTGATTTGTCCAAATGTAATTAATATATCAAGTTCACATGAAGCTTTCAGGTTGTCCCTGCCCCAGTAAAATACAAATCAACCACTACTGCTCTGTCCTTTGTTCTGTGACTGGTTTTCCCATTTTTCTCTCATTCGGCCTTACAATGCATCTGAGATTGACCTTAAAAATCTGTTAAACTGCCACTGTCTTCTCAATAAAAACCAGGACAAGATTTAAGACTCTGGAATACTTTACTTCAAATGTAAAGGTGAACATTCTGAAATGTCAGTATGGATCATATTTATCTGTTCTGAAATACTATAGCTTTAACCATATGTAACACCATTAGTACTGCTTGTTCATTATTTATTAGATTTCTCTTAATAAAGATTAAAAATCATCATTTAATCTGTGTTTGAACCTGGATGGGAGTTTCACAAGGACCGGAAGATATCACAGTGTTTCAATGTATGCAGTATTTTCCCACAAATAATTCAAGGTGAGATGCACATAAAGTTCATTACTTTAGCAACTAACTTTTATGCCTGTATTGCAGAATGCCATCAAGTTCAATATGCAGCCAAGTTCCTACTGGCAACTGCCAATATTTAAGTCTAGAACAACTTAATGCCTGTCATGATCCCCAAGCAGGATCATTACATGAAATTTTCATCTACAAATGTATCTACAAAATGTCCTTTTTCTTAACATCGTAAGATTCTGTGACCATTCACCCGGAACACACTCCATCTTAACAAATCTGTTTTCAGTTGCCTGTTACTTTTATTTGAACAAATTTATTAAAAAAAAATATCCATCCCATGTTTTCCAGTAAAGATTACTTTTGTAATTTAATCCCTACTATTCAGTAATCCTGCTATAAATAGCTGCTAAGGTAGAACACAAGCCCACTTTTTTCCCTCCAAACATTTTTCAGTAAGAAGTAGAACACAAAATTACCTTACTACAATTCTTTCCTTGAACTTCTTAACAACCCTCACAATTTCTTAAGTTCTCATGGTAACAGAACTCATTCTTTGGCTACTAACTTCCAGTGTAATTTTTATGTTATTGGATTTCTCTCTTCACTAAAATCTACAGTATATTGAAAAAAGTGGCAAACTGAAACAGACTGTACCTCAAATTTGAAGTTGAATGTCTGGGTTTTTTCATTCTACATGTTATTAAAAAGCAGACAAATTAGAAATGCTATTTCCAACCTGATCTCATGTACATTTTCTACAATCAAAAAATGTTGAAATGTTTCATACCAACCACTAGATGGCTCAAATACCTCTTTCCATTTTGCACACTTACGCAACTTAAGATTGTCAAGTTTGTATTGTGTATTCTGCTTTACATGCAGTATTTAATGCTGGGCAATGTTCCAATTTTATTTTACAAAATGTATAAGCCACATTATTTTATTGATAGGGAAATCAGAAGGCAACAATACATCTGTACGTATCTTTTTATGTAACTGAGATGAATAAGCATGCTGAAGACTTTTTGGTGTTGTCTATTTTAAACAATCAAAAAAAAATTAGCCAATGAAGAAAACTCCACTAATCTTGCAGACCTTCTGTATTAATCCAAGTAACTGGTTTATAGTATCTTTGAAGCAGCAGATGGAAACAGATCCCCAGTATTTCAGGTGCTCTGTTCTCTAGCCATTTCAGACCAAGTTCAAAACAAACCCTTTTTTTCCAATCTTCAAGCATGCAGCCGGCATTCCTGGCAGAAAAGACATCAGACTGGACCATCACAGTCACACTCTATCTATAAACACTGGGTCAGAAAAATGCACCTGTCCTGTGTAACAAGTGGCCATACTCACATTCAGACTTACAAATGGCCACTTTAAACTGAGTCTGGAAATGTAGAGCTACCACATCTGGGTCCAGTTATTTTTCACCAGTAACATGCTTATCTGCCACAAGCAGTTGAGACCCTGTTACCAACTCTAAACCTGTGTTTTATAAACACAACAATATACAAGGAAGTTACGTTTGCAAAGATGTTTCCAGCAGGCACTTCTAAAAAGTCAGAGAGTAGAAAAAGACACTCAAGAGTCAAAGCAGCCTCAGGGCAGCATCCAGACCTTGCTACTTAAAAATGAAGAGAAAACAGTTTTTGCCATAGTTTCATAGCATTGCTGATTCAGAAACATTCCCTAACACTGCCTCTCATTTTTGCTGATACAATCATTTGTAGAGTGCTACAGCCAACTAACTGGATGCCAGAACTGATCTGAGTTATTAATATCCAGATAAAAAAGGATTATTTTTAACTGGATCTGTTTCCCAGCCAAGTTCGCTGTTTAGCCCCTCCATAAACAACTGCATTAGCACAAGTGAAGGAGTGGAATGTAAGCAAAATAAGTAAAAGCTCTTTAAGCCTAGACTGCTACCAACAAAATGCCTATCAATCACACAATGACTTTTCAAACAGAGTGAAATCCTAGATAAAAGATTTGAACAGGCAACCTACATTAAAATAAAACACCAGCAATAATTTATTACCTCCTAAGCCACATATAAATGTTTGACTTGAGAGAAATCAACATTTATGGGTTAGTTCAAGATGAATAAAAACATGAAATAACATCACACCCTGTCTGTCAGCATTCCTCATTCAGATCCTTAACCAGTGAGACATGTAGGCAAATACACCACTTCCTCTTCATGAATCTATGGGGCAGGGCTAAACATAAAATGATCCCTTTATTTAATTAAAACGTTGGTAATATTTAGACAGAAACCAGAGTGTATCCCACCATACTACAAAATAAAAAACAAAACAGGTGAAACAAAGTCCCTATGCAGTTGGCTGGCAGAAGTCTGAAGGAAAACTATGGAAAAAAGATGAAGTTCAGCACCCTTATGAGACCAAGGACTGTTTTTCATTTGCTTACTACTGCCAGGAATTAAAAAGTCTTTAATGACATATTAAAATGCTTCCAGCAGGACTCTGAATGCCCTTCCACAGCTGCTCAAGTTCCAGTGGAACCTGCAGTCCAGCCTGTGCCACACCAGGCTGCAGAAAATGCACGTGGGCAGGGGGCCACTGCTCTTCAGAAAATTTCACTAGGAAAACAAGGTTTTACAGTTTACGTTGCATCCTGTGGTCACAGGGTCTCTCAGCCACCTGTTCGAAGCAAAAGAACAGTTTTTGTGTTCAAATGTGTGAATATGTTTATTTCTTTACTGAAAAAAATGAAAGATGAAGTTTTGACACTATGGTACCTAATACTTCCTCCTGACACTACTCAATACATAGTAACAGTTCCCTGGAGAGTATGTACTGCATAACAAACTCCACTCAGGCTCTTGTGCATAAACAGCTATATGCCTTTGGGAGCTGACAAGCTCTAGCAGTTCCAGTCACAAAGACTGGAAGTGTTCAGGTGAAAGAGGGGAGGGTTCAGATAAAATTTGTTTAGATTTGTACAAACATGAAAAAAAGTTACCTATCTACATGTTCTATACATTCCCCACACCTGCAAAAATACTAAGATCCCTGTCAGGGGTATATTAGATACTAGTATCATGAGTGTTGGCTTCTTCAAGGTCTTCAATAAATTTTATAGTACCTGAAAAATCATTAGGTTTGTATCGGATCTTTAAAACACAGATATATATAACATGCTTGCATGACCCTGCTTCTTGAGCATCAATCACAATAGTAAAAATTGTTACTAGGTGTGCGCCTGCATCCCAGCAGCCACGTGAAAGCAATTAATATATCAAAGTCATAATTCCTGTGACAAATATATTCTGGCATATATAACAGATTAATTAATGCAACATCTTGGTAAATAACTACAAAGTAATTTTTTCTTGTCTTTAAGAAGTTAATCTTTTCAGAGAGTAAGTATTGTCAAAATACACCTACTACTTGTAGGAGAAAACTTGCTAATATATTTTACTTAATTCATGAAAAATACTTTCCTTTTTTTTTTTTCCTTTCACAGAGAAGTTCTTAAGGTGGTGAAGCAGAAAAAACCCAAACAGAAACAAACAAAAATCCCACACCATCCACAAAGTAAAGAATTTTTTTTTTTCCTTTGTGAGTGGTACCTATGTTTGAAATTATGATACTCTCCATGTTGTTGCCTTCTCATCTTCTCTTTAGGAAAGACAGTGTATCTGTCCATAGCCTTTGCAACTCCCCACCAGTGCTGCAGTTCCCTATTCCCTATAGCTCCCCTCTGAACGAACGCTACTCTTCCAACTTCTCTAAAACACTGCTGTCCCACCATTTTTATTCATGGACTAAGACACATATGGCAAAACCTACTTAAACAAGCTGGAGAGGGAGCCTAGTTCCACCACTGTTCAACTGGCTTTCCAGCTCCATCTGTAAAAAAAGCTTCTTGTCAAACAGGGAAGGACAGGGTACACTGAGACAAGACTACTAGTGAATTATCAAAGACCACATACAGTAACTAATTCAAGATACATTAATAATTTCAAAACCTCCTGAGTAATACGCTGTGCCACAATCATTTTATAGGGAGCACTTTAATATGAAAGACAAAACAATAAAGTAACATTAAAAAATTCAAAACCTCTTCATCAGTGATGGAATATATGCAGTTTTGTAAACTGAGTATTCCTTTATCCGTAAGTAAATGTAGGTCTTTGGCAAAATCAAATACTAACCAACTACTGTACCTCCTTAAATTTGTCATAAGAACAAACAGCCAAGCAAATGTCTAAAAAGCGATCGCTGCCATGGGTATCTGATTTACATGCCTTCCGCTGAAGCTTGTAGAATTTCACTTGATGTAAACATCTTCCTTTTCTACTAGATCCAAATATTTTCAATACTTTAATTATTTTAACAGAAAACAGTATTTTCCTGAAACAAATGAAGTGAGCAAAGGTGTTGTGCAACACACAAAGATTAAATTCACCTTGAATGACATTTTATAGAGACAATTCATCTAACCACATTTAATATTGTCTCTAAAAATTCCCTGAATGCTGTTAACAATCACGAAGTTTCCAATTTATTTAACAAGATACATAACTTAAAAATCTCCTGACCCCAAATAGAAAGCCATGTTTGAGACTGGATGCTTTATAACTAAACCAATTTGCCAAAGGTTTGCACAAAAAATTGAGATGATTTCTCTGGAGATCATCTAGTCCAACCCTCTGCTCAAGGAAGGGTCAGCTAGGGCAGGTTGCCCAGGACAACGTCCAGTTGTGTTTTGACTGCCTCCAAGGATAGAGGCTCCACAAACTCTTTGGGCAACATCTTCCACTGTTCAGTCACCTTCAAAATAATCAAAAAAATCCAAAACAAAACCAGAAGTTTTTCCCATCTTTAAAAATAATTTTGTGTTTTCAACTTGTGCCCACTACCTTTCCTTCTTTCACTAGGCACCACTGAGAAAAGCCTGGCTCTGTCTTCATTACTTCCTGCATCAAGTATTTTTACATCCTGACAAAATGTCCTTGAGCCTTCTCTTCTCACTCTACGACAGATGTTCCAAGTGCTTAACCAGTCTCACGGTTTTTACTGGACTTGCTCCAGTATCTCCCTGCCTCTATTCTACTTGGGAGCCCAGCACTGGACCCAGCACTCCACATGTCTCACCAGGGCTCAGTAGAGAGGAAAGATCACCTCCCTCAACTTGACGGTGATGCTCTGCCTTATGCAGCCCAGGATGCTGTTGGCTTATGGACAGCTTGTCCACTAGGATCCCCAGGGCCTTTCCTGCAAAGCTGCTTTCCAGCCAGTCAGCCTCCAGCTTGTGATGGTGCACTGGGTTATTCCTCCATAGACCCACAACTTGGCATCTCCCTTTGTTGAACTTCATGAGGCTCTTGTAGGCTGTTCAGGTCCCTCTGAACACCAGCACAACTACGGGGTCTCTTCCTAGTGTTGTATTTTCTGCAAACTTGCTGAAGGTGCATTCTACCCCATAATGCAGGTCATTAACTGAAGATGCTGCAGAACACTGGTCCCACTATCAACCCATGGGGTACACCACTAGTGGCTGGCCTCCAGCTGGACTTTGTGATGCTGATCACAATCCTTTGAGACCAGGTTAGACAGTTTTCAATCTACCACACCAACCACTTATCTAGTCTGTATTTCATCAGTTTGTCTATGAGTATACTATGGGAGACAGTTTGGGAAGCCTTACTTAACACAAACAACATGCATGGCTCTCACCTCCTCCACGAAGCTAGTTGCTGTGTTGCAAATGGCTAATGGGGTTCATCAAGCCTAATTTCCCCTTCATAAATCCATGCTGATTACTTCCAGTGACTTGCCTGCCCTGAGCGTGTTTGGAAATAAGTTGCCAGGATAATTTGCTCTATCACCTTCCCAAGGATGGAGGTGAGGCTGACTGGCCTCTAGCTCCCTGGATCCTCCTTCTTGAAGACAGGAGTGACATTTGCTTTCGTCCAAGCCTCACAAACCTTCCCCCCTCACCATGACCTTTCTAGGATAAGTAAGAATAGCCTCACAGTGACATAGGTGAGCTCCACCAGCACTCATTCATGCATCCCATCAGGTCCCATGCATTTCCAGCTATCCAGTCTGTTTAAATGTTCCCAGACTTGATCCTCCTCTACTGAAAGCAAGTCTTCCTGGGTCTGGACCTTCCCACTGATCTCACAGGTCATGGAATCCTCAAGGCAAGTTCTACCAGTAAAGACCACGGCAAAGGCGGCATTAACCACCTTGGCGTTGTCCATATCCTTTGTTACCTACCCCATTCAGCAGCAGACTCGCATATTGCTTCATCTTCCTTTTGCTGCTGATATACTTGTAGAAGCCCTTCTTGTTGCCCTTCACATCCCTCACCAAATTCAACTCCATGTGGGCTTTGGCCTTCCTTATGTGATCCCTGAATGCTTGGATGACATCTCTCTATTCCTGCCGAGCCACATATCCTTGCTTCTACCCCTTGTACGCTTCCTTTTTACGCCTGGGTTTTGTCAGGAGCACCTTGTTCATCCATGCTAGATTCCTCTTTTTTTTATCTAACTTTCTACAAGTCAGAACAAACTGTTCTTGAGCTCAGAGAAAGTTATTCTTGGATATTAACAAGTCCTCATGGAACCCTTTCTCTCTAGGGCCATGTCCATGGGATTCTTCCAAGCTGATCCCTGAGCAGACCAAGGTCTCCTCTCCCAAGACCAGGGTTTTGATTCTACTATTTGCCTTGCTCCTTTGTCTCAAGATCCTGGTCTCCATGTCCCAGTCCCTGCAGCAAATGTTGCCCTCAACCTTCAAACTCACAACCAGTTCTTCAATGTTCACAACCATGAGATGCGCAGACTGTTTCCCCTTGTTGTCTCCTCCTTCAGTTGTATCAGGAACTTGTCATCAATATACCTCAAAAACCTCTTGGATTGACAGCACCCTGCCGGCAGATATCAGTATGGCTAAGCCCACTGTTAGGACAAGTGTCTGCAAATGGAATGCTTCTTCCACTTGTTGAAAGAAGGCTTCATCTACTCCTTCTTGACCCGGTGGTCTGTAGCAGAAAACCACCACATCAATCACCCACACTGGTCATCCGCTAACTGTGGCCCATAATCTCTCAAATGGTTTCTCGATTGTCCAAAAGCAGGGCTCAGTGCATTCTAGCTGCTCCTTCTTGAAGGGCTTCTCCCTCTCCTCACCTTCCCAGCCTGTCCTTCCTAAAGAGCCTGTATCCATCCATTGCAGCACTCCAGTTGCCTGCACTATTGCACCGCATCTCTGCGATCACAGTGAGATCATAGCCCTGCAATTGCATGTGAACCTCTAAGTCCTCCCATTTTTTCCCCATGTTGCATCCATTTGTGTACAAGCCCTTCAGAGAGGCACCCATTTCTTCCAATTTCCCAGAACAGATGACAGAGATTCCCCCATAATGCTGTCCTGCAGGCACTTCCTTATTTTGTCCATACCCTTGAGGTTGGGCCCCAATGTTGATTAGCATAAGCAAATCAAACGGAGCAGTTCTTCTCAACTTCTGTTTTTCTTTGACGATGACGGTTCTTATTTGACACCTATTAAAGGATTTGGCTTTTCTCTTTTTCCAGCTGGATACACTGACCTAACAAAAGTTATTAGATCTCTTCACAGACATGTTCAATCAAAATACAGAAATTAATGTCTGTTCATGTATACACACGAATACTACTGAAACATCTTTTTTGGAAGATGACATCTGGACAGTTTATTGAAATGCTTTATTCCCTTTTATATAGCAAGTGATCATCACTATTTATACACATCATCTTCAAAACATTTCATGAAACAGAACTACTAGTATGGAATTTTACAGTCTTGATTCGCCATTTTTCCAAACCTTTCCAGCAAAGATAGGAATCCCACTGAGTTTACAAGTAGCCCTATTATTTCCCTGTCAGTTTCTCACTGCTAGAGAATCATTACTGTGCTGGAAAAAAGCCTTAATATCATTAATTACACAGCCGCTCTACCTGAGGCACTCCATATAAAATGGGAGTGGACAAGCTGAATATACTAAGGTATGAATGACTACAAAGTGATTCAAATACATGCAAGCAAACCAGGAAAAAAAAAGAAAAGAAAAAAAAAAGGAAAACAATCACAAAAATTAAGTGGCAAAACTGTCTACAGTTTTTCTCTCAAATATTAAGCCGCATTGTGCTGGGCAGTAATTAGAACCAACTTGAATGTGAAACTCTGTTTAATGGAGAAATTTTAAGTTGAATTTTTAACTAAGTTCCCTAAGAATGCTGTTGCTACTTATATGTTGTTCCTTCCAGCTGAGTAACTCTTGGGATTTCATAGAAAGCAAGGCATCTCCAAGATGAAAACTTCAGTAATGTCACTGAGAACACCTGGCTAGATAGAGAAGAAGAGCCCCCAAGCCAAGGCCTACCTTCAGAAAGCAGATAGTGTTTAATTACCCTCTCCTCTTCGGGAAGAGACACTTTGCCCATATGCACAGATTTAAATCAAGCATATGCTCTTCCTGCTCAGAGATGTCATAGAAAACAACACATCATTCAGGATGCTTCACTAGGGAAACTAGAGGAATTCCAGTTTGTGTGTGCTTACAAAGAAAAGTGGGAGAAGGAATTACAAGAGGTACGAAAGGACAACAGACACCAGCCTGTCATTACCCAGGCTTTATTAGCTCTAGCATAAAACCAGTTCGTTCTGTAAACTGCAAACTGAACAAATCCCACTTTTCTAACAAAATTCCGAGTATCAGCTATAATAAAAAAAAAAATAAAAATCTCACTGGTTGCTTCACTTTTGACTTGATTTTCATATTCATCAGTAACATCTGAAAATGGAGAATGTCACTGGATAGCATATTTTGGGTATATATTTTATATACTGTTATAAATATATCAAATATTAAAATAAGAATTTCTTATTTTTTAAAAGGTTTAATTAAGTATTGAAATGCAAGATCGTTGCTTAGTGGTTGCTAGTTAGATATCAATCAATTATTACTGAAAATTATTTTCCAATTAAGACTGTAGTTGGTTAAGTAGTGATCACTAATTGGTGTTCTAATTGGTGATTTGCTGTTTTATTTGTTAGAATGTACAAATACTTAAAATAGGATACAACAGACAAGGCAGCAGGCCCACATGACAGGCAGCTGGGGGAGCAGACAAGATGGCCAGCAGCCAAGTGCAAAGCAAAGCAGCTGGGCAGCCCACCAACCATTCCCACAGAATATTTCAATCCCATCAAATCATCATTTCTTAACAGAAAACTGTACATCATTAAATTTTCAACCCACTCAGTGAATATATATACTATGGAGTTTAAGAACCTTCAATTTCTAAAGGCAAAACAAACAAAGAAAAAAAATACAAACAAGCCAAATGACAGGACACTTCTTCCACTCTCTACCATCTCTTTCTGCTAATTCTGCACTGCTCTACTTTGCTCTTTCTTCATCTACTCCAGAGCTCAGCTTTCTCTTCCTCACTAATCGCTCCTCTTCTTACCATTATATCACTGCTGCTGTACCTCAAGTTACTTAAATTACTTCTGTCAATGGTTTAACTTCTGAAAAATTAACTGAAAAATCACAAACAGAAACATCAAAACTGTCCTGAATCAGGAACCTGAAGATTTTTTAAATCCACTGGTCTCTCCTCAGTTCTATTACCTTATCTTACACAGAAAGGTTGTAAGAAACCTCTCAAAGTTGGTAGTTTTAAAATCTTTTCCTCTGGGGCAGTTTACTCCTAAACACCGTTGCTTATGCAGTTAGCTGGCAGCATGAAGGAGGAGGGACGAGAGGACTGAAGAAGAGGGCCAATTAATGCCATAGTAAGGGGATCTTCTCCTCCTCTGTTAATTTGACATCCCTTCGCAAGACTCTAAGGAGCTCTTATTTAAAGATACTTCACTAAGTTGAGCTCCACAAATTAATTTTACATCATAATTGCTGCTCCTTGGTGTGAGTGGATACTCCCTTAATCTTGTACTAAAAGTCAGCAGAATCCCTTTTAACCCATACACATGGTATGTTGATTCACCCTCCTTCCTGTCCATCTCCTCTGCAAACAGTTCTTGGATATGCTTTTAACATTTATCTCAAGTTTCATTCTGCTGTTCTACGTTTCAGAGGAGGATGACTAGATTTAGCAAAATGTCAAGTTGAACTATACTTATCTTTTATATAAGACCATGCTTTCCAGTATAGGCTTCTGTATTGTTCTTTATTAAACTAAATACTGTTTGGGCTTCAAACTTTCTCTTCATACTCTCTACTTTTTCTGATACCCAGGTAAGCTTCCTGAACACCACCAGCTATGTCTACATGAGATGGTGGATACAAATAATTTCAAATACTTTAATTTAAAAATCTCAACATACCACATGAAATTCCACCTGATATCTTATTTCTCCATAGTCTTTTTTGTACTTCTAAATTTCTACCATTCAATATACAAAATTTATCTTCTATTTTAGAATATCAATATCCACTCTCACTTCCAATCATTAAATCATAAAAATAATTAAAATCATTAAAAATATTTAATCCCAGCCCCACATTTACAGTTCTTCAATATGACACTGTCTAATGTACATCAATTTAATTTGTTTTCCTAGATGAAAGGTGTATTTTCCTCCCCCTCGTAATTAACAACAATTTTCTATCACTTCAGAGAACATTAAGGACTGTTTAAACTTCTACCCTGTATGCTACTTCCCATCTTTTCTGAACATGCAATTCCTCTCCAGTGTAATCTGAATCTCTCTACCTTCTTACTTAAAGTAGTATTTTCAAAAAACACCTAAGAGCTTTCTTACACATTGTCTTAAGGTCCAGTTATCTATTACAATGGATTTCCATAGACAGGATCATTCTTCAATAGCAGATATTAAATATTAAGTAAATTACACCCACAAAAAGACAAAGATAGTTCTAAGGCATGAAGACAATGATGTGGGCAGCTTCATAAACTTGTGATCATGGCCTTGCAGTCACCTAGCAGATCTCAAGATGGGCAGGCATAAATATCCTACCTTGAAATCACCTTTACTGCACTTTGCTTAACAAAAGAAGAAACCTGTCTCTCAAAGGTACACAAGAATGAATACTAGCATGGGAAGGTTATCTGAAGGGTACTTACGTACTGGTCTGCTAGGAAGAACTCCCAACATAAAAAAATAAAAATAATAATTTACTCTCTGGGAGCCAGACCATAGCCATTGAAGGCCTGCTCTGACAGACACGGAACATGACAAGCAGGGAGCCTACAAAGGTCTCTTCACGATCAATGTCAGGGAAAAGGAGAGAATATGAACTCATTTTCTGGAAGGTCCAATTTGTACTTAAGTTTTGTGAAACACTTTCCTCTTTAACATGCTTTCAACATTACATTTGATCCTTTTCTTAAACACAAACACATCCACTTTAGGATGTGCTTTAGAAAGACCAGACTATATTTAATTATTCAATGTGGTAATTAAATATCTGATTCTGTATGAACTGGTAGATATATTCTACTTCTCAATTTCTCTTTAGATTTCACAGAACAATAGCTATGACTCTCAATCATTTTAAAACCTGTTTAGTGCCTTCACCCTGTGACTGGCCTCCAATAAACACTTTTCAGGTCTAAAATCCAGATCCTCTTCAGTAAAACAAAGAATCCTTAGGCTAACAACATGTTTCAGCTCTCCCCAAACCCCTCAGAGAACTCTGCTGTCTGCGCAATGTGCATGGGGTGAAAGGAATAACACAGAAAATCCTACTTTATTTACTTGCATTTAAGTGGAAGTTTCTACACCAAGAATTTTGAGTAAATTGGCTTTATGAGATCCATGTCTTAGATCTTCTTACACATGGCCACTCATGCTTCATTCTCAGTTTCTAAAAGCAAAGTCTACCAAAGTGACTCAGGATCAGAGGTACTCTGAGGGATTTACATCGGTTTGGTAACGCAGACCAACAAATTGCTGTTCATCTCACACTTGACTGACACTGCAGAGAGACAGGAAACTTTGCTCCACTTACGACAAAGTAATCCTTTGTCCATATGGCAGACCACATTCTTCCCAATAATTACAAAACTGTCAACCACTTTCTTTCCACAGCCAGAACAGGTAAGTCACCGTGGAATGGAGCAGTGCTTCAAGACGGTGCTCTGATACCTCAGTGATGCACTGTGTTCCAGCCAAATAACAAAGCAAAGTCCTACCCTTGGTACTTGCTCTCTGAACTTCAATCGTGAAAATACCCAAAGACACACACAACATCTCCCAGTTTGTACGTACAGGCTGTGAGACTAGGAATGTATCACTAAAACTGTAATCTCAGGAAAAAATAAAAATCAAGGTTTAGACAGGTTACTTAAAGAGGGAACACGGAAAGATGCCGCATGAACCTGGAATTACATGTCTATGTCAAATCCCAGAATTAGCAAAACCATTGAACAGCAGCATTTAAAAAAATTCAAAATATCAGTTGTGTTCCTTTAAAGCCATTTTTCTTTTGTGTTAGTTTTCCAAGGCAGCATTTAATATTCATTCTCAGTTCAAGACTAGTTGTACTCCTGTGGCATCACTCATCTTGGTTTGTCTTTAACTCAGAAGTGACATTCATCATCTGCTTCAGTTTTCTCTTTACACAAAACCCGGGTCAGAAGAATTCACCAGCAAGCAGTACCTACATGTTCTCTTTCTGTAAAAGCCAGTGTTACAGCCATCACGATCGAGGGGAGAGTCCCAAGGAATTCATTTGACATCAACGCACAGGGAAGAAGGTTTAGGAAAGAAAAAGGCTGACATTCCTCTGAAAGACATACTGTATGACTGAGGTGCCTTTCAGCTTTTCTTCAGAACTTACTTACAAGTTTCAGACAGAGGGCTCTGTTTGCCTAGGTTTTGAGATCAGAAACAGAATTGAGACAGGGTTATAATGCTCCATTATGAACCAGATGGATGATCTCATTTATGTTATTGTATTTTTATGGATTTCTGAGAGAGAAAAGGATAAAGCATACTGAAATGCTTGTATAGCTCCACAGACTGATTCTGCTCCCGACAACATCCAATGATTGTATTTAACCAGAAAATCAGCCTTGCTCTCCAAAAGGTAAAGACTATGTCACCAAATGGAAACATAACTCGAGTAGGTGATCCTGGAGGGAGGGGGTAGGCTATCATACAATTCGGCTGTAACATTTAACTTTTAAAATGTTGCTGTTGAAGTTACTGCGAAGAGTAATTTCATTCATCTTTCTATGATTATTTTAAGCCTTCCCCTCCCAAGAACATCCTCCCAACCTCCAGTGATTTGTGGTTCAGAGGTTTCTAAAGCCAGACAAAATGTCTTCATATTTAATTGCTCTTAATGGACTTTTCTTCCCTGAATTTGCCCAGCTGCTTTTTGAAACCATTAAAATATTGCAAGTCTGCGGCATTCTGCAGAACTAATGCAACTTTCTATTCAACCAGTGATACGAAAACTTCTGAAAGATGCAGTAGGCATGAATTTCCTGCAGCAGCTGACAACAGAACAGAAACCACAGAAAATATCACCATTGGCACTAGTCTAGTTTAAACAGATTCCACTTTCTCTGTCACTGGTATGGGTTTTCATCCCTCAGCTATAATGAAAATAGTAATTTGGAATAATAATCAGTTTATCATCTTCTTTGCTTTTCAAAAACAAAGTTCAAGCTAACTGCGCATATGACTGAATCAATTCCTTTTTTTCTCCCCCCTCCCCCCCCCCGATGGATCCTGTTTGATCCATCTTGCCTTCTACACTGTTTACCAGAACTGGAACCAGATTTTCAGCTTACTTATTTTCAGAGAGAGTTCACGAAGTTCTGATTACACCATTAAGACGGTTGGGAATGGATCTATCTGTGTCTGAACCCAAGAATCAGAGTCCCAGCAGGTAAATGCATGAAATGCATCCCAATCCTCCTTGGGAAGAGAGAAGGACAGTACCTAAAATTCTTTTAGAAAACACGTTAGACAGCACCAGCATATTTATGATGTCTGGTAATACAGTTTTATTGCTGGCTTTTTGATGATCCTGAGATTTCAGAAAGAAGAGACTAGAACAATGCCTGATATATAAGAAAAACAGTAAGTAAAAACCTAATCCAGAAAGACAGACTGAATGAGGAAACCAGGAAAAATAGATACATTTCTTTTCACTGGTAATACCAGATAAAATTGAACTGAGGAACTTTTTGGCCTTGCAGAACAAAGACTAGGCTGGGAAAGAAGAAAACAGGGTGAAAGATCCCTAACTGACTGCCTTTCTCCCATGTCCAGGATGTTGGATCTCTCATCAGTCCCATTCCTCTGGCAAATGAGATCAGAAAAATGACACAGCATGAGGAACAGAAGTTATAAATTCTGAGTTACACTTCAGAAGTTGGGAGGGATAACTTGCACAAAACAAAACGATACTGCATAGTGACTTGGGAATTAATGCCAAATAATTTGAATATAGCAGTCCAGAGAAGTGGCTGAGGGTGACAAAAGCTAATATTTTCCTAGGTTCTTCTGAATGCTGGTAAATCCCTATCTTCTTACCACAAACTTGCAAGCTGCAAAGGAACAGATGATCCGCTACAGGTTTTCTAGGTAGCTGCAGACCTCCATATACATTTAGAAATACTTCTGCTTGAAATTATCTAAACTCAAAGGTTGGTTTGTTTTCTGTTAGTATACTTTAGCATTTGAATCTCCAGTATTTTTTCAGCACCTGGCCTTCCCTTCAAGGAGGGCACTATAGTTTCAGCACCAATCTCACCTGATGCACTCCACGAAGGCAAGCAGACACCCGATTACTTCTTGCTACACCTTTATGCAAGTAAACATGAGAAGCAGAACTGATTTCTATTTCCCCTGTAAATACTCATCCTTGTAAGGACACAATCATGCTTAAACACTGCTCTACAAACATTTTCAATGATTTGCCTTTTCTTCAAAGCATGAGCTTATTAGCCTCACACAAGCTACATGTAGGCTCTTTAAGAAAGAGACCCCAAGCTCTGTGTCTCCCCATCCTCCCACCTGCTACCTTCTCCACCTAAAGTGTGAGTGGATCTAGTACAATTAACCACTCCTCCCCCACCCACCCCCAGAAAAGACTGAATCTGTATCCCCAGGAAAAGGAGACAATGCAGCAGAATAATTAGGTACATGCTTGAAAGAGTATTTAAAAATCTAGAACTGTAATGTCAGTTCTGAAGAGAGCAAATTCAAAAACTCGAGATTTGCAAAATAAACCAACTCTTGTTTCTAAAACTAAGCAAACGTTTCATCCTTTAAAGAAAGAAGCTTAAAATGTAAAAGATTTATTTCTGAAGAAAAGAAACGCCACTCATTAATGAAACGCAGTATTTACTTATAGATTATGATCAAACAGCAATCTACAAACTACAGACAAGAAAAATAGGGTGGTGTGTTTTGTTTTAACCTTTTCGATGCAACAAAAAAAGCAATCATATAGAGTATGAAGTAACTACCATTACTGTGCATTCTGCAAACAGAGTACTTTTTCAAAAGCAAGCATCACATACATTGTCAATATAGTTGCTTGTATTTAGAAAAATAAACATTGGGTCATTCAGTTTTATCCACATTCAGATAATATTCCTGCCTACCGAATATGCGTTCTCCATTCAAGTTAGAACTGTTCTACTCAACTAAACACGCCTCTCTCTGCACAATCTGAATTGATGAGTTTCTCCACTGCTACACTTCAGCATGCCTCATATTTTAGCATCCTACATTCCACATCACAGGGACTGAAGAAAGGAAGCATGCTATTATTCTAAGTACTAGTAGATGAAGGATGACAGGTTTTTATTCTGCACAAAGGAAACTTCTGCAATAAGAGAATTCAACATGCACAAAAAGCTTTTCAGAAGAGACTTTTCCATCAATCCTGATGATGCTTCCATCCAGAGTTACTTGGACTTCTAGACAGAGATCATACATACAGAGGGACAAGAACAGCATTCCTGCTGCATTCCCAGAGTGAAGCATGAGCATCAGAAAATGTTATTAATATATTTTAGAAACAAATACCATGTCTAGGGTGAGGGTGGAGTGTTAAGGGTCCTCTGAGATTCTGTCTTGTCTTCTCCTCCTGACCCAAGCAAAGTTACCCTCCATAGCACATTCTTTCCTCTTTTACCATTAACATTCTCAGTATATTAGAGATTTGCCGGAGTTTTTAGTTCTTACAAATGCACTGACTGAAAGGGATGAGTGGCTTAATGAATGAATATATAATGAAAAAATTCAGAATTGCAGACATTGAAATAAAAACTTTTTTCTGATTTAGTGCAAATGCAAAATATTTCTTATCAAACAGCAACATACATGCTCCCTAGAAAGACCTAATACTTGCTGTAACTCAAACAGGTACGTGGTTTATATGTGCAAAGGAAGATTCCTTTGTTTTGTATGATGACAGTTAATTGAGAGAGACATAAAAAAAAGAGGCAATTTATCAAATTTATCTGGAGATCAAAGGTAACATGTCAGAATTTATTAGTTAAATCGGTCAGTCTCATTCTTTTTAAGGTTTTACGCCTACTCTGGATTCCTTTCAAGGAGAGGGAATATGACCTCCTGTCATGATTTCATTAGGTAAATAATCTAATAAGAGAGTTAATTATTAGAATCTTGTACAATTTCACTGTACACAAAAATGGACGTGCTGCATTATTTGCATTAACAATAGTAAAAAACAGCATCTGCTGCTTTCTCCATCTAAGAATTATCTGTATTTTAGCTGACAGAGGGGCAAAATTTAGGCAGACAAACACATACCAGAATGCACAAAACCCAAAACTGTAACTCTCACGATTTATTACCCTTTAAGAAATACCTGGATAAATGTATTCTCTTTTCTAAACTAGGTATCAGTTGTGCTTTACTGTAATTAACAGCATGAAATACAGTAAATTTTCTCAACTTTTCTACGTGGTATTCATTTAACAACACATTTTAGGAAAATGTGTACTTCTTTCAACTTGTCTGCTTTACTGATTTACAAGAAAAAACATTTATTTCTAGCATCCCATATTAAAAGATCTTGTTCTGAAACCCAAATACAGTTATTCATTTGCCTTATTTTTTGTGTTTTATAGATATCCAAGTGTAATTGGTAACACAATCATCATTACCTTTCCAGCATTCCAGAGTTTCTCTTTCTTTATTAAAATTTTCTCTGAAATATTTTGGAAGTGTACACACAATTCTTTTACTGTTAAGAGGCAGAATTCCAGTTAGTCTTCATAAAAATAGTCTGCATTTAAGAATCCCCATTTTTTAACATCACTGAGTAATCACACTAACTGATCACACCTGTAAGATGCTGAAATAACCTCACCTGCAGTGTGTTACCAAAGCTACCAAGCATTCTGATACAGAAGAGAGATTATATGGCGCACAATTCATATATTTAACCCTGCAATTTAGCAGTCCCCATATGCCAAATTTCTCTTAGGTCTCATTCTCTTAACAGTGTTCTAGCTTGTAAAATATTTTCCCACATACAATTTCTATGCATCTTGACATACTGAAGGGACAAGTTCATGATCTAAATGTGTTAACAACCTTTAAAAATCTTTGGTGAAACAGATATTAGTACCTATAGGCTTTGTTGTACTTTTTTTACCGATTTTTCTTTAAAAATGACCTTTGATGATGACATATCCACTCCCCCCCCCCGCCCTTTTTTGTTTTGCCCGTATACCTTAAAACCAAAGCGAAAAGTTTTCACCAAGAAAACTACTCACTCTTACCAACTGCACTCAAAAAACTTCAATATTATGGAAAATATGTCCTCAGGTATTTTTCATCAGCAGTTCATTAAAAGAATTTGTGCAATTGCTAGATCCTTTGTTCCTGAGTTCCTGCAAAACCCTTTCTTTTACGACAGAAAATTGCTACCACCAGCTGCAGTAACAGCTACACACATTAAAAATCTTTGTTGTTTAACTAATAAGAGAGGAGTTTGTCATCTTCACTCACTCCTTCCCTTGCCATGGACTCTCCAGCAACTTCAGGACAGAAAGTTCATTTTCATCAGTTGAAGCCCCATTACTGTAATGTCCTTCACTCTAAATATACTGAATTTTTATTATCTACTTATCTAGTTCCCCAAGTGATCATCAGTGCTTCACACTCTACCTTCTTCTGCCTTCCTCAAAAAACAAGACATCCTGGTCCTTCGATGGAGAGTGACACTGTGCTCCTCACCTGAACAGTTACAGTCTTCCTTGGATATTTATTTTTTTAATCTCTCCTACCATGCCTGGTGTATTTAATGACACAGAGGTCGCTGTTGGGGAGAAAGCTGGTAGAAGTCTCATTTCAGACCTCCCACAATGCACTCCTGTATTATTCTATATATACCTTCCTCCCTTTCTCTCCATATACTTTTAGCCTTAAGGTTTGATTTTACTCATTTTCTTTACATTCAAATTCTCAGCAGGGCCACTATTTCCCTTCCCCAACTCCCTGTGATTCTTCCCCTAGCCACACTTTCCTCTTCCTCATACTACTTGTTCAGTCTCACTTGGGTCTTAGTTATTTCTCTCCTCAGCCTCCTCCCTCCCCTTTTCTTATTTTCTTTTTCTGTGACATAATAGCTTGCCATCATGTATTATCATGCTGTATCAGACTCAGACCCAGACTGCTTTCCACAGCACAGTCTCCTGAAAATGCTTATCCCATTAAATTCCATAAAAATGCTTTTTATCTCCATTACGATGATGTACTGTCTTCAGTATTTAAAAATCAGGCCATTCAAACGTATCTCTGCTTTGTATTTGCTGTTCCATAACACATAATAATATCATGGTTCTCTCTCCCTCTTAGTCTACAATACACCTTGAAAGAGTTATATTTCATATCTTCTCATAACACGACCAGAATGCCTTTGTCAAAATCATTCTAGTGAAAGGACTGCAACCTAAAAACTGTTGTTTTAGTCAAAAGTGAGGGGTGGTATAGAATCCCATGTGCTGTGCTGATGAGCACTGCATTTTCAAGACAGAAATAAAAGAGTATCTAGAAGGTACTAATAACATCTCCCTTCTCAATGCCTTCCAGAGCTGCTGAATCCTTATTCAATTTCTGGTTTTATTTTTCACTTTCTGATTCTCCATTTTCTCCGAAACTTCTATTTATTCCATTCCTATTCTATCATTTTATTTTGCAAATATATTCTGAATTGCAGGTTTTCACCTTACCCAGCTTCAGGTCACCTACTGTATCTCCCAGTTCCTTCCGTAATGCCCTTAATCTCAGCAAATTTCACCTTCATTAAGGATTTTTGAAACTTGCTTTCCTGATCAAGTCTTCTTTTAAATGCTTCTCTGATTGTCTCCTCTGACGAAAGGGGCTGTTTCTGTCTTTCTGCTTCTCCTGTACATGCCCTATGATGCTATGTGCCAGTAATCTATATTAAAGTCTTTTTCTGCCATTTTAAACTTTTGTTCTCTGAGGACTCTTACAGGGAAATCTGTCTCCTTATATAGGATATCCATTCTCTTTAAAACAAAGTTCCAAAAAACTAAGGGTTTGCATAAAAAGCAGCATTCACAAATCATCCTACTGCCTTCTCCAACTTATGTTTCAGAAAGGCACCTGCTCCAGCAATTTCTACTGATCCCATACCTCTGTACTGTTTCAATTAACCCATGCATTTATACCTAATTAAAAAAATAATGGAAGTTTTGATGAATTCTGTCTAAAAACACTACTTGGTATTTTGAGGTTACTGCAGAAAATAAAACAGTTGTGAGTCAATGAAGTGGAAAATTGCTGCCTTATAACAGATCCTCTAAGGTGCAAAACCTTCTCCTATTTGCTGTTATCAGTATGTCTAGTAATTGCTTTTTGTCCAACTATTTAAAAAGGGGGAATAGACTTACAGTCTGGAGAAAGCACAACATACAAAATTAAAGCATCAATGTTTTTTAAATTGTTTTCTGATTTTATAGTATTAAGAAAACATACCAAAAAAGACACCTGGCCTACCAAAACAGAAGAGATGAAGAGAAGCTGCATTAAAATATTAAAACAAGTAATAGGTCACATTTAAAAACAAATACTCGTGGTCTTTTGCTACTGTAGTTCTTCGGGGGAAAAAAAGCCTTACTACTAATTAAAAGTGGTTTAGCCGTAAGGTTAAGAATACTCCTACTAACATTTCTACATAGGTTTAATTATAAAACAGCATTGTAAAAAACTGCCTGGTATTAAATTAAACTTTAGGTCTACGTAATAAGGAACATCACAAAATCACTTTCTGTAACAAACCAACAATACAGCATAGACTAAGATCACATCCTTTTCCACGACTAGCACACACATACACAGTTGCATTGTCCTGGGCCTTCTAAAGAGAACTTCAGTTTTTTGGGTTTTTTTTTTAGTACCTTTCCATGGGTTTGGATTCTCCTCAGTTTTATAAAGATTATCTGAGAAAAGTGAGAGGAAATTCTGTTATTTGCAAACATATAGCCAAAATTAAAGTTTTAAGAATCACTTAAGAGACAAACATGAAGAAGGTCTAAGGCAAGTGTTTGAACTCAGTAGCTCTAATGTCTAGTAAACACAGGCACTCAGTACCGAAATAGCTGCTTTCCAGTACTAAACCAATACCTTACCTTGCTGCAAAACAACTAACAAAAACTGAAACACCACGACACACACCCCGCTTCGACTTCGTTTTTTATTATTATTATTAAAACTAGACCATTCAGTCTTCTACAGTATAACCTTGCAACTGTAAATTCCGTTTGTACCATACTTCCACCCAGATATTTCTAAAATCCACTGGCACAGAAAACTAGGTCTTTGAAAATCCTCCTTGGAGTTTACTAAACTTCTTTGATATTTTCACCCTGACCACATAAATGAAATCTTTATTAAAAAGAAAGGTGATTAGGACCATCTTCATAACAATGATAAAGAGTGCCTGACAGATTTCCTTTTCTTCTAGGCAGCTTTCCAGCCAAAGTCAACAGCTAACAAGATGTGTATCTCTGAATTCATGTTGGAGGATATAACTCACTAATTAAGTGTTCCTCAAACATTTCAAGGAACATTTAGATTTTCTGACTGATACACTCCAAGCACTTCTCTGCAAAGAGATACTACAGTTGAGTATGACTGAATAAATTGAGGTTTCTTTTCTTTTTAAGACATCCTCAATCTAGTGTTCTAGCATCCTAGTCGATGGTAAACAGTCTTACTTGACAGAGAAGTAACTCATTTTCACAGTAACTTCCACCATTTTAAGGTTCACTTAGGTGCATTTCTAAATACTGTGTCCTGGCAATCATCCAGCTTATTCACATATAGATAGAAATGCTTAAGTATCCGTGTACCCTCTGTTACTCCAATGAAACACAGTTTACAAAAATTTTTGAAGACAAGACTGCAGACTCCTCTTTGATGAATTAACACACTCAGAATAAGGTACAATGGCAGTGCTGTCCTCATGCTCCTCATAACTTGTCCAAAATTGCCCAGATTTGACTAAAAACCTGTCTAGAAAGCTACATATTCATTCCCCAGAGATGTCAATAATAGATGGCTCATGGAAACACTGCAGAGAATCAGCATATGGAAGCTTGCTGCTACCTAATATACTCATACCAAAAATTTTCTTTATTCAAATTCTGTGTTGCAACAACTATAGGCACACAATTTCTAACTGACAATATGGAAACACTCACCTGCCTGCAAAAGGCCAAAATATACTTTAATCAAGATTATCAAACCACATAAGGGCTGCAGTAGCAGTGTCATGCCAAAGCAGAGGAGATTTAACCAAAGTACTGGACAGCCAGGCTCTTCTGAAAACCCTGCCCAGAATCATTCAAGTGAAACCTCTTGCGGCCCCACATCTGTGGAGGAAGGTTTCTAGGTCTCCCCTGCCCTGGGAAACCATGTCAATGCAAGAGACCCAGATGTTTTACACTTACATACACTCAGTTCACTCATGTACTGAAATTTGTTTCCCTACCTGAACCCAGACATTATATAAAAAAGTTCAGTATGATCAACTGCACAATAATGCAACCACACAAGATGATTAAAATAACTTTTTTCAGGTGCCAGTTATCTGCCATCATGTTTGGATAGAATCAGGAATATCTTGCTCCCTGCTGAGCCTTCTAAACCTGCCTCCTCAGAATATGTCAAAACTGCTAACCATGGCAGACACTTACACTTGATATCTTTATTTTTTCAGTAGCACCAAAATCTACAAACTGCAGTTCTGGTTGTCTACCTCTCCTGAACTGCCCTTCCTATCCCTTCATCCCCCACAGTCCTCCTCACCTCCCCCAACACGCTGACACAGGGGAGTTTTAAAAAGAAATCAGAATGAAGTACATTGCACAGAAGGGAGATTTATTTTAGCATAGGCACATAAGAAGAAACATTGAGAAAATTACTTGAATGCAAGAACTCTATAAAGTTATCTCAGCTTTTATCCACGTTGAGGTATTTACTTTGTAAGATTTCAAGTCAAATAATTTTTTTAAATGCAGAGTTAAGGTGCCTTATTTATGTAGAACAAAAATTGCAGAAACTCAGTAATTTTGCAGGACATTTTATGTTGATCTGTGGGTGTCCAAAAATATTACTGCAAAAAGTGGTCTATTTAGGAATATGCAGCATAATGCAACCCAGCTCTTTCAAAACTATCCATACAGGTATTACCTTTTCAAAAGGAAGCAGTATCTCATCAGAATGGACGGAGTATTGATCTGGTAAATGGCAAAATATAGCATCTTTCTAACCTTCTACCTTCACTTCCGTCACTGTAACGTATATGCAGAATATATTTTCTGAATTTTTCTTTCTCTTTGTTCCATATGATCAACAAAACGTTTAATCTATTACTGACAAAACAATCCATGCACTAAATTCTGACAGAAAACAATCTGGTAGAAAATTCAGAACATCAGAAAATCCTATGGGGGGAAAAAAAGACCAAAAAAAAAAAAAAAAAAAAAAGGAAAATGCTTTTCTTCGTGAAAGGAAAAAAAAAGATGATTTGTAGAATGAATACCATATAACGAACAATGCATGAAAATAATGCTCTATTATCAATCCCATGCAACAGTAAAAACCCAAAGCAGCAGAGACTAAAAATACTATGTATGAAGGCCAAACTATACCCAAAGCAACCTAAAATCTCTCACAATTCTTCCAGAAGTTTTCAACTTATAAATCAAAGACCATACAGGACACTTATTTCAACCACGTAAATTTGCACTACACCACAGTAAGTGATTTCAGATATGCTGCCTAAGTTTTATTGTAAGACTGTTCCTGTCTGGTTTCAAACCTGCCTTATATAATAACAACTTTCATGTGATTCAGCACTCTCCATCAATTTCTCAGCTCTCTCACAGCTCTCCTCACAGCTCATAAACACCACCCTTCCTTCACACCCTTCCCTCTCTTCCTTTCTTTACCATAATGAATTCCAACAGCTTAATTGACAACATCCAACCCTTTAAGAAATTAAAAAAGAAAAACCCCAAAAAAGAGGTTCCTAAAAAAAACCCACAACAGAAAAACATGGAAATGTGGAAATGTGTCTAATGTGTCTGTTTTTTGGGTTTTTTTAAATTTAGTCATCTGTATCTCTTTGGAAAAAAGTTTATCAAAGTATAACAAACAGCCCACTTTTGGTCACAAAGGTGACAAAAAAGACAACACAAACTTACTATTCTTGACTAAATAGTTTCTTTACAGATACAAGGCATTAAGGTTAACAAGAAACAAGAAATCTTCTCAGCTTGGTGAGCTTTCTCTAGACCCAGTCCAGGCAGCTTCCCACTGCCAACTCCAGACTAGCTTCATCATTCATTAATAAGATAAAATATGATTCACCTGTGATTTTTATCAGTTTCAGAAAAAAAGTTTTTAACTGAAAAATGGTTTTGGACTCTTTCAGGCTTTTTTTCTTGCATATAAAAATAACAAAATTTCCAAAATCATTATGGAAAAAAACCCTTTGGACTACACATTTATATGGAAGCTCGTAATGAGATGAAGTAGTATAGTAACCCTCACAGGTGAGGTCAACCTGAAGAAAAATTAGTGGGCTTTTGTGTTTTCTTCCCCTCTGTAGAAGTCAAAATATTCTTTCGTCAGCTGCAAATAATGCTCTCATGCTTGCAACCAGAACTGTTTGAAATAATCTTTCAATGGTAAAACTCCTGAGATACACACAAGAAACAGGTATGTTAGAATATCAGCCCACTGCATACAAACAGAAATTGCTCTCAATACATCAAGCACAGATCAGACACTTTACTGCCATCCGTGCTCTTGAAACGGAACTGCAAAACAATCAAGAGTTTGCATTTATTTTAACTGCAGATAATATTCTAAGCTACACTGTAACACTCTACACATGGAAATACATATGGTCATTTACACTTCACACTGAACTTTCTAAAACGCAGGGAAAATAACTCACTAATAATCCATCCCTTCTTCTAATAACAAGCCACTGGAACAAAAGGCCAGGAAGAAAATAATTCAAGTCACAAGCTATTCTGAAATGCTTAACATGGAAAGAGTACAAACAACAGAAACTATTACAATAGATGTTTAATTAACTGATCGATTTCAACACTCATTTACAACAATCTTTAAACTCTCTGAGAGTATTTAAAAAGTAAGAATAGATGAATGCTTTTATTGTTATAACTTCTAAACTACAGGGGTTACTTCTAAAAAAACTGCTTCAGCTCCAAAATGGCTTGATGCAAAAATGGCACTCCTGTAACTTCTGCTGGAGCAGGGACTTACAAGCCAATACAAACAATTTTCCAAGGATCCTCCGATTAGACCTTTCCTTCCATATGCCAGAAGACACTTATTTCAGTTCACTCTTCTAACCTTTATTCACCCTGCCTTTCTCATTTTCCACTCCCTCAAATGGCAGTTGTCATCTCAGGATTTTTCAGAATGTACTTAACAGTCCCTATAAAATGCAAAGAACACAGAAAATGTTTCTCTACTACTGGTATATATACATGGAATTGATATATTTCCAGAGTGAGCCATCCCTATTTGAAATATGTACTCACACACACTTTTTAAGAAAAACAAGTATGTACGGTTACGAGCTTTCCTGCACCTCTGTCTCAATCATGAGCTTCAAATTATTTCATGCGACAATACAATACTAAATATTTTTGACAATATTGCTGTAAGAAATTTTTAAATTTTATTCATTTCAAGTCCTGATATCTCTACATAGACTTACAGATAAGGCAGCTACACTAACAGGATTTTTTTCCTGGGTTACGTAAGAATGTTATCTAAAATACTGAAAGGGACTTTAAACAATTTGGCATCTGTGCAAATAAAAAGCAACCTGAGAACATTTTTCCTAGTACAAGCCCAACGCCTGCGCAGCAGCTTTCAAGTGGTTATGATTCTCTCAATACTCATACGTATCCAAATATCCATACTTACATAAGAAAAACTGAAGAGATGTGTCAAGTTAATTGTTTTACCATTTCAACAAATGGTCTGAAGACTTATTTCCGCTTAGATTTGTAGTAATTCTTACATATACGTGAAATTTCCATTAAAACCCAATTAAAATGGCAAAAAGTAATTGCAGATACATACTCCAAACTTATACTGAAATAAATATATTTCAGAAATTCAATCATTTACAACAATACATTAAAAAAAAAAAGCAGCATATACAGACCTTCCAGTAGTCAGATTGTAAACTGTAGTACCTCTGGTATGCAGATAATGCTGTAGGAAAGAAAAATTAATGTTGAATTTGTTTTGTTGCATATTCTTTGAAGAAAAAGATAGAAACCCTTAAAAGTCAGAATACACAACATTAAAATGATAAATGGTTTAATAAAAGTAACACTGCCACAATAAGTACACTGTTGTGGGTAATGCATTCCTTAAGATTATAATTCTGTTCTATGAAATGTCAACCCGAAAGTATATTTATTATTAATCTTACAAATGTAAATCAAGCAATATTTTAAAGAAAACCTATAACAAAGAAATCATTTGAAATTTTGGGATTTTCAACCTGGACAAAGCTGTTGTAAGATTTTAAAATTTAATCATGTAGCTCATTTACCATGCTCCCTGACGTCCTGTAATTTCTAAAGAACTGGTGCAGAGGGACATACAAAGAGAAATCAATTTCATATGCCCTTTCATTCAGTAACTAGAGAAACAAAAGCAAGTGAAAAAAGCCTACATTTTATTCAACATCCAAGACCAAGACTAACCTGGAAAACAGCACTAAAAACAGCTCTGTTAAGTAGAATATTAGCTCTACTTAGCAATGAATTTCTCAGATCACCATTCCTGCATCCCTCTTCCCCACTAAAAATTCTGGCTGATTCATCTTGCCCTTGGGCTAACAGGCCGCATCAGACTACAACGCAAATAGGCTTTACATTCCTGCAAGAACACTGTACTAGGCATCATCCAAAAATGAAGAATTTTAAATAATGATTCACTGCAGTAACACCAACATCTTAATTTTTCAAGTGTTTGCTTCTTAAGATTTAAGAATGGTTTCTACACAGTATATATTTTCCAAACAACAAAAGAAGACAACCTCTGCTCTGAAAAACTACAAAATGCTAAGCAGACTAAGACAGTAAGAACAATACGTACTTTATGTGCAGGTTCACCTCCTGCAAGTACTACGGATAAACCATGTCCCTAAATTTTAATCACTCTTCAATGCCTGTCTGGCATATTCATTTCCGTAACTTAACAAAAGTCCTTAAGTTTAAGCAAAATAAGCACAATGTACACATAATGACAAGGCACACAACTCCTTCTATTCTTAAGAATATACCTTTGCACTCAGCTGTCTATGAAGACTCATAACCTTGTACTTTTAAATGGCTAACATACATGCTGAATAATGCCCATAAGATGCCCCCCACCACAGGAACTTTGCAAAGCCAGCTTCTAATTTTGGTGCTCTAAACTATGATTTATTTAGATGCCCCGAGTAGAAAAAAAACTAGGAGAACACTCATCACCCTGACACTGTCAACATGCAGTATGTGTAAATGTTTACGTGCAACTTTGATGAATATCATCACTAAAAAAAGCTAGTCAATCAGGCTAAGTCACAACTTAAGAATACAATTCCTTACCCACCCCCCAAAAAAATTTGGTACAAACTGAAGGATATGACTGCAGTCTATCAATGCAAGTTTAAAAGTTAAAGGCTACATGTGTTTCAGTCACATCCTATAATTACCTTCTAAAGAATATTCACAATAACACAACTTATAGAATGTTCACAACACAAAATAACTTCCCACCCCAAATACTCCTAGATTCACCTACTCCCAGGTATCGTTAATGACTTTTCAATAGAAAAGCATAATTAACTTTTAAACATGAGAATGACTTTGCTTTCCCAAACAGGAACACACACACACTACGAAACAGTTTTGTAATGCACCACACTAAAAAAAAAAAAAAAGATTCTATTTTTTGTTACTCAAGTAATACCTATCCCAATTTTAAAGGTTAAAGCATATTTCAGATGATGAAGTCAACAGCACCATATTATGCAAGATTTAGGAAACTGGGAACTTCCCCCCCACCCCGCAAAGTACTGCATTCAGTTATACAGGGAATATAGATAAAATAAAAAGATAAAAAAACATTAAATATAATGCTAAGGATTTATACTGGGAAAATAAAAGGGAGAACTTTTTCAATGTAGCTGTTAAAAAAAATAAATAGGAGTACCCACATGAAGCACATCCATTAAAGAAGAGAGCTGAAATGTTTCCTTGTAGCAGTTAAGGTACTGCTAACAAGTTTATAGAACATCAACAGTTTAAAAAAACCTACAAAAATAGAGATGCAACAGAAGACCTATAAAGGAAAGACAAGGGGGGGAAAGGCACAGGGAGGGGGGAGGGGGGCGTGGTAGCATCTTACTGCTATTCAGTGACCAAAATATTCCTTACGCAAGCATAGCAAAAATGCATACAGCTCAACCCTTTCTTCTTGTTCCTAACTCTAGCTACTCAGAGCCCTGTTTCCCAGCCAGAGACAACAGAACAGAGGTGAACAGCACTGAAAAAAACTGAGAGAAGACATCTGAAGCTATTCACTCATTAAGACCTGATAAAGCCCCATATCAGGGGAGCAGGAAGATTGGGAGGCACAGGTAACTTGGCTCCACCAATGTCACTGCTTATAAAGAAACTCGCACAGAGAAATTCTAGCACCTCCATTTAACACAGGGAAAAGTTCTTGTATTAAAGAAATGAGTCTTTGTTCCATGATATTCTACTAGTTTTCCTTAGGTGCTGACGTTTGCAAATCATTTTCTTTTCTAACTCTCCCATTCTTCCAAAAAGTTTAGCAACTTCCCATAGTAACAGCTGACATGACTGCTTTAATATGCCAGGCTCATATTACAATTAAAAACAGGTACATGGAAAGCATGGACTGCTGAAGCATATTTCATGTTTACACAATAAGAAGATAAGGCCTTTATTCTAAGGAAGGTCACACTACTCTTCCAGAGGAACAAAGACAACAGACACTACAGTCCTCCTCCTCAGTGTCCGGTGCTCAATCCTACTTCTGGGTTCAGCAACTTCTTCTAGGGATCCAGCCTTTCCTTCTAGGCTAACAGTATTCTGCTTCTACTGAACATCTTGAAGATTAAATACTAAAATTCTCAGTGTTGTGCTAAAAATGCATAACAATGAATCATGGAGGGATTCCTAATACAGAAGCTAAATGTCCCTTTCTCCATCCTGAAAGTTAAGACAGCTAGAAACTCTTATTGATAGCCAATTTCAGTATTTAACAAGTGCTCAACTTACAGTTAGTTACTTACAGTTAGTTAGTTACCTGTGAAAGTTTATTTCAGCCCCCTTTACATCTAAATTAAACATCTGCTCCACAAGCGCTCAAGCCCTGCTGAAAAGGACTGAAGGAACAGGCAGAAAAAACAGAAAAAAAGGGATTTGAGAGAGCATTTTTTTGCCAGAGCCCATATGAAACATCCCTAATCAAGCATAACTCTTAGAAGAATCTTGCATATAGGAAGACAGAAATCAAATTACAAAAGCAAGATTTTTGAAAAACTAAGCCAACCTACTAGTTTTAAAGGAGCAGAACATGAACCATAAATTTGAACCCCACCAGACTTTCTACTCCCTGAGTCGTCACCGGTAGGCAGACACTTATCCTGAGTTCCACAGTGTAGAAATAAGAACATCTTATCTAAAAGGCATATTATGGAACTACAAACAACTTTCCCATTAAATTAAGTTTATAGCTACAGGAAATGAGTGCAAACCCCTAAAATTACAAACTTTATTCTAGATTAAAAAGGGAAAAAGAGCAAGTGCATCTGCTGAGCAGTAAAAATTTTACACAAGTCTCCACCTGAAACACAGGCTTCATCAGTCCTACGATTCTAATCATAGGATGATATTCTCTGGTTTATTGAAAAGTGAAAAGAAAAGTCACTTGTGTCATTCATCACATTAGTAGTATTAAAAAAACCTAAAACAAACAAAATCAACAAAAAATCCCACCCCAACACTAAAGGCTGCAATGTCATTTCCACCTTTACTTTTCATCAGAGACTGGCCATTCCAAGGTGAGACAATTCTTGTCCGAAAAAAATTTATGAATTACTGCCCCTCTTTCAACATAGGGTTACCTCTCATTTTTACAGATACAAGTGAATTACCTCATTTCAGTTAAGATGTCCTCTTTTAAACATAATGAAATGAGTGAAATGAGTGCTTTGAAATCACTCTTAAGCACAGCAGAATTCTGCAGACAAATCTTCTGATTACAAACTTATAATTGAACTTTTCCAATCTAAAAGTTTGACACAAATTCTTAAACATATGGAATTGTTGGAGCCTAAATATAGAGACTTCTTTTTTCAACATGCAAAACACTCCTGAGCATCTAGAAACTGCATGTCCAGGCTCAAAAAGGACTGAGTGTCAACAGCAGGATGGTGTTTCTTGCTTCACTCTCAACTATATTCGTAAAATGATCCAGTCAACCACAAAAAACTCCCTTAAAAGCACAAAACTGGGCGACCACATTCAGACATCTAAATATTGGACAAGTGACTCAAGAATTCCTAGAAAAGGTGCACATAGTTACCTATCTCCATCCTTCTGCCCAGTGTTTCATTACTCACTGTATCAGTTTACAATCTTCCCCAAAACCTGGCAATTTACATTATTTCCCTCACAGGTAATCCTTATGATCAGACTCTTGAAAACCCTACAACCTACTGACTAGCATACACCAATTTACAATCCTACCCTAAACAGGGAGTGGTGGGGTTACTGTATGCCCCAAAGATATAT
This sequence comes from Ibycter americanus, assembly GCA_035590275.1. Lineage (NCBI taxonomy): Eukaryota > Metazoa > Chordata > Aves > Falconiformes > Falconidae > Ibycter > Ibycter americanus. Next base: position 81,227,051 of record JAVJGI010000014.1, read on the forward strand.
GTAGCTTTTCAGATCAATTGCCATCAGATACATTGCTTGATAAGAATAAACGGATGTTTACCTAAAATAGCTCTGGAAAGAAAACCTCCATCTTTCCACCCAAAGTATCAAAACTACTGGACCGTAAGAAACCTCCTCAGCTCATACCCACTTCAGAATCTGCCTTCAAGCCTCACCACCTAGTGCAGAGCTGATCCTCAATGAGTTCATACAGTCACAGTCCACTGGTTTCCTCTTACAAGGTTTTTACATCCACCCAGAACTTCCCACTGGGCAGTATCTACTTACTTTAACACTGACAGCCTTTATTATTTGCCCCTAGGAGTTTGTCTTCCTCTCTTACTATGACCAGGGTCAAGGGACGTCTCAGAATCAGGACAAGGTTGATTAAGATCCCTTGATTTCCCATACAGAATACAAAACAGGTTTTATATAATTACCATGTATGTGGTTTCATGATATTGGGGTTTTTTATATCTACTTCATTTCATTTTAAAATGGTAAAACTTTATGTAATTGTTTCAGTAATAGGACAGACAACCTCTCTTCATATCCAGAGTCTAAACACATAACCTAAACAAACAAGATGAAAATGGAGAGTGAAGCAGAATGACATCCACGCACCTGTCATTTTTAACATACCTAATCACAAACCATACAGTCACAGACGGATAGCTTTTATGATCTGCTCTAACAAACCTACTTTATGACACCTGAAAATATGAGAGGCCTTTGAAAGTGATGCAAACATGGAGCAGTTTTGAGTATTTTAGTGCTCGAGTAAGGAAAAAGTGAACTAGATACTGACACCATCTAGTGGCACCTTGCAAAGCTAAATGTGACTAGCAGATTTTTGGCTTGCCGAAATTTAAAAAGAGCAAGCATTAATTTGATGACATACCCCTGAAAAAAGAACTTTAAAACAACTCAAAACGCCATGTTCTTCTGTGTAACCAAGTACTTTTTGTCTTGAATAGAAATCTCTTTTTTAATGTTAATTTTCAAACAAGCACTAACATTTCTCAGTGCTTATCTGATGTGAAAACAAATACTAATATAGAAAATTCGCTGAAGAACTGCACAAGGGAAGCAAGGAAAGTACACGTGTTGCGTTAAATCTGACAATGCTTCCAGGAAAAATAAATTTTGTTAAACACCTAGGAGACATAGGTAGGTTATAGAAACAGCTTATTACGTAGTGCAGCACTTACCCACAATAGTATATTAACCTAGCAAGATGAACACTGCTGAGCCATAAAGTCAAAGACATCAAAATGTAAGGGAATTCAAAGGTTGAGTCAATGGAATTGACTCTTTGCTGGGTAAAAAACTGGCTGGATGGCCAAGCCCAAAGAGGGGGGGTGGTGAACAGCATTAAATCCAGTTGGCAGCCAGTCATAGGTGGTGTTTCCCGGGGCTCAGTATTGGGGCCCGTTCTGTTTAATATCTTCATCAGTGACCTGGACAAGGTGATTGAGTACACCCTCGTAAGTTTGCAGACAACACCAAGCTGGTCAGGAGTGTTGATCTGCTTGAGGCTAGGAACGTTCTGCAGAGAGATCTGGACAGGATGCACCAATGGGCCGAGGCCAGCTGTATGAGGTTCAACAAGGCTCAGTGCCGGGTCCTGCACTTGGGTCACAACAACCCCACACAACGCTACAGGCTTGGGGAAGAGTGGCTGGAAAGCTGCCTGGTGGGAAAGGACCTGGGGGTGCTGGTCAACAGCTGCCTGAACATGAGCCAGCAGTGTGCCCAAGCATCCAAGGTGGCCAATAGCATCCTGGCTTGTACCAGAACTAGTGTGGCCAGCAGGACTCCCAAGTGATCATCCACCTGCATTTGGCACGGGTGAGGCCAAACCTCAAACCCTGTGTTCAGTTTGGGCCCCTCACTACAAGAGGGACATGGAGGTGCTGAAGCATGTCCAGAGAAGGGCAACGAAGCTGGTGAAGGATCTGGAGCACAAGTCTTATGAGGAGTGGCCGAGGGTGCTGGGGTTGTTTAGCCTGGAGAAAAGGAGGCTCAGGGGAGACCTTCTCACTCTCTACAACTACCTGTGAAAGGAGGTTGTAGCAAGGTGGGTGTCAGTCCCTTCTCGTAAGTAACGCATGACAGGACAAATGGAAATGGCCTCAAGTTGTGCCAGGGAAGGTTTAGATCGGGTATTAGGAAAAATTTCTTCACTGAAAGGGTTGTCAAGCACAGGAACAGGCTGTGCAGGGAAGTGCATCCCTGGAGGTGTTTACAAGCTGTGTAGATACGGCACTTAGGGACAAGGTTTAGTGGTGGACTTGGCAGCGCTAGGTTAACGGTTGGACTTTATGATCTTACAGGTCTTTTCCAACCTAAGTAATTCTATGAATCTGTAATGACCAAAAGAAAATAATGTTGTCAAAGCTCAAGAAGCAAAATGCAGCTCAGGTCTTTCATTGCAAGGCCTCCGGAAAGTGGCTGTTCTCCATTTCCAGACATCTGTGCTGAACGTACTAAAGAGGCAATCAAAGAAGCTTAAAGCATGTCTTGCCTCTAATGCAGAATTAAGGCAGACACATTTCAGAAAGAAAAATCACCAAATAGTCCTCTAAGTAATTTTATTAACATCTACACATCCTCATCTGGAAACATAATGCAGCAGCAAAGTGATGAGAAGCCCACTAGCCTGTGATCATGCCCAACCACGTGCTGCACAGGAGACTACTAAGTGTAAGGCATGTAAGACAGACAAGAGTTTGTCAAGGAGTTCACTGTTACAGAAATCCTCTAGATAATGAACTCTATGAAAGGTCTTAAAATAGTGAGAATATCAGTGAAGGAACACAGTGGAATCGCACTTAGCTCACAAGCCCTTCAAAGAGCATATTCCACAAAATGACAAAGTAACAACTGTTTATTTAGAACACTGCCTAAAATGAAAATTTTCAATCAGTCAAAACACATGGTCCAGCTATGTTCTGTAATTACGATATTCTACTGCTAACCTCTGCCCCCACACACCCTATTTATAAAGCTTAGAACATTAAAATGTTCTTTAAGGTAACATTCTTACTTCTTTCTACAGAAATTTCACATAGTGGTTTGAAGCACCTGAAATTAAACCAACCAAAATTTAACAACAGCACCTGAAGAGGAAGTAAACAGCTTTACACAGAAGGAACCCAATTTCTGCCAGTTATTAACAATTACGTACAACCAAATAAAAACCTTAAACCTAAAAATCACACTTATTTGAAACACAGTCATCTCTTTCTCAACTCATTTTGATTGCTATGTTACTTCAGATTCACTCTAGTTCTTTAGGACTCATCAGTAAAAGACAGCCCAGTAGCAACCAGCACAGTCCCATCTATGCCAGGAAGTTCTCTTTTACAGTTTACAAGATGACCTCTACCACTCTGTACCTTCGAACATAGCACACTGAAATGCTTCCTAATGACAATACTTTCTTTCAGAGTCCTAAAAGACTAAAACGTTAACCACTACAGAGAAATCCTCTGCAGAGCTGGATTTGTAAGTAAAAAGAAACACAACATACATTGTTGAATTTGAGAGTTGTTCTCTCAACCAACAAACTTTACACAAGAACAATCAAAAAGTCTTTAAATTTTGGTTTTAGGCTGCACCTTAATAAATGAGCACCTCAATAAACGTTCTGTATTTTTTTCTGGTTTTGTTTTAAATTTTAGCCTAACAATTGCTAAAAAATGCCCTTGGACTAATTAACACTATCTTATAAATTACTTACAATATTTTTATATTAGTGCTTTTGACAATGCAGCCATATCTACAAAGTATTATTAAAACTGTTCTGACATAGTACATTAAAAACGTGATCACCACTTGAGTACAACAATAAGAATTATTTTAGTGTAGTATTTACTGTGCTTTAGTAACTGCGATGTGAATAACTGCATGCTTCTTCCAAATCATTAATTGCATTATCTACTTCCAGGAATTCTGCTTAGAGAACAGCAATTCAAGGAGGCAAATGATAGGAGTATGTCTCTGCTCGTGCAACACTTTCTGTCCAACAAGTCACAAGCTGGAACACAGCTAATACATACAGACCCTTCTACAAAATAGATATAAATCCTTAAGGAAAACAGAGATGATGTCAGAGTCCATGAGCTCGTTAAACAGCATTCAACAAACCCAAACCTTCAGGATCACAGTCTACACTCTGTACTTCTTATGGAAACCAGAGTCATGGGGAAAAAAATTTAAAAATGTCCAACTACTGATGTAGTATCAGTTTCCTCCAAGACTAGCAGCACGATAATTTTGGTAAAAACCTGACCCTCCCAAGGAATGCAGAGCACCATGGAGTCCTAGCTGGATTCACAATGCTGCCGACGTCCAAAGGCCTACATGACAACTCATCAACCGTCTCTGGCAAAATCTGAGGCTGAGGTTTCACATTCTGGGGCAATTGCATCACTTTTCTACTAGGTTATTTTTCAGTTGGATCAGTTCCCCATACAGCTGCACGTCCAGCTGTGCCAGCACAAAGCAGAGAGCAGTGACAAGCAGACAGGGTGCCACTAAAGACACGCCCAGGGAACAACAGGTTTGGAAACCTCTGAAACAATCAAACAGCTGGGGAAATAGCTGCCTCATTAAAAAAAGCCAGAAGACATCAGATTAGAGTTAAGAAAACGCTACTGAGGAAACAGAATAGTTTTGACTGGGAGGAGCCAATGTTCTCATTTTGGGAAATCCTGGAGCCAAATTCTGGGTAGTAATGATGAAGACAACAAAATCTGGGCACAGAAACAACCTTGAACACACTTATGAAGCTGACTCAATCTGCCTTGGTTATAATCATCTGAATACAAGTCAGTGGCTCGCAGTATTCAAGATCTGCAAAAAAGGTGATACCTTGCTGGGGACCTTCCCCCAACACTAGCAGAGTGCAATTAGCAAGACAACTCAATTCCACAGCTGCAGAGAAAACCCTTTAGCTAACAAAGCAATTCAAACATATCGCATTTTGGGAAAACTACAAGCTGCAGACCAGCTTCAGATATTTTAAAGGCTAGGAAAAAACACTGTGATACTCTAGTCTATCCTCAGATATAATACAGAGAAGAAGGAACCTCATCAGTAATTTCTGGTGTCTCCAACAGAAGTAGCGAGTTTAAAAGTACTTCTTTTTTATGAAAAGAAGCATATTAACTCTGGACTTCAGTGGCTATGAGTGACATAAAACACAATGCATTTCAACAGAAATTACTACAACATCGAACATGTAATTTAAAAATACAAATATATATGCTAGATGTATTTAGGCTTCTGCAAGACATCAGCCATCCATCAACTTACTCCACATTCTAAGGCAGCCTGCCCCCCTAACCAACATTCACTGCATACATGCAGCAAGGGCAGTATTTACCTGGTTAGTTCCACAAATACATGCAGTAACCTTCCATGAATCTTTCTCAAGGTCCCTCTTTTCTGCAGTATGAGTCCGAATTCTTAATTCCTAATTCCTATAAAAAAATTACCTACAGTCTTTCCTACTACATTTATAAAAAGGTATTAGCTACATAAAAATATTAACACACGCCAAATACACCCAACTGAATGATCCACATTTGTCAACGTATTTGTGACAAAATGAGACAGATCAAAACAGAAGAAACCATATACATAAAACCTAAAAAATCTGTATCAACTGAGCACTGCTTCACCTTCATCACTGATCATACTTCTGTGATCAACTAACAATTTTGTTCTGCTTCACACAAACTATATTGCAAGACTTTTTAAACAAAGAACTCTATCACCTTTGCCTCTAATACACACCCTTCTACATTATATACAAAGGTGTACACGTTTATTAAAGAAATTTAATTAAATAAATAATATGCTTCCAAGGGGAAAAAAAAGTTGTGCAGCATTTGTCATGCTGCTATCCTGTGATATTTTATTAATTACATCCAATTTATTAAAGACACCAACTTTTCCACAACTTTGTCCAAGACTAACTTCAGACTAGACAGATAAGTTCTGAAGATCATCCTGCTTCAGCATTTCACACTTCTCAATCTTCAGGACTTAAAAACTAGATAAAATATACATTAGTGAGATCAAAACATTTCTGAACTCAGTTTACTTTTCAGTTCCCAAACATTTAGTATTCAACTCTCATTGTAATTATAATGTATGATAATTGAAATAACAGGATTTATAGAATGGAACAAAATTTATTTTCACTTTAAATTCACCATGCAATGCACCAGCATTTTACTTCTTTCAAGTAACAGTAGTAAGTTAATTATAGAATGCTTATGACTTTTTGCATTGTGGATAATACTTCTAGGGTCTTTAGTACTGGAATTCACCAACTGTTAGGAACAAGAACATGTGTCCCTCACTTCATAAAAAAAAACCTTTAACTTTCCTTTTCCCATCAATTCAAATTCCTCCAGTATTATTTTCACTACTACCCCATTTCTTCGAAAATACAGATACACCTTATTTATTTTTTATACTTTGTTACTAACACAGATTTTTCACTTCTTGAGACTGCTTTCATGACTGAGATGTGACTTTAAATAGGCATCTAAGAAAATGCTACATATTTTCATTCAGGTTTTTAATGCCTAAATGTTTCTTCCCACTCAGTTCTGCTCATGCTTGCTTACAGTTCTGGAGAACTAGTATTTTCAAGCATCATTTGTATTTTCTATGCTTGTTCTTAAAACTATATACACATCACAAAGCAGACTCCCCATCAGTAAACCCTGCCTCTGAACCATAGCAACACCTAGTCCCATCACTCTTTAACTGTTACCAACTCAAAAGCAGAGTTAATACAGTTCAGTCCACAATACTATGCTGTCTTTGCTAAGTAAAATACATCTGATAAGCCATACTGCACTCACTTCATACCAAGTTGTATTAGGCTAATCAGAAACAGCAGCGTAAGTTGTGTACAGAGGGAGTGGTTGTATTTTCATAAAATAAAACAAAACCAAATCAAATAAAACCACTGGATCAGACTATTCTTCAGTAAATTGTATAGCCAGCAGATTGCCCTGTTCCCTTCAGGTTTTCCCATGTCTCTGAACTGGAAACACCAGTGGTTATGTATGTAGGCTGTAGGTACAAGTTGTAGGTTCCTAAGATGTTGGTACAAGTTGTGGGTACTGATGTCCCTAAGCTCCGCATACATTTAACAGAAAGAGACAGACGCCTTGATCACTCAAAGCCTTCTGAATTTACATACTGAATTTAGATAACTGCAAACTCCTACCTAGTAACATTAGATCTAAACATCTGTCACCTAAAAAACAAAGGCTCCCGGAATCCTAACTCACCATGTTTTATGTCAGACATAGTGAACAAGTGGACACATAGACACACTGTTATGAAACGGTCCACAGCTAGCCTGAATCACTAAGCAGTGCTTTTGAACTACAATCAGTTACAATTAATTTCCCTATTTCTATGTCCCAAAGTAACTGTAAACTAGTATTTTTGCGTGTTTGGAAAAAAAGCACAGAGTGGGAGTATACCTTCTTGGGATACGGGTGTTGTTTCCTTAAAGTCAAACAGAACTGCATTTATATTAAAACTAAAAAGTGACAACAACGAAAAAAGACACCCCATGAAAAAAATCAAATATTCTGACCTGTTCTAATTTGCTAGGAAGAGTAACATCCGAAAAGGCTTTCTAGTCATCTGCACCTCCCACAGTCACTGGAAGGGAGGCAGCTATCAGACACTGGGCTTGACACCCAGCATGATATGAAGCAGAAACAAGAGAAGCTGAAGATCTACCCCCTACGTCTCAGTTGGCAATACAGCAGAGTATCTTTAGGAATCCACACCACTACCTAAAAAGCACTCTTCGGACCCACAAGCAAGAAAGCACAAGTGTACATAAGGTTCTATGTTCACTGGCTGCAATGATGACAAAAAAATGTTCTAAGTAATTTCAAAGACCGATGAAGCAGAGACCTAAAGGAACCCACCCCTACATTCATTCTTCCACTCAGTATTTAAAACAGAACCTGAAACACTTCAAGTGCAGATTTTTCCTTCTGAATTAACACTTGCAGCCTAGCCTTACCTGTTGAGATTGTGGACACACATGAAAGTACTAAGATCAGTTCTCATCCTATGCACCTATGTGTCCCACACCCCATAAGGAACCTTCCGATGCATGGGTTCAACTGCTTGTACAGTCACGTAATAATGAATCAGAAAAATTAAGTAGGCAGTGTGGTACTACTGTATAAATTAAAGAAACTTCATACTCACACCTGAACCAGTAGTATTTTGGTTTGTTTTATTTAAAAAAAAAAAAAAGAAAAAGAAAAAGAAAAGAACAACAACAAGCAGTTAGAACTGTTTTTGTAAAGACATCAACAATCTTATTGTGTTATGGGCTTTGAAATATAGTACAAACCAAGAAAACTGTGAGTTACCCAAATGTTTTTCACACTACTGTTGTCACCTGCATCAAATGCCACTCCCCAAACAACATTTACCAGAAGTACTAAAAAACCTTACCTTTTGGATAATCTTCCAATAAGAGGTTGAAGTGACCTAACTGACAAAAGAAATCGGACTCGACCTTTCCTTCAGCTTTCAAAATTAGCGATTCATAGCAGCGAACAGCCTGGGAAAAAGAAATACAAGGTTTTCAAAATTCTGTGTTTAACTAAAGCAAATAATACATTTTCTGAGGAATAACAAAGCTTCTTGTTAGTCTGTAAGGCGAGAAGTATACAAACACTCTCAAAAACATCGTGAGCATTACTTTTCAAAGAAGAAATGTAGTGTTTAAAACAACATATTTGGAAGTTCACTGATTCTAATGCAAATTGACAGCAAATGACCAATAAAAGTTTTCTCTGGTTTATTTGTGGAATCCAGAAAAATTTGACTTCCCAAACACAGAACAAACTTCTAACATACATGATGACTTTTAATTCAAAAATCAATTAAATGCAAAAGGATTGATTTTATTTGTTCTTTCCAATCTGCAAGACAGAAACCTCTCTGATTTTACTCTCATTCTGTGTGTGATCTTTCTAAAGTATTCACATTTCGTCTACCAGTTAATTCATTAGTTTTTGCTAAACTGAAGAATACGTTACCTCAGCATGCTTGCTTGGGCGATTTATGTACCTTAGCATGGATTTCCCAAGATCTGATTCTTTTCACATAGAACTATCACATCATGAAATGCAGTTTACTACCTTCTACTTACTACACAGTTACTGTAGACTAAGTAAAGCTGAAATTAGAAACGTGAATCCAATCAAAAAAGAATTTTACTTTGAGAAAAGTTGTCCTAGAAGTTTTTAAGCGGCACACGCAACCAAAGTACATTCTGCACTGCAAACACGTATTTTTAATAAACTGAACTGATATGCCTTCTATTCATCATAATGGTCATGTTCTTTAACCTATTATATTCTTACCTCACGACCCCATTTACACTTTGGGAATGAATGAATAAATAAATAAATAAATAAAATTGCTTTCCCAACTTTCTGAACTTCCAGTTTCTTGATTTTGAACACACTAGCCATTAAAATTAAGTAGCTGAATGAACTTAAATGGGAGGGAACATCCTTTGCATCAGCAGAAGACTTCACAGTTCTCAAAAGCTTGACAGACTAACAAAGAATTCCAATTCCATCTGGTTCATCCATGACTTTCATCAACTCACAGTTTGACTACATTTCAAATTTGGTTGCAATTATTAACTGCCTGATTTTAATATATTACAGTAATCAAAGACCTTAATACTTAATCTGAAATGATAAGCTGCGTTAAGTCATTTAATGAAAACTGGAAATTCGAAAGGGGAAAAAAAAATATCAATCTATCCTGTAATACTCAAGTCCAAATGTACACTTGTATTAATCATCGAAATGAGCAATGCCAACAAATAAAATGAGGAAATATAAAGAAATAGTTAAAACACACCTGTGGAGACTCCAAATTACTGATCTAATTTGTATTTTAATTTGTCATTTTTACCATGCTATGCCTGTTTGAAAATCATTTTTCTAAGTGGTAAGCCATAATAAGATAGGCCTTGCTGTACTCAATGGACACAAAGCCACGTATGTGACCAGATGACTGGGTCTCAGTTTGTATCCCAAGCTCAAGATGTATTACATACAGTTTCACCTACTTTCAAGTCTAGAATAGCCTTATTTTAAGGCTGTTTTCAGAAACAAAGTTCTGATGGATAAAAACAAAGCTATGCTGCTGCAAAACTGCAGCAAAATGGGTAACATCTATATTAAAAATCTATTAGGTGTATGTATGGTATTAAAATGATTTAATAAAGCCATTTAAATTACGTATTTCAAACCACAGCTATGTGGCCATATTCTGAAGATATTAAATTGGGATGTGTATTTGCTTCTACATCAAAGAGCTGCTGCAGAATTTTTCATTCATGCCCGAAGTTTCGCATTAGCAAACTGCACTGGAAGGTCTGGAATTCTGTTGACAGTTAATCAAAGCCACTATTCCTTTTATTTTATTCCCAGCACTATGAACACCTCTCAGAGTCAGCCAACTCTCAATCTAAAGAATATGATCCCTGGAATCAGAAACAAAGCACACAAGTCCAAAGTGAATTTCCTAAAATTGCTATGTGTCTATGAACCGATTCTCAACATTCAGGCTTATCAGCTGAACCTATTCACATCTGCAAGTATTCTAACACAGAATGTTGTTTTTTACGCCATGCTGCTTCTCCCTATGTTTTGGTTTCATCTCTCAATTTGTACAAATTGTAACACAGTTCTTGCTCATGCCCCTAACGTTACTGTCACAGATTAATTTGCAGATAGGCCTCCCATTTTCTGATGATACGCAATACCTGCTGCAGCTGCTGAAGAGAATATTCACACTACGACGTTTTCTTAAGTTAGTATTTTGTCTTCTACAAGTCAGTCACTGTTCAGAGCACATAGAAACTGCTACCACCACAGGCACCTCACAAAACTGTTGAAGACTAAGTTACTTCCTAAATTAGATGGCTCAGGTATTTAAAAAGGAACATGATTTTATGAGCAAATGTAACGGGATTTTTTATACAGATATTCAAGGAAATTATAAATCACATGCACTTCAACAGCTAAGCATCCAAAGACTCTTAACACTTCCCTTGCCCCTTTTTAAGTAAATCCTCATTAGAAGATGTATAACAAGTATCAGAAGCGTTATATATAATAGGGAAACAAAAAGCTGTGCCCAGGTCTTTCACACAACTCTGATCAATTCTCAACAAGGCAGATTTTCCCTTTGCCTCAGAATATCCTTTGAAGATACCACTAACCCATCTTACTGAACACCAGCACAAGGCAAGGCATAGGACACCAGAGGTGCAAAACAGAACTTCCCCTAACTTAAGTTACAGTTAACTGTTACTGTAAAAGCAATTCAACTACACCATTACATACACCCTCTAAGTTGACCTCTAACCTATTTGCAACATTATCAGGAAAACACTTATCTTTATGCAAACTTATATTCTGAAGATTGTTCCGTAAGAGTTTCTAAAATTCTTCTAGCACGTTCTAACAAAATGAAACCACAATTAAAAGCAAGCTTTACCTCCTTGGCAGGACCACCAAGGTCAACCTCCAACTCTCTGGAGGATGAGCAGACTGGTCACTACATGGCTCTTTGTTCTTCCTAGTAGACAGAGCAGATTCATCTAGACAAACTGATTTATCCAACTTTGGCTTTGGTCAAGAAACTTATTTTCCTAACAAACCCCTTTAGAAAGGTACAAATATTTTTCTGCATAGATAAGAATTTGTCTCTTAGTTGAATGAATGGATGCAAAACATTTTGAAGAGGGAGGTCGCAACTACACATATGTGTATATGGTTTCTTTGAAGGAATAATCAAAAGATCTCATTTCAGTGGATCTGTAACTTCAAAGGCCATCTATGATACCATTTGTGCAACCTATTTAAATCATCCTGAGACACTAAGGATTCTGAGGAAGTTAAAAATCCTCAGGTTTTAAAGTATTGTTATTTCTCCATATTGTATGGGTTTGTAAGTGCACTCAATGGAGTCAGCCTTGAGGATTACTAGTATTGGTACATTAACAAGAAAGAGAAAGAACCTTAAACCAAAAGGAAGATTGCTACACAACATTGTACACTTCCTTCTCTTCGTTCAAGGCCGCATGAAGATAAAAGGGAAACCTGAAGAATTTAGGAACTTGGCAAAATAATCACCCGCAGCTGCTTTGCTATGTGACAACCAGAGCAGAAGCAGGAAACAAATACAGGAATGGCTGCAGGAAGAGAAGCTGGTTTATATGATTTACAAAAAACAAAACAAAACAAAACAAAAAACACCCAAACAAAACCCAAAACTAATATTAATGTTGTTTGCCACCTGCATGATTAAAAGCAAACTGAATTAATACACTGTTGTCAACACTTCTGACATGACAATTACAAACCCTCTCTTATGACATCGTAGTTTGGGTCTGGGGGCTTTCTGATTTCACAAATTCAATCACCAATTCTTTGGACATGTTTAAATACAATATAGTGAAGAAGAAAAAGGCTTAGTGCGTTTGTCAACCTGGAAAAAGTTAGCAAAACATTTGTATGTGTTCACAAAATGAAAAAACAATTCCACTATCATCTTAAAAATGCACTACCAAATCCCTGTATGTTCACTATTTATTATTCCAAACGGAAAGGAATTGGGATATTTATTCTCGCTGCTGTGGGAAGAAATTTCCCCCTTACCCACTCTCCCTCAGAAAAACCTGAACCAAACAAAAACAACCATATAAAGCAAATGCCAGTTTTGGCTACTATTAACATGATGTCTTTTCATGAAGACAAGACCCTAGAGTTGGGAATATACACTATAACCAAACAAAAAAAAACCCCAAACAAAAAAAAAAAAAAAAAAAACCACCAGAATTCTAAATATTGTATATAGAAGTCAGTGATACATATTACAGCTTTACTTCATAAAGGAGAAGGCAGAACAATGTTATTTCTACTTCAACTAATATGAAGAAAAGAACTTTACCGTGATTATTCCTGGTTGCAATTATTTGTATTTTACAGCACAAATTCAAATTGCTGTTCAAACAACTGAGCTCAAAAGAAAAAACAAAAAAATCAATACAGCTTTTTTGAATAGTTTCTAAAGATGATGATGTAATGGTGTCCTTTCTTACTCATGATAAGCATGATAGACTAAGATGAAAGCAGGACTAAATGACCAAACATGACAGAATTTTATTAATTCTTTAATATAGTAATGACATGAAAATAGAGGAGTGCACTGAACCAGCAAAATTTTACTTAAAACATAGAAAAAACACTGACAACTACAGAAAACCAAAAAACTAGCAATATACATTGTTAGCACAGCAACAGCTGGGCAGTAATGTCCAGTGAGATAAGTTAATTTATTACCCAGTAAAATTCAAATAACTGTTCAAGGAAAAGATAGTATTTTAATGCAGACAATACAGTGTAAAATGACAAATTCAAAGCCTCAAATGTTCCTAGAACCTTAAAGTTCACAATAGAAAACACTATTGTATATGTAGATAAGCCTTCCATCAGGAAAGGGGGAGGAACAAACAAATAGTTCCTGCTTCTTTTTTTCTTGTTTACCTAGAAAGCAATAACCTGAATGGATGGGCTTTGCAAGCACATAATGAGAACTGGAAACATGAAAAAAATTTCATGGGAAAAAATCTGAAAAGAGAGCCATCAGTGGACTTGTCACAAATTAAATACATACTACACTAATGCCTAGAAGTGAAATGTTAATTAGCTCTTAAGGGATACTTTACCCTTCTGGAAAACAAAGTCATTATGCAGACAGTGCTGGACACTGAAGTGATTACCACACTATCTACTATCAGTCAGAGGGATATCTACAGACCAGAAAAGCAGAAGCTTATGTATGTGCTGGGCTCATTCTCCCCACCTCAGTATCAAAAGAGGATGTTCTGAAAGGCTTCTCTTCCATTCCTTTCTCCATACCACAATTCACCAAAATGCACATGTGATTTTCTAGTAACAATGAGAACAACTACCATCCTGAGAACTTCCTGATTCAGTTTTAGCTCCAGCTCTGCAACAACAGAAGCGTGAACAAAGCTCACTTCAGCTAAGCAAGGAGAAAACAACCCAACAAAGTCCAAACCCTTCAGAAGTTAAACTATCCCCCACCAATCAATGACTGGCTGGATAAGCACCATCTCCTGGGCTGCAGATAACTAAAAAGAATATCTCATTTACTTCCGCAGAGAAAAGCATACAATTCATATTTGATTAAAGATAACCTATATTAATTCAGCAGATCTTCCACTGAAGGGTCTCATATTATGTATGGATGGCACAATACTCTTAACTTCCTTTACTTTCCTGCTCAGTATCAATTCCCACTACAGCTTTCACAGCTTCTTTGTATTCTCTCTTTGTGAAGCTCATACTGCATTATAAAATTTCTCTCCTGACTTAGCACAAGTTTACTCTCCTTGTATTTCATATATGGACTATATTATATAAAACCTCAGTAACAGTGTTAAGAGTACAGCGTGCTGGACGCAAACATGCTCATGCCCCGTAAGACTTAGGTCTCAAGGAAAAACATGAACTGGGCTCTTCAGTAACTTTGTTGTTGCAAAATTTCTATGGTATATCGGAATGTCAGGAAGTAACTCTAATCTCCTAATAACGTTTAAGATCAAAAGTTCTTACCAATTCAGGGACAATAAATAGTATAGAACACTGCAAATCTTCCTCATGCATTTCTCAAGAAACATATGATCAGTTTTGGCCAATTTATTTCCTAGGATTATTACTTCGTGAAACAGGGCACAAGAATAAACAGTGCAAGCAATGAGGAAGAAAAGCAGCTGTGCATGTTAAGTTACATGCATAGCTTGGCAGTAACAACTACGATGAATTTTCTTTAAAAGCCACTACTGTAGTCTAGGGCTAATCTAAACACAGGCAACATTTGAAAAAAAAATATCTGTTACATCTTCAGTATAACCTGGAAGTAGAAGAGAGGAGATGAAGTAGCAAACAACAGAAGTAAGCTCAAGGTTTCTAAATTTACAAGTGAAAATTAACACAAAAACTAATTGAAAGGTGAACAGTACAAACCAAAAATGTTCTACAGACTGGAGTGAAAGAAGCACACTACCACCATAAGAAACAAACAGTAAAATAAAAAAAATAAAATTACAATTTAGAAACCTACTGTGGAGAATTAGTATCACCAAAACAAATGCTACAATCAGATGGAGAATAGGAGACACTAGTAACTTAGAAATAGTTCTTCCTGAAGCCAATTATCACTGAAAAAGGAGGGATACTGCTTCATAAAAAGCAAAGAACCGCAGAACAGAATACGAAATAGAATATGTGCAAATCAATCATAAATGGAGAAAAGTGGCATTTTCACAGAGGGGGGAAAAAACAACAACTTGCCACCACTGAATAAAGAACACTTATTATCAACTGTAAGACATTCTTTACAAGTGTCTTCTGTCAGACAGATGTAAACTCAATAGTGTAGACTTCTCAAAGAAAAATACAGGAAGCTTTAGTTGCTTTCAGCAAACAGTGTCCATAATAAATTGCATTTCAATGAAAAATTTGTTGACTGGAGTTAACATAGTGAATCAGTCTGCATTAATTCAGAGATGACCTTTAGGATGCACCCCTTCCCCACCCCTACGCCCTATTACTTCTTTTAAATACATTAAGATATACTTACAAACACAGATGTGTATGTATGTACAGACAGACCTACATTATACAGGAAATTAAAACAAATTCTAAACTATCAGCAAACAAAACACTCTCTATTCTGTCCCTGTAAACATTTCATAATCAGAAAACTCAGGAGATAATGACGAAGTTTGCATGGAATTTCATCATTCCAAATAGTGCCACTCTTTAAAAAAAAAAAAAAAAATTAAAGTAGTAGATTTTTCATAGGCAATTGCAATGGCCGATCTTTATCAGCAAACATAGGAACTTTTTTCGTTACTTTTACCATAATAATTCTATTTCAAGTAGAATTGCAACACCTTAATTTAGCACTTGTTCTTGAGCTAATGAATACTTCACCACATGCTAAAATTTAAGACTACTAAATCTGGTTTTATTCTAGTAATTCTTAACTACACTAACATAGAACATCACAAATGAGGTGCAAAGCATTTCACACTTCAGAACATTTAGACAGTTAACTTTGATAGATGAACTTACCTTCTTCCAAAATATTAAACCAGTTGTATCTAGGAGGCTACAGATTTTCATGTAGAATTTAGTAAGATATTGTACATCAAATAAATAGCTGTTTTTGATTTCATTGGGTAAATAACTTGCGAAATACACATAAAATCAACACAAGGGGAAAAAAAAAGACCAATTAAAGCCAGAGTCTGAATTAACAGCTGCCTGTTTTACCTAAGATAAAACCCCAAAGTTTAAATCTGAATAACCGGTATTTATGCAAATATCTCCTGATCCGGACACAGCCTTTGGAAATATAACACCGACTATCAGCTACCAAGCATAAAGATGACAACAAAGCAATGAATAAAGTTTTTTAAAATAAAGTATTAAACAGAGAACAATGTACATATATATGCATAAGAAATATATACAAAGACTGACCCAACAAATATAAAGTTATGAAAATACTTTGTTTCAGACTAAATTGAATGTTTTCTAAGCTGTTGTTTGAATACAAGGTGACACAGAAGAGCAACTATCATAAAGTATTTAAAAACTACTGCAACTTGCTCTGCTCTGCTAAACCTGCACAGTCTAAATTTCAGTTCCAAAAGGCTTCAAGCACCAGAGGTGGCCAGATTTCAGAAATAAGTATCATTGGTAGCCTAGTCTGAAAACATAAGGAAAAGAAGATTTATTTTAGAAGAACAGCGATGAAAATGTGTCAGGAGCTGTTTATGAAGAAAGTGTAAAAACTAATGCTAACAGGGTGGGAAGTACAGACTTTTCAGCACCGCACAAGATGTAAAATTGGTAAAGGCACATTAAAACACAAAGGATAAAACCCACACATCTAAATGGAAGCAACCTGGTTTCAAATACTGAAATACCATTATTTCAAAGAGTCTCAGAATGCTGGTATTTCTAAAGTTAGTGCAGCCAGTATACCAGGAAGGGTGCCCCACAAAGATTTTTTTATCCCATCACCAAAATCTCACATACAACTCCACATATCATTTTTCCACTGTCATTCATATATACTCCTCTTGTGGCTGCTTAATTATGCTTAGACAACATGGATGCTGCTCGCATATAAAAGCGAGAAACTCTGGAATATAACTAAATGTGCATGAAAACCAGCTTGCATAGAAAAATGTTTTGGAGAAGAAATTCATGCCCAGTAAACACCTTGAAAAGTGCCACAATAATTCCCATCAAGCTCTGCAGCTCTTCTCTGCTAATGCCTGCAAACACTCACCCTTATCCCTCACCTTTCCCACCTCATTTGGCAGTCTGACTGAAAAAAATTGCAATGAGGAAATAAAGAGGAGTACAGTCCTCTGGATAGACTCACACAACTAATGATCAGTATCGCTTCTGAATAGAACGGCTACTGTACCTCATACCAGGAAAGAAAGAATGTCTACTTGTTCTATGTAGCAATAACAGGTGTGTGGGGTACATTCATATAGACTTCAGAATTGTTATTCATGCACTATAAAGTGCAAGTCGGAATTATTTTAGCTACTAGTGTGTATTTGCATCATAATATGCACTAAAGACCAAGTAAAATGACACTACACTCAAACACTGCTCAGAAACTGGCCAACGGAATCTTCTCATAGTAAAACTTGACACTAAATTTCCACAGGCAATACATCCTGAAGAATCCTGTAGCTGCGGGGTAATAGCCATGCAGGCTGTCAACACAAACTGTTTTCATTAACATTCCCCTGGAGATGGACAGAAGACTTCTTCTTGAATAATGCTTCCCAAGCCCTCTCAAATTTGACATCCAATACAGAGATGGACTTTAACAAATACCAAGTGGAAAAACATGCATATATCAAGCTTAACACCAAGTCTCCACGTACCTCTATGTACTACTCATATACCCTCAGGGGTACTACTGAGCTAGAAAACAGAGCCTGCTTCAAAGGACACAGCTCCTGGTAAGTACGGCAGGTCAAAACCCAATTCTAATATTGGGGTTGGGGAATACAGAAAAAAATCACAAAAAACATTAAAACCATCTAATAAGGATATTCATCTAGGATATGAAAGACCAGGATTCAGAGCTTTGCCTAATTTAAAACAAAGATTTAAATTTGAGTTTTCCATATCCATAGTAAGTGTCTTAAATACCAGATTCTCAAGATAACCTCACTTTTAAGCCAAAAGTCACCATAATGACTCACAGCCAAATAGAGACAGACTGACAGAGACTAAGCTTCCACCTATATGTGCAGAACTCAGTTTTGTCTATTCTTTCCCCACCCACAACTACAGAATGACCCTGTATAGACAAGGTGATTTTGTGATTTCAAATAAACAACATGATAAAGAAGAATGCAATTCATTAAAGGAAGGTACTGAGGAGTTTGGGGTCACACCACCATCTGTCTTGGTTGAACGCTAACAGACATAGCCTAAACTAGAAGTTCTTCTCAATTCCATCATGCTGTTATTCCTTCCAACAGAAGGATTTGCAAATACTCTTTTCTACCATGCCCAGCTGAAAAAGGTACAATATCCTCTTCTACTGGGCCTAACTTTCAGTCACCACATACTCTATTTAATGCACAATACTCCCAATACTTGTGGACAAGAAGCCACCAATTAAAACCATACACTGAACAGGGCTCAATAACATGGGCTTCTACAACCAGCCACACCTAACTCCTTAATAAGTAACTCTTAATTTAAAAAAAAAAAAGTGGTATTAAGTTTCAATTTTAACAGCATAGATTAAAAGTTATGAAATAACTGAAAATCCAAAAATAGCATCCTCATCTTCAAACCATGATTAACTATAGAGTTTTGTAAGTTTATCACAAACCACTTCAGAAATCAGTCACCACACTTCAAGAAAAGCAACACACATCCCCAACAGGCCTATGCCCAAAGGCCAATCCTCTAAACGAACTACACTTCTCAGATTAAAAAACAAAAAACAAAAAACCAAACAAACAAAAAGGGGGGGGGGCAGGGGTGCACGCAAAGCTTACACACAATTCACTAACTTCACACTGTTGACATTTGCCTGTCCCAAACTTCACAGAAAATAGAAAATGGCCATTTATTTCTTTTAAAAAATGTCTATTTGTAGACTAAAAATTAAAAATTGCACAATGTAAGTGGAATTCCACTGTACAGAACCCAAATCTTTAACCTGGCATTTATCTTGTGTTGCATCCATACTACCTTTCACAGTGACCCAATCAGTATCCTTATGCACTAAAAATTCCTTCCAGAGAGAAATTCCAAAATATTTGAACAAACTGTTAGAAAGCATTTTATAAGTCCACTGAGGTGCAACCTCCACCAACAGAGATTCGAAATGGGACAAAGTATTCCAAAAGAACAGATGCGCAGTATGGCATTTAACATCAGGAAGTTCAAAGGCTATTGGCACCATTCATAAACTAGCATGTGTATGTGATTTATAAACCAAATACGTTTGAAGATCTCCTTATGATGGATTACTGTAGGGTTTGCATCTAAAATGAAACAATAACAGAAATAACTGAATGATATACATTTCAGACATTTGTGGAGAAGCTTTTATTTTTGATGAACATGCTGTACTCCACAGGATTTCCTCCACAAAAGATGAGGTATTTTGGTAAGTTAAGCGTCTGACTCTTAAAACTGATGCTGCTATGACTCAGGCCTTTAGGTGAAGGACCAATTCCTACATTGTTTACAGTGGCAGACATCATCAATTTCAAGTATGTATCAATGCAGAATCTTAGAAGGACCTTCGCCGTTTTTACAGGCAATATAGTTTCCAAAACACAACCAAGTTAAGGCTTCAAAAAATGCATGGACATAGTGACCCAGGGCATGAAGTCACTCGGAGTTTTTCATTAAAAAGACAGTTCCTTAACACTAAGAAGTTGATTGTCTTCCTTTTAAAAGTTTTGGATGAATGGGACATACCTATGTCTCCCATTTCACTGACACTAACATAAATCCGTCTGCGTTTAAAGGTTAAATTCACCTTCAAAGCACTCAATGGCTCGATCACAGATCTTTAAACTGCCAGAAAACACCAGTTTGAGAACTGCAGTCAACAAGAACATTTGGCAATGCAAGAAAAGCTTTCTGCCACAGAAGACTGGATTTTTTCAAATACTCATCCCAAAGAGTAGAACTTATTATTAGAAAAAGTATGTCATCAATACAGGGTATGTGGAAAGATGCACACACTTTCACATTCACCTTCATTAATATACATAAAAACCTCACCACACACTGCAGAAAAATCCCTGTCAAAACAGTATGTCACCATGAACAAGCAATTCCTCTAGAGAGCAAACAAGGAAAACAGCAAAACAAAACAAAAATCTATGAACCAAGCGCAACAGAATCAGACACTGAATAAAGTTCTAAAAAGCACACTGGGCACAACCACAGAAGCAGTAAATAAAAGCTCAGACAGGATAAAGGAGCGAGCCAGAAGGAACGCGCAAGTGAGAGATGAAACCTTTGTCAGGCGGGAATGGCAGAGACGGAAAGTAGACAGATCACAATTTACTCAAGCCCTGAACAACAGCACCCTCTTCATTGCGTTATCATTCCATCCCTACTCCATCTGGCAGCACAACAGCTTTCCCATTATTACTCACCCAATACATAGCATCTCCACATAATAATCACTTCAATCATGCCAGTCACTCACAGAACAAATGATTAGCCCTCTGCAGAGAATGTTTGGGGAGGGTGAAAAAAAACAAAGGTGAGAGAGTTTAAGAATATTTAAAAATTTATCAAATTTAAATTAAATACATTTTCAAGTAATCACAAAAGGCAAAGGGTAGCATGCAAGTCAGTCCCAAATGTCAACCTTTTTAATCCCTTTATTTTAAAGTGTCAACTGTAGCACAAAAGGTTCATTTCTTATAGCTTTCTGCAGTAAGAGATTTATTTATATCCAAATAAAGCAAACCCCATCATTCTAGATGGACCACCTGTGGCCTGTCCTGTGCAAGCAACAGGAGGTGTATAAGCTTTATGCTTAAGCTTGGAATCGTGAATAACACTTGCACGTGCAAGAGAGATTATTTACATTGTCTTTAGGCCACAGATGGAGAACTGGCATCTCATGAAGTGCATGTGGCTTACAGAGAAAACCTTCTAACTAGCAAGGTCTGTGCTGCTGTTCAGCACATGGAAAGGCTGCAACTGCTTTCAACTTCGTGGCCAATTACACCAAATAGCTACAGGAGAATAAGCTCCCCCAGCCAGCGCTGACTGGGCAGCGGGGGCAGCAGACAGGGGGGCTTCCCCCTCTCCTCTGTTGTTCCTTCCTCTCCACATGCTGAGCAGGTGGAAGAGCTCTTTAAGAGGAGTCTTTGACAGCTGAAGACAGGAAGGCCCAGCTCTGCAAAAAAGGTAGAACCAGGAGGCATTGCAAGTAAGCCAAGGAGATGACAAGGAGTCCTAGAATGAGAGCAGAGATGGTGGAAAGCACATTTGAAGAAAGTGTTACAAGTTGTAGGCATAAAATTTAGATTATTTTTTTTTGTTGTTAGTCTGCAGGCTAGTATAACAAACCACACAGACCTGACTTTTAATTTATGCTAACAAAAAAAGACAGTACACTGAAAATATGTTTGAAACTTTTTTTGCTGTGGGATAAACCTGAAAAACTGAAAGTCTCTGTGGAATATTAAAATCAAGTTTGCAGTTCTCATTAATTTTATTTCCCTGCCTCTCCAGATATAAAGACTTGGCTCCTAACTTTCTGCTCAACTCTCTCATACCCAAGCAGACTAAAAGGAGCAGAACCTCAACTCCATTCTCCTCACTGTCATAACGCTTAACAGTACAGTTACACTGCACAACGTGCAGTAGGGATAAATAAATTTGTCAAAATTTACTGCTTCTGTGTAGTAATGGAATGAGATTTGAGACTCTGGATCACAGTCTCCTGCACTTGTTTCACATACAGTTCAATATGCCTTCATTCTTCCTATGAAAAACGCAGGAAACCAGACCAAGCTCTACCTAAAATCCATTTTCACAGGTATTTAATAGCATCCAAACAGCACAAAATTCAACATGAAAGGTGAACTGCTGTAACATTAAGTACACTTACTGGTGGTAGCCTATCATTATCTCTGTAATTTGCAGTGATACAATATTGGCCTTTGGACTGAATTTACAGTATTATTTTAGGTCTGTCAACTACAAATGAGGTGAGGACATTACAACTTGAAAACACACCCATCAGCATGCCACAGATGGGTTTTTCAAAGGAGGCATGTAGCAGTGAAATATTACACAACCATGTAAGATCCTGAACTCTGCAATAGGCTTATTAAAACTACTCAAGAAAACCTCAAGCACATTAATTATTGGATTATGAGGCAACAAACCAAGATGAGTGTATGCTGCCAACATAAGGCAGATGAAAAAAAAAAAAAAGTATACACAATTCCAGAGTTCAACAGAGGATAATTTAACCAACAGAGAGAAAATAAGATGACCATGATAAGTGAAACCAATAGTCAGTCTAGTGCAGCATCCTGTCTTCATATTTACTTCAACAGCAGATGTACTAAAACAACAGTAATAAAAGAGCACAGCTTTTACATGAATTCACATTCTTGAAAAAGAAGCAAAAGAAAAACGTTAGCATATTATCTTTTTTTTTCAAATACTTTCCCAGGCTGCAGTTAATTTAAATCCAGGGACTTCCTGGGCACAGGTGGTGCTGCTGCTCCTAACAGCTCTTAATGCATTTTCCTTCCATTAATTTGTCCCACCACTTTTTAAAACCATGTCCACTCATTTAATATTAACAACATTCAGCAGCGAGCAGTTCCACAGATTAACTGCAAGGAACATTCATCCATTTCTTCTGAATTTGCTTCCTGGTAGTTTGAGTTGATGCTCCCAAGCTCCTGCAGTAGAAGAGACAGGGAACAACCTGTTCTAGAAGCAGAAAT
Organism: Ibycter americanus; assembly: GCA_035590275.1. Classification (NCBI taxonomy): domain Eukaryota; kingdom Metazoa; phylum Chordata; class Aves; order Falconiformes; family Falconidae; genus Ibycter; species Ibycter americanus. The sequence continues at coordinate 81,250,242 of JAVJGI010000014.1, forward strand.
ATTAATACTATCTCAGCAGATTTGATCTGCAGCATACCATACAATTTCTCTGTGTTCAGAAAAGATTAACTTAAATAAATTTAGATGAGAACTGCAGGGATAAGAGGAAAGAAGAGGAGTTTCTCTTGCAAAAGGAAGTCAAAACGGCACAAATTATTTCACTTAGCAAATCAAAAGCTCGTATAACTATTTTCTACAAGTACCAACAGGACAACCACCAGGGAAGAGCTATTTCAGCCTAACAACAATGCTGACAGAAAAACAGATGTGGTTAAATTTAGACTGAAAAATAAAAAAGGATTTGAAGAATCAGAAAATTAGGATCTTGCACAGTACTTTAATGGAAACAGTAGAGGCAAAAGGGCACTTTTAAAGTGCTCTATCACTTTTAAGATGGTGATTTTCATAAATGTCATGACATCACATGTGTATCTGCATCTGTGACACAACCGCCTGCAACATGAAGGGACAGGCTTCAAATACAGCTGGAAACTCTCATGTAAACCTATATATTGTTTTGTGTTCTCTTTAAAAGACTGCACAAGATTTCTGAAAGCAATTTCTATCTCAGTGCAACAGACCAATACCAATTACTTACTATAAAGAGCTATATGGTGAAACAAAGGGTTTATGCCCTTGAGGCCCTTCTGGATAAAAGCATTTGGGAAAGTTTGGGTAAAAGATTTAAGTAACTTCCTAAGATTTTGAACTATTGCATCCCTACTGTCCAGACAGGAGGCAAACACATTGTCTGTAAGTGGACAGCATAAGTACAGACCCAAAACCCACAGACAGTATTTGGCATCTGGCCAGCTTCAACAACATAAATACATGCGGGATTCAGTGCTTGGATTCTCTCTAGTGAATCTCAATTTTTAGTTTTAATTAATGAAGGAATGCAATTTTCAGCAGATATATTTAAGTTACTAAGAACCAAATGTACCTACTGTGGTCTTTCAGATTATATTTTGGCTTTAATTTCAACAATACTCTAACAAGACAAGTACTAACACTGCAGATATGTCAGTATCACCTAACATAACAACTGAAGATTTCCATCCTCATACAACTAGCTTTCCTTTACACAAAGGTAATTGCTTTTCAAAACTCACTTGTAAAATAATTTTCTCCTAAATTTGAAGGAAAGTTTTAATTTAGCAACCCCCCAGAAAAGAAAAATGAAGGAGTAAGAGGGTAAGAATATTCACAAAAAGTCAGCACCATTACATGTTCTGTGATATGCTTCCAAATTTTATGTAGACAATTAAAATGGTTTTGAAGAAAAAAAATAATGGTTATTCATAACCTTCTGTTGACGAACCATTTAAAGAGGTAACAAACAAACAAAAAGCACCCCACTACCACCCCACAAACACCAACAAAAATCAGACTGGGTGTCACTTTTTAAATAACGTTCCATGTCTCATGCTTAACATGAATTGCTACCCGCAGCATAGTGCCAAAAGAACAAATGGCTCTTTTACCTCAAGAGCTATCAATAATATGCTACAAGAAAAACAGGTGTTCAGGAATCATGGCAGTTACATTACAAAGGGTATTTTAAAAAGTTTTATAATGCTAAGCTACTGTCTCAACCTCTCTAAAAGCAGTATGTTCCAAGTAATATTTCACAGCATTTTTTCTTCTGTAAGAGGTAGTTGTGTGTGTGTCATCATCCCCCATTCAAATGGGTAGAAGCATGGAATTAGCTTTCTGCTGCGTCATTTATCTAGTTGGTAAGCTTCTAACTCAGACTTAACTCTTTTTCCCAAGATACATATAAACAGCCACTGCCACCTATTATTTTGGAGTGTTCTTAGTTCTCATCAAGCTGATGAATGCCAATCTTTCTCTCCAAGATAGAAATGGTACCAGCAAGATCAGAAGCAAATGACAAAAGAAGAAATAGATCCAGCAAAATGCAGCATTACAGTTGGACACTGCTGTCATTTTTGTTCAGGACTCAAGAATCAAATAACTCACTTATTACCCATTTTCATCAACCTAAGTCTAAATCTGGCACGGTATTTTAAAATTTGAGAAGTGCTATTTTCAGTATTGATGTTCCAATGCTACTAATTTCTTTTCCTGTCAAAAAGCTATCATTGTCTTAACTTACAGCTCTATTACTATAATGAAAGCTAGAGAGTGATATCAGTATCACTATTTTTGTACAATTTACCTGAAAATGTAATATAGCTTTTAAATAGAGACTGGAGCTCTAGATTGGTGAAACAGGTTTTCAGAGTGACATATTAAGCATAAAAACACTCAGTGAAAAGCCATTTGTCAATAAACTTTAACACGTAGTTTGTTAGCAAGTGGAATTTTGTGTGAGGCCTTCCAGAAGGCTTAGAGGGACTAAATCATATCCTGAAAACAGGAAATACATGTAATCACAGCTCTGTCCACAAAGATCTGAGAACAGTCACTGGGAAGCAGCTGTTAGTACTCTACAGGCATCAGGAGTAGCTGTACTCTACAGTCAAGGTATTAAGCAAAAAAGTATGAATTGTTACGTCAGTAGTGATGCAATGCAGGAAGACTTTCCCTTGAGAAATGGCGTGAGCTTGACTGCTAACATGATCAAATGAAAGAACACTTCTATGCCTTAAGAAAAGCAGTATGATTTATTTAGCACTGCCTTGTAGGAGGAGGCAGGAGGAAGACTCAGGGACACCTAAGCCACTATGACCATCAGCAGCTGCAAAAGACAAGAATGACACGCATATCTCAAAGTTGTAGATAGATAGATAGATCATTGGGTATGGGGGAAAAAAATAGTTTACAAAAAAGCAGAGTCTTCCAGGAAAGCAGCCTAAGAACTGAGCCACAGGAATGCCACGGGCAGCTCTTCAGTTGCAGACAGTGGCAGATAAGCACATGCACATTACAGACCTGAAAAGAGGGAGTGTCACTCATGGAAGTCAGAGTTAAAATTATGTCCATATGCACAACAATTTCATTCCCTGGTTTTAGAAGTCTTGCTAGACCAGTCTGGAAGGACACAAGATAGCAGAGAACAAAGTTCACTGCATAAACCAAAATTCTGTGTTGTTAACATTGAATTTGCAGGGGAGGAGAAGGACAAAATAATCCTTTCTCTTACTACAGCAATCCAAGTAGTTGTATTCCAGGGCAATTGCATATGGGACAACAAAGCTGTCACCAGCTAAAGGATATGGTGTGATTCTTAAATATCCCTCCCTCCTCCTGGAAACTTACAGTTTGAAGGGACTTACAGGTTGTGCATTCAAAACTCTCCAAAAAAAGCTAGGCTTGTACTTCATTCATTTCCACAACTCGTTTACAACCACTGGCACTCACCTACTCCACAACCTCACACAACAGATGCAACTGGACAGTTTGTGTCTGACACACAGGTTTGCAGGTGAGGCAAATATTGCATACTGCTCTGCTACAATAGGAGGTTTGCAATTTATTGCTACTTCAAGACCAAAAACCAATGCCACTGTAAGGTGTACTTCCTAACCCAAGTTTAGCATTGCAAGCCTTCTCCATCCTGTGATCTCTTTTCTTTCACCTACTATATAGCCTGACAGAAGCAAAACCTTTCATATTTCAGAGGCTTCTATTTAGAGCACACAATTAATGGGGACATTTATGTCCTGAATGTGGGCTACTTCCCAAAATCTGGGGAGATTCTCCTTCCACTGGTTATAGCAGTTTTAAACATGTGAAAGAGGATAAGCATGTAACTTCATGACTTATTCATGTGGCCCAAGCTGTATGTGACCTCCAGCCCCACTGCATACCTGGGCTGTATTCTCTACACCTGGTTGAGGTACCTCCAGGAACACTATTTGGCTACTTACTCCTTCTTGTGTTAGAAATCTTACCACTACTCACAGTCCACTGTTCCCCATCTTCCCTATCTTCCCTCCTCCCATTCCAGTCGCACACTTTTTGTTATTTTTCATTCCAGAAAGTAAATGTAAAACTACTTCCAAGGCCTACAGTTGTTACATATTGTCAAGTTTCACAGCACAGTTAAATTCAGCCCACTGGAGAAGGCTCTGGGTAACCATATCTACAAAGCTTTTGTGGTGGTTCACATACATGCTTACAGCGTATGAGCGCTCCACATTTCGTTCACTGAGAACACAGAATACAACTCACACCTCTTAAGAGCTCAGACATAACACTAGTCAAAAACTGAAGGCTTTTACATACTGCCTGCATAAAAGTAGATGATACTAAATTAAAGATATTTCCCCACAGATAACGCAGGCTACATGCATAGAAATAGAACAGTAAATACTTGCATGAGAGTATATAAGAGAAAACTATTGAGGATCATTGTAAAATATATGTGCTTATTAAAAAGTGCTATTACCACAATTAATTAGGTTCTTTTTGCACACTTCTTTGTGTATTAGTTGAAAAGTATAATAGTAGACTTAAGGAAAGGTAGAGAATGTAATTAATAATACTGAAAATAAACATTTTGAAACTAATTTTTCTAAAAGTAATGAGTATGTGTGTCCCCCTCACGCACATCCTTTCATATCACTACATGTGAACTTAGGACTAACACCTCACACATCATGACACTTAAGTGATAGGAGGCTAGGTGCATGCAGAATTTAAGATAAACAGAGCTAACAATGCTACAGGGGGTGGGGTGGAGGGATGGGGGAAACAACAGGGGGGACACGTGAAAAAAAATTGGTTAACTTGCTGGAGAGGTTAGGAGGCCAACATTACACAAGCAACGGCACTTTAACTGTTTCTAACCAGCCTAAGAAAAGACAATTTATACAGATCTACAGCTTCATACAGAATAAGTGCAACTTCATGGGCACTTTTCTGCAGCAAATGCCACTTGGCAGTGGAAACTTCACATGTCATTTCAGCTCAATTCCCTGAGCAAGTGCTGTGCAATAGTGTCTCCCAAGAGGAGGTATTCCTTCTCCAAACCTAAGGGAACCTTCCTTCAAGTTCTATGTGCAAAACGAAGAGGTCCAACCAAAGGGATAATCAAATGCAAGATTCTGATATACATGAAGGAAGAAAACCCAATATTTCATTTCTAATATGCATTTCAGCAAGTAATACAACTCACCTTTACACTAAGAGCCAAAATTATTAAGAAGTAGCAATTTAATTTAATTCCCTTATCTGACTGTGGAAGGACAAGCGGTATCATGATACCTGCCCTGCTCATTTAGTGCCTGTTCTTTAATTTCCAAGCAAGGTGTGAATTCATTCTACTTAAATGAAGTACCAATTTAACAAGCAATATGAAGTTACATAGATGTTGCATCATCTTAAGAATGTATCTGTTGTTTAATAATGTTCTTCTACCTGCCATCTAAGTAACACTAGTCATTCCTCTTACAATGCAGATTTAATCCATGAGGTATATTTTCCAATGTTTTGTCCAAACCAAGTTAAAAAACAAGGAAAAACACAGTAGCTTACAATTACAGTGTAAGTTGATCCAGCAGTTGCCACAGAGCAAAGAACTTACATAACTTGTGATACACCTTTTATTAAGGACAAAAAGCAATGGCTCTAAAAACTGTTTATTTCCTTAAAAGCTATCACTTCAGAACAGTTTTCATCTAGAGAATATTCCGTCCTAACCAGAGTTTAATCCTGTATAACCATAGTACAGTACAACATTACATAGTTTTTCTGGTCAATTCAGTCAACAAATAGCAAGATCACATTGACATGGGCTCTAAATTCCAGTAATTGCAAGATTTAAGGCAGATTGGAATTTTTAATTATTTAGAAAACATGGAAGATACTGAACAATGAAATTAATACAAGTAGTATCACAACAGCACACGAAGGCCCCAGCTACAGACAGCATAGCTGTTTTACAAAAATCAGTTCTACCGCATTCAGTCTGCTCACACACTAGGGTAAGAAAATATCATACACCTTGGTTCAACCCTCCAACTAGGGTAACAGTAGGGAGCTCTGATGGGTTTTGGTTCTGACATTGCACTTAACAGTGCAATGATGGTAACAGAGTAACTTCAGTCAGCATACGCTGTGTAGGGATTGCTGCGGTAGAGAAAATGCCAGCACAGCTATAAGCAGCAGAGACTACAGTCCAACTGAGATCCAAGTGTGAACATAAACCCAAAGAGATCTGAATTTGACAGTATACTGGTTCTTAAACCCAGGTACCAATACATACAGGTACTGATTATTACTACTCTTCAGTGGGTTTTTTCATTATTTAGAAAAGGGAATCACTGGCAAACAAGGTGCTAAGTGATACAGGAAATCTGCTTTTGAGAACACAGGAGTTAATTTCAGCAATGACGACAAAAATCTGGAAAGGTTCTCAAATACTGCAGGAAAATCACGACAATTAAGTCATTGGAGCAGAAGTGTGTTCCTTCTCCTTTCCAGCTGTCTGAAGCCTGACAGATTTTAAGCTAATCGTTAATGAATTGCTTTGAATCAGCTTGTTCCATTTTGGGGTTCTAATTGTGGAAGTGAGAAAGCCCTGAAGAAAAAGTTGTGAAATGACCTGTAGTTGGAACTTGTTTTCCTGTTTCAGTTGGTAGACCTGCACTCTGCTTACCCACTCCTCTTGAGGCATAGTTTCCTGGTGTTAGAAAATTCCTACCTATCTGTACTGAAGAATCTTTAAAATAAGTATTGGAACCAATGCTGCACTACTAAGGAAGCTTCACTCTAATCTCATTGCTTAAAAAACAAACAAAAACATCAAGAACAAATTTAAATAACCTCTGAATATCAACAAGCTTTCTCCAGAAGATCCCTGCTGCTTGTCTGGACAATCTAAAATACCTTTAAGCACTAAACACAGAAACTGAAGCAAAGCAACCAGGCAAAACCCACAGAGAGCTTGGGAGGGGGCAGGTGGTGGTACTAGGACTTCTCAAGCAGCACAGAAGTCCAAAACCGCTCATAAGTTCCACAGGCGCCACATGCTTCCTGAACCCTGAGAGCTTCTTGTGCAAAATGAGTGCTCTTACCCATTCTCACTTTCTCAGGAAGGTCACTTTCATCTAGAAATCATAGTAAAAAACATCCCTTCCATCATTCTCCACAACTGAGTAGCAAATACTGGTCTAAAGTGGAGGGCATAAACTATTCCATTCTTTCAAACTACCAAGGACTTAGCTTAATTAGCAATTAAAAATAACTAGTACAAAAAATTCCTTTCTCACTGGATATAATGGAGTCATCACTGTTCTCAGATTTTTGGTCACAATGCAAGCAAGCTTGAAGTTTGCAACTGGCATTACAGAAAAACATCCTACCATTCAAAAGCAAAAACCAAGCCGCCATGGCAGAAAAAAAATACTCAACTAATAAAGAAAAATACAACTTAAGGTGACAGTGTTTTTACTGGCAGGAAATAAATAGATTGTAATATTCCAATTCCAGCTTTTTCCTCATACAGTCTGGAACACATCCACATTCCCAGATTAACTGAAGACAATCTTCAAGATTAGGCATCACAGTCCTACGCAACAATCATATCTCTACCATACGTAATTATCTAAGGAATCCTTACACAACCTTCCACAACTCTTCCAACTGTCCCAAATACATCTGCCTCCTCTACAACAGATTTCCATACTACAATACAGCTTTTGCTGTGCTTTCCAGATTTTTTTAACATAACAGAAGTCTCCTTTCCAGGTTCCATTCAACTGTTGATAATTTTTTTTCAAATTACTTATGCCAAATAAACTTTTTTAAATGTCTTGTATTGAGACTACACGTAGAAAAAATTCCCACCAAGACAGCAAAGATGGACAGTGTATAACTAATCCTAGAAAACTGTCAGAACTAATAAATTCTGTAACACATGAACTTGTAAGTTAACAGAGCTCTTTTAAGGCTGAAAATGGGACCTTATTCTGCTCATTAGTTAACATGGGCTCTGATGGCCCTTAATCTCATGCTTAATCTCAACTTCAGCAACAAAACTGAACTCTGCTATAAGCATCAACACCTCTAAACCCTTCCCAGGGTTATATATGTGTGTGTGTGTGTATGTGTGTGTATATATATATATAAAAAACCAGAAGAGGCATTAAAGCCATTTCAGCTATTAATTTCCTCCACACAGTAACTACAGTTAAGAAAGCCATCCACTATAAAAACTTAACTTGCTAATTAAATTACGTGTGCTCCTATGCTAAAGATGTATTTGAGGATTTTCATAAAGATGCCAGAAGCTGGCTCAGACATGCATCTCTCTCACACCATCTAACACTTAGGAGTTGTGGTTTCATGCACAGTATTTTTATTTATTTATTTATCTCCCCACCTCTTAAGCAAGGAATAGACGAGCATGTACTGTTCTGATAAAAAATTAGCGGAACAGTAACTAGGGATTCTTTTTCAGAAATTATAAAAAGTAAAAGCTATACTCACCCTTTCATTTAAGGAACAAATAAAACACTCATTTCTTCTTAAAAACAAGAAGAAAAAAAAACAGAACTCTGGTTAAGAACCAAAAAAGATCCTTAAGCCTTATTTGTTGATCTTTTTAACAGGTAACACTTGATATCAGATAGTCTTTCAATGAGTTTTGTAGTCACCCATCTTTGAAAATTTATAATGGTCAAGTGTTAATGAAATCACAAATTCAAAGGCTCTGCCCTTCCAACCATTAAAACCCAGGAAAGATTAAAAATACTCAGAAAACAATACGTTGCTGTGCACCACACCAAAGACTAAGAATGCATAATTTTAAAAATCATGGTGTGTATAATCTACCTTTAGTTACTATATTTGTAACATGCCCAGAAGCTCCTCTGAAGTTTACAGATGTACTCAATTTTTGTACTTCCTTATTCTTCCCACTATCATTTGACTTTTTCTTTCCTACCAGAGACTGTTTATGACATGGTTTATGATGTTATATGAGGGATGTTCTCCATTTTTCTTATCCTTCCACTTTATCTTACACTCTTTCTACATACTTTGTTGCATTAAACTGTACTGTTACATTCTCTAGATCAGCATCATTCTCCCTTACACAGGCTTTCAATTCCATACTTCAAACTATTTCTTGCCTTTTTAACATATCCACCTACATCTTCCGCACTTGCTCAGCTTGCTTTATCCCTCAAATCTAAAGGCAGCAAAATATGACATGAGAACAGACACGTGACAGTTCTTGGCCTTCATTTTCACCTTGATGAAAGAGCAGAAGCAGTAGGTTTCTTTACTCTTTCCCTCCCCTCCTTGGGGAGGGTAAGTAGGGAAATGGGAAGCAGCAGTAGAAGATAAAGACATAGACAATGCAGCCAAGGCTCCTGTTGAAGGAGCAGCTTCCTCTACCATGCCTTACTTTCATTTAAAAAATGGGAGAGAGAGCAGAGGCACTGTTATATTCAGAACTTACAGCACTTAACTCTGACTAAGCTTTTTCACACCCTCCACAAACCCTCCCCAATTTTGTTCCTGTTTACCTTGTTTTTAAAACCTTTCGAGGCAGGGACCAGCACCATCAAGAACTTAAATGCGACTGCAAGTTAGCAGTAACAGTCAGATGGTATCCAAGAACAGGGCTGAGGTAGCTGCTGGAAAGAACACATACACTATGATTTCCACTGCCGTGCCCTCCGCCATTATGTCTCCATCACTGTCACTCATTTAATTCCTTGGTTTCCCACTCTTCTTCACATCTAATCTCCTAATCATCCATTTTCAGCCTTTCCACCACTTCCTTTAACTGAAAATCTCTTCCTTTTATTATAACACTATATTCTGAAAAACCTTACTAGGAGACTTTCATTTCTCTTCCCCCAAATCAAATGGAGGCCTGATTTTCAGCATGCATAAGTTCAAACATAGTTAAGTACTCAACCTAGGTCCCTCAACATCCTTCCTTCATTCAGAGCCATGTCCACAATGACATAACACAGCTTCATAAAAAAAGACTTAGTGTTCTTCTACAGTACTTCTTATATATATTCTGGCATTCTCTGCTGCTGCACAGTATGTTCAGATCTGAACCTGTCCTAAGTCTCCTAGCAGCAGGCTAACTTCACAATATCCTAGGTCTTCCTTCAGGGAGAGTAATGAAGCTGGGCCACGTTCCACCCCTCCTCTCCAAAAAGAAATACAATCCTGGCAACATCTATTCTACCCCCCACAAGAAAATGAGGGAGCAAACCTTTCTGCTTCAGCAATAGTTTTATACATATTCCTTACAGAAACAGAATCACACTAAGCAGGACCCACCCTAGCCTCCCAAATCTCTCTCTCTTCAAGCACCTGTAACAGCGTTTTTTGATTCTGCACAATGAACTCTCTTCATGGAATCATAAAATACCAGGTTGGAAGGGACCTCAAGGATAATCTGGTCCAGTCTCTCTTGGAAAAAGCATGGTCTAGACAAGATGGCTCAGCACCCTGTTCAGCTGTATCTTGGAAGTGGCTGATGTTGGGGAATCCACCACTTCCCTGGGGAGATTATTCCAAAGGCTGATCGTTCCGATTGTGAAAAATTTTCCTCGTGTCCAATCAGAACCTCGCCAGGAGTAACTTGTGCCCATTACCCCTTGTCTTTTCCATGTGACTCCTTGTAAAAAGGGAATATCCATTATCTTTGTAGCCACCCTTTAAATACTGAAATATGGTGATAAAGTCTCCCCTAAGCCTTCTATTCACAAGGCTGAACAAAAACAATTCTCTCAGCCTTTCCTCATATGGCAGGCTTCCCACTCCTTTGATCATCGTTGTCGCCCCTCTCTGGACCGCCTGCAGCCTGTACACATCTTTTTTGCACAGTGGGGACCAAAACTGAACACAGTATCCCAGGTGTGGCCTGACCAGCACTAAGTAGACTGGGGTAACAACTTCTTTATCTCTGCTGGTGATGCACTTGTTGATGCAACCCAGCATCCTGTTGGCCTTCTTTGCCGGAGCATTTCGCTCATATTGAGCTTGCTGTCCACCAGGTCCTTCTAGTCCCTCTCCACAAAGCAGCTCCACAGCCACACAGATCCAGCCTATGCTACATTTTCCCAGGTGCAAGCCTTTACATTTGTCTTTGCTGAACTTTGTAATCTTGTCAGCCCACTCTCCCAGCCTATCTAGGTCTTCCTGCAGAATGGCTCTCCCTTCTGAAGTGTCCACTTCCCCATACGTTTTACCATCGGCAAACTTCCATCAGGGTACACTTGATCCCATCATCCATCACTTATGAAGACATTAAACAGCTTTGGGCCCGATATCAATCCCTGCAGGGCCCCACTTGTGACAGGTTGCCAGTCTGAAAAGGAGCTATATACCACCAGCCTCTGGGTATGGCCTGTCAGCCAATTCCCCATCCACCACACAGACCAGGTGTCTAGACTGTAACACATCAAGTTTCTCTAGGAGGCGGCTGTGGGAAACTGTATCAAAAGCCTTGGAGAAATCCAGGTAGACAATGTCCACCTCTCACCCCATATCAACTGAGCAGGTTACTTTGTTGTAGAAGGTAATCAGGTTTGCCAGGCACAATTTGCCCTTGGTGAATCCATGCTGGCTTTTCCCAGTCACGGGCTTCATTTGACTTGTGATAGCCCCCAGGAGGATTCATTCCATAACTTTCCCAGGGACTGAAGAAAGACTGATGAGCCTAGAATTTCCTGGATCCTCCTTTAAGCCCTTCCTGTAGACGGAGGTTCCATCAGCCTTCTTCCAGTTTTCTGGGACATCCCCCGATCTTGACCACTTCTCAAAGATTATGGTGAGCAGGCTCTCGACAACGTCAGCCAGCTCTCTTAACACCCTCAGGCGGATGATGTCAGGGCCCAGCGATTTGTAGGGGTCAAGCTCCTGCAATAGCTCACATATCAACTCTTCCTTCACTGATGGTGGGTCTGTGTTTGCATCAACCTGGATTTTTGTTCCCAAGGCCAGGGGCCCAACACCGCTGGTAAAGACAGAGGTGAAGAAAGCGTTGAGAACCTCTGCCTTTTCAGTGTTGTTGGTGACTAATTCACCTCTCCTGTTTAACAGCAGGCCAATTATTTTCCTTCTGTTTCCGCTTGTTGTTTACATACCCGAATAACCCTTTCTTGTAGTTTTTGACATCTCTGGCCAATTTCAATTCGACCTGAGGTTTTGCTTTTCTAACTGCATCTCTGCACACCCTGGCAATGCCCTTCTGTAGTTCTCAACAGGTATTTATCAGCTTTTTCATCTCTGGTATGCTTCGCTTTTGGTTTTGAGCAGACTCAGAAGCTCAGGTTAAGCCAAGGCAGTCTATTGCTCCACCTACTTTCCTTACCTTTAAAGGGGACAGATAAGCAGGTTTTGTGCTTCCAGGAGAGTGTTCTTGAAAAACTCCCAGCACTCACTAGCTCCTTCATCCTCCATGGGAGCTTCCCACGAATCCCTCCCAACTGAGCTCTGAGCAAGCTGAAGTTTCCTCTTCTAATATCTAAAACCTTTGTCTTGGTACTAACCTCCAGTATAGGTTATTTAAAACCAATGAATTTTCCATTTTTACGAGATCATTTTTTGATCTGCATCAATTCTCCAGCCTGATTCGCCACACAGGCCCAAAAATGGTTTCACTAGCACATATAAGAAGCAACAGTATTTAAAATTCCGTTATGTAGAGGAAAAATACATAAAACTAAAGTCTTAACTTCAATTTATTGTTTTACTTTAGATTCTTGTGTAACCAAGTTTTCAAATAATAAAGACAATGAAAACAGTGCTTAAATAAAAAGTTAAAATGGCAACTGCAATGCAAGTAACGCAATACTACCATAAAAAAGAGACCTATTTGCCCTATTTTAAAAGCCAATGCACTGGATCTTTTGACTAATGCTGAAAATGATATCCTAAAATTGTTCAGAATTTTTAAATTTTCAAAATGCAAGCAGAAGTTTAATGAAAAGCACACTGACAAATCAATCTGCTTTAGACTTTAATAACCAATCTATATTGAGAAGTGAATCATAATCCTCAAAATGCCACTGTGAGAAAAGGAAATGACTTAAAGCCATTTTAACAAACAACAATTAATTTAACAACCTACCACAAAGGAAATTCATATGTAGACATATAGCATTCTGGTTGTAATTCATAACACACTTTTAGTCACTCCCTTTACAAAGCTATAAATGAGCTCTTAATTCTACATCTTAATTAAACGAGCTTCTTCCGTGAACACTACGTAGCAAATGCAAGAACCATAAAAGGAAGCTATTTTGTCAAAATAGCTCTGATGGTAATCCATGCATCCTCTCATACCCTGAAGTGAATGTATCTGAAAAAGCATATTCTCCAACTCCCAAACATGCTTAAGGTGCTGTTTGTTCACTACCACAGTATTTTATTTATGTAAGGAATACTTCCCTATCATTCTTTAGATACAATGAATAGTATTCACTATCCAGAATAATATCTGATCCACTGCAAAATATTGAGAGGCTCATTTTAAAGATGTACCATTCAACAACCTTTATTAGGTCCACAATCAAAACTATCAAATGGGTCCATACCACTTTTGACAGTATCAATAGAACCAGTCTTGAAAACAAGCTTTGAATAGCCTAGTCTTGAAACAGGCCAGTCTTGAAAACAGCTTTTCCACAAGAGGAATTACAACTACTATGGGTATTTCTTTTATGTGCCTATCTGTAAATCAAAAACGTGTAATAAAATATATAATTATTTTCTCTTGCTTTGCATAACTTCCCTGGTCCAAAAAACTCAGATTAGACTCTATCACAGTTCTTCTCTTTCCACATAACAGAAGTGTTTCTGTAAGATTATCCTCTCAGGTACACCTATACAAATCCTGGCAGCCTTCTGCAGGGCTCCATACAGGATGACTTAGTTCAATTTTGTCTGCTTTTAACCACAAAGAAGTATTCTGCTAGTGAACAAGATTAACGTTGTTAACACTTGTAGCAAAGACAGTCAACTGGTCTCTATAATGACACCTGGAGTTTAACGAGCATCACTTCAATTTTTAATTGTAAAGACATATGACTCAAACATTACACTTCAAACACTATAGCTGCAGAACCTCACCATGAAGGGAGGTTAAAACAAAAAGTAACTTAGATACCTTGTATTTTACATGTACAACTTAAGCGTGAAACTAAAGGACTGTAAGTTGTATACACATACCTATATGCATCCAGAGTGAGCACGATAATGGCTCATCTTCTGAAATTACCTGAACCAATACTAAAACCTGCCACCTAGCTCAGATATGTATTCACCTCAGACTGACAGGCCATTTAATTAATTTCTGCAGAATCTGATCTAAGCCCTTTACAGCAGTAACTAGTTTTTACACAACTATTTTAGTAGTCTCAAACTACAAATACACACATTTCCTTCCCTCTCAGTCTGTTCAAAATACCGCAAAATCCCTCCCATTACCCAAAAATACTATCAGTCGAGGACCAAGAACAACAGTATTTGTTCACTAACCAGACAACAACCTGAAGTTCAACTCATGCATCTGTAAGGCTGGAAACTAAAGCTTAATTTCTCCACAGAACCTAAGTTTGCCTACTTCTCGGTGGGATAAAGAACAGTGGGCTACACCATATAATTCTGGCACTGGAAAGTCTGGTGACAAATGTTAATCAGTATAAAATCACTTTATAGCTGTAAATATTTTCCATGACTCTCCTTAATTTTGTATCATCTTACTAATGTAATAAAAACAAATGGCTCTACACGCACAGAGTTATCCAAGTATGAAACACCTACTCTTTTCTAAAACGGTGTAACAAACACATGGTATAGCTTTTAGATGATGCTTTCAACACTTATTTCAGATGGTATCAGCATTTGCAGGTAGTCTTACCTCTGTAATTATCAAGTCCACTCAACACACTACAGTGAACAAACAGCTATAAAGGCTGGCAAGAGGCAGAGCGCCATGCTCTTCACAAGCAGAAAGCACACCTGAATACTACATATAGACAAAAGCTTTAGATGGTCTATTTCTTCTTCACATGCAGTACCTGAGATTACCTGTATAAAAATTTGACAGCTAGAGTCCACAAGTATCATAATGCACAAATGGGTGAATGGAAGGATTTCAGTGGTTAAATTACTGGAATGGAATTGAAGGAGAACAATTGTGTCCCATCCTTACCACTGGTTTTCTTCACACTTCCAAAATTAAATCATTTATCAAAACCTCTATTCCTCAGCTGCTAAAATATAGTATTTCTCTCTCTTCTTCATCCTGAATTGCTGCCCACCTTGTCTCTTTAATTATGAAGTCAGCAGGGCATGAATTATCTTGTCTGCGCACATGTATCACTTAAAAGAAACCACCGCTTCAGCCTCCAGACTCAGTAGACCAGTACTGGGAAGGTACAATATGTAACATTTATTCCATAAGAAACATGAAAAGCTACTACAACAAAGAAAAATCTTACACTGTATTCCCTATTAATAATCTCCCAATAGCAAACATAAAGCCTACTGAAATGCAAATACAAACATACTAGCTGTCCTGCAATCTTAACTACACTTCTACAAAAGCATGTTGTTTCTAGAGATGAGGTCCATTCTTGCCTGTTCGTTGACATATTAAAATGACAACTGTAACATTTGGAACTTCATCAATTTCCTTGACTTCAGCAAATAGTAACAATACTGCACTTTAAAGTAAACCAAAACATTTAAGAATCTACTTTTTGACCAATAAAAAACACTATTTTGAAGAAATATGCCTTGAACACTAGTTTTGAGAGTATCAAAACATGCCAAGTATCTCACACTTAAACAAAAAGTACAGTATAATGTCCATTAAAAAAAAAAAAAAAAAAAAAGTTGTTTTTAACACCAGATGAAGTACTAACATTGCAAACCCATAACTAAGTCTGGAAGTACCAGGACACATAAATATCACATAGACTGTAATTGTAATTTTAAAGTATAAACTTGATACAACCATGAACTATAGAATATGTCATCCATTACACCTTAACTGGATCCTAAAAAACCCTACCCTATTAACATAAAGCCCAAATTGTATACAGAAAAATACCGATCTTAAAAAAATCCCTGTCAGTCCCAGTTATCCAATAAACATACTGAATTTTTACTTCAAATCTGTCCACTTCCAGACACCTTCAAAAGAAGCTAGAAAACCAGTTCCACCCATAACACAATTTAGAAAATTTTAACCAACTTCAACTTGTTCCATAGTAAGAGAGAGTCTGCCAGATAACAAAGAATAAGAAATGCAGACTGTATTTTAAAAAAAAATAATAATCAAGGAACAGCTCAGATATAAGTTTACAGAAATCAGAGAGGCTGTGCACTTTGTGGAATACTTTACAAATGTCTCACAGTACTAATTCCCAGTTTCTCAATTCCCAGCACTGCCATTATATAAGGCAAACACCATAATTCTTTTTAAAGCAGTATTTCTTTGTTTTGATGAAAATAAATTAAGTCAAAAGCATTTCCAAAGTTATTAAAAAAAAAAACAAACAACTTTATTACACCTAGACTAATCTGTTAAAATGTTTTCCTGCATAATTATTTTTCAAGCAGTCTGTTATAATTAAAACAGGATATTTAATTATAGATTAGTAGAAAATTAACATTAATGTCAACACTAAAGGGACAAAGTCAATAAATACTAATTCACACTGTCCAAAATATTTTTAAACAAGCAACACTTACAATTATAAGAAAGATGAAACAATATTGTCAGTGTGCACTTACTTTGTATGCTTAATAAAAGCACAGATAATTACTGTTAATTTTATCAACACATGTGGCCTTTACACAAAGGAAATACCATTTTTAAAATCAGATGGAAAACAAAAGGGCTGCAAAACCACAAAAGGTAACACAGAAACCAAAAACTGGCATATTGCATGAAACTACTTCATATCTCTTTAAACTGACTTCAACATCAATACTTTTAAATGGAAACATGCTTCAAATTTTGTCTACAGGATACGACAAACTGATGAAACTCAATGAATAGGAATTAACAAGCACCTTATACTCAATACCTTAGACCAGCTACATCAACCTAAATCTGTATATAAGACAAATAATTATAGCTTATGAAACGAAGGCTTGTCACTGCAAGAAAGTCAACTTTGGCTAAACATTGGAAGTACCATTAAAAACAAAAAATATTAAAAAAAAAAAAAGATAAACAAAAAGAAAATGCTTTGCAATTCACTTCCAGTACAATGGATGTCCTCTCCCTCCCTCCCTCTTCCCCACCCCCCCCCCGGCCCCAATCCTTAAGCTTCACCTCCTGCTACCGTCTTCCTGGGAGAAAGAGACATCAAGATAACAGCACGTGTTTTGCTTTTTTTTGGGGGGGGGGGGGGGGGGGCTGCTCCTTCACATTAATGTTCTTGTCAACTACAAAAGCATAACAGTGAGCACTTTCTCCAGTACAAGACTAGCTACATTGGATTTTCAGCATTTAAACCCATTTTAAAGGTGACCTCTCTTTCTACTTCCCTCTCCCCCAAAACCACACTAGCTGCAAACTATTATTTTCAAGCTCCTTTTCTGCAAAATAAATACAAATTTTTTGGCAACAGAAAATTCTATTCCTCAGTCACACATACAAACAGTACGTACACCATTACAGGAAAGTTTGATTTCTTCTGGCTTATCACATATCCAATACATGGAGCAACAATACAATACTCCTGACCTTTAGTCTATATCTTCAATAATTCATAAAATTGTATAGATCTGATGTCTTATCTGCTCATTTGATTTGCTACACCCTGCAGCAGGACTCAGTTTAGTTCACAAGACTACAGCCATACATCCTACAAAGCAAAACTATGGAAAAAGGGAGACTGCAATCCAAACCTGGAGCATGAATGAAACCCACAACTATGTTAAAGCTCCAAACATGAAGCTTCCTCCATCCCTGAAAGAGATCCCAGATTTCTTCTTACTAAACTCTGTCAGGGTGTGGCTTCATTAAACCAGAGTTCCCACTGCAAAGGCTTCATGAAATCTGGTGGGCCTGGCAAATGACTTCAGCCAAAGCACTGCCTGCCTGCTGAGTGAACCCCAGGAAAACCACGAGTAGTACCTCCTCGTATACAGGCACCAAATTTAAACCCACAACAGAATCTTGCTGCTGCACAAGTACCTGTGCAGATAACAGAGCGGTTCCCTCAACACTTGCAACCCAGGACCTCACCTGCACCCCCCCCAACAGTCTCTTCAGACGTGTACACTCCTACCACCTTCACCACAGGTAACCAGGGAACACTGTCAGGCGCTCACAGGAGAGACGCTGCTACAGCCTACCTTTTTAAAAGGTTCAGTAGCGGGTGGACTATTCTCACATCGAGGGGAGTACTGATAAATCTTTCCCTTTGTGAAGGATTCCTCTGGAAACATGACTCAATGGTTTTCCTTACTTGCTGTACTTGCACATACATCTCGTATTACTTTACAATGCGCTGGCTTGTAGATTCTTAAATCAATCCATTAGGATTTCATAATTATGGAGTCTACGGTCTTTGTTAGCTGTTGGTGCTCTATGCACAAAAGGGAAGATTTTGTTACTATCGCTGCAAAACCTATTAATTAAATGCACATATCTATGGCCACATTTTCTACAATAAAAATAACTGTTACATGGAATTAAGAGTGATCTGCTAGATTAATTACTCTAAACCTTCTCATACAGTGTAAATTGTATGAAGGTACACACACAGAGAAAAGGAATTAAGTAAAAAATATCTTAAAAATAACAACTTCTTATCCGTAACAGTAATTGAAACACATGCACATTCCCTGAAAACTAAAAAGCACAAACAAAATCAAACCTGGCTCAAGCCAAGAAATTCCTCTCAAAACATCTTTGCACTGAACAGTTACATTTAAATCATTCTACTTCCTTAACAATTTACTTTTCTCAGAGACAAGTTTTATGAAGAACATGCTTTGTGAGTTAGCATGCAATTCACAAAAGTCCAAAACACTGTCAGAAAACTGAGGTGAAATGGCAATGTATTTGGTGGGGTTTTTTGGGTTTGTGGGGTTTTTTTAGTACTTGGTACATGGATTCATACATTGATACAGTAGGAGAACATACGATATTTCTAGAAATATACTCCAAAATTATCAAAATGTCCCACAACTATAGACATCTCAAACAAGTCTGTATATACTAAAACTTTAATCGACTGGCATAGAAAAGAAAATGCATTATATGCAGGAAAGTACTCAAAACTCACCTAATATGCTGAATTGCTGTCTGCATTACTTAATTTTACAGTATGCAAAATAAAACTTAACCTAGTCATGTTATGCAACAGACGATCTAACTATATATGTTGCTTTTATTTTCTGTCTGGCATCCTTAAGCTCTATCCCATACATGACTCTCTCCAATATTTCCGATAGCCTCAACAGCATTCACAGAGCAGACATTAATTCTGGTCCACTAACAGTTAACGTACATTATTTAACTCATCTGACATGTCACTCCCTTGCCTTTTTGACTTATCAGGAGAAGTGTTTTTCTAAATAACTCTGAAAATCAAAAGGAAACCACGAGATTTTGTAAAACATAAGCACAAAGAAAAGTGTACTTGCTTTTCGTTCCATCCCTCCCCCCTCCCCCCACGTCCTGACACTGAGCTTCTCCAATCATGCCAGAAATAAACATCCAAACACAAGTAAGGGCCTAGGCTACCAGATTCAACACGCTTTAGAGTGAGGTCTTCGGATCAACCAGGAACACCATCAGGAAAAAAAAATTCTTCACGGGAAAGTATCAGCACACAGCACGGGCACAACAATAGGACGAACAAAGTGTCAAATGCAACGCTACTGACAGGAACAAGCCAGAAAGCAGGAACCAGAACACCACAGTCCTCTGCTTCAACCGTGTGGTCTTTTAAAAACAGTGTTCGACTTAATCTGTTACCCAAACGCTTTCTTCGCATTCAGTCTTTAAATACAACTGGCAGACACTCGGCCTGCACAGCCTTTGTCAATAGCTTACGGGCGGGCAGCAGCAATGTGCTACAGGTTGATAAGGAGGACACCGGCGCTGCGAACGCCCTGCCTGCAGCAGGAGAGCACCCAGAAAGAACTTGCGATGCGCAGGAGAGTTTCCCTCAACGCTCACCGGGGGCTGCACGCTCCAGCCGACGTGCATATTCGTTCCCGGTATTTGTTTCGTGTTTACCTACCCCCCCCCCCCCCTTCTTTCTCCTCCCTGTCCGGCCATCTTGGGCCGACAGGAGCAGCCATTACTTAACTAAATGACAGGGCCAACAACTTTTCACAGAAACAAACATCTCTCTCAAAAGGCCGGGCAGGCTCCAGCAACCTGCAGGCCGTCCTGCTCCCTGACAA
>JAVJGI010000014.1:81273315-81311864 GCA_035590275.1 Ibycter americanus
GGTTGCCCACGGGCACCAACAGGCTGGTGAGAGAATGTGGGGAGGGGGTGTCCGGGCGGCCCGGCAGCAGGGGAGGGGCAGAGCCGCCCGGCCCGGTGCTCACCAGAGGTTGTTGTCCTTGTCCGGCCGCTCGGGCAGGGGCTGGACGCGCCGCCGCGGCCCAGGGGCGTGCGGGGGGGCTGGTTCGTTGGAAGGCGCGAAGGACCGAAGCTGGGCTTCCGGGAACGTCGTTCCGTGAGTAAAGTCTCCGAATTTCTTTGGATGTCACAGGGCAAGGGGCCTTCCGTGCTCTGCTTGCTTCCCCTTCTTGACGAGGCCAGGCGTACCCCCAGCCTTCCTTGTGGCTTAAGTGTTATCTGGGCATCCTTGGTTCCTCGGCCCTTCCTGTCTTGCCCAGGAACTCGAGGGTACAGTTTTTCTCTTTACAGGCCCATTAATTTGCCCATTATGGTCAGGAAGCTCAAGGGTTTCTCAGCAAGGTTTTTGAAAACCATTAGATCTTGGCTCTCCTGTGATGCTTATGAGATGAGCCTTCTGTGGGTGTGTGGTGGCACAGCTTGGTTGCTTATACCCATTTTGCTGTAAACAGATCAGCAGTGGTCTTCTGTAACATCACTGTGTCACTTCTCCAATGTTTAGCCAAAGCCCCATGGCTGGGCAGACTTTTTCTCCACCAGTTGAATTTTCTCCCCTCAGAGAGGGGCCTGTTTTATGACTGCCAGGCGCTCTAAAGCGTAGCTGAAGCTATTAACTGCCTTTGGGAATTAGGTGAATAAGGTCAATGGCCAAACTATGTAAGGGATGTTCAATCACAATGCTCTTGCTTGCTGGTTCTGTCCCTTCTGTTTTTAATTGTCATCCTCAAATCATGAACTCATGAATTTCAAGCATGGTGGTACAGTTAACACTTACATGTCACTGATGTTCTCCAGATGGATCCTCAAATGTTTTCTGGGCCTAATGGTGTCTGTAGTGCACTGCAGAGATACTGGCAGAAGCGTGTGAGGCCTGTACTGCTTCCCAGTGTGCTAACTGGAGATCTGGTCAAGACAGCCTTGAATGATGCAAAAGAAGGCTCAAATTAGTATGTCCCTGCTCCTCTTGGAAGCAGAATCTTGTGTAGCCATGTTTTCTGATCCAAATCCAGTTAGAACAAATAAAAAAACACCACCTGAGTTTACTAAGTTTGCATATCCTTATAAAATAGCCAGCAACCAGTTGGTTAAGAGTATTTGTGTTAGACATTTGTCATTTGTACATTTACAGTACTTCAGAGTTTGGAGTGCGGATAAAAAGTTACTTTTGGTTCTGGGAATGGGCTGCAGTCCGTGAATGGTGAAAACAGCTACGATCAAACATCTGCCTTCATCTGTATTTTACATGGCTCAGTCACTTAATTTCTCAGCAGTGCTTCCTCAGATGCCCAGCTCAGCACCAAGGACTCTACTGATTGGTGGTAACGTGCCAAAATAAGGTAATTCAGCACAGATTATTTCTGAGGATCTTGACTCTGAAGTCTTAAGTTTCCAATTTGCAGTATCCCAAGTATAAATCAATGGAAAAGATAGTAGGTGAAACTTTCTCAGTACAAGGAAGGTTATCTTCTAAACTACAAAGCAGTTCGGGAGACTTCTTTGAAGTGTGAGTCTTAGTTTAGCTGAAAGTATAATCAGAAACTTCCATGTACCTGAAGTCACAACACCTGGGTTACTCCTCTAGTACTGTCAATGCCACTCTTACCCCCTGCATCCTGCCTGTATTGCTGGAATTGAATTTTCAGCTGCCTTTTGTGGTTTGTAGGGGTGTTTTTGTATCTGAACTACTCTTTAGATGACTTAAGAGGTGCCATAAAGGCCTGCATATTGTTTCAACTCTTCAAGATCTATCCAAAGCTCAGCTTATTTAGTAATAGCAAGAAAAGCTTGCAAATGCATACTGGAAATAACACTCCCTGCCCTTGCAGAAAGTCAGATAACAATTTTGGGAGCTAACATTGATACACTATCACCTGTATGAAAGGAGAAAGACTGTTCCAGACAAGTGTGATACTGGCCTCCAAGTCTGAGATACACCCTGGAAGGTGACCTCAGAAGGAGTACGTTCTTAAATTCTTGAGAAGAATGAAGGAAACTTCAATGTTGTTCTGTATCTATCCAGTATTAGTTAACTCGTTAGGTTTTAGCTTAGTTTAAATTCCAAAGTCATCTGTGAGTCTCCAGAACCACTTTGCTACCTTCTGTGTGGAAGTTGTGGACTGATAAAGCTGAACAATACTCTTTGGATCCACCTTTCCTGTTTTCACCCCCATTAATTTTCCATGCCAAGTTCCATTTTGTATTCCTGTACACTGTGTCAAGTGTTGCCTTGTCATGCTGCAAGACTTGCCCAATCTGTTAAGAGACCTAACACTGTTAGTATGTGTACAGTTGCAGGGTAGTTTATGCCAGAGAGAACTCTGTTCCAAGTAGGTGTTTGGCACAGTGGTCATTCTCTGCTGCTTGAAATTGAGATGCAAAGTTAATGTGTCACTTCTTGAAAAGTAATGTTAGAAACAGCAAAAGTTAATTCTAGAGTTCTCCCTGTAAGTAAATATACATCACCTGACATCTTGTTAAGCTGAAAAACAGCTCCTGATATGGAGGAAATATTCTGCTTCAACACTGGGATTCAAGCTGTCATCTCTCTTGATGTCAAAGGTAGTTGTGGTATCTCAGGCATCTAGGTTCATTGGCAAATATGACAAGCCTGAGCACATACATAGGAAGTCAATCTCAAGAAAATAACTTCATGTAGCGTGGGACAGGGGAAGTGTGACCTGTGCAAGATCTCCTTTTTCATTTTTACTCTCATGTCAGTATTATTTTTCACTGACATCAGCCACAGCAATCAAGTGCTTAGCTTGCTGTTGTCAATTAAGGGGGGACCTTTGTAGAGATGGTGGTGATCCTACCGGTTTTTTTATGAGCAAGAGTATGGTAGTCCATCATGAATGTTCACCACAAATTCACTGTAAATGTGCTGATAGGAAGTCCTGACTGGAGGCTTGTTTACTACAATAAATACTGGAATGATGCTACTTGCAAAGCATGAAGCTCCTTGCTGCAGGTCTCCTGAATGACAAACACATGAGGCCTGATTACTTTTTCCTGTGTCATGATCTGGGACAAGATAAAGTAGCAGTTTGTTAGAGAGCAGAGCTCTGTAAATTCAGTAGATTTTTTCTGAGAGGATTATACCTTCAAAGAAAACTTGGTCTTCAAAATGTTTTGGGCTGCCTGTATGTGAAATATGGGGGAGCAAATAGACTTATTAATATTATAAAGTTTTAATCTGTACATCTCCTTAAAAAACACAACTGTGGATTTAAACTCAGAAAGGTTACCTGGTGGGAGTACCCTGCACTGGTTTGTTTTAGCCATACCTAATCTCACAGTTCAGGATGTGGAACTGCCTCCATGCCTTCTCGGTACTTGCTTTTGGACTTGAACAAAAAGCTCTCTTCATGTGGTTTTTTTAACTCTCCAAGTGTTCTGTAGAATATCATACAAAAGGATTTTTCTAATGGCAGTTAACTAGGGTATGTTGTCTGCAGCTGAACTTCCTTATACATCTTTCAGCAGGTGGAGGAACCCCTCTCCCTGTTTGACATGAAATTCTTCCTGGACAAGGCTGCTACCACCAACTCAGCTTTCTCAAAACCACATTCTTTCCTGGACAAATACGGCTTTAGTTTCTGTGTCTCTGTAGCTCTCGCTTTCCAGAGGGACAGACGTTTGGTGCAGTGCTTCTGTGGTCATACCAAGGGTATTGAAAAGCCAGGCTTGCTCCAAGAACATTTTCTGGGTCTCAGTGTGTTTCTATGGACAACTCTGTTCTTTTACTGTCTGACCTCCTCATCAGATCCATTCTCACATATGTGCTAATTTTCAAGAATAGCAATAAAGAGAACCTGTTGATTATTATTAACATATTTGGTGTGGCTTCCAAGTCAGGTAGCAAATTTGAATGAGCAATGTATCAATACCTGCTGGATACAATTGAAATTTTGTTGTCTTCTGTAGTCCAAAACGTACTTGGTAGTCACCTGCAGCAAGATTCATTATTTCAGCCCCTAGAAAAGAAGCACCTATGGTGCTTGAAGTGAGGCATATCAGTTCAAATTGGTCTTTCATTCATGCTTTTTGAAGTTCTTCACAGATGCAAGCTATGAGCTGGTAGGGAAGGGAGGGTAACAGTCACCTCCTCACACTATCACACAAAAGTATGAAGAAGCTCAGGCTGCACGTGTGATCTCTACTGATGCTGCTGTTTTAAAAAAAAAAAAAAAAAAGTTTTTCAGGTGTAGAGTCAACGTTATGCTTATAATAGCTCAGAGGACCTCTAACTGTAAGGCAAATCCTTTTGCAGTAGCCTGGGAGAAACAATCTTGGATTTGCGTGGTGAGGTATACATACCAAAAACAGCAAAGAAAAAAAGCAAGCTAACCAAAAGAACTGACAGGATGCCATTTTGTGTCTTACAAAATATAAATCTAACACTTGTGTTACTTCCACCTTGCCAGGTTTTAGTCAAGCTACCTGAAATGTGACTATTAGGCATATAAGAGAAAGGAGCGTAAGCTGATACAACCTGACAATAAGTTAGTCAGGAAGAAATTAGCCCCTTTGTTTAACCTTCCATATTCATTAATGGTTTTCCTTTCTGCATCTGTTTTTTCTTACTGCTCTTTTCTTCAGTTACTGCAAGGTAAAAGCAGAAAAGCTTAAATTACTAATTACATTGTTCCTGAAATTTGGAACAAAAAACCCGGCAGTACTTAATTTTTTTATTATTATTATTTTAGCAGTAGCCCACATATTGTCCAGGAGTTCATAATAAAATGATCTGCAATTTGCATGTTCCCTGTACTGCCCTCAAAGTTCTAATGAGTGTTGTGCGATGATTCATGTTATATTTTGGCAGTGGACGGTGGTCAAGGAAGTAAACTGATCTGAAACCCAAGGCTTTTTTCTTTTCCTCCAAAATGCACAGAAAAGTCAAATGCTTTTGCTAGCTATAAGGAAAACCAATACGTATGTAGAGGAATTATTATTGAAACTGGAACATATCAGGGGAAAAAAGTCTTTCAGATACTGATTGTCACTATGTTGATGAATGAATTGCTCTTCAGTCTCAGAAATGCCGTACTAACTTTGGATGCTGAAGGGAGTAAAAGTGAGCTAATCTAAGGAATGCATTATTATCATGAAGATTTTCTTTATGAGACTGTTAAAAAAATAGTAATTAATAAATGCTTTAGTTATAGAACTTAGTATTGTTCTGTCTTGCTTGAATCATATAGTCATTTTTGTCTGTTGCCCTCTCTTCCCCTTGGTTAGTTTGATTGTAAAACCTGAATTGTATCTGAAAGGCTTAATGCTTGAATTCATCTGGAATTAAAGTGGTAATTCATAGTCATGAGAAGTACACACAGTTATCAGTTAAGCAGTAATAACTGTCACTGTGCAGTGTGTCAGCAGAAATGATAAACTTTCTATTGAGCAATAAAACTTCAAAAGACTTGTTACTTATTTAAAAATAATAAACAGCATGTCAACAATTCAATCTAAACATTGAAAATCATGAATTTGTATGCATAACCTTAACTATTTTGAGCTATTTAATGGAATTCAGAAATAAGGATTTTTTTACATTCTGTAGATCTGCTGTGTAAGAGAGACTAGCTCTCTGCATGCTAGCATGAACACACCTGTTTGCTTAAGTTCTACCAGTAGAAGTGACTGTTAGGAGAGCTACCACTGCATCGTATTTTTTGCACTCTATAGATCTCTGATATTATACTAACTGACAATTCCTGCAGAGTTGGAGAAATAATACAAAAAATTAAACTTGTCCAGGAAGTGGTTCCTTTACAGTGCTTCTGTTGGTAGATTTTTGTGTTTTTTTAATCATGCCCATTCTTCCACCCTGCCCGTGGCAGTTTTGGCTGTGTCCATTGGTGTGTATGCCAAATGTGGGCATGCTTTCATTTCTGTTAATAGTTTCAGAAGGTAAGTAGGTTAAGTGTCTGCCCTCCCACTAGGAACTGGATGTGGCAGCTTGTGACGTACCACCTTCCGAAGAAGTGACCGATTTGTCAGAAGATAGTCATGAACAAGTATCTCTGCTCTTCAAAAACAGTGCAAAGAAAGTGAGATTTCTTGCCTTCATGACTATGCAGGAATTTAATACAACTGTTGAGAAGCTGATAATGAAAATACTGTGTTTATACTAACTTGTCTTCATCTTCAGATTGGCAGTTGTAGCTCCCCTTTAACTTTATAGAAATTGGCAAATGCTGTCAAGGAGGGGGGAAGAAAAAAAGCAGCTTTGTGTTGCTATGGCTAGGTATTTATGTATGCATTAACTTAACATAAGATGCTAGGCTAATGACTGTAGTCTGCTGGTTTTCTGGCTTCTAAGTAAAAACAAGTAAACATTGCTAAAACAGCTCTGAAACAAAGTTGGGGTTTTTTGTATAAGCATTTGAAAGGAGCTGTTCATGATGCTCAGTGAAGTAGATGAATGGGTATCTTGTTTACTTTTGTAGATCCTGAAACAGAATGTAGTATTATCCAAGATACATTACTATCTGGTATTTTTGGTTTTCTCATAACACAGAGGATGTCACATGTCAATCGATTTAATTTAGTGCATTATAGACAAATCTTTTAAAGAAAATGTCTGAGAATTATTTATTTTAAAAGCCTCAACTGCTGTGTACGTTACTGTTTGTTAACATTCTTGTGGATGTCTAAAATGATAAAATCTTCAATAACCAATCTGAAAAACTATTTTGGTTATAGGTCTCTTGAGTCTTTCCTATCTGTTTCCTACTGCCTCTGCAGCCTTCTGAAATCCGGTACTTGGCACAAGTAATGGTATATATTAAGTCTTGTAATCATGTGCAGATGAAAGTTTTAAAGGTGCAGATAGCAAAAAGGGCTCTGTGACTTTGGCTATGTCTTATCCAGAGTTAAGGCAGTGGCTCAAGAAGCTCCATCATACACTTATTAGACACAGACAATGACAATTCTCCATCCTTGTCTGAACACAGTTCAGGATTCCCCTAAAGCAACTGGTGAGTCAGGGGGCATTTCAAATAAAATAAGACATGATGCTTGAATTTGAAGACTGTTGCTGCAGGGCATGCAACTCTTTATTACTTCTCTTACATTTTAGAATTTTATCAAAATAAGGTGGCATCCCTTCACTTTGATGCATAGAACTCAATGAATGGAACAGGGTTGTACCCAAAGCATGTAAGCTTGTTCATCATGTCTGAGTGGAAGGTAAAACAAGGCCTATACTAAAACACCAAACTGAAATTTCAATATTTTTTTCCCCCCATAAAATTGCTTCTATCAAGAGGGAAGTTCTATTTAGAAGCTTTCCAGTGGTTTGTGCTCCACTGTGTCTTCTGCATGTCAGTAGGAGTTGGATCAGGCCTCTTAACAGAGCTGAGAACATCAGGATGGTGTGAGGAAGACAAGTAGTTTCTACCATAAGCTTGACATTCATAAAATCAAAAGCTAACTCTGCCTTTAAGTATACATTTTCCCTTGCTTCCCCCATCCATCAACTGCATTTCACTTGAACCTGTGAAGCAGGAAATTGCTAGTTCAGGAGTGATTCAGAGAATTTCTAATCTTAATATTTCTTAAGGTATGGTCTGGTTTCTGTTTGAATATTTGGAGTTGTGTATTTCTTTGTGTAAATACACTCTGTACTACTAAAGTCAGTTTGTGAGCAGTTCTCTACTGGTTTTTTGGTTTGTTTGGTTTTTTGTTGGTTTTTTTGGTCTGTAAATGAGTCCTGTGGTGGTTTACTCGTGTGAGGAAAGTTAAAGCATAGTGTTTCTCTCCATGGATATATAGTCCCAAACTGAAAGCCCAATGAGAGGAAGGAAATTGCCATTGGTCTCAGTGGGAGAATAGCTGCTTGGGAAAGGTGGCAGCAAAAGGCAGATTCAGTATGCATGGGCAATATTTTCCAAAGCCTTGCTATGTTTAAATTGGTACTTTTTCTGCCAGTAGTGGATACATAAAATTTTACTTTAAGTTGTGGATTTAAATCTTCATACAACAAAATCAATGTGTGTCCAGTAGCTTCTTAGTGTCAATGAGAAGAAAGTCCCTCTAATATTCCTCCCTCTCAATTAAAAAAATTAGAAGTCCACATCCCCTATTGAATTCACATGCTTACATGTAAGCATCCAAGTTTACCACTTTGACTAGAGTCTCAATAGCTGTCTAGATCCCACAAAAATATGGATGCAATTAGCATTATTTTAAAGACATCATGGTTTTGAAAGTACATGGATACATTTTTCTCAAGGGTAGTCTATATATAAAGATGACCAGGGCACAATCTTAAGAAATGTACATTGGTTCTGCTCAGGTTATAGTTATTCCCTTTACAAAAAGGAGGACAAATTTTTAATAAAACACTGTTATTGCCAATTGTGTCATTGGTTCTTTTTTTATTAAGTTATTGGTTTTGCTTTTACTGCATACATCTTCGATGCAGGTACATTTCTAATGAATCATCCCACCTTGCTAAGGACCTGAACCTGCAAGTTACAGAATACCATCTCAAGAGACTTTCTGCTCAGTACTTGGCAGGATCGAGTCCCATTCTTAATGGATCAGTTCAGATAAGCTTGCGAAGTTTGAATGCTTATCAGAACTTTATTCAGGAAATTGGGCAAGAAACAGATTTTCTTGCAAATTCAGTGTTGTTCCTGGTTTCTGCTACATCAGCCTATGGTAAAGGAGATATCCTGCCCTGTTTATGCTTCTGTTCTTTCTGAAAACAAAACTGAATGCAATATGCATCATTAGTTAAGAACAACTCTTACACATCTACAGGTAAGCCTCTTTTATGAATCAACTGAATTTTTTCAAGGCCATTTCTATTTAGGGTTATTAATTTTGCAATGTAAATGCTGTCAGTGGTCTGCAAAAAATGCAGGGAAAATAGAAGCAGGATGATTGCAATTTCTGTCTCCCATTTGGAGGGGTTTGGTTTCAAATGCTGCTGGGTGGGTGGGTGGTTTGGCAGCGTACAAGAAATGGAGATCACAGCAGCAGCTGGAGAGTCAGGAACAAGCAGGTGAGGAGAGCGCCAAGTGCACAAGGTGGATTTGACCGCTGATTCAATAGAGGCGCGCCTTCCGTGGCCAAATTCTTGACTAGTCACTTACTCCAACTGTGCTTTCTGTTGCTGTTGTGGTTTTCCACTAGTTGTGTGAAACATGATGTGGTGGGTTGACCCTGGCTGGATGCCAAGTGCCCACCAAAGCTGCTCTATCACTCTCCTCCTCAACCAGACAGAGGAGAGAAAATGCAACAAAAGGTTTGTGGGTCAATAAGGACAGGGTGATCACTCGGCAATTACCATCACGGGCAAAACAGTCTCGACTTGGGGAAATTAGTTTAATTAATTACCATTCAAATCAGAGTAGGATAATGAGAACTAAAATTCAAAACTGAAAACCACCTTCCCCCCTACCCCTGCCTTCTTCCTGGGCTCAACTTCACTCCCAGTTTCTCTGCCTCCTCCCCCCGAGTGGCACAGGGGGATGGGGAATGGGGGTTGCGGTCAGTTCTTCACACATTGTCTCTGCCGCTCCTTCCTCTTCACACTCTTCCCCTGCTCCAGCATGGGGTCCCTCCCATGGGAGGCAGTTCTCCGTGAACTTCTTCAATGTGAGTCCTTCCCACAGGCTGCAGTTCTGCACAAACTGCTCCAGCGTGGGTCCCTTCCGTAGGATGCAGTCCTTCAGGAACACACTGCTCCAGCATGGGTCTCCTGCAGGGTCATGAGTTCTGCCAGCAAACCTGCTCCAGTGTGGGCTTCCCACAGGTCACAGCTTCCTTTGGGCATCTACCTGCTCTGGCATGGGGTCCTCCATGGGCTGCAGATGGATATCTGCTCCACCGTGGACCTCCATGGGCTGCAGGGGCACAGCCTGCCTCACCATGGTCTTCTCTATGAGCTGCAGGGGAATCTCTGCGGGAGCACCTCTTCCCCCTCCTTCTTCACTGGCCTTGGTGTCTCCAGTTGTTGCTCTCACAAATTCTCACACCTCTCTTTTGCTGCAATTGTGCAGATTTCCCACCCCCCCCCCCCCCCCCCTTCTTAAATATGTTATCCTAGAGGCACTACCACTGTCACTGATGGGCTCAACCTTGGCCAGCAGCGGGTCTGTCTTGGAGCTGACTGGCACTGGCTCCATTGGACATGGGGGAAGCTTCCAGCAGCTTCGCGCAGAAGCCACTCCCATAGCCCCCCCCCCCAAAAAAAAAAAACCCTTGACACACACACCCAATACACATTAATATTCCTTTACAAAGTGTCTGGCAAAAAGCAGAAATTATCAGATGGTTTGGGTTGTGTTTGTTTTTTCCCCCCAGTCTTAGTCCAACCAATGACTATGACAGCACTTTGTCAAAGATCACACAGCTGTGTAACCAACCTGAAGGTGCCTCAGCATGGCCACCTCTGCCTCTGACGGTCCCTTCCCAGTCACTGTAACCAACCCTGCTCTTCAGTTTGCCCCAGCCATCCCTCAGCAATACTGATTTATCCGTTTAGAATGTCGTGATGGAAACTGAGGCAAAGGCATTGAAGAAATCTCAGTTAAAAAAAGCAAACAAACCAAGCAGCGCACACACACACACACACAAGAAAAAACCCACCCAAACACAACAACAAAACCACCTCAAACTTCTAGAGGGAGGTGAAAGCCACTTCCAGACAACTTTTACGGTAATTATTCACATGCAGTATTGTTTAGCACTCTGAAAAATATTTAAGAATAGCATCCTTTTAATAGGAAATTAAATGCCAGAACAGATGACACAATGATTGTATTATTGGGTAGCATACAAAATTCAATTAAAATTTGTCTGGTTAATAAATCTTAACATCCTTGCTGGCTGCTGCTGTGAAGAATCCTGAGATTCTTTTGTAAGGAGGCCAAACCTGTTCATAACAGTGCCTCAGGAGCTGCTTGACTGATGCACAACACAGTAAGATGATTGCATCTTATGAGGTTGTCTGGAGATTGCTATCACAGGAATAAAACCCAAGTTTAAAACTACCAAAACGTGGAACCTCTAAAAGCTTTATGAGCCATGGAAATGACCTACTACTAACTCCTTACTACCTCTAAGTAATTGTTAATCTGCTGCCAGTTAGTCAAATTTTAAGTTGGGAGAGTCGGCTGGACAAATTGCTGTTGGTCTTTATCACAGGCTCGCTTTTTGTACCATTCCTGTACTGATGCAGCAGCAGTTGCTGGAAATCAAGACCCTGATCCACACATGAGGAATAACTCTTTTTTCAAGATAACACTTTTGAATGCTGCCTTACCTGTGTACACATCTCTTTCCTAATGGAGCATGCTCAAAAAGGAGTATGATTCTGCGCAGTTGGCAAGGCTAAAAAGGAAACAGCATCTACCAAATGATACAATTGGTGGATTATATGGGAGAATAATCCACGATCTTCTTTCATCCTGAAGAAGACTCTTACCAGGGTTTTCTTATGTGATTACTGTTCATACACTTTTTTACTTTTTTTCTATGTACTGTGTTTTACAAATCGTGTCATTATTTACAGAAACTTTTAGGAAAGAACTTGTGTCTTATAACATATATTAATTCTTAAGTTCAGAAGTACAAGGGTTATCTTATTGAATTAATCACTCCCTCTTAAGCCCAACTTTGCAATGTTTCTATTGCACTTATTCAGAAGTGTAGAAATTACAGCTAAGGCAAGTGTTTAAAGTAACAATAAATAAACAATAAATACCATAAGGGTTAAAGATTTAAAATTAAACTTCTAACTACTATCTGCTTGCTTTGCAGCCTTAATACATGGGCTATGGTTCCTGCTCTACATTAACATTCAGAAAGTTTTTCACCATGAACATGTAATTGTTTGTATTAGAAGCTTAACTGTTGTATGCAAAATTAGAATCGTGCCTATGGGTATTTAAAATGGAAGAATAATACCAGCTAATGACTACAGTGTAACTAGGAAAATTACATCAGGGAGAGTATTTCAGATTTTGCAGATTGGCTAAATTTATATTGATGAGAAATGTATAAGATTTAGCTCAGTAAAATTTAATGAAACCAAGCATATATTGAGGAAATGAAAGTGTACAGTCTTACTTGTTGCAATGTGTGGAAATCAGTTAACTTTTTATTTGAGAGAGAAATGAAGTTCTGCTTTATGGAAATTTCTGATTATTTTTCCAAAACATTGTTACTTCTTTGGACGTAAACAGTTATATGGTCTTGCAGATAGGTTTCTTTAGTAAATTAAATTTATTGAACTTGCTGATTCTTCACAAACATATTTCTTTACCAGGAGTACGCAGAGGCATATTCCTTTGCAGAAAGAAGTGAGTTGTTTTGAAATACAGGAGAGAAACCAGAAGAGTTTCTGTTCAAAGTTCCAAATGTTTTCTACAAAAATGCTCCATCACTTTTTTGGCTGTTTTTCACTCTGTAACATCCTCATCTGGTCAAAGAGATGCACACCTACTCTAAAGAACACCCAGCTCATTACATTGGGTAATGTCAGTAGGCTCTAGCATTGTGGTCCTGGCAAAATTAATTTGCATTCATTATCTGGCTTGCCATGTGAGCTATTATTTGTGTCATAGATTTTGGTTTAATTATTCCAAGAAGTACAACTGCATCTCACTTTTATCCTCTATATGTGGTACAACTGCATCCTCCAATTTCAGCAAAGTTTTGTTTAATCTAAACTGTCAGGTGCTATAAGTAACTTCTTGCTGTGAAAGGTATGAGATAGAGCATTTTGGATCTGTATATTAATTGCAAAGAACCAAGAGGTTCAAGATGAAAACAGGATCAGTATTTTGGACTGGACATATCCTAGTGCAGATATGGAGTCTGAAAAGATTAGAATAGAATTAGTTAGTAAATTAATTATTTGTTTGCTTGTTAATAGAATTATTTGGAAAACTTACAGTAAAATACTGGACACTTGAAAAGTGTTTAAAAAAAGAGAGATGCAGATTCAAATACACCCATGCTTTAATGAACCACATACAACTTTCAGGCAGTCTGTGGATGCATGACTGCTAAAATAGAATGAGTTAAATCTCATTTTTAAAGTTGGACAGTTTATTCAGAGATTGAATCAAATTAAGAGCGTGTGTGTATGTTCTACTAGCATAGAAATAGTATAGTTAATGAACAAAAAGGTAAGCTTCATAATATTATTCATAGAACATCTGAAAGGAAGTAGAACAGAACAACATGTTTTAACCAAACAGCCCACAAAGCAGTCCTCTAATATATCAAAGCTAATTAGGACAGAGTCCAACAGTTACAAAAGATATTTAGTTGTTAAGAGATAGCCAGCAATGTTTTGTCTTATCTCTTAAGCAGATCATTAACAGCTTCCTGTTATATTTCTTCATGACTTCTTTTCAGGGAAATCTATTATCCTCTCCTCGGGAGAGATTGAGACCTACCAGAACAATTCATTTGGCCTACTCCCAGCCACCCTGTCTTCTGAGATACAGTTGGGGAATAACAACAGCCTGCATGAATAGTTCTTGCAATAGCAATCTGCTCTGATTGTTGCTTTCCCTCATTTTCCTCACCATGCTATACAAAATAGGTTCAAAAATTTGATCCAGTCAAAACTGTTGCACATGTGCTGACAAACTTCTGAATGTATCAGGGAAGTCATTGCAGCACAAAGTTCAGCCATGAGTTTTGCCATAGCAGCACGTTTGCATACTGCTGGTGTAGCATAGTCTCAAATTCCTGAGGAAAAGATAGAAATTATATGTAACAGTTAATGTAGGGAGAAGGGCTGGCACCTTACGAAAAGTTCTCAAAGTCTTCCTGTCAACACCATCTTTTGCTTTCATCTGATTTTGCATGCAATAGTGGCCTGATAGTCTGGGGCACAATCCTTAAACAAAACAACAGCAACTATGTTTACAGTTAAGCAAAGTATGGATAGAATAGTCCTCCAGCTGCTTGTTGGGGGTCTTTCGTTCCTGTACATAAGAGAAATGGTGGAGAACAGAGGTAATTGTCTAGCCTGTATCCCAGACTGATGCCTAAAGGTATCAATGTTTATTTTTACACACAGGTATCAGCATTGTAAAAATAACTTTTCAGCTGAACCTATTCTCATGCTCTCAGTTGGTCCTTGCTCTTTTGTCCTTTCTTCTGCTTCCAGAGCTGTCTAATGGAACAGTTCTCGTTCTCTGCTCAGCCTTTGGACTTCTAACTCTGTCATTCTTTTCGAGGGAAATGCGTGTGCTCCACAAGTATGTTTTTCTGGGCTTCCTCCTTGTTACGCTGTAAAGTCAATGCAAAGCATGTCCTGTCCTTTTTCTAAGCAGAGGGAGAAATTGTATAATCTCTCCACAACAGATGCTTCATTGCCACTTGACCTGTCTGCAGTCCACTGTTACTAAGTCCTATCTGTAGGTAATTTTACTTTTTAAGGAAGAGTGTTTTGGTCTAGAAAAAGGCAGATAATGTCTGTGTGGTTTTTGTGTGGGTTTTTGCCCTTGCTTTATTTCAGTTTATTCTTCAATAACAAAGCAACTGAATATAATATTTAAAAATCCATTCATTTTCTGAAATCAAGCAAACTTCATCCAAATTCAGAATCCTGACAGTCAGTTATAACATTTGCAAGCACACACTGAAGAAAAATATTTTGACATCTAGACTGTCAGATAATCTGTCAGTAACAGTTATATCATTCAGGGAGAGAAATGGTAACTTCCAGCGTAATTTGCTGAGAAAGTAATACATTTACTGCAGTGAAATATCCTACTGGATGCTAGAAAAGTTACTTAGCACTTCTGGAGGTGAAGTAGTTGGCTTCAGAACATGAGTTATTCTCTTGTGACAAAAACACAGAAAAAGAAAGACTTGCCAGAAATCATCAATGAAGAGTACGTACCTGCAAAGAACAGTATGTTCACATACACTTAAGAAGCGTTAGGAACCTCACGCTGAAGTATGTAATGCATAGAGAAGAGAGGAGTGCTCAGGCTCATATTCCTTACAGAAGAGGCTTGTGAGGTACAAAGGGTCCTACAATAAATGCTTTACTTGGAATAATTTTTAAAAGCTAGAGAAGTTCTTAGCACCGTCGTGCTACGCCTGGAAAAAAGGCGCTGTCTTTGGGCAGAGGTGTTTCCTGGCATGATGCAATGACTGCTCTGTAGAGCTTTCGCAGCTGTTGGTTTTACATCTTCCAATTTTCCTTCACTGACATTTTTCATTTTCCTTTGTCTGTTAAAAAGTAGTCTTGTTTCTGTAGAGAGATGTCTGAGCATTATGTGTAATGACGGCAGTAATCATTTCCAAAGTGCTCGGAGGACTAAATCCAGGTTTTGTCAGCTTGCATAGTGCTGTTAGATGGTATCCGTCGGAGGCTACATAGTGTGTCTGCTTTTAATGTGACATAATTTGTGTCCCATACTGATTTACACGTAAAATTTAAGTAATAGTTGTGGCTTCTTGGAAAGAAAATAAGGGGGTTTTTTCATGCATTATATCATGTAATTAACAAATAATAAATTTCTTACCCTAGTTGCTGTTATTGTTGGCAATGATGACAGTAAAAGCCATGATTTTGCAAGAATAAGCAAGACCAGGTCATATAAGAACACTGGCAGAATTATTCAGCACTTAAAGAAAAATGTTTGTAACATAGACAGTCTCAGCTTTCAAATTCTTCTTAACTCAGGCCCTGTCTAATTAGTCAACCAAGTCTCATTGGAACTTACCTTTCCCTTGGTGGTTAATGCCACTAGCAGTGCTCTGTCAACTTGCTTCTTCCAGAGCTGTCTTTTCAGTGTTTTTCCTGATGCAGGAGGTGTTTTCCCTTTTCAGATAGGCTAAGCCATTAGATTCAGCTGATGAAATTTACTCCAAGTTTCATGTGTTCTGAGACATTTTTAGAAATCACAAAATTTGGTCTAGGAAAAAAAAAAGGTATGTATAAGACATGATCTTAGATTGTTACACCTTACCACATCTACTTCAACCTTTTACTCTGATGTCATTTTTAGTGGAAAGACAGCCTAACGAATTATTGTGGAACTTCCTTGTTTTATTATTTTCATTTATCTTCAGTGAAACTAAAAAATGAAAAATGCTTGTCATATTCATCCTTATTTATTCTCCTTATTTGTTTTTCTGTATTTCTTCTTGTTTTTCTGAGGCAAAACAGAAAAGGGAGAAGGAGAAGGCTGAGGGTGAAAGGAGGGAAGGAAAGGGTAAAAGAAAAGCAGAACCAAGGAGAAAATAAAATAAGTTTTGATATTTTTTCATGGAAACTTTTAACTTGAAAAAATAACCTATTTAAAGGGTTTACAGTTATTCCATGTGGAATAGCAGTAGTTTTGTCTTTTTAAAAAAAATTCTTTACCATTTCTTATTTAAATCTGCATAGCTCCGCCAAGGTCGATTGAGGACAAGTTACGCAAACTTTAGCCACTCTCTTAGCCCATACTTAATATGTTTTAAAACACTTCATCTGCATTGACAAGATGTGCTTATGGCATCTGAGTTACCAGACTGAAGGGCTGTAGCCTTTAGCCTTCCTCTGTCTCCTCACTGTCATATTTCACTCAAAATCTTACTGCACCAAACTTAATTATCAGCCTTTTCTTTGTCAATAAAGCACCCAGCATATTAAAATGTTTTGTATAAATTGTAATCATAAGAAATCTGAGCCCATTTCAACTAAAAAATCCTATTGTTTTGCAAAATCATAGCAAATTTTAAAAAAAGGCAGTTTAAGCTTTTTGAAATGTCTTGTGGATGTAGTCCTGATTCATGTGCAGTCTATTATTTTTGTATATATTGAAAAAACCCGACAAGTTTCTATCTCGCATTTCATAAATCAGATTTTTCACTATGCAAAGCACGTGTCAGAAATTAGTGTCTAAACAACATGCCAGTTGGCTTCTCCATGTGGCAGCTTGTAAACAAAAATATTTGGGGACTGCGCATTTGTGACATGATGACATGTAATGCAATGTACAAACACCAGTTATTTGGAAGTATCCTGTTCCCCTACAGTTAAAATAAAATGATAAATCACGTTTGCATTGCTGTATCACAGCTCAGCAGGTGGAACTTTCCAAATTCAGGTGGTACTGTTGTTTTTTCCAAATAGATGTACTGAGAGGTTAAATATTTTATTAGTGAGCTATCTTTGCATCAGAGTGATATGTCAAAACTGACATGGTGTTTTGTGCATTTAAGCTATTTGGATCCCCCCCATTAATTGTGTTTCGATCAGAGACAAATTCTGGTTGTACTGCAATCAGTGGAACATTTTCCACTAACTTCAGTGGGATCAGGAATCAGCTGTCAGAGGATGGGAAGGATGCTGCTGCCTGCTGGAGCTGATCTAAAACCACGCTGTCGCTGAAAGGGGAGGTCATGCTCTTCCTTCCACTGATGGCCGTGTTTGCGGTCGCATCTTTTCACACAGGCCTAGCCATCATGTGGCTGTGCAGAAAGCAAGATCATCTCGCTGATCTGCCTGAAGAGTATCAGAGAGATAGGAAGAGAAGGAAAGAAAAAAAATGATTCATCTTGTGAAAACCACTAGGGCAAACAGTGGCAGCTCTTGTTGACATTGTACAGATTCCAAGTTGTGAATCAACATCCGTGAGGTTTAAATTCCATACGATAAGAACTGAGAACACAAAATGCACTACTGCTAAGGTATTTTATTTCATGAAAACCCAAGCAAACAGGCCAAGTCTTGTGGAGAAGATGTAAAGGCACATTATTACATTTTACCAATATAAATGCAGCTGGAAAAGGCTAAAGAAAATCGTGTTTAAAGCACAAAAAGCTGAGCAGGGTATAGGAAGAAAACTAGACAACTAAAAGTAGTTGCTATCTGACTGAATGGCTATTTAAATAAACGTTGCAATGCAGAAGCTTTCAAGCAGGGCTGAGGACGATCAACAGGCCTAACATATTAGTACATCATGAAGTACAGTGCATGAAAGCAATTTAAAACCCCCAAGCATTTTTATTATTACTTATTCAATGATGTAGATTGTTTTAACATTTTATCCATTTTTTGTTTGTTGTCAGGCCTGCAAATAAACATTTATAGGATCCTCTATAAAATTATTTCTTCTTGTTCTTTTGTTACAACACCTAGTAAAATAGTCTTGCACTTCTGTTCATGTATCTTGTTATTTTTTGTGCCACATCCATTTTTGCGACATCAAGAAATACCAAGTAAGAAAAAAACAATTAATGAACTGTGCAAAAGTTAAGTAGCTTCCTAGTGTGGTGAGCGGGGGAAAAAGAGCTGGGTTTATTCCCACAAATTAAAGTAGTCATGCAAATATCTGAACCTTATATCCTTAATTTGCTTTCATAGGTTTCAAAATCTTGCTCTTACTTTCAGTCAAACTAAACTAAGAATGGCTCTAAATGCCTATAGCTTATTTAAATAAAACAGTAAGTTCTTTCTTGTCTCTCAGCTAAGCGGTAAAACCCAGACTTTATAGGGTGAACGCCAGACTCAGGACTCTGATGTCCCTGAAATGTGTTTATTTCAAGAATTAATAAATTCTTTATTGTTTTCTTCCTATTGTATTAACACACTCTTTGGTGTTTTGTCTTTATAGTAGATGTCCATAATGCCAAATTCTATTTCTGTCTAAGGTTTTCTTTTTTGTAGTTGAAATGTTCTTTTGCTGCTTTTTCAAGTCTCACTATCTTCCTGCTGTCTTTCTGTGGTCTTTTTGTAGTTCAGGCTTATTTGTTTAATTGATAAATGGTTTTGCATACAATTTTGCCTAGCTAGTTTAGTAATTATTTCAAAAGAATAAAACAGACTTAAAAAACTCAGTAAACCTATGCAGTTACATGACTACCAAATAGAGTAATACAGGATTAGTCAGTGAAGCAAGCAGGGGAAGTAAGATATAACTGGGACTTCAGTGGGACATTTGGCAATGTGTTGTTCAGTTTTACATGGATTAGTAAGGGTTACCAGGAATGCAAGCACTCTCCTAAACCAAGGATGGGGATAAATGCCTCAGGCTGGAAGGAATGCTGGGAGACGGGGGGGCAATGTTATGTCCTATTTGGTATCTTGATAAGTCGTTTACAAAATACCGAAGGAAGCTGATTGTTATCAATTAGCATTAATTCTAACCTGCAAACACCAGAGTGGAATGCAATAATGCAAATGCAGGACTGAAAACAACACATTACAGTACTCTTGGCCAAGTGCTACTGTAGTAGTAGTCCTGCTAAGGCAATGTGATCAAGAACAGCATGTTCCAGGGGAGGGACAAACCTGGATGACAGAAATGCTGAATGAAACCTAGAGGCAGCATCGGGCAAGTGGATACATACAGGAAAAGACCAATGCAGTTTTGAGTAGCAGACAGACAACATACGGGACCAACGTGCATTGCTTTCTTTACACAGGACTTTTGCAGTCATATTTGAAATACTGATTACAGTTTCATCTCGATAGCAGGAAAATAAATAGGGGATTTACAAAAGAACAGAAAACCAACAGGGAGATTAAAGGTTGTGATTTAAACAGCAAGATGTAAAAAAACCCAGACAGATGAAATTTACTGATTATCCTAATTAACAATCTCTTGAGGCGTGGAGTGGAGTTAGTAAGGTCCCTAAGGTTTGGATCCCAAGGTTTGATGTTAT
This sequence comes from Ibycter americanus, assembly GCA_035590275.1. Taxonomy (NCBI): domain Eukaryota; kingdom Metazoa; phylum Chordata; class Aves; order Falconiformes; family Falconidae; genus Ibycter; species Ibycter americanus. Next base: position 81,293,100 of record JAVJGI010000014.1, read on the forward strand.
GTGTTTACAGTTTCAGAGACTAAAATTGTCAGCAAAAAAGGGAATATTGACCATGTTTATTGGGCTTCCTAGTTATCCCATTCCCCAAATTTGCCAGATGCTTGTGTGTTCTTCTAAAACAGGTTTAAATATTCAGGATTGATATACAATTGAAATAGATAAGTTGAGGAAGCCCTACAACATCAGAAGGGAACTAGAGTGCAACTCATTAAATAAAACGAAAGAAAATAGATGAAATTTAAAAATACAAGATTCAGGCTAATTATTAGCAAACATTTAGTTACTGATGTTTACATAGCAACATAAATCATTGCTTTGAACATTTAAAACTGGATAGGAGAAGACATGCAAAAATCAGTGATTAATTCTGTATTGGTTGGATGTATTAGGATGACTAATAAAATAGGGGGTTTATATCTAGAATCTGTATTGCATCCATTTGAAACTGCATATACATGCATGCAAGGGATACCAGAATTTGACCCTGTAATTGGTAAAATCCAATTACTTCTGTTTGGCAAGACAATCCCAAAGTATTCTATGCTGCGTGAGAATGAAGACTATAAATAAGTAATGCATTTATTTTTAAATAAATGGGAAAGAGTAAATTTTCCCATATTCCTAAACGCTCATAAATCATTGTGATTTACTGTGTCAGTCTTATTTTTCAGTTCTGCCATCTATTTCAGTTCAGTTTAAAGGCTGTACATATGGAGTGACTGACTACGAGATTTTCAATCTCTGGAAATCCAAATCTGCCAGAAAAAAATATTTCTGGAGGCCAAGCTTATCCTTTTACCCACAGGAAGAAGTGGCAGCACTTTTAATTAGGCATTGTCCCAATCAAAACTGCATTCTGTTCATTAATTCAGGGTCTATGTGATACAACTATACCTTTGTATAAAGATGTGTGTTGAGGATTCACTGGAAGGAAAGCAAATAACGGGGATCAATAGTAACATTTTACATAGTTTTGATGCTGTGGAGGCGGGTAGCTTAGTTGGAGGTTATCCTGTTGTAAGAAGGGACCAAGAAGCACACAAAACTGGTCATTGGTTAGTTTTTCTGCTGACCAGAGTGCTGGGAGTGAATACGCAGAACAATGCTGAATTTCAGCTTTATAGTGTGTTTTCTATAAAAAGCTCCTTTTGATGTCTCTCTCAGTTTCATTCTGCTCAGTTTTCATATCAAAGCTGAAACTTTCTTCCCCTGCAAGTCCTCCATTTCACATCAGTTTGCAGCACAGTGAATTAACTCTTCCAAACCAGGAGTCAATAACATCTTGCTCCAGGAGGTGCCTAATCACTGTGATGAATTGTCCTAAAAAAATCAGAAACCTTTACAGATGACATTTTCATTTGCAGTAAGTTGAGGATGGGTTTAGCGAATGCTGCTTTCCACAACAGCCAGAATTAGTCATCTTATTCTTACCTCAAGCATAAAGTAGTTATTTTATATGGGGAATTATGAAAGAGCGAGATAATTCTGGATTATTGATCTATTTGTCTGCTGGGAGGTTGTGAGTGAAAAATCTTTTGTCCTGTTGGTCTTAATTCAGATACCATTAGTGTAGGGGTTACTGTAGGATCACTATGGAAGAAATTGATACAATGCCCACAGTGCTGCCAAAAATGTTTATTTTCCAAATAAAAATAAATGGAAGCTAACAGGAAAAAAATGTGGTGTTTGGTGACTTAGAAACCACAATGTTTTACAGTAGCAAGATCAGTCAAAAGCTGCTACAAAACATTGGTTAAGACCTTATAGAATTGTCCTTAACACTTTAGACACAAACAGCCTAACTGCAGCGTAATCAGTAATTATTACCCCTGTCTTCTAAAGGATGTGTTTGCACTTACTTTCTTTGACTATCATCATACAAGATAGATTAGCTCAATTTTTTCTGTGGTATAAATATACTTTTTGGTTTCACAGTAATTGCCTGTGGTCATCTAATTTGTCACTGTGATTGAGGTCTTCCCTCATTTACACTTCCAAAGTCCTATTGACTTGATGTAGCAGTAACGTATTGTGTAACTATGAAAATGAGTGCAGGGTATGGTGCAGTAAATAGCATTTGCAATAAAAAGTGGAACATAATTTGCCCGTATTTACACCCAAGTAATCAACAGTGCTTTGTAGTAATTTCTACAGTATGTTTTTCTATATTTAGAAGAACAACTATATCTTTTATAATAAGAAGAAACTGCAGAAATCTTGCAGCTCAGTGCAGGTGTTTACAGCTTTTTGCCTCTCTTCTGATTTACATGGTGCCAGTTTGCATAGTGGACAAGTCACCTTCCAGCACACACCTTTCGGGGGTGCCCAGCTGAAGCCCTTGAATGCATCTGCCTCCCTGCATCACATCACGCTCCCGTTACATCCCCTTTCTTGCTCCTCTACTGTACTTTGGTGCCAGTTTTAATTTTTTTTCACCTGAAGAGCAGACACACTTTAGCTTTCGAATTTTACTACTTTCTTAAAGAATTCGTTATGTTTCTTTTTATGGTTGAGTAGTTCTAAATGTCTATTTGACACCAGGCCAGAAGGTGTTCTGGCCCGATCGGAGGGGCCAACCATAGGGTCCTGCACTTGCTTTCCCAACCAGCTGTATGTGGCTGGGCTCACAGGTGACCACTGGGGCAGAGCATCGCACCTGAACGGGTGGTCGCTGCCTGCGGAGGCATGCAGAAAATTCCTTTATATAAAGTTTTTTCAGCGTAAGTTAGAAGCAATTTTTCAAAATCCCCCTTTCTTGGTGCATAAGTTTATATTTAAAACCAGTAACGGGAAGGGAGGGATTGCTGAGTAACGTCGCAGCTGGCCAGGAGAGCCTTTGCTGAAGGCGAGCATGCGTGCAGGACGGCGCCCCGGGGAGCTGTGCACATCTGGGCGTGAGGAGGGGGAGCAGGACTGAATCCATATTGCCCATTAAAGAGGGAAGAGGTGCACCAGGCTGCTAGACCCAGAAGGGTGGACAACTCACTAGATAATCCTGGAGGCCACTCAAAAAGTAGGTCTTCGGAATTGTGGGTAAAAGAGAGGGTAGAGACTTCTGGGAGACCGAAGTGTGAGCAGGTACAGTGATTTGTGTTGGAGAAAAGGGCTAGACAAGACCTCACAGATGTCAGTGTGGTTTTTATGTGTGTTTGGGGTGTCTTTCTCTAAGTGCTCTGGATATCTCAAATGGTCAGAGAAGAGACGGCTTAAGAGCCATCTCAGGCCACTGGAGGCACCTTCTGAGATCAAATGTTCGCCCCTCAGTTTCTCCATGACGGACCTTCATTTACATTTACAACCTGCAGTCTATTCAAACTGTGCTCACTTCCGCCACCTGTTCTGAGCAGTCGCCTGCATGGAAACAGCTGATGTGTTTTACCTACATCCACATGATCCCAAGTGAAATGATGACCCTTGGTTTCTCTCTGAATCCTAGAATCATAGAATCTTTTAGGTTGTAAAAGACCTTTATGATCATCAACCATTCACCTAGCACTGCCAAGTTCACCACTAAACCACATCCTTAAGTGCCACATCTGCTGTCTGTTAAATCCCTCCAGGGGTGGTGACTCAACCACTCCCCTGGGCAGCCTGTTCCAGTGCTTGACAACCCTTTCAGTGAAGAAATTTTTCCTAATACCCAAGTTACACCTTCCCTGGCGCGACTTGAGACCATTTCCTCTTGTCCTATTGCTTATTACTTGGGAGGGGAGACCGACACACACCTTGCTACAGCCTCCTTTTGAGTAGTTGTAGAGAGCGAAAAGGTCTCCCCTGAGCCTGCTTCTCTCCAGGCTAAACAACCCCAGTTCCCTCAGCTGCTCCTCATAAGACCTGTTCTCTAGACCCATCACCAGCTTCGCTGCCCTTCTCTGGAACGCTCCAGCACCTCCATGTCTGTCTTGCATTGAAGGGCCCAAAACTGAGCACAGCACTCAAGGTGCGGCCTCACCAGTGCCACGTACAGCGGGGCGATCGCTCCCCTAGTCCTGCTGGCCACACTAGCTCTGGTACAACCCAGGATGCTATTGGCCATCTTGGCCAGCTGGGCACACTACCGGCTCACGTTCAGGCAGCTGTTGACCAACACCTCCAGGTCAGCACAAGATGTTCAGTGGTGTGCTTCTATTCCTTATTTCAATATCATTATTGCTTGAGCAACTTTCGTCACAGTCTAGTGCTAGATACAGATTTCAGCACTGCACAGGAATCTCAGTATGAGTTAAAAATTTAAATAGATTTTACAAAATGCTATTCAAATTCTTTTGATGTCAGCATAAATTAATATGCAGAAGTGAAAAGGCATGATACTATATGTTAAACAGTGTTTGTACAAGACTGCCCTTTAGTGAACAATTACTCAGAGCAGACTGTCGCTGCTGTATGTGTAAACTACCAAAGGACTTTTTTACAGACTTTGTTGGAAAGAAATAAAAATTCATATCTCATTTTTTCTTTATTCTCTGGAAGATGCCATTTATTTTGTAAACAGAAAGCAGCTGTTTGCAGCACTAGGCATTAAACTAGGAACTCTATCTGTTAACTAACAGCGTTTAATAAGTTCACAGTGTGAGTGCTAATGAATGAGTTGATTTTAATATCTATCACATTTCACTGTTGAAACATCCTTATGTTTTGTCTACCCATGGTTTAATTGTATCCTCAGTTGACATTCCCAGTAAGTAAGGCCAAAAGTAAACTGGGCTATCCAGTACTACCAATCCAGATAGATTAAAAAAAGAAAGAGAACCCTGGGATAAATCTAAGCCAGCTGAGAGGACAGAGAGATGCCTGAACCTGAAGCAGCACTTCCCGGCTGGCGAGGATGAAGCACAGGGTCACCTATCCCACCTCGAAAGTATGACAGAGTGGTCAAGGCGGGCACTCGCTGGAGACGAGCACAGTGAACTTCAGGCTGAGAAAGGGAGATGTGTGAGTAAAAAACACAAGGAGGGAGAATGGGGATCAGTTTTTCACCAGATTTTCTAGCCTCTTGGATTTGTCAGTCCTCCTCCTTGCCAACAGGGAAAGACCCCTGTTCCCTGCTTCTTTATGCTCATTCCCCGCCTGGCTTTGTGTGGCAAGGCAGCAATATCCATTGAGGGACAAATCTGAATTCTTTGATCTTAGTATCCTAACTTCGCATTTGCCGGGTAATTAAAAACAGACAAACATGCATGCACAAGTTTAAATACAGCAATGTATTTATAAGTGTAATTGAGCTGTGATTAATTCCTCACATTTCATTACAAACTAATAAAAAGCCATTACAGGGCAATGAATGGATCCTGCTAGGAGCAGGCCTGTATCCCCTCTGCTCTGCATAATCTGTAGCTGCATACAACTTTGCAAAACATGGGTAAACACTAACAGGATGATTTGGCAGTATTTCATATATGCATTGCATATGTGAAAGTGACAGTGCAAGCTGTAAGAACATTTAGCATCAGAATACCAGCAGACCTTTTAAGTCTTACGTAAACTTCTGCCTCTGCGGAGGGTAACAGCATATCTTCTTTTCCCGAGATGAAGAGCAACTTGCTTTTCTCCCCTTCAAAACACACGCTACAGGGACAGAGGGATATGGTCTTCTTGCTAGTGGCACAAAGGCAGCATCTCAGATATGGATTACCTCAGAATTATCCTTCTTGACAAATAGGTTGTGAAACCATCGCTTAGTCTCTCGACAGGTCCCAACCCTGCCTTCACCCAAGGAACCCTGAGCAGCTGCTGCCTTCCCTCTGCCACTGAGTACAGGTATGCATTTTCCTTTCCCTTTGTTACCCTGCGCATTTCAGGGTTTTTTAATCCATCTGGTGCAAGGTATGTAACTGCATAGAGCAAGCACAGTTAGAGGGCTTTATCTGCTACTTGTTCCGTTAGCTCAGTTAAACACAGAGCACCTGCCAGCTATTCCACCAGAGCCACAACCCATCTGTGTGTAGCTCTAGCTAAGAAGTTCTTCTGAAGTACCCCTTCTGTGCTAAATATACTGATTCCCTGATGGCATCTTACACCATTTGCTCCTGCCCCCAAACTCGTGCAACGGTAGCATCCAGTTTTGCTCCTCTAACATTTAGGGAGGCAGGGAAAGGCACAAAGGCGGGGGGGAGGGGGGGGGCGGATATTTTTAGTTCCTTTTATTGCATTTCAGTATGATCGCTTTCTGGTTTCAAAGGCAATGTAACTGAAACCCAGTGTGGTTTTGGAGTAAGGAAAATGTTAGATTTAAAAAAAAACGTTTTAAATCAGGGAAATTATTTGTGAATTTAAATACTTTCTTCTTGTGGCTTTGCAGAATCACCTTCCCTTTGCCTTCAGGGAAGCCAGAACCATTTTCAGGCCAAACCAATATTTGAATTCTTGTTCTTCCCAAAGAAAACTGTGGGGTGGGTTTCCATCTAGGATCTAAACCAGAAATTTGCCGTAGGGTTTAGCTGCAGTTCAGCTTTGGGGAGGCCACCGTCCTGTCTGGCCCACTGGCTTCCACCAATAATGGGCATGCGGTGCCATGCAGCAGACATAGGGACAGAGTTATACCAAGGTTGCTACAATACCTGCTTTCCCACTGAAAGTCTACAAGGAGTGATCCACTGCTTTAGACCAACAGCCCTCAGCAGTGTCTCCAGTTGGCTGTTCTGGCTAGTACAACCCAAAAGGAAACAGAGGGAATATTCAACAAAAAAATATCTTGCAACAAACTCAACATTGTGTTGCTTTTTTTTTTTTTTTTTAAATTGCTTTTCTTTGTGCTATGACACAGCCAACTATGGGGGAGGTTTCTGTTCTTTGGATTGTTTTACAAGTATGAACAACAATGTTAGAGTCTCTTTCAGTCTTTTGGGCAACTGGAGCTAGCAATGTAAGTGCACCATACCAGGCCAAGCAAGGAAGGGCTATGAGATATGCCTGGTGAAAAAAAAAGAGAAAAACTGCTTCTCAGCCCTCCCTTCAAGCCCCACCTCTGCTTGTCCCTATGTTTGTAACCTACAGCCTCCACAGGGTAGGGAACGATGGCATTTGTTCTCTTAGTTTCAGGATGAGTTTGAGGGACTCTATTATTCATTGAACTCTAGAAAAGGGAATTATTTTCAGCATAGTTTCCAAAGCAGAGAGTAATTTGGGTTGGTTTTGAACTGTGAACTAGGGAAAATATGTTGGAAGAGTCTAGGCTGTGAAACGTTGGCTGGCTGCAGCCCACACGTAGAGGTGGTGTTGGTCTGCCCTTCCTCGTGGTCTGCTCAGACCACCATCGGAGAGGCCCCATAAAATCCCAGAGACTGCAAATCTAAGATGCAGGAATGGGCCATGTCTTTTCTTGATGTGTTTCCCTGCACTACACCCCTTTTGGGAGCAGAATGTCTTTCAGCTCCCATCCCTTCCTTGACCCACTGGCAGCGTGGCAATGGAAGCTGCAGCGCTGGCATTGAGGAAGAGCCAGGAAGCTCCAGCGAAGGGTCAGGAGCAAGCGGCTGCTCCTTGGGGGCAGGCACTATGTAGGATGGCTTTCCTGCTGGAAGCACAGCTTTGCGAGGCTGAGTCCCAGGTTCCCAGCCTCATCTCCCTGGCAGCAGAGAGACCTGCCACTTTGGTCCTTTGGAGACAGAGTTTTCCAGTTAGATGCCTGCAGTGCCCTGCGGTGGTGGTGTGAGAATAGCCCAACATGGCCTGACTCATTTTTTAAGTCTATTGCACTTTACCATAATGAACCTCGATTAAAACCAATGCAAAACCATGAATACAGCTTGCTCAATCAACAACCATAACAGAATTCGTCATTCACACCACCTTTCAAACCCCATGCTGCAATCATAGGATATCTCAAAAGTCAATGATCAGCAGAAGATATTTCTGCAGGAATAGGAGTAGGAATTCCCACAAAGGAATCCTTTAGAAAAAATTGCACATTATTATTTTGTTCATCTAAGGTATCTAGCTGGCCCTGATTGCTATGGATTTGAGTTTTTCATTCTTTAAAGTATTTATTCTCTTAAATTTTCTGAGCTATGTTGCAGATAAGGCATAGAGACCCCACCTAACATGATGTAGGAAGTCTGAGACAAAATAACACATGAACCCAAATCCCGGGCTGTGGCCTTGACCACCGGGCCAACTTCCTCTATAATCTTGCTGGGTATGGAGAAAAATAAACAGTTCATTTCACCAATAATCTAATATGGATTTTAAAATATATATATTTTAATACACACAGACAGAGACACACAAAATAGAAATGCATGTACATTTATTTCTGGTAATATTTCTAACCTAATGGCATTTATATAATACATGCATGGTTTATATTACATTTAAATTGTATATACGCTTATGTTTTCAAAGTGCATTAGTATGACATGTTGTCTCTCACTGCAGAATTACTATTTTCTAGTTTTTCTTCCCTGTTCATGTCTTATTGCAACCCACAAGAAACCAGCTTCATCAGTAACTTATTTTGGCTGACATGCACCTAAAAATGTGTAGCATTTATTTGCCATCTTGCTGCTCACAAAATGTTTCCATGCTGTTGCACTCCTTTGTTTAAAGTTCTCCTCTAAAAGGCTGTCTGCAAGGGCTGTGTATGAGGCTTTGCAGCAGGGAGGTTTGATATTGTTTTTCTGAAAATTATTCTGAAAAGTCTTTCCTTTTCAAGGTCTTGGCCAGCTGCACAGCTATTTTCCTCTTTTCATTTTCTTTATTTCTGCAGCACTGAATAATAGTCCCTATATAATATTTTATGTATAAAATATATAGCTGAATTTCTACCATCTGCTTCACTCTTTAGCAGCTTTTACTGGGCAGAGGCACTTTCAGCGATCCTCCTTTTGCCAGTGTAGTATTCAGTGCCTTAGAGACCAGCCGATCTAGGGGCTGACTTTACCACCATTACACTCATCGCGCATTCCTTATGTTGCATGTCGTCCCTCAGATGTCAGCAGGTCTTTCATTTTTATGGAGTAAACTGATACCATCCATGTCAAAACCTAGTCTTCGGCAGTTGTCTCTTGCTCACCTGTGATGCTAAACAACTTCACAAGGTATTTCCAGGAATACTGACTATTTGGCATCAGTACAGCCACCAGACCACTGGCAGAAAATTTCCTCCAGTTTTGACCACAGCCATGGAAAGGACAACCACACCCCCCAGCACCGGTAGTCTGTATGGGGCCTTACACTCAGCTCATGTCAGCAGAGAAAAAGCACTAGACTTTGACTTACAGCCAACCTTTTACACCAAATATTGTAAAGTAGGTGTTTCACCGGGTTAGCAGCCAGGAGTTTGGTCCTAAGCTCCTAATGGATAGGAGCAAAATGTGAGCACAAGTGACAATTCTCGTCTGCTTCAAACTGTGCTGGCTCCTTTATTCGTGGACGTCACGAGTATCCTTCACAAAACTCAGCACTGATCTGGTTCCTGCACACCCCTCAAGACAATTCAGCCACGTGAGCAGCAACACTCTCCTCAGCCCATTCACCCAGGAAATCTACCTGTGTCCAAAAGTCCTTGCAGGATCCATCCTCGGTTATGCTGTGGCACAGCGCATTTCACATGAAGACAGAAGCAGCCTTAAACTTTTTGCATGCATTGACATATACATGGAAAAAGTGGATACTTTCCCTTGTTCCAGGCACTTGGACTATAAATCCATAGAGAACTTGAGTAAACATAACTTTCTCAGTATGTTAAAAAGTTCACACTGTGGAAAGAAGACATTTCTGAGAAACAGATTTTAGTCTTTGAAATAATTAGACTGAGCTGAACAGATTTTTGGCATGATTTGTAAGCCAGTCATTGTTCAGCCTTTGTACTTAGAAGAGCAATTATGACTCCTTTGGAAACATCCTTAGTTGAACTCTTAAAATAATAAAAACACTCCTCCATAAGACCACATCAACATATGGTTTTCCTAATGACAGCACAAACAAATCACCCACTCATCAAACACATTTAGGAAGAAGATAGGAACAAACAGAACAAACAAATTTTTTAAAGATAACTTACTGGTCCTGATCAATCAGGGAAAAAAAAAATCTAAATTGAATTCAGGAACTGCCTATAGGATATAGAATACACGTGAAATAAGCAAAAACATAAATACCACCAAATACTTTAACGCAAAGTTTATAGATAATATGCTGTGAAGTTGTATCTCAAAAATATTGAGCTGCTGATGCCCAGCTTTAGGATCCACCCACTGGTTTACTTTTTAACTTCGGTGATACATCATGGGTAAGCAAGAAAGAGATAAAGTACATCGACACTAGTGATCATTATCAGAACATCCTCCCCGGTTTCTCCACCTTCCTGGTAACTCCAGGGTGAGTTCCCAGCTGAACAAAAGCTGGTGGGTGATGGGCATCGCTGCTGTAGTTCTCTTTAGTAGATGCTGCTGTGTGGTGACTACATGGGTGTTAGCTGCTTTGAGATTCACGGAGCCCTGTCACCCTTCTGTGGCTCCATCCAGCTTGGTGTAGCTCTGTGGTGCATTCTGGCGAGTTAGTATCACTGCAGAGAAGTGGAGTCCCAAAGCACATCTATCTAGGCCTCCTGAAGTTAATGCTACACAGAAAATACTCTGGCAACATACGTGTCCATGCTTTCCAGGAGCCCGGTCTTTGGCAGTCCTGAAAGCATCCCCATCTTTAGAAATGCGGAAGTTGAGGTAAATGGACACTTAAAGGTTTCAAACTGTAAGTCACTCCTGATCTTACCTCATGTAATATATAGCCATGTACATGCACACACACATACAGAAAGTCTATACCTTTTCATAGCTTCAATTTTCCCAGCACTTTTGAGCACCTTTTAGGTACTAGTCAGGTTTTTCCAGAGCATGGAAGGACTCCCCTTCTCCTTTGGATCACGATGTCTGTGTCTCTGCTTACTGCATCTTTTCATGCATATGCTGGAGACCGCCCAACAGCTGCCTCTCCATAACCTTTTCCTCTGCCAGGCGACACACAGATCAGTCCTCCTGCATGACCTATGCCTGTGCAGCACACGTGCAGCTTCCCGGGCTCAGCACTGAGAAACAACCCGGCTGCCAGCAGCAGCCACTGCAGCTTCCACACAAATCCCTGCAACAACTTCAGCCCAACCCTGGTGTACAAGAAAAAGGGAGCAAATGAGCTCCGCAGTCAAAATGGGGTTCGCCATCTAACAAATACCCAGAGAGAGCCCTCAGTATGAGACAGAATTTAAAGAATGAACATAAACAGATTCCTGCAAGAAGCAATCCTGCGTGCATGTAGGTCTGTTATTTTTGCTTGCCCTCTTGTGTGTATGTGTTCTCTGACTATAAGAATAGACTAAAAAACTACCTGCTAGTTTTGATTCTGGTTGGAAAGTGGACCAAGCACATCTCCCACCCTTCTCCTCCGAGTAACTCTAGATGAGACTGAATGTGAACAGTATTAAAACATCAGTGGCTGAACTGCAGCCCCTGCTACCACGTTCTCACTGTCGCTGCAGCCTGTAGGACTGGGCAGATGATATCAGCGCCAGGAAATACATGGCAACAAAAACTTCTGTCAGTAGAGCCAGTGTCATGCTTGTGGTCAATGCAAGGAGTTAATGACAGGATTAGAAACTAGGTTTCCTCCTCTAATCCCTACCCATGCCATTTTCAGGTTTAGTCAGACTCGGGACTGCTGCTGCTACAAATGTTTAGCTCAGAATTATGTCCCAAATAGCTTCTGCAGACAGCACTGCTTCTGTCCTGCCACGTGCTGAAAGCTCTGCATAGTAGTGCTTGGTCTTCTTCAGGGGAGTGTAGCTCTCACTCTGCAAAACTCATTGTCAGGTCCTTGGAGAGACCATAAGTGCTGAAGATGATCAGTGGTGATGAGTCACGGTGGGTGGAATACTTCCATGGAAACAAATATTAATGAAAAGCAGGGAGAAAAGGTGAACATAATCTGTCTTTGAATATTTTTGTCAGAGAAAATGGCTGCTTTCAATTTTTGTCAAACTGCATTACTGCTTTCTTAGAAATCAAGATCTGAGTATTTTAAAACTGGAAAAAATAACAGTGCTACTGGAAACTACACTGTGATATTGTCTAGTTTGTTATTATTGAGCTTCGAAAGGTAACTAAATGACAGTCTGATCCTTTGGGAGTTTCTCGAGACTTAATCTTTGTTATAAAGAAATTATTTAAATTTTATTTGATATCGTTGTTGCAAAGTTAGGAAGAGTCTTGCTGACGAAGTACCGTTACTTTGTACAAGTGCAATAAGGAACGCCTCTCCAACTCGTCAGTCTCTCTGCCCAGTTGGCAGGGGCCTCAATCTTTGCAGGAAAATTACCCTTGAAAAACAAATCCGGTCATCCTAATCTCAGTCCTGCTAAAGTAAGTTAGTCCCTTGGTCAGAGAAATGTTATTTTGAGATCTGCATCTCGGAAGGGGATGCAGCCACAGGGAACGGGGCAGTTGGCGGAGCCCTGTACTCTGGGAGTCTCATGTTTGAGTCTGTTGGCATGTTTTCAGTTATCTGGGGGGAATTTGTTTAGTTTTATTTCAGCCAAAAATGGAAAGCACAGAAGAAGCTGTAGGAGGGCTCTTCATAAGCTTGAGGTGAGCTGAGAGCAGCCAGGTGTTTCAGTGAATACTACCTATGACTAGCAGAGCAGTATCTGATTGAAGGTTTTTCCTTGCCAGCAGTGATGACTCACATGAATTATCTTTTCTCTTTGTATACTGTCTAGTGTTTACTCATCACAGTTCTGTATTGTTTTTCATTTCTTGCAAGAAAATGAAAAACATTATTACCACATTTCCCTTCAGTTTAGGATTTTTAGCCTTTTCTTGGTGCGGGGCTTCACAAACAGAGAAGTCTGAAATTCTTTGGGCTCTGTGCTGCTCGGGTGGCATTTTTGGAGGGTCCTCAATTTTGTCAGTGTGGATTATTTCTAAATCTGCCCTGCCCAGTTATTATCCTATTACTGTTAGCTTTGTAAAAAGCTATGCAGAAGAGTTTTATTTTTCTCTGAATTGTTTATGTGCACTTACACTACAGAAACTTAATAGGAACATCTGTTAGCTGTGGAAGTGGTATGTATGACTGATTCATCATCACAGCTTCTCTAAAAAAGTAATTCCTTACATTTCCTTTGCAAGACAGACTGCCAGAAGGTCCTCGTGTCAGTCTGTGTTCTCACTCTCTCCATTGGTTTGTCTGAGTACTTCAGTTACAGTGGCAGGGAACTCCAGAATACCTATAAGATGTAACAAGGGAATCAGATATTTGTCTCTGAAAGACAACTTAAAAATGAAATATACCACTATATTCATGATCACAGCTGAGAGATGTTCTCTAAAATAATTCAGTACTACAGTCAGTACCCTTTTCTGAAATTTTATAATATGGATATACAGTAGACAAAAGGTTACCCTGAGAAAGTTTAAAACCTTTTATTTTTTTACTTACAACAAAACTGCAAATCAAGAACACAAACATTGCAGAACCCATTTTTTTTTAAAAAAAGAAAAAGTCACATTGCATATACATGAGAACAGATTTAACAAGAATATGACAAGAGCTGCATCTCACTGAGACCTGTATCACATTAAAGACAACCTTTCAGTGCATTGCAAGACTTTCAGCTTTTTTAAGATGCTCAGTTCCCCTCCCCACCCTTTATTTGCCTAGGTAATCACAAGAAGTCTCAAATTTTGCTCAACACTCCAGTCTTTATTAAGCATTTTGACTGTGCAAGATTAACCTTCATGAGTCACAGTTGTCCTTTCCTTCTGCAGTCTGCTCCCACCACTTAAGCATTAGGTACCTCCCGGAGAGATCCTAAAGCAATAATGAGCTCAACTTCACCAGACATGTGCTCTACCACAAAACGTAGCTCCCCTCTTGCCGCGATCTCAGCATTTGCCGCCTGCGTGGCATGCAGACCGCCCAAACACACTGATGGGATTTGTACAATAACATGAGGTCATGGACAAAGCTCTGTGCTGCAGTCTGAGTCTAATAACACATCAGAGGCGAGATCAAAAGACTAATGGATCATCAGCTTGTATTATTAACATTGTAAATGAAACAAAGAGGAAAGATCAGTCTCTCCCCTTAACTTTTTATTTCCTTACTTTTCTAGGCTAGGGTAACAGGCATGCATCCTATCGCAGCCTGACCTGACGCTAACCATCAGTTTTATTTAGTAAGTAAAATGCTGGTGCTGTGGATCCAGTGCAACTTGCTTGGGTGATGTCTTTGGTTCTTACCTGTTTAAAAACCTCTCGCAGCACACTAAACTTACGTTTTTTTCTTTTTGTACCTATTACTTTAATCCTTCAGCAAGGGACAATTTAAATTCTTGTTAGTTAATGTAGACAACAGGCATCCCGTTCTCTGCCCTTTCCTCCTCTCCTCATACATGGATTGTGGTGGGAATTTCTAATTGAAACTTCATTAGGATAAACAAATTAAGATTTATGGTTGGAGTCTATGATATTAAAGGTCTTTTCCAACCTAAATGATTCTATGATTCTAAGATGAAAGAGACTGTTGCAGAGTCAGAAGACTACAAAATTGAAAAGCAGAATTCATATGATGATCACAAAACAGAAAAAATTCTCATAACTAAATAACATTTTACAAAGTTAAGAAAAGTGACAAAGGCAGGTTGACGACAACCAATACAAGCAAGCCATCAAAAGTCTTATACGGGGATGGCACAGGACAGCAGGATATGTATTTCCTAGCACCATAACTACAGGGAGGAGGATCCTTATTTTAACATCTTTCTAGTGCATCACAGTTCAGATTATGGCCCGTCTCAGCCAGGCAAGCAAGAAAGAGCTGGAATAACTCCTGGTGCAAACTCTCACTCCTGCTCCAAAAACAATCTGGTGGCTGTTGCAGAAGGGTCATAACCCCCAAGAGTCAGAATCTGCTACCTTCCCACCACAGCCCTTGCCCAGGATCTCGATGGACTGAGAACCAAATCCCTTCCTGCATCTGAGGAGACATTTCTCTGCCATTTCCCAGCCTACTGAGCTTTGACTAACAGCATGTCCACTTTGGTTTTTGAAAAATAATCATCTTATTTTTCCAATATGTTTATTGCCAGGTTATTCAAACTGTATTTACTAGGTTAAATCTGCTGAGAATGTAAGTTTCACTCACATACGTGGCCTAGCGAAGATGGTATGCAGTGTGTGTTGCCTTTATTTTTTATAATTAACCACACAAGATGGTTAAAAATCCAAGCATGTGCGTCCCAGCTTGGAAGTCTGGTCAGCAGCACAAAGGAGCTATTAGGATTGGAGACAGGCAGGCATTTGAAGGTTAGGGGGCTCTCCTCTGCTTTTTGGTTTTTGGGTTGCTTATTGTGGTATATTTTAGTATTTGCAAGGTAAGTATGCTATGTATGTCCTCTTGCAAGCCGTGGTACTGAACTTGCTTGTCACAAGTATGTGGTCAGATGGTGAACGCACAGACTGAACATGTAGCTAGGGCTTATAGAGCAAAGAGAGTGATTTTTCTGTACAGTCCTTCTGATGCTACAGAGAAACTTTTTGTTTCTAAAGAGCCTTCAAGGGTGAAGCCAAAACGCAGCCCGAGTTTAAATTGCGTACCTTTCCTTGAAAAATTTATCTCTGTGGATAGCTTGAAGAAGGCACATATGTGCACTTGATTTGAATGAGTTTGGGGGATTTTATGTATCATGATGGGGCTGATCAAAAGCTCTCCAAGATACTCTGGATGTCTGGAACCACGAGGTTGCTGTCTCTGCACAGCTGGGGAAGTTCGCAGGAAGCAAGAGTAATCCTGATGGCATTTTCTGTGCTGGCATGAAGCCAATCCCGCAGACAGTGCCCGCAGAGCCCGTGCAGCTGTAAGGCACGCTCAGCAGCCACCCAGGAGCAGCGGAGGACGTGGCTGAGCTAAGCACCATGGCTGTGGTTGGCAGAGACCCACTGCATCCCATACAATTGGTACTCCATTGGGAAATGTCTTCTGTTGGGAGGAGGGTGCATCCTGATCCCAGAAAAGAGAAGAATGAGTCCCACAACCTGCCGAAAGGTCTTTCCCTGGCTCTTTCCCAAATGCTTTCCTCTCAGCCTGTCACACTGCCCTGACTTGGCAAGAAGGGTGCAAAAGGAGGCAGGGCTGTCTGGTGTATTTGTGTGGTACATCCCAGGTGCGATCCAAAACAAGTGCAAGGACAGTATTGCCCAAAATGCTGCAAAGGCTTGTGGACTGGGCGACGTGTGAATGCACTTGATGAGATGTGTGGGTGTCCTGAAAGTACAGTTCCGTGGGGTATGGCCGAGAGAAGGGTGCAGATGTGGCCATTTGTACCAATGAGGAGAGTGAGCCCCAAGATCAGAGAGACCCCAAGACAGTGGCATTGTTTGGAGTGGTAGTTGGACTGCTAATGGCGTGTGAGATGCAGACAGGTCCTAACAGGTAGGTCACAAGACAACACTTAGAACTTCAGACCAAATTCAGTACCCAGCATTTTGTCAATGCACACCTAAGTATCTAAGACAATCTCCATTCAACAAACACACATCACTGCTTTCTAGTTTCAGTCTCCAAGCTGATGCAAACAGAAGTTGCATGTAGAATATAATACAGTTTCTAATAATCAATCTTTAAAAAGTATTGGTCATATAGATCTCTCCATTCTGAAGGGAAATTAATATAATTCTTTGTACAGACATGAGGAAAGTCACCTGAGAAGTGCTGTTGCATGATCAGTTAAAAAAAGTGAAACCAAATATTAAGGATTTGAGCAACAGAAAGTAGAAAAAGATCTCGGCCAGCAGGCTCGCACAATCCAAGCACAACTTTCTAGTCACCTCGATACCTTATCAGCATCAGACTTGGAAATCTTGCACAGACTTAAAACTGCCTCTGTCAGGCATAGGATAAGAAATTTCAAAGCACTGACTGAGATGATACGAAACAAGATGGCTATAATGACCATCCTGAAAATCTTTTCTCTCTCTCCAGCCTCGCCTACACAATGAACAAGAGAAGCGAAAGGTTGCAGGAGCTCCACAGGGATGCACTCAGCCAGAAGAGTAAACAGTAGTAAAAAATTATGTTCTGGGATCTCCACGACAGATAGAAATAGAGCCGCTGAAAGCCAGCCATATGAACTGTTGTAAGGTTTGCAACTGCATCAACAGTTGTGAAACTGGAAACAGCCAGCAGGTCTGCCTGCAGTAGTCAAAGCACCTTCCCTGTTCTCCTGGCCAGAAGATCATCTGCTACAGCAACCGGTATCATGCATGCATACACTCAGGTACAAACCCAGGCTGACAACAATCAGGAAGACCCAAAATACCTTGATAGTGGGAACCTTTTCTAGAGATACCACGGATGAATTAGCTGGGTTGCCTTTTGTCCAGTCTTGGTGTCACGAAGAAAGCCAGCAAAGCAGCTTTTTTAGTGTTGTTAGCATACTTCCTTCCACTGTTAATTATAAGGACTGCATTAACACACTCCAAACTCTTTTTTTTAACAAACTGCTAGTATTAGAAAAAAGATTGTAAATCATTTAGCAATAAAAGTCAACAAGCTTTTTGTTATTGATTGGGAAATTAATAAAAAAAATATTTTATGCTTAAACATGAAAAGTCCAAAGATGTTAGGTGTTTGTCAAAAGAAATCATGAGAGACAAATTTGTGTTCCATACAAAAATAGATTTATTGAAAATTTTAAGGAAAATAGATTTAAGGAAAATAAATTACCTGGTTCTGTCTGGCATGCTATCACCTGCTTATTATGATGGCCAATGTTTGTAACAAAACTCTGTTAATAAGCAAACCACTATTTCATACACTATCTTCGAATTTTATACACCACCTTTAACCTCAGAGCTGATTTAAGAAGTACCTTTACACAGAACATAGGTTTTTCTTGGGGTTTTTTTTGCATCTCTGTTAAGGTTGGTGTAATTAAGGAGTTAATGAGAATCTTAAGTGCTCAGTTTGCATGTTGGGAGACAGGTCTTGCTCCATAAAAAACAGCTATATGACATGGGAAAAAGTGGGTTTGTTTTCATTATAATTGCCCATCTTGTGCATTGGCAGCATGAGAGTCCAAATGAGAAACTGTAAACCTTTTTGAATAGTATGTTTCCAATTTTCTGTTATTATTTATAATAATTGAGCCCTCTTGCTTTCTCGATGCTCATATTGCCACAACGTTCCTGAAGCTGTACTTTCTGTAAGGTACCTCTAAGTTATGGCTATAAAGGCTGTACAGAGCTGCACACCATAAAAACAAAATAAAAGCAGTAAAACGCAATAGTGTGGCTTTTAGCCCGCCAGGCCAGCACTGGCAGCACCCACTGCTGCAAGCAAGGAAGGAGTACAGCGGGGTCAGGAGATCCCGAATTTCATTTTTTGAAACATTTCAGGGCTCATGTTGACTTTAACCTTTGCTCTTTGAGGCGCCTGGCACGCTGCTTTCTTGCCCGGTTATGCATTTTTACGGGGCGCTGAGCGCCCTCGGCGGGGCGACGCGTGGTCCCAAGCGGCCCCGCTGCCCGGGTACGCTACAGCTGCGGGCGGCCCCTGGTTCAGCCGCGACCGCTGCCACCCCCCGCTTCTCACCCGCAGCAACGGCTCTCCTGAGGCCCGCATGCCCATCGCCGGGCTGAGCCAGGCACCCGCGGCCCAGGCCAGAAGCCCCAGGCCCCAACCCTCCGGGCCGCCACTGCAGCGGGAGAGGCGCGCCTAGGGCCCGCAGCCCGCCCGGGCACCGGGGACGGTCCCCGCCGCCGCCGAGGCGCTGCC
>JAVJGI010000014.1:81312613-81350919 GCA_035590275.1 Ibycter americanus
GGTGCGGTGCGGTGCCGCCTCCCTGCACCGGCTCGGCTCGGCGGCGCGGGGCCTGCCCAGCCCTGTCCCGCAGGGGCGCGGGTCGGGCTTTATCAGTGGAAGATGCTGTAGGATTATTACTTTCCACGCGACGTGTTATGCTTGTGTGAGCTTTGATTCGAATAGTAATAATAATTTAGGGGCAGAATTAACTGACAGTCTGTGACAGTCTTTTTATGTTTTCCTCCATTTAAAGCAGTTGGGCAGTTTGCGCCTGATACCTTAAAGCTGGAAAGAAAGACCATTCAGTAACTTCTCAGCGTTACGGGTCTTGCTCTTTATGTTCTAGTACTCAGGAGCACTTAGGTGATAATAAAGGGAAATAATTCATACCTACGTGTGTATTTCTTCCGTTCTCTAACGTTTTGCCCGTACTTGTAGTAATAGTTTAAAAACAGCTGCTGAAATTCTTAATAAAATGTTTTATATCTACAGTCTCGCTTTATAATTCTAGGAAGTAATTCAACTTCTCTTCCTCTCTGGAATCACCCAGTATCGTTGCTGAACTTACAGTTCACCTTAAATCTATGTAACCAAAGTAGACTTTAGTTAGTTTATGTGTGTCCGTAGAACTATGATAATGCTTTTAAAATATTTTCCTTTAAAATTTTTCAGACCATCTCTTCCCTTTGATGTCTGAGTATACGTGGTATTTAGGGTCTCTAACTTAGAGTTGTAGGATGCCTATTTTGAAAAGTTAATGCAATTGTACTGCAAATACAGAACTTCATTGAAGTGCCAGCTTCATCTATTTCACCTGTTGTGGAAAAGGAACAGAAGTGTCTGTTCTTGGCTTACTAGTGTGTGCTAGTGTGTAGCCCTCTGAGGAGAACGCTAGGCTAGAGGTTCTCAATCTTTCAAAGTTTTGGTCTGTCGAGTAGATGTGTTTGTTCTCTCATAAGTTAGACATGTTTCACATTGCTTAAGATCATAAAAGCAATTGTAGTAGGTCAGATGAAAGCCCAGCATCCTGTGGCTGAAAGCCAGCGGCTGCAGGGTGAGCCAAGAAAGTTTTAACAGGGTAAGCACGTATTGTTACTTTCTCAGAATGTAATGATTTTCAGCCCAGGACCTCATTAGCCATGGTTTAGGATGTTTGTATCTGACAGCCCTTGGCAGATCATTTGGGTCCGTCCCCCTCCCCCCTTTTAATTTCTTCTGTTGTTATTTGGAGTCCACATCAGCTTTTGGTATCTACAGCAGCCTGCAGCCAGCTGTTCCACAGGTTAACTTGGGCTTCCAGCAGGGGCAGGGGGGAAGACTTGCTTTTTTTGTGTTGAACAAGCTACCTGCTAGTTTCATCTGATACCTCTTGGTTCCTGTATTTGAACAGGTAGGAGATCCCTGTTGACCTTTTCTGTGGCAGTCATAGATTTTGTAGATTGTATTTTCCCCTATAGTCTTCTCTTCCTTACCTTGAAGATTATGGCATAAAATCTCAAAATTCTTTCTTCTTCGAGCTGCTGGACCGCAGGTAGCCTGTATGCTGCAATTTAAACCATTGGATTAGCCAGTTAATACTATAACCAGTTCTGTTGACGTTTGGGGTTTTTACATAGATTGTTAATTTACTGTATAACTGAGAAAATGACTTTTTTTTTTTTGTTTTTCTTTTTAAGAGCATGAAAGTGACGATGATTCCTATGAAGTGTTGGATTTAACGGAATATGCACGGCGTCACCATTGGTGGAATCGTGTGTTTGGCCGGAATTCAGGACCAATTGTAGAAAAATACTCTGTAGCTACCCAGATTGTGATGGGCGGCGTGACTGGCTGGTGAGGGAGCATCACTTTTCGTAACTGTCCTAGACATTTTACTGCGTTAGAAGATCCCTTTCCAAGGCTATTTGAATCAGATAAATGTATCCTCTCTAACAGGATTTTGTTTATCATTGATCAAGATTATTCATGTGTGAACAATTTCTTAACTCGTTACTCTGACTTATCATTCTGAAGTGTTTTGTAGTATGGGTAGAACACCATTTATTCGTACCAGTTACTATGAAAAGGATTTAAGGAAATGTCAGAGCTCTAAAAATACAAGAAACAAATGGAAAATTACTGCATATAGCTTTTGTTTGTATGGAAGAGCTTATTTCCTTGCTAGTATAGATTTATAAACCTAGTTATGATATTATGGCTAAGACATATTTTATAAGTAAAAGAAATGAGAAAGGAAAAAAAGTGCAGCAGAATATACTTTTAATTAAGAGCCCCATTTCATAGAGACTTTTTTTTGCCTCTAAATTCAGCTGGAGCCATTTTGAACAAATTAAGTCTGCTCTCATGTTAACTGGAGAGAGATACCACAGCATAGTTGCACTAAAATAGTTCATGGTGAAAGCTAGATAGTACAGATAAGAACTTAAACTGGAAAATATGGCCACAGCCTTAGCTGTTATGTCAAGGTATTTGTTTTTCATCAAAGGTATTTGAATGCTATGTGTCTATTCCAGTACTCTAAAAAAATTTTAAGTATACAGTGAAAAACAGCATTATAGTAGCAGAGTAACTTTTAAAATGGAATTATACAAGATTTGGAAGATGAAATAGACCAAAAATGAAATTGTCATGTCCAGGCTCAGCACAGCTTTGAGGAGTGTAGGCTTAGCTTTCAGTCTGATTTTTTGGGGTGGTTTTTATTTTGTTTGTTTTTTGCCTATGTAGCCTTAATATTATTTTTAGGAGTTAGATGTGTGTACATAAACTCTGAAGCTTCTAGGGAGTAGTTCATCTGGCATCCATAAAAACTGGCTTATTGAAAGCTGGAAGCTGTGTTTCAGTATCTGTAGATGTATATACCTCTGTATGCATTTCACGTATATAAATATGAATTTACTCTTCATGTGCAGAGGGGAGAAAATTCCTCTCTGTGTGTGGGCTGGGGGCAGCAGGGGGGCAGGTCAGACACCAGCAGAGTTGTCCAGAGAAGTTATGGAACCATCAGCCTTGGAAAAATTCAGCGCTTGCCCAAGTTAGGACCCTGAGCAACCTGATTTAGCTTGGATGTTGGATTGGACTTTGCAGGTGGCCCAGTTTTGGGTAGGCTGCTGGACTAGATGACCTCCAGAGGTCCCTTCCTGCCCAGACTATTCTATATCAATATCTGTCCTGTTCTGTATTTGATATGAGAGTGGAGACTGCAAACAAGATAATTAATTTTCTGGCTGCCTTGATCCCATTAAAAATAGACTGAGGCCGTGTCCCAGTAGAGGGGCCCCACTGATTTTTAACTCTTGTGGTAAGGATGTAACTTCTTTTTACCTGAGATACTTAAGTTATGGGTTGTGTAGTTAATATAAATGATGGTAGAATGTATTTACCTTTTGGTAGTTACCATTTAGGAACAGTTATAGTGGCACTTTCATATTACTACATTGTGCTTTATTAACATGCTACATTTAATAGGAGCATACAGATTTTCTGTGCAGACAAGGTCTGGAGATCTCAGTCTTACTTTAAAGGGGACATTGGACAGCCACAAACTAGCAACCATTACTCATGTTGACTTGTGTTAGATATTATTAATTATTGTTTGTATTAAATATTCTGATTTTTAAATTTTAAAATGTGAAATGATACAGTTGCTTTGTTAAATTAAAAAATAGTAATAGTTGTAGTTGGGAATTTTGGAGTGTGGCATTTTTCAGCAGACAACTTCATTGGACTGGGTTTTTTTTGTTTTGTTCTCCTAAGGTGTGCGGGATTTTTGTTCCAGAAAGTCGGAAAGCTTGCAGCAACTGCAGTAGGTGGTGGCTTTCTTCTGCTTCAAGTATGTAGCATTTCATGCTTTCTAAGTTGGCAAATATTATTTACTAAACAATAGGAAAAACACAGCTGTTGGGTAAAATTTAATTAGGAAGGCTTCTTATCTACTTCATCTTTGTAGTCTTATCAGTCAAAAACTTACATTTCAGCTGAAATATTGGGTACAAAAGACACATTTCTGAAAAATGAGTGGTAAATCAGAATCTACTCTGTCCTGTAAAATAGTTTGTAGTAAGCCAAAAGAAACCTGTGTGCAGAAGCTGAGATGCTGTATGTGATTCACTATTGTCAGATTAGAGCAATTGCCTGTAAACCTGTGGTTAGGGAGATAAAGGAGTTTAAGCTGTGTTTATTTTAAACAGGTTTGAGAATTTTATCAGTGTTTTAGGAGACGTAGGCTTCTTTGGCAGTTGCTTGGAACGCTTGCTCTGGTCCCATTATGAAGCCATGTTTTTGTCTTTTCTCCCCATGCTGTACTATACTAGTTATAGCTGTTGAAGCTCTGAAGCTTTGCTGATTTCTGATAGCATCATTGCATTCCTCTGTTCAATTGGATTTCACGTCCAAAGATTTTTAATTATGTTCTCTGGCATGACCATTTACATTTTTCATCAGGTATTGTGGTATGGGGAGGACATATTTCCAAAAAGCCTTTATATTAGATGATGAAACTTTTAAGTGATGGAGAATTTCACATATCCTTCTGTAAGATGCCAAGTAATTCTTAATTTTTTTACTGGCATTTTTTCATGTCTTAATACCCATGAGCTTGTCATTTTTCCTCAAATCATTCCAGAGGAAATAGACCAGTGCCTACTTAGGTTCAATCATATACCATTTTTTGAGACAGTCTGTTAAAGATATATTTTTTTTAAATTTATTTAATCTTTTCAGCATCACCCTGGAGGATTTCTGAAAGGCGTATCCCACTTCCAGTTACTCCTTTAATTGTAATGGCTGTTGCAGTCAACCATTGATCTGGAAGACTTGGGTAGTACCTCTGATTGTTGCTGTATAATGCATCTTAACTTTCTTCATAATCATGTTCGCTACTGGTTTTAGGTTTGGTTTGGGTTTTTTTAAACCACATGCTAAACTTACAACATATAACTGCGGCAGTCTATGTGAGAATGTGGACTCTTGGAACTATTTGGTTAAAGTTTTCAACAAATATAAAGTGTATTTTATTTTGAATTACTCAAAAGCAATGCAAATGCATCCACAATGCAAAAAGTCAAGGAGAAATTGTTTTGATTTGAAGCTTTACAGTAGTAGCATTCATTCCACTTCACCATTGTACATTGATGACCTTTTTGAATCTGGAAATCACTGGTTATTGGGCTTGTACCTAAACGTAGGGATGAATTTTACAAGGATGTTGAATCTGAAATAGTTAGGACCATACAGATGTAAATTTTTGGCAAGATGTGCTATGCCAGCAAATGAATCTATGTGATGGAGTACTTTGGACGTCTTTAGCCCATAATGTGTATTTCTGGATCATGACGGAAGAATTAATCATTTATTTAGGTATATATATACACACACACAGAGTGGATCTTGAAGTACTTGTCACCTTTTTCATCTAGTTGACTTTAGGATCTGAATCTCTCTTCCTGTGTTGTGTGCCACTGGTCTTAATTCTTCTAATGACAATTCTAACCCAAGTATGACTGAAGAGCCTACAGAACGGTGGCCTGGCATCCAGGGGTAGCAGGCAGAGTGTTGCCTGCAGGTACCTTCATTAGTACTTCTAATACAGTACAGAAAGCTGAAAAGTTAAAACTAAGACCTGTAGAGAAAGGAGACTAGAAGTTGCTTAAAATACATTACTTGTGCAGTATTTTGGCTTGTTGAGCTGTGATGTTTGGGGAGCTTTCCTTTACATAAAACATATTTGCCATGTGTTTGAGTGTCTGATTTCTTAGTTGATCTCATTTACAGTGTATCCGAAAAGGGATATTATCCAAGAGGAAAAATGAGTTGCATATTTTGAGTTGTCTATGTCTTTAATTAAGTAAGATCACATTCTCTTGGAAGGGAATGAAGTAAACGCCTTGGTCTTTCTTTTTAATTCAAAATGTTTTGCATTTTAAAGGTGAGTCATAAATTCTATAGTGTAATTACATTTCCGTAGTCTTTAATTTTTTCATTTAAAGATCACACATTGTGAATTTAATTTCCCTATGAATACATGCTCAGTGCTTCCCCTGAGTGGGCAGAGGACTATTTCAGCACATGACTAGAAACTTCCTTTTTATCTGTAAATTTCTCTGAAGTTGCAGATTTCATTCAACTGCTGATTGCACTATTGACATTGTAATTGTGTGCTAAAACAGAAAGAACTACAGAAGGCAAGAGTCTTGGCTAAAGCCAATTCAATGAAACATTTCACTCCTGAAATTAATAAAATGTATTTTTTTCTTCAGCATGTAATGACTTCTCAAGAAATCTAGTAGCAAACTGAAAGCAATACATTTCTGGAGTGTCAGTTTGTACAAGAAGCAAAAAAGATTTGTCAGATTTTTGTAAGTGATCTAGAAGGTTTTCAGTCTTAATACAGATTAAATGAAAAGTAGTCTGAGGAAGAGAATAAAAATGACATTAAGGAATTTTCATAGTCTTTCAAAATTAAGATCTATTATCACATCTTTGGTCAAATTAAGCTGTTGAAATATCCAGCACAATTGACTATCCTTTTTATTGAAATAGATGTAGTTTTTCAAATATGCTGGTATAAGAGCAATACCCATGTACTATATTAAGGAAAATATAATTAATTTCTCAGAACAAGTAAGGAATTTTCCTTGGACAACTTCTATTTTATACAGCACAGTTCAGTGAAATCCTGAATAGGGCAGTGTGAACTCATGTGGTTCTGCTATAATGAAGTGGTTAAAAGCAGTTGTTCTTAATGAGTGCCTGTTCTCTCTGTGTTTTTAAACTCCTGTATCCTTAATAATGGTTTCATTGCTTTTTGCTCTGCAGTCAACATAAAAATTGCAGGTTTTTCCATTGTGTGTTCACTATTATTTAATCATAAAATTGTGGGTTTTTTCAGTTATTTGTGCTTTCACTAATATATTTTGCCTCATCCTGTTAATATGCCATTGATGAATTCAATTCTTCATTAAATTATCTTCTGACTTAAGAAAAGTAAATTGAAAACAACACAAGAGGCAAGATAAATGCGAAAATATCCTTGGCTATATCTTGTATAGGGGGTTTGTTGATGATGTGGCATTTCAGTGAAGTGTGGAGAGAACAACATGCTTCGAGGGGTGGGGACTTCAGAAAGAGTTGTATTCAGTTTTGCCTTGAATATCCCACTTGACAGTTGATGTGTGCAGACTTTGAGGGAACATTCTGTGGAACAGCCAAAGCAAATGGTAGTTGGAAGTTGACCTTTTAAAGAAATACTGTATTTCTGGCAGGTTTTGACATGAAATGGAGGAGTATGGTTTCTCTGTCTTTGTAAATTGGAGTAGTTTCAGCGGTTACAGTGGAGCTGTGCTAGCAGATGGTGGCTGAAGATACAGCCTCTGCAGTTTAACTCTTACAAAAAAAGGTTGTGTCATTTCTCAGTCCCTCATTTTCTTTATGTATTGAAGTTAGAGACTTGTCAGATCTGTTCTGGAAACTGGTTGAGTGTGATGGGGGTTGCTACCTATCTAAATACCAGAAAATACCTAAAAGTATACAGGGTTTCTCTGTGCTGCACAAGCAGCTGAGCACAGGGAGCTCACGTGTACCTTCTGGGCTTGGTTGGATTTTTTTTTAGTATGAGAGATTTTGTCTGTGAGGAAATTAAAACTCTTTTGTCCCATCTTGCCATATAAAATTTTTGCTCTTAAACATTTTTTGCTCATTAGTCTTAATAATGTTTCACAATAACAAAGTGCTAGCATACCTCTCCAGTATCACCCCCAAAATGACATCTTCCCTTTCAGATTCTTTGTTGAAAGGTGCACTTATTTTTAGTATTCCTGCATTGATATATTTTTCAATTGCCTTTTCAGAAAAAATCCATTCTTTTTTTCAACAGTTCTGGAAGGTCTTGCACAAAAATAAATTTTACTAATGTGATATATAGGAGAGAGATATGTATACATACAATATATATTATTCCATTATCATATGTACATCTATAGATAGATTTCTGTATATACAGAAATAGACATACACCACCACCACCACCACCCCACCCCCCATCTTTTTAAGAAGAGGCATGATGTATATGTATAGGCTTAGATGAATCTTTATCTTTAGTATAGAACTGATAATGGAGTATTATTTTAGTTTGTTATTGTAGGGGCTGGATTTAAGAATACTAGTGAAGTTTAAGAATTTGTGTTTATGTAAATTTACTGATGTAAGCAAATTTTTTTTTTTTATGATGTATTACGGTCTAAAAGTTGAAAGCCGTCTCACCAGCATTTGAGTTCAGTGGGATTATTTCTGTGCTTGTATACGAAGTTATGTAATTAGTAGGATTGGAGCCAAAGCCGATACGACACAGGCTCTGACTATCACTGTGGTGAAGTACAACGTTTTTTTCTTCTCAGTTATGGATCTTATATTCAAAACTTTGATCTCTGTTGCTTATTTCATAGATGTGTACAAATGCTCAAAAGCAGAACTGAAGATCTCTGCTGCTAAGTTCAGGGAGAAAAGTAATATAATTTTTATTGTGTACATCGGAGTTTTGATACAAATTAAGTTGTAACTACTGCAGAGCTAAACAGAACTTAATTAAAAATTTCTGCCTCATATTTGTACTGTATGGATAACTGAGCTAATTAAACTAGTCTTAATGAAATATTTCCTAAACTAGTCTTAAGGAAATACTTCCTTTAAAGTCCATTTACTTAGATATTTTCTTTAACGAGCAAGCAAATATATTAATATTTCATACATTGTGTTGGACTGGGTAGATCAGTCCATATTTACTTTTCAGTTTTAGGAGTTAGAAAGCACTAACTTAATGCTTGGGCATTTTTGAAATTCATGTGATATTGTTAAATTCATAAAATAAAAATCACCCCAGTGTGTAACCTTTTTTTTTTCTGGTATGTCATCCAGTGACTGGATGTGCAACCAGTAGAGCTTTAAAACCGGTTTTGTGTTTTCATACTGTATAATAGACAGTCGTTAATTAGCTATCCCTGCCTAAACACCGGTGCCCCATGTGGGTAAATGGTTTTACAACAGACAGTCAAGCTCAATGAATCTGTTACGTTCTGAGGTATGAAGTAAAGGAAAATATAGTAACTTCATTTTGCATTTGTCCAGTGAATTGTTTTCTTTAAAATCTTGTGTAAAGATGGAAACTGAAATTTACTTTCTTACATAGGTTTTCTTTTAGGAGCTTCGTTTTGAATTCAGACAAAATCTGTCTGACACTTGTTTCATTTTAGTCTTTTTCAGGATCGTGAAATTCTAATTTGTGGTAAAATATGTTGCTTAATTGTTGTAGCTGTAGTAAAACAAGCTAGATGGTCTACATTTAGTTATACGGTAGAAAGAACTATGTGAAAGTCAAAATTCAGTATTAGTAAGCAATATGAAACATTTCTTTTCTATGTCAAACCTAATAAATTGTATATTTAAATGTGTTCCATGAAAGTTCATTATCTGTGACTTTTATTTACCAACTGTACCGTTTCCTTAGAACACTGTTACATAAGTTATATACATTTGCCAAAAATGACCTTAAGAAGGACCCGAGAAATCTCACTCTTCATAAAGAACTTTTTGTATAACAGTCATTTACCCTGTTAGTGGTCTGTATCTATTAGTTTTACTAATATTATCTATTAGTATTACTAGTTACAGTTAGTGGTCTATATCTATTAGTCTTAGCAGTTAAATAAGCCGTAATCGTTAGTTTTGGGGGGTTTCCTTCTCTCTGGTTTTTCTTCCAACCAGTGAGTTGTTTAACTGTTCTCTAGAGCATGCAGTAATTGCCTGATTGTTTTTTGTGGTTTTTTTAAGCTGTGATCTTATAAACTTTAAAATATTTATTTCTTTTGTTAATTGTCTTAAGGAAATTGGTGGGACTGTCAGTGCTGGTCAAGTAACAGAACATCTTACTTGTTTGCAGGATCAGATCTTAGTAACAGAAATAAGGCAAAATCTCATAGATGTTTAAGCATTGTGGGAGTTCAAGTGTCAATTGTTATGAACAATCCCCCAAAACTTACCCATTTTGCTGACGTTACAGAACTTGTGCTGTACACAGGCCATGTTATTTTTCTACTTACTGTCTTTGTTTTGTAGAAAGTATGAGAATTCTCTTGTATCGAATACTTTTTTGTTGGACAGTTTAAATGATGTAGGATGAAATAAGTTTTCAGTATTTCTAAGGATGATTCTGATTAGCCCAGATACGCTGTCACAAATTAGAATTCCACAATTCTGAAAGAAGCTGAAATGAAAGAGTTTTTTCATTGTTGTCCTATGATTGTGCTTTTCTTACAAGTAAAGCTACAGTAAATGCTGAAGGCAAAACATTTTTATTTAAACCTTTTATAGCTAAAAAATAGAGAACTGGTAAGATTAAAAAGAGTCTACTGAACTTTGCTGTTGCTTGTTCTAATTTGAACTGCTGTTACTGTGGAAAATATTAGTGTTTGAAGCAGTGTACCTGCTGTAATTGGAACAATGTCTTTTCCTGTATCTGTAATTTAAAAAAAAAAAACACCCACACACCCCTCCAACTTTGTAGACGCTAATAAACTGTATTTTGACTTGTAAAATACTAACTACGATTGTACTAAATACCCTTTATTTTCCTAGATTGCTAGTCATAGTGGATATGTACAAGTTGACTGGAAGAGAGTTGAAAAAGATGTAAACAAAGCAAAAAAACAGTTAAAAAAACGTGCAAATAAGGCAGCACCTGAAATCAATACTTTAATTGAAGAGGTAAGTCTAAGGTGATAAACTCTTTTCTACCAGCCAGTTTTTCTTACCTTCAGCTGCAGGTGATGATTAATTGAAAATGCAGGTGCAAAACTGGAAGGCATCAGAAATAGTCTGGCTATGTATTTTATTAAAAGTTATCAGATTTTACTCTCTTTTATTCCTTTAGCGTTCTATTTTGTTCACTCTTAAAGATGACACAAACACTTCAAAGTTAATGCATTTCTACAGCTGATACGGCTTAGGGACTGCCACTGACTTTGCCATTTAGTTTGTGCGGATTCTTGGCTAGTGAGAAAGCCAGTGAGGTCATGACACAGTAAAAAGCTGAGGATATTGTGGTTAAAACACGGTGGCTACAAAGACAAAAGACAAATTTTCTTAGACTGCTGATAACAGACTTACTTGGTTGTACAAGACTGACCTTTCTTTCTGAGTAAAAGCTATGACTACTTTGTAACTAGAGTTGTGGCTTTTATCTCATTTTTTACAGTTCCAAGAATGTCTGTCTTTGTAATCTGTCAGTTACATACTAGGTTGAAAAGAGGTAGCCTGTGATACTGATCGGTGTCACTGGGGCTATTTTGTTCTGTCATTTGAAGACTTTTAATTGTTTGTTGGTTTTGTTGTGTTTTTTTTTAAGTCTGTTTAGCCTGTTTCTACATATTTTCACATTTCATACCCGCAATCTAAGCTTCTTTCTCAATGACTGTGAATCCTGGCTTGGAATATGCTGCAGACAACGTAACAGCAGCCACACTAGCACACTGTAATTAAGAATTTTAACATCTCAGATGTAACCTGTGTGGAGTTGCACAGAGGCTGATAAGAATTATGTTACATTTTAATGTGATTATGAAGTGGAAGTTAAAGAGAGATGGTTTTCTAGCTTATTCTAGCTTTTTCTTTTTTCTCAGATTATATTACTTTCTTCTAATTGTGTATTAATAGCTAATCTGAAGTGTTTGAAGTGGAGGATTTATGAAGTGGCACGTTTGATATACTGTGTTACACTCCGCTGTTACTTCATGAGACACTGTACACAGATGTCATCATACCTGAGTATTTCTTGTAGGATTAAGTTGTTAGGAAACTGGCTTATAATGGAGTGAAGTATATTTCTTTTCCAATGATCTAGTCTTCCAAAAAACAGTTGGTTTGTTTTTAAACTTTTTTCATGTGATTAAAATCAAAGTCATGGTGGTGCTTACGCTTTTTTGCCAAGGGAGTTTGTAAAACATCTGTCTTGTTTTAATCAAAACAAGAGTGGTATTGGCATGAAATTGCTATGACAGTTCCTTGTATTTTGACTTTGAAAATACTAACTCTATTTTAAATATATTGTTAAAGACAGCTGAGAGTCAGTTTTCACTCCATTGGTGCCAGCAGTTGTCACCTAGCTTTATATGTTTTTAAACACATTGCTTCCCCCTGCACCCCTTTCCATCATTTTAGTATTCTTGTTTCCAGGCACTTCTGATAAGTATGAAATGCTACAATCAGACACAACTAACTCAGTTCTTTACAAATATTATTTTTCTTCTCAGTCAACAGAATTTATCAAACAGAACATCGTGGTGTCCAGCGGATTCGTTGGAGGCTTTTTGTTAGGCCTGGCATCATAAGGACCTGAATCGTCTCTTCGTGATGGCATTCATGTCGGCAAAGAATGGTTGTGGTGACAGGCTGTCTTAAAGCAGTGTGGGTCACTGGGCCTTCCAGAGCAAGACGAGTGGACTAGCTAGACAACTTGGAAGCTTTTACATTTCAGGCTTTTGCCTCTTGAAGCTTGGCAAAACTAGAATTTGCTGAAAAACTGTGCAGTGCTCATTATAGCATTTCTGGGCAAAACTGGTTCACCTTCATCATGACTTTTTATCTATGACCTTTCAAGATCTAGCATTTTTTAAAATGTTATTCTTGGAATATAGATATGTAGCCATACTGTAAGAAAGAAAGCTCCATTTCTATGGTTTCAGTTAAATACTGTTTATTTTAAAAGTATTTTTCTTCATGCTGTAGTAGATAGTATCAATGACTACATAATGTATATGATATTGTAGTTTCAGCCTCATGGCTGTTCATGTTCTTTAGAAGTCACTGCAATAATTATCAATCTGTAATACCTTTTTACAGAGTATTAAATAACAAAGAATCATGAGCTTATTAAAGATGAAAATTAACTTTGACTCTGGCCTTTGTGTACACAGAAAATAAGAAAGTCTCATGTTTATAGCTTGCAAGCATCTGGTACAAATATTTGCAGAGATGCTTGTGATATTTGTGTGCTAAGTAAATGTATATATGTTATTTTTCCCAGATGTGTAGATATGCGTAAACTCATTCATAAAACTGTAGCACACAGATAATCATTGCAAGTGCATACTCCACAGCTATCTGATGCTTAATTGTTTTGCATTCAGTAAACCATGGAGGTCATTTCAGATTTCAGCAGTTGGCGAGATGAAGAGATGAGGCTTCTGCCTGAGCACTTTGCAAAGGCTGGTACTTTGTAGGGCTCGACAGGGTGTCAGCACAGCGTGCCAGCGATGAACTGAAGGCTGCTCTTGCAGCCCATTTTAGCTGGAAATGATACTCACTTTTGTATTCACCTCTGTTGCCACTGTGTGCTCGCTAACTTAGACACAGTTTTTTGGATTTTTTTACAGTTGTCCCTGAATTTGACTTTCACTGTCTAGGGTGCCAGCTATGGAAAAATGAGGGTACAGATTGGCTTCAGTTAGCTTATTGGAAGAGTGCCTATTTCTTCTGAAGTCTGGGAAAGCAAATGGGACTTAATCTGCTCAATGTGTTTGCTGCCTCTGCCTTTGATGGATCAAAGCAGGAAGTGGATTCTAAAGGAGGTTGGAGGCATAATTGTGGGTGGGCTGGAAAATTTATCCTCAAGTAGGTTTTTAAGGTAGTTTTGGTAATTCATTACTAGGTTATTCTAAAGAAGTTAAGAATCCAAACAAATGCTTAATGCATTTTTCTGCATTTAAACTTGGAACATTTTAGAAATTCCTACCCAAGAAGGGCTGTTTGCTCTGCCTCCCTTTCTCTGGATTTTACTGTGCCAGCAAGTTAATGTGAAACGGAGTCTCCCTCACACGGGTTCTGTTGGGTTCCTGTTCGCATGTCTGAACAAGAGTGATTCATTAGCACCGGATGGAGGTGAACTTTGGATGTACAGGATATGGGATGAACACCCATCAGCTGGGCTGGTGTGAAAGGCGTTCGACATAGTAACCTAGTATACATTTAGACTAGTGCATCTGTGGACTTCAGAGGTCTGTATTGTATGTTGACTTCATTTATGCATGCTTGTGGCCAGGGTAAGTTATGAAGCCCATCATGTGTATGTGTGAGGTTTAAGGAATTAGTTAAGCTAAATAAGACTTTTGAAAATAACCTGCCCACCAACCAAACCAAACCCCCAAACCCAAGGAATAGCCACAAGTAACATGTTAGCATCCTAAACACTCTGTTTTCAGGTGAATATCTAAAGCTATACAAACACATTTGTTGAAGTTTATTGGAAATGGGAAGCCCGAGGAGGAATATGCATGCTGAGTCATCTGGGATTTAAAGAAAAATTATGAAAAATGTTAAAATATGAAAGTTTCTTTGCCCTAGTGTTCGATCCAAGTGATAACGGGAAGGTAACCAGTCAGCTCTTTTCTGCTGATGAAGCTAATGGATTTTTGGCATGTCAAAAGAGTTGCTGAAGCCAACTGACGTCAGCCACCCGACTGGAATGAACTCGGGTATCCTGAAGGGCTTTGGGAATGAAGCGACCACCTCAGTAGCATGAACCCATAAACTTGCATTTTTAAAAAGAGCCTACTCTCTGAAAGGATTTAAAGGGAGCATCTTTTCGTGTGCTTGCTAAAAAGGCTGTGCATGTGACCAAGGAATATACTTCATAGTTAAAAGTAGGATTTAAAAAAAAAACAACCACCACCCACATTATATAGTAGTACAGACTGATTTCTGCAGAGGAAAGTTGTTCTGCTACTCTGTTGCCGTTATCTGTGTTTCTCGGTAAGGTAATGAAAAAAGAACTGATTGAATTAAATATTTTTGAGGGGGTTATTACAAAAACCTTTTTATTCTATTAAAAAAACAACCCATATTCATTGGAATAAGAAGCGTAATGTAAAACAGTCTGAGGGACAAAAAAAGTAAGGAGAAAAGGTATAATTGAAAAGGTGAACCCTGGTGGTTTGTATCGGGATTGGCTTTACATAAAGCGTTCATGAGGAGAAGAAGAATGCCTGCTGGCACAGCAATGCGTGCCAGGTTCTCTGATGGTTCCTTTGGTTGGTGAGGTAGAGGGGATGCTACCGGGAGCTGCAGCTGGAACTGACAGGGTGAGGAGACGATGCAGTGGCAGACTTTGATAAACATGAAGTACTGAGACAAATAAAGGCAGCTTTTCTTGCACATGCCTGAGATTTTATATGTCGGCTCAGAACAGAATCTTGTATATCACTGTACATAAGGGAACACTCTATAAAGTTACAGTCAGAAAAATGAATGTTGATGGGGATTATTGAGAGCAGAACGGAGCATAACAAATACGGTGTTTCTGGTGGCAAGTTCTTTTCTGGAATGATTTTAAGGTACTGTTACCCTCTCTGACAAAAACTAATGCAGGCTAAGAAGATTCAAAGAAGGGCGAAACAAAGAAGGAGAGGGTTAGAAATAAGTTAATGAAGGGCTGAGCCAGCATTTCTATGCTTTTTATTGTATAGCTGAAGAACTTAACTGAAGGGTGGAAAACATGAATGTAGCACAGGGAAACAGCTTTTTACAGAACGTGTAATTGGTCTGTGGAACTCATTTCCACTGCGTGCTGTGGACACCAAGGAACAGGCTCCGTTCTGGGAACAATGGGGCAACACTGAGGGAAGTTGCAGGAGTGCTCAGGTATAGCTAAAGGTGCAAGAAAAGCAGCTTTAGGTTTCTTTGGCCATAGCTAATCTTGCTTGGTGAACTTAATGACAAAACTGTTCTAGTGATCAGATTATCCTACCTTTGCCTTCTACAGGGCTTGTGTATTTATTTTTTTTCCCCCTCAAGCAGTTGTTAGCAGTCACTTTTTGAGACTGAATGCTAAGCTAAATGATTGACTAAGGCAGGTCATATATCCCTCTAGTGAACAGCTGTTGAAAGTTTACTAAATAATGAGTTTGGGGAGAAATTGCTAATAAATCATCTATTTGTTTTGTATTAATTGGGTAATCAGTTTTCTGAAATTATTTCTTTTTAGTAAAAGCAGCATTGGGCAATAAGTGTTTTAAATTAAAGTGAGATGACTGGTTGGTCAAAACCAGTGTGATCTTATTACTGAATTTTAAGAGGCCAGGATTTGGCTATATCTTTGAAGACAGTTTCTGTTTTAGCAGCCAGACTGAAAATTAAAATGTTAAAGATACAGCTGCCTCCTTGATACAAGTGCATTTGTCATGAGGTCTTAAGAAGAGGGGATGCATCCAGAGTAAAATGCCAAAGTCAATACTGTAATTCAAAATTGATGCCTGTGCAGATTTCATACATAGTGTACAGTAATGTGAAGAAGCATCAGTAATACCTCCTCCTAACCTTTTGAAAATTGTTGGAAATCTCAAAGAATTACTTTAAAAATCAAGCTTCTATGGCTTGCAGCTGCCTGTGTGGGGTCTGTAAGTGATAGTGGAAAAAGATAATGTTCACCCAAATTCAGCACAATTAGAACTACATGACATTTTGGAAGGGACATGATGATAAAAAAAAAATAAAAGTGGGGTTTGGTCACCCTAGGACTGTGCATGGGGCAGGTGGGTGGTGGGGGAAAAGGACTAGAATTAAACCTGCCAAGAGTAGGAGGTGTCATCCTCCCTTGTCTTTTGTATTATAGTTCAAAAATTAGACAGGAATGATGAGCTTCAAGAGCTGGTTTTCCCTTGTCTGACTGCAATGTGGTGATGTCCCAGTACTGGGACACAGGGAAAAGCTGACATTTGTTATTTTGGGGCAATTTGGGAAGCGAGCAGTGGGCTTTTGAGCACTGAGACAGCTGACGTTCCTCAGGACCTGTAAGACCAGAAGCCAATTTTAATGAAGATAATTGTGGGGTAAATCTGCACAATGCATCTATTCCTGATACAGCGCAGCATGAAACCTCGAGCGTGTTTGGCCCCATGTTCAAGCTAAGGGGCCACCTAAACCTTGGAGTGCTGAGGACCATGGTGCAGAGATGCAACACGGGCTTTTGTGCTCATGTACCGGACTGGAAACAGCATGGCCAACCCTCGCGCAAGTGCTGCCATGCTTTAAGACATTGTGCTGGATTCAAGCTGGCTCTAATTTACAGCTTGGGTAAACCAATACGGTGGTTAAAAATGCGATGTCCATAGGTTCAGCGCCCAGAAGTCCTCTGCCTCCCTCACCCTCTTCTCTTGGCCCCTGACCTCTGCGACCCCAGTTTCTCAGAGCGCTGTGACTTCTGCCTCCCTGCGTTTGTTTCGTCCATCTTCTTTTTTTCACAGCTACCTAGAACAGAGCACCACGGCAGCCACCATCGCCGATCCGTGAAGAAGAGGAAAAGCAGTGCTTGAAAATGGGGTGAAGTTGGGGAATAAATCCCACAAGCCAGGCCTCTGTGGGGCTTCCTGCTAGCTAACGCCTCTGAGTTAGAGAGCTCAAGGAAGCTGGAGACCACGTTCAGTTACCTCTTCCCAGGAAACCTCTCCTGCTTCCCAGGCCAGTACCCTACCTACCAAACCATAAGGTATTTTGGCATGAGATATCCTTGGTCTCTCCTGCTGGCACATTCTGTTGTGTGGATGTCTCTCAGCATTCACGGGAGTGAGGACAGAAACTGGAGTCTCATCTGCTCGAAGTTTACCTTGAGTCATGACTAAATAGTTAAATATGCTGCTTGAAGTGGAAATGCTCTAACAAGAAGGCAGGCAGGCAGGCAGGCAGGCTACACCCAGGATATTTTGCCGCCTGTTTGGTAGGATGCTTACCTAAGAACCGGAATATATTGCTATACATCTAATCCTTCATGTAAGGGTTTTTGGCTTCACCATCAAACCCCCACAAAATCAATTGCTCACAGCCTTAAGCTGTAAAAAAACCATTTCTGCTTATGTGGACTGTATATTTAAAAAAAAAAAAAAAAAACAACACAAAACAAACTTAATAGAAAATGATAACATCCACAAAGGGACTTAATGAGTATTGAACCATACAATTCCCATTTAATATAGATAGTTTGAACTTTCATTGCAACAAGAGGCTATCTACATACACTTGCCAATACACACACATGGGACCTAGAGAATTAAGAATTGATGTTTCTAGTATGACTTTTAATTAAACATGTTACTTTCTTGAAGTATTAGTTGTAAAGTAAAGGTTATGCTTTATTCTTGTGTGTTTAACAGACAACAAACTCATACTGCAGCCAAATACACAGATTTTTATTTTCAGGTTTCAAATCCTCTCCAGTGAGACAATCAAAATGCCTTGATAGCTAAATGTTTCTCAGACAGAAATCTAAGCCAAAATACATCTGAACAAATCTGCAAATGTAAGAAAAACCTACAGATGTATGAAAGGAATGTATGAAAATCAAGTGTTGCCAAATATTGTTTCAAAATCCACTTGGGACAATAAAAAGGCAGAATGAAAATTAACAGCAATAAGGGAGTCTATATTCTTAATGCTGCTATAACAGCGTATGATTGTTAAGGTTAAAAAATATTGAGAAATTCCCTTTCTATGGCATTAATATTTTTTTTCTATTTCTATGACATCAAATATGATACTTAGTTTCCAAATGTAAAAGCTTCTTGTGCCAGCTAAATTGCATGCTGGCTTCTGTAGGAGCCTTGTTTTGAGGCTGCTTGTGCAAGTAAAGCTCAGCATATGCTTTAATGACTAACTGGTTTGTATATGAAAGCAAAGGTAGAACAAACACGGGAAGCAATACACACTTTTTTTTTTCTTTTTCTCTTTTCATGTTGTTACAGGAATCTCTAGTTAGGCTTTGAGACCCTCAGGTAGTCTGCAGTGAGTTAGAAAACCAGGGACTGCGCACTGCGTACGGAGTTAAGGGTAACGCACAAGAAGTAGAATTTGTCTGTCTGAAATCAAGCCAGGTGCCCTGCGGCCTGCTCATATAAATGGAAGGAAACAGGCATTTCAGTGGCCAATTTACCTTACTCTAAACTTGACATCTGCAGCGGCTCAGATGAATCTGACCTAGAAGGACCCATTTTCCCCCATTGCTTTTAACGGCAGCCCAGGCCACGACTCGCTCACCGGCAGGTACTGAAGGTTGGGTGATATGAATTCCATAAAACGTATTTGAACTGCCAAGGGCATGAAGGATGACAAGGTGATTTACCAAGGGCAAGTCATGCTTGACCAGCCTGTTCTCCTTCCTTGATGAAATGGCTGGCTATATAGAGAAGGGGACTTCTTATGTGGGCTGAACGCTGCCTGCGCCGCCAGGCCCCGAGGGCAGCCATCAGTGTCTTGGTGTCCAGCTGGAAGCAGTAACGAGCCCGAGCACATCAGGGACTGCTGCTGCACAAATATTTGTTCAGGATCTTCACCAAAGACCTGTGTGATGGGCCAGAAGGTGGCCCCTTAACAAATTGTAGATGACACCAAATTAGGAGAAGCCTTTGGCACGATCAGCTGTGGAGCTTCGATTCAAAGGCAAAGCTGGGGAAGCTGAGCATTGCACAAAGGGCAGTCTGGCAGGGTTCAGCAAGGAGAAGCAGAAAGCCCAGTGCCTGGGGCAGGCTGACCCCACAGGCAGCCACAGCCTGAGTAGCAGCTGTGCTGGAGAGGGCATGGAGATTATGGTGGACCTCAAAATGAATTTGAGTGAACCCTGCACTCTCACTGCAAATGAAGGAAATCACATACTGAGGTACCTTAGGAGAAGCATGGAGATTTGTGATTTGCCTGTCTGTACTCAGCACTGGTGAGACCATGCCTGGAATGTAACTGCTTTTGGACCCTCCGGTTCAAGAGGGATGTGGAGAAATAGGAAAGGGTCCAGAGGAAAACACCTGAGCTGATTAGAAGCCTAAAGCATAGGACCTACAAGGGGAGCTCAGGCTGTTCAGCCTGGGGAAGAGGAGGCTGAGGGGCAAGCTAAGGCAGCCTACAGCTACCTGAAGGGGAGTTACAAAGATGATGGAGCCAAAGCCTCCTCAACAAGGGGCAGCAGCCACAAGTTGTGGCTTGGGAGTGTCACACTGGACACAAGGAGGGTGGTGCAGCACTGGGACAGGGCACCCAGGTCACCTTCCTCAGCAGTTCACAAGATTTGGCTGAACAGAGCCACCGCTGACCTGATCCAGTGTTGGTGTCCAACCACCCTGCTGTGAGCAGAAGGCTCCAGTGGTCTCATCCAAGCAGCACACCTGTGGGACTATGAAAGTCAGGTGTTATCCCACTCAGCCCCTCAGTCTTTCTCTGGGGTTCAGCCTTGTGTTCCTGCACATCTGAGCATACATCATAAATGCTCTTCTGTGGCTGGTCTCTTACTGTTCACACTGAGCAGGAAAAATAGATGCTGAGGGTATGTGGTACGGCAACTAATGCCAGGTTTTTGCTTAAAAAAAAAAAGAAGCAAATTTATTTATTGTATCAGCATTGGAAAAGTTAGAGACCTGCCAAATGTTTTTGTGATATTAGATGTGCATTTAGAAAATTAAGATCCTCTGGTAGGTGACATACAGGAATGGGAATGGAGAGAGAGAGACAGGAATGGAAAGTTGGTGACAGATGAGGTTAATAAGGCAAAGGGCCTGAAGGAATTCCTCGCCCCAGTAATCACAGAGGTAGCAGAAGGCAATATCCCAGGAACTGGGATTTGTTTTCCTCAGGGAAGGAAGGAAAATGTCAAAAGGTTTTACTCTTGCACTGGAGTGGATAATAAGGCAATTAGTACTATTAAAAGTTCTCAAAGCACCTAGATCGAGGTGATAAATCACATTCTAGGTTTGTAAAGGGAGAGGGAGATGCTGGAAAGCTTTTGTGGGAGAGTTGTGATAATTTACTGGAAAGGGAATTACTAAGAACTGGTGAGCGATTAATGAAATTTCAGCATTTACAGATCTGTAAACTTGACCACTTTTGCAGGAGAAACTAAATACTGGTGAGTCACAGCTGTGTACATTTGTAAGTGGCAACATGAATATATTATTAAAATTACATTGTTTTAACATACATGCCATGGGAGAAGTATATATAACACAAATGACTTGGAGTCTGCTGCACGAAACATTTATGCAAATAATCTCTATTAATAGGATTTCTCAGTGCAAATCCCTTCTTGTCAATATGAGGAGGTCTTGGCAATGTTACGCTCGTGCTTTACCTTTCCAAAGGGTTTCTGCTGTTTCTACGGTTTCAAATGTTGTTTTTCCCTACATTAATATGTATTATAGAGGAGGTAACTGCTAACCTTTCACAAAGCTCTGTAAATATGTGAACTATGCAATTTATCATCTGCAGGTTGAATAAGAAGGGAGAGGAACATGAATTCTCTGTATGCTATACCTCCACACACCTTCTCACATCTGGTCTCCACACTCTTTTATTGCTTCATCTATTTGAGATAGAAATGATTCCTTTATGAAATAGTTTAACTGCTGCCGATAAAATAAAAATAACAGGCAAACTTCTCCGCTTGATATTGCGGGCTGGTTAAACGCTGTGTTGCCCGGGAGAAAGATCCTGTTCCCCACATTCATCCCCAGGGGCTGGGGCAGCAGGGGCTCCCTGTGGGAAGGCGGCAGGGGACAGCTCTGGGCATCAGGCGCCTCCCTGGGTGGGGGATGTGTGCCCACAGGTGGGGGTCAGGATGAGCGGGGCCCATGGCTGCGCAGGGCTGCACCACAGCTGGGGTGGGGACCAGGACAAGGGGCTGCACTGGGCAGTAGCTCTCCAAAGGGGCTGCCCACAGCTCCTTCTCCCTCAGCCCTCTTCCCAGCGCCGGCTCCAGGACAGGTGGGGGCTGCCCGTGGGGCCCCAACCGTCAACCTGCACCTCCGGAGATGAAGGGTGGCTGAAGGAGTGAGACCAGGTAGGAAGAAGGTCACAAGCTTGAGTCACCATCCCTGGAGGTATTTAAAAGATGTGTAAATGTGCCACTTAGGGACATGGTGTAGCAGTGGACTTGGCAGTGCTTGGTTAATGGTTGCACTCCATGATCTTAAAGGTCTTTTCCAACCTAAATGATTCTATGATTCTATGATCTACCTTCTCCTAGAGCTGCATGTAGTATCTTCCTCACAAAGCATAGCACCAAGGGGATATCTGCTTAAGGGGAAAAAAAGGAGATAAGGAAACAGGCTGGAAAAACCTGAACCTCTTGAGGGGAGCAGCCTCTGCAGAGAGCAGTTGAATAAACCAGTCCTTCTCCAGCTGGCAGGAGGAATCATCTGCCAGAAGATGCCAGCCAAAGGGTGGCAAAGATGCTTTGCAGAGTGTTTCCACCGTGCCCAGCACCATCAGCACTGCTCTGACTGGACTGGCTGAAGAAAACCAGTGAGGCAAGAGCTGTGGGAGCAACAGACTGTGCTAGAATAATCACCACTGGGAAAATGAGAGAAGCATTCAGGGACATAAAGGCATCCTTCAGGTATTCCCCGCCTACAGTGACCACCCTGCCCAGTACACTTACTTAGCACCTGCCATGAGGAGTTTCTTCTCCAGGACTTGTGCAGCCCCAAATCCTAAATGGATGTGAATGGGACATGGTCACCACCGCAGGGTGGCTGACAGACCCTCATCAGATACCTGCAGTTCTTGTGTAGTTTAGGCATATGCCCAAGGCTGGGAGACCTCATGGGACCACTGTGCAGCTGCACTGCAGAGGCAGAAGAGCTGCCAAGGTCAACCTTTCTGGGACACCCAGAGGTACGGCAACCCAGGGCTGGGACCTTGGGCAGTCCCTGTGTCCTGCTCCCATCTGAGGAGGAGCTCCCCTCCTCAGCTCCCCATGGACACCAGTTCATCCCCCAACACAGCCTCTGCTCTGCTTGGCAGCTGCTGTGCGCGTTTGGATGTCCAAACTCATCTTTGGCTGAATTTCAGGACTCAGGGAAAAACAAAGGCACAGCTGAGTCCAGCTGGAATTAGCCTGCTGAGGGCCAGAAAATCTGGTAGCGACCCAGTGAGTGGTTCTGTGTGTTTATGTCTAGGCAGGCCCCATGTTCCTGGGCTTTGTGCAATGGTCCACCAAGTGTGACTCACCTGCAACCTTGCTTCACCTTGTGGTGTCAAAATTAATACCTGCTTTTCCACGCTGTGCTGCTCAGACAGGACATGGCCATACCCCTGGTGCTGTTGCAGGAGCATCTGTCCTGCCGGAACAGAATGCCTGAGGCTGGGAGGGACATCTGGGGCTCCAAGCAGGATCATGCACTTTTACTACAAGGGATGACAGGCATTTCAAAAAGTTGGTTATCCCCGTGCAGTGGGAGGTAACACCAATGACGTGACCTGACCGTCCCCTAATTTCTGGCCAGCCCCCAAGCAGCCTAATTTTTTTTTTTTTTTAAAGGATTCAATACTATTTCCCTGCAGGTGTTTTCCCTCTTGAATTCTTGAGCTCTACAACAAGCCTGCCTCAGCATCCCTACCTCTGACTGTAATTTTACCTCTCTTATCTGTGTGCTGACTTTCTCACGGCTCTTTCTCAGCAGCCTGACTCAAGGTTATGCAGCTGCACCAGATCACAGCTGGGCCTTGGGTCCTTGGTACGCTGGCAGTGAGCACCCCGGAGAGGGGACGTTACAGAGATAGGAGGGTACAGCACCGCACTGCCCGTGTTATAGTGCAGGTATTTTGGGAAATATGATGAAGCCTACAAAACCAAGCTTTACTCCTCAGGTCACATAACGGATAGGCATTGCTTCCATCCCTATTGACTTGGGGGTGACAAGGCAGTGCCCACCACTGTCACCCATCACTTTTGGTCCTCATTGCTATCATTTCACACCACCAAGGAGCTATATAACATGCAAAATTGGCATTTTCAGAGTGAAACTTGAGCACAAGTATTTCTACAAGTGGCTAAAAGTGATAACATTCCTGTGAAATATATATCATTCTCAATTTTGGGTTTGAGTTTCTTCCAGCCTGCTCAGCACTGGGAGAGATGCAGTCTTGTTTGCTCCCTGCTTCTTCCTCAAACCGATCCCCTTCAAGATAACAAGCAGTGATGGACTTGATCGCCCCAGCTCCATAATCTAAATTGGAACAGTAGCATGAGGCACCCACAGGTTTTGCGTTGCTTTTCAAAGGCTGTCAGCACTTCTCACGGATGAACGGCAGCAGTGCCAACTGATTCTGGATTTCAGACAGGGTTTCTGTTCCTTGACAAACAGGTTTCATTTTTCAGAGAAGGCAAATCAAGTTTTATGCAAGAGGTTTCTTTCTGAAGAGAGGAGGAGATGTGGACAAGTGCAGTCTGAGGTTTGTACAAGGAGCCAAACACGCACAGCTGAAGTGGCAGCATCAGTCCTACAGTTGCAAAAATGCTCCTGAGTGATTTCTAAAATCAGTGTGTTTTGGTTTTGTTGATTATCTGCACTGCCTTTCTTAATCTCCAGGTTTGTAGGAAGTGAAAAGTCTATTGTGTTACTATCCAGATTACCTAATATAGCTTTCCTTGGCTCAGCAACTAGTCACTTAGGCCACTGCAAGTTCAATAGGGATCAGAGGCACCAGTCAGTTAAAGTCTCCAAACATTTTTTTTTGGAATAAAATTGCAAACCTTTATCTCACTAGAAGGATTTACAGATTACATGTGACACTGATAAATAAGAGTATCAGTTTAATGCCTGACAGGTCGCCTCTCAGAGGACTGAAACGTGCGTTCAGAGGGATAGAGATGGTTATCAAATGATCGTTCCTGTCTCTTTCTTTTATGAAAACTGCCTATTTTGTGGCTCAAGGTACAAAAGCAAAATAACTTGGAAGAGTTATTTTAAGGCCAAAACCAAGTTCTCAGAAAATCTGTCTCCCAGTCTTCCAGTATGTACAAGGTTGTTATAAAGAGGATTATGATCAACTGTTCATAATGTCCATCAAAAGAAGGACAAGAAGAAATCAGCTTAAACTGAAGTAAAGAAGATTTAGGCTGGGCAACAGAGAAAACTTCCTAATGATGGGAATCATGCAGCACTGGAAGACATAACCCAGGGATGTTTTGTTCAAATTTTTAAAGAGTAAGGAAACATCCAGCACTGATGATTCAGAAATGCTCAGCCCTGTCTCAATGCATGAGGCTGTAAGGGTCAGGAGGATGTCCCTTCAAGCTGTTAATTCCTGTGACTTTGGGATGTGCTAATCTAAGGCAGTGAGAGGCTTTCCAGGTAGCCTGGTGTTGCTGAGGGATTCACAGAGGCATAATGAAGTCCTTTCAGGTATTTTGTCC
The DNA here is from genome assembly GCA_035590275.1 of Ibycter americanus. Lineage (NCBI taxonomy): Eukaryota > Metazoa > Chordata > Aves > Falconiformes > Falconidae > Ibycter > Ibycter americanus. Next base: position 81,337,806 of record JAVJGI010000014.1, read on the forward strand.
TTTTAAACATCCAAAATTTCACCTGATGGACCTCTTTAGTAAAAAGTGCCATCCCTGCATGCATGCAATTGTCTGTCCAGGATGTTGCAGATCTGGGTGCCACCTTATCTCTGGTGGGGCAACAGAGGGAGCAGGACTCAGGTGCCTGAACAGGAGGGTCCAGCGCCCTTGGGACACCTCAGGATATCCAAGCCATCAGTATGGGGTTTTGTGTCATCTCTGCCGGCTACAAATGGGTGACTTGGATACTGTAGGATGTGTCACATGGGACAGGGTGCTTGTGTTTAGATAACTGAATCATAGCCTGGAGAGATCCAGCTTGTCTCTACAGCTGGGAGTCTCACCCTCATCTCCATACAGCTCCTATTTGAAAGTATACAACCAACTTCCAACCTGTCTTCTTCCCAAATGCAAAACTGCTAAGCCCAAAATGTTTTTTAAAAAGGGGGCTGGGTTGTTTTTCCAAATATCATCATAGTTACTCAAACCTCCTGCTAATTACCTGCAGGAAATTAGAGCAAACAGTGCACTCTGAGGAGTCTCTCAGCTGAGAGAGAAGGCATGGCCAGAATGACTGCGCTCCACATGGAATGATGTCCCTTCTCTTTCGCAGGACCTTGAGTCAATATGATATGATCAGAAAGGCAGATACATTCTGTGCTCAGCTCTTGCTGGCAGCTTGGCCCGGCAAAAATATTTGTTCTTTAACTTACCAGTGCCACCACAGCAATCCTCACCATGGCTGACCAAGCACTGAAAATGTAGAAAACTGGTCAGCCATAGCACAGGACAGACATGACCCATTTTTTCTTGGTAATGGGCTGACATCATGCTATGTGCAACTTGTCACTTGATGTGGGGACTGTAAAGTTGTGATTAGACAATCTCCCCTCACCTTTACATTCTAACCTAAGAGAGAAACTTGACAAAAAAATGGAAAATGTGATTGCAAAGCTATATAAATTAGCAGAGGGATCCCAGTATCTGTAAGTTCCTAAATTTATTTAGAATTATTTTTTTAACTGCCTAATTTCAGTTTGATGGGTCTCTTTGAGAACAAAGCAGGTCATGTAGCTAAACTAAGCAAGAGCTTGTCTTCTTTATGAACTGCTTCTGAGTCATGTTTGTACTCAAAGGGAACAGTGTCATGCATTAATTGCGTCTCGCTGGTTTAATTTCCAATTGACAAGTAAATAGTTCTGGTGCTTAAAAAATTACACAATAGAAAAAACTCTCAGTAATACTCTGGTGACAGTCTTCCCAGGTACATTTTTTTTTTGTTTTCCAGATCAGCACAAACTGCAAATGCAGTTGATATTGCATCATTCTGTTTCAATGGACGTTATTATAGTCCGTTGTATTAATCTGATTATACTGAATTTTGGCTCTTATTTACAGTTAAATTAATTTTACTTATTTAATAGAGCTGCATGTTTAGCACTTAATAAAGCTGTTAACCATTGCAGTGAATGTGATTTTGCCCCAAAGCAAAATTCATTAAATCTGCCAAACTGCTGGGTGAGGAATCCAGAAGAAAAGCAGTATGGATACCATTTAAGGGTCAGCCTTTCCCAGGTGTTTACAGATGCAGAAGAGAACTTAGGCCTGTTGATCTGTCGACAAGGAACAAGGAAGTTGGAGTACTTACTTTCCTGATTATAGAAATTACAGATAAATCAGCCTCTCCTTCTGCCTGTTCTGAGATTGTCCTAGGGTCAAGGAATCCTGGTGGGGGAAGACAGGAGGTAAAAGGCAATTGTGGCTGGGATTTTCTATGTATAGATGTCAACCCATCTCCCTGGCTGGGTAGCACAAACTGCCCAGGCCACTTTTGCTTCAGTTGTGTACTTGCTTCCTGTTAGGAGGCTCACAGCACAGGGGAAATGCTTGAGCTGGCAATCTCCTGAACGCAGAATTTTGTCAGATGCCTGGTAGGTACTTAGGAACAAAGGTATGTGCAGAGGAAAGGGCCTCTCTGTTGGGGTGTTCAGCTCTGAAGGTCTGTGGGCTGAGAGAGAGAGCGCCCTGCTACCTCCACCCCGCCATCCCCTGCCCAACATAGCTAGGAGAACACCAATGGGTGGTAGTGGATACATCCACACCTACAGGGGGTCACTGAGATGAGGAAAACAGGCTCTTCACAGGGGTGCATGGCAGGATGGAGAGACAACAGGCATACATTGAAACAATAGGCTCAGAATGGACATAAGAAGGAACGTGTTCCCCATGAGGACAAGCCCGAAGCAGAGCAGGTTGCCCAGAGAGGTTGTGCAGGTTCCGCCATCGGGTTTCCAAGTCTTGTCTTTCTCAAGCCATCAGCAACATGGGTTGGTCTCAGAGCCAATCCTCTGAGGTTCCCAAGGTCCCTTCTGACCTGAGTTATCCTGTGATTCTATGACTGCTTTAACACTTGCTGTTGGCAATGCATCTCCCACAGGTGGGATCAACCTGACTGGAGCTCTGCCCCAGCTCCCCCTCTCTGCTGCTATCTCCCCCTTCAAGTGAAAACAACTTATCCTCTGGCCAAGGGTACTCAGTGTTGTGTCACCTCTTGCAAGGTTGCTTATAGGTTCTAGGTGAGCAGTAACTCACGTAGAACAAGATATGAGACAAGATGTGAAAGGAGGAAAACACATGGCAGGATAAATATGAGCCTTGTAACTTCAGCACTGTAATTTCCCCCTTTCGTAAAACACACAAATGTGCTTCTCCTTCTGTGTTATGATGTGCCACATTGTGGAGCACATTTTGCAGGTCATCTGTGGAGGTAATTCCCTCACATCAGTGCAGTTGCACTACTGAGTACATAGTGGAACTGCTTCTGCAAAAATAACAGAATTGGAAAAAATGTCTTCAATTAGGGATATTACTTATTTACTTCAAAGCAGCCATGACAGAGTCTTGATGTCATTTAGGAATATACAGCATTAATCTCAAACGCACTATGTTTTCACACCTTCTTTTCCTTGACCAGCAGACAATCAAAAAATAAGAATTTGTTCCTAAGAAACTTTATATTTATAAAGTACATTGCTTCACATAGAACACATCTAAATTTACTAATCTGTTTGAATTGTGTTCTTGTAAATTACTCAGAACTGTCCAGTATCTAGGCTGATGATCATAGCTTAGCTCTGATGGCTACCAAGCACCACAAATTTTTACATTTCCAAAACTATGACTATGATGAAGCAGGCACAGAACACAATTAATATGTTCCTACTCCATTAAAGAAGGTGGTTTCACTCATCTAAACATGTCCTAAATGTATAGGTCTTAGAAAGATGGCCTCTCTCCCCTCTTCTTCATAAAATAGGAAAAAAAATACAGTCCAGGAGAGAATCCTCTACTGCATCTTGAATTCCCTTTTATGTTGTCGGTACAGGCAGCATGGATCAGAAATGGTGCTGCATTTTCTCTGTGCCCACCTAGTGACAGTACATTTACCCAGAGACTGCATCCTTGGCCAGAAAAATAGTCCATCTAGTCCAGAATCTACACTGCCTCCCAAATGAGAAAGGATCCTCTGAATAATTGTCTATATAACCATGACTCAAACCTATATTGCTGTACAGAGGGATTTAGATCACAACTACATAAGAAGCCTTAATCCTGGCATCTCCTCTCTTTGTAACTGAAATATTTTTTAAGTCTTTTTTTAGATCCTGTATTAATATTAATACACCAATGGATTGTATAACATGGTGAGTGGTATTTGCAGTATCTCTTTGTGATTCAGAAAAGAGGTGGGGGAGCAACATTGGAAGGTAACACAAACTTATTTAGGTTAGGCTGAGCCAACAGAGAGAAAAGAATTCCCAAAAGTTTTGTCCAGCCTGAGCATGTGGGCAGTGGGATGGTAAAGCCATGTTGGTGTTCATTAATGTAAAATCATGGCCAGTGGGTGGACTAACCTGAAGCACTCTGCGCAGTGCTTGGTCCGAAATCACAGACAACAAAGTCAGGGGAAGACTGGGATGTTCACCTGGAAGCTCAGTGTAAACCAGTAGTGAAATCGCAGACAAGACGTTGAGGTACATAAGGAATGGGATGGAAAACACTGAATATTATGACATTATAGTGCCATTAAGGTTTAGTGATTCACCTGGAATGTTGCATTTGGTTCTGGTCAGCCTAGACCTACTGAGAACAGCTAATTTAGCTTAAGGAGCTTACTTTCACCGAGATCCCTCTGCAGAGAAGAGAGAGCTTTGGGCTCTCTTGTAGGAGGCATTTCAAACGTCTTGCAGTAGGTTACTGTTCTCCACCACCCTTCAGAAAACCTGATTTTCTCCATTAAAACAGGGGCTACTGTTAGTCCTTTCTCTATCAAGACACACAGAAATGTAAGGCATTGTTAATGAGAATTGTTAGGGAAGTTGGGAAAAAACAGATTAAGACTGAGGAAGCTGTTTGATTTACATAGGGAGGAGCCAGAAGAATACAAGCAGAATCAAGTGCAGGTAGACCTGATACTTCTCCCGACTTTTTCATAATAAGACGGCAAAACCCATCAGTGACGTTGAGAGGCAGAGGATGAGAGAGGAAGGCTGTTCCACATAATGAGGGATGAAGCTCCATTGCCTCGACAGCCTTGCAGGATTGAAAAAATGTCATCCACTCCACAACTAACAAGACTACCAACAGTTAGGCCAACAAGGTTTAAAACAGAAGCCGTCTCAGGGCTTGAGTAGCCGTGCTTCAGGGTGCTTCAGATTATGACTGAACCTCCTTGTGTAGAAGCTGGATTCTCATATTTGCCCTTCTTCCACCAACAAGCAGTTTATTCACTGGTTACTTGCTCACACAGCTTCTGCATTTCTCCCTGAGGTGTTCAGCACAGCTGCCCCCAGAGAAAAACGTGCCACCCACTACATCGGTCCTTGTGATCTCCTCAGCCATTTCTGAGTGCATATACAGTTGCTAGCTGTGCAGAAGGAAAAGAGACCACAGGGACAAGCCTGAACATGCCCCTCAGAGCAAACAACGAGCCAGGTTGATGTGACTGAAAGGTCACCCATTCGCCACCTTTCCAGTGGGGTTCCAGCCGGGCCATTACTGCAGATACACATCACAATATCCTGGGGGGAAAACAGTGCCAAAAGACATTGAACAAACTCATTTACAACATCCCACTGACCCTGGGGTAGATTGGCTGTACGTAATCCATACCCAGCAGAAATCCGTCTAACCTGTTGTTACAAACACTGGAAGATGAGGATGCTCTCCTCAGGAGGGGCATGACACTCTTCTTTGCCATCCTCACAGCTACAGCATTTTTCTGGTGTAACTGGATTACTTTTTGTCATGTCTTATCCACTATGCCCATTAAACACAGATAAAGAATCACAGCTCCAGAGAGTTAATTTAAACGTTGGGCTTTCTTACACGCAGCACCTTTCCGTACATTTGGTGTTCTCCTCAAGGCATTGGCCCAAGCACCTGGGATGCAGAAGCACAGCGAGATGCTGTCAGCACTGGGAAGGTTGGCTCCCTTTCATCTGCAAGACTTTTGGGGTCTTCTCCTTGGCCACACCTTTTCCTGCCATTCAGCTCAGAAGCCCAGGATGCTTAAAGCTACGTAGCAAATGGCCCCACCAGCTGCAAGCGCTCGCTGTGTCCTCCCCTCCTCGCTGTGCATCCTCTTTTTCCAAAGGGCCACAACTGCTCTTGGCTGCAAGAGCACTGCAAGAGCACAGCCACCACTCATGTGTCTCTCCCAGTTCCCTTCAGCCCTGGTGCTCCCTGCATTTCACAGCTCTTACAGACCATACAGTCTTCAGTGTAGGCAGCTGCATAAGCACAGGTAGTGGGAAACAGAGGGGATCTCACATTTTGCCTCTGTTTGAAAGCCCCCTCCAAGAGTATTTGTGGTAGGCCTGTCCAGTCCCCCCTTGAGCCCCAGCACACATGCACATACACCTACACACACATATACAACCTTGTGTGTGGCCCATATTGTTTCTCTTGTACCTATAGCGCCTATTTCCTTGTCTTAAAAGGAAATCTGGTGGATTTTGAAAAAGGCAAATCATATCATGTTGCATCTAATTTTTAAATTTCATGGAGTTATAAATCACCTGATTGGTTGGTTTAGTCTTTTCTCAGGAATTACAGGGGTGGTGATTATTTCTAATTCCCTGGCTCCACAGTTCCCTGCCCTTACTGTTCACAGAAGCACTATGTTTGTCCTCTTCTAGTTTTCTTTAAAAAAGGCACTATGCTTTCTGAGTTTCTCAGCATCATCTGCCAATTTTCCTACCCATGGAGTAATTCTTCCCTTGGTTTCCCTTTTTGTTGCTATAAAAAATGTCCTTAAAATGCCTTATTAGTATAAGCAAAGAATAGAAGTATTTTATTGTGTGCTTTAAACTTTCTGATTTTGTCTCTGTATGTTCAAGCTGAGGATTTTTTTTTAACATTCATTTTTAGATATTTGACCTAGTTTCTATGTTCTGTACACTCCTTTCTTGCACTTGAGATTATTGAAGAGCTTGTGATTTCACAGATATCTTACTGCATTTTCTATCCTTTCTACACACTGTGATATTTTGTGATTCTGCTCCTACTGTCTTTTGTTTATTTATTTTTTTATTTAATGAACCATCAACTCTTTATGGAGCTCTTTTCTTCCATAGATTTGATTCCCAGAGGAATTTAGCTGCGAATATCCTCTTGTTCATTAAAGTCTGCTGCCTTCAAGTCCTTTGCCTTCCGTTTTATGTCATCTTTCCTTCATTCCCTGAGGCTTATAAATCCTGTGACTCTCTCACCAACAGGGTTCTCCACCTTCACACTCCCCAGCTGTTCCTCTCCCATGGTAGGAACTGACTCCAGGATCACCACCTGGGAAGCTGCTTTCTGTACTGCTGCATGACAAAATGCTGGTGACACACGTGCCGAGCAGGCTGTGCCCTAGTTTATCATGTTCATCATAACTATCGGAGTAGTTAAAGACCCCTTCAAACCAATCAGTCCTCTATTTTTAAAATAATTCTGCTAGCTGCTCAAGAAAGAGCCTCATCTATCTGAGTTTCTTAGGGGAAAGAAGATGAGTGTAATGGATATGATTTTTTACCCTATTATTTCCTGCTATTATTTAGAGATCAGGTCTATTGCGCTCTACACTCCCTGAGAAGAAATGTATGTATTTGCTTTTCCCTTGCCGGTTCATATTTCTCCAGTTCACTGCTTTCCATTTCTTCCTCGTGTACACGGTCTCATATAGACTCTGCAGAGCATCCTTGTGGGAGGGGAGGGCAGAGCTCTGGCAGTCACGGAGCCTTCCCTGCCGGAGACGTGAGAGTTGCATGGAGAAGCACCTCTTCGCAGGCAAGACCTCTAAGGGAGATTACTTCACCCTTCCAAAAAGTCACAAAAATTAGGCAGTAAGATTTTGCCCAAACCAGCAGCCATGATTTGACTATGAGGACCACTTTATTCCCCATTTCTTTAACAGGGACATTTTCTTCTTGAACCTATACAGTTTAAAATTTTGTGCCGAGACCACACTGCATCACTCAGTTTAGTCTGATTTGATCTTGTCATGTCCATTATGAAATTACCCTACAGTCTGAAACAGAAACATCGTAGCTACATTAAATACCAATAAAATTATGTGCAAATACAAAGATTAACTCATTCTAACTTGACTTTTCACTGCATGATCCTGTTCTCCTCATCCGCATAAAAATTATTCAGCCGCAAAAGGCCCTTGAGCATACCATGACATTTACAGCATCTCTGAGTATTTCTTGTTTCTTTCTCATAAATTTCCTTTGGTAATAACTTAGTCACTCAGCAACACTCCACAGTATACACATACATTACATGATTATCTCATATTTTATACAACACACGTTAAAGTAATTAATTTTCCCAGGCAAATGTCATACCATTTAGTTCATCGTTAGGAGCCAAATATTTGTGCAACCATTTGTTACAAATATATGCATAACCACAGAACACTTCAGTTCCATGGTATTTATTAAGTGTAATTTAAAGGGACACTGTCGAGGTTGTTAGTCTCAACTTTCACATTAGTGTTTGTTCCACTTGAAATTCCCTTAAGGATTCAACCTCAACTCACTTATTTGTTAACTATCCTTGCTACAGCATTTAGCACAGAAAAATAAATATGTTCTCACTGTGGTGTAGAATGTGCTAGCAACCAGCTAATGTCATGCCCTAGCGTGACAGATGGGTTTCATCTCTCATTTAAACCTTCTTTATCCTTTTCATTGACAACATCTGGAGTTTGCCCTGTCTTGAAGGCAGAACCATAGCAGATAAGAATGGGTACCTCCTTCATAAAAAGAACTAAGTTTAATCACAAGTTCAGACTGAACTTCAGGTTAAGACGTTTCTTTCTGCGCTAGCACAGGTTACCTCCAAACAAACAGACAAAACCCCCTCAGGAGGGTGGCTCTGATTTCAACGGATGGAAGACAAGTTAGCTGTGCAGCATCAGGACCGGCTGCCTTGCAAAATACATTTTAAGGGCATGAAACCACCTCTGATAGATAGTGAAGTCTGCTTCTCCCAGCCCTTAAATTAGGTCTTACCCGTACTCCCCACACACTGACACAAAAGCCCTTCGAAGTACATTTAGAGAGAAGAAGAGCAGCGGTGGAGCTGTGCAGTAAGAAATTGTGCTCAGAGACTCGACAGCCTGAACCAGACGGCTCCATTCAAGCTAACAGCCCAATAAATCCTGTTCCCTCCAGATCATTTATTCTTCAGCATGTTCAATCAACAGGTTTGGAAAGGGGGACTTGACACTTTTCTCACTTATTTTGGCCTTCGATGAGAAAAGCAGCAGTGAAGAGAAGAAGCAGAACCAAAAGCGGTACAAGTGGGAATGAGAAGGGGTAGGAGGAAGCACAAACTCAAGAAAGCAGAAAGACAGGAGAAAGAAATACTGAGAAGGCACAGCAGAGTGACAGCAGAGATGAGAGTGAGTGGAACAGTGCAGCACCTTGGTGAGACTTCTTTCAGGTTACAGTGAATAGCTGCCTTTGTACAAGGAAAACGGACTCAGACTGGAATGGGCAGAGAGAAAAGCAGTCCTTGGTGTTCAGAAGAAAGACGAACCATCACACAAGTGGAGTGCCAAAAAGTCTGGTTTGCTAAACTTGGCGAAAAGCTGAAAGGAGATATGATTGCTATCTGCCATTACGTAAGGAGCAGGCAAAAGACAGAGACGTTATTCAAAGGACAATGCCAAAACAAGGATGAAAAGGACATGTTTCCCAGGAATGCCTTTGGGCTGGAAGTTAGAATAAAGTCCTGATCAGCAAAGGGATTAGGTTTGGGGTAAACCTCAATTCCTCACTTATTCATAATTGACTGACTTCAGACAGTTTTGAGAAGCTTTGTATTGACCAAGACTCTTGATCCATACAGATGACCTCACTATCATTAAGACAGAGTTTAATTTAAGAAACAATTTCTGGTGCAATGCCTGGAATCGCCAATGTCTTGGTCTCTGTGATGGAGGGATTACTGTCACTCCCATGCTGTTGTTATTCTGGCAGACTTCACCAGATCTCTGCTTGGAAACCCAAAATGTACTTGCTGCTTTGATATCCTACACTGCCTTCATTTTTCCTATGGACAATGTGCTATCATACTTGAAACAGAATGGGTGAGTTCTCAAAGCAGCTTTGATCTGTCCTATATCCTCAAAGCAGCCTGCAAGCATAGCTTGAAAGCTTTTTATTTAAAATAAGTGGCATTTCCTCCCCTCTCATTTTAATTAAAATAGATGCTGAATGCAGAGCAAATTGTATTGTAAGCTTGATTGCAGAAAGCAAGTATACTTCTAAACCAGCCTTGATCAATAGCTATTTCTGGTAATTGACTGTAATCTATCTATCTATTTATTGCCATGGGAATTTTAAAAATTGTTCAGTTTCTTTTGTTGTTTTAACCATCAGCTGAAAGATTAAGCTGGAAAATGGAGGATGGGAGGAGAGGGAGGAATTGATCAGTCATGCAGCCTCAACCGATGGCATATCCTCAAGGCAACTTGCAAGACTTGGAGACATGCCGACAGAATTTTCCCAGGCAGAAGGAAGCAGACTGGTAAGTCTGGCTGAACAGAGCCAGGGCTGTGGTTTTTGAGTGTCTTGTGGTGCCTCGTTGGCTGGATGGGAAGGCTCTGACAATGGGCACGGAGATTCAGGCTACAGGCAAGTTATCCCACTGGTGGAAAGGAGGAAAGATGTGCATGGATGCTTCTGCTGAGCCAAACCCCTGGTTTTTGTCAGCAAGGCAGTGTGAGAGCAAGAAGAGGAAAGTCAGGAAACGTTCGTGACATGGATGGGTTCAGTCCCACTGAGAGCCCACAACAGGTCAGGAATAAAGGAAGGAAAACCGAATACAGTCAGGAGGGAAACAGCTGCCTCCCTTCTTTACAGTGGCCATGAGTATGACCCGCCGTTCTGCAGTGTCTGACACTGTCATCAGGTGTCTGGATGCTACAGCTGAGGCGACAGCAGCATTTCCCTGACTTTCATGGGGCTGTCTGGGAATGGCTGCCCTTTTAGGCTGCCTCTGTTAGGGAGTCACCACGTCCCCCTGCCACAGGGACTTTGTTTTCTCAGGTGATTTGTCTTCACTCTGAAATAGACGTTATCTGGGTGGAGGAACATGTGCTTTGCTCTTTGTGCAGGTGGTGACATAACTTGGAGGCCTTGACTGCATTTTGACGAATGGCTATGCTGCTGCCAAGTGCTGGATTTGTACTTTCTTCCCATCGGTTTTTTAGGTGCGTTACTTATCATGGGTTTTTCCTACTCTTCCCCGCAACTACTATGTACTGTATTAAACACGTGTCTATGGCTTAATTGCAGAAAATCTGCATTCCGTTTCTGAATTAATTTAGAGGTTTTTCTGTCAGGTTCATTTTACTAGCGTGACTGCTTCTCAAATCAGCCCACATAAGGAGGGTGAAGAGGAACTGAAAAGCTACTCTGTGCTGCAGATCTCACTGAATATATGCAGCGGGGGCAACTCAAAGGTATCTACCAGGCCCAGAATATTTCTCTTTCATGCACTTTCAGAAATGTGGGGGACTTAGGAAAGCAGCCCCTCATATTCTCCCTAACTTCAATGACAGGGAAGTCAGGCTGATTGCAAACATCCCCGAAAAGCTCACACCTTATGTAAAAGAGCTGAATATCAGATGAGTAGGAACTTCAAAATGCTTTAAACAGGCATGGCAAAGTGAAACACGCCTGCCAAGCTTGTTCTGTGAGACAGCAAACTTCTTCCATTAAGTTTCCAGAGGCTGATGAATTTGTGAGATGGGGTGATGGAGTGATGACAGAAGAGGAGGAAAACCAGCCTGCTGCATGGCCTCTCACACACAGGCTGCACCAGGGAGGTAGCACCAACGGAGGTACTACAGCTCCCACCCTTCTCCCTGCCCAACGCCTCAAAGGACATGGCAGATCTGAGCAAGGTGACTCACGTGCAAACGTGCCGTATTAGGACATGCTGAATTGCAGTAATCAGCCATGGAAAGGTCATTCTGGCTAGGGAAACCTTCTAGTGAGAGCAGGCTGGATGTAGCTGCTTTTCTGTTCTCCTATCACCCATAGCATTGCCAGGAGCATTGCCAGGAGAAAAAGGTTACAGGCCATCAGCTGTGAAAACTCATTCTTAATACCTTGCCTTCTTGAGGCCGTGGGCAGCCGCAGCAGTAACATGCCAAGCACCCATGTGGTACATGGCCAGCACAAACCCACAGCCACAAAAATGCCTGATTTTCCCTGTGTGAGTTGTCTGCAGCACTCCACAGCTGCAGCCAAAAATTATGGTCTGAGCATTGTTTTCTGGCCACTGAAGACGTATCTTCATATGTCACATATTCACTGACCAGTGAAAACAAAATGAAGACATGGGAAAACATAAGCAATCAATATTTCTAAGGACTGTTCATGGATGGTACCGGTTGACCCATGCTACACTGCAATGAACAGCCACATCAGGATTTGCCCTTTTCCTCCCTATTCTAGCTAGCTACAGGTAGGGCTGCAGTTCTCTCCGTGTGTGTATGCGTGTTTGATTCCTCTGAGCCTGTCCCCTACGTGATTTCTGTGATGACTGTTACAGCATTTGATATTTTGCTAAGACGGGCCTAAGGAAGAAGTTATTAATAGGTAATACATTTCCATTCTTAATTTCTGGTACCTAATTAAGGCCATGTCAGAGTTCAACTTATGTTCAGGTTTTAGTGTGCTTGCCTGATGATCCACATCAGCCCATAATTCACTTTAAACTCGGTAGCCTGGAAACAACCTAATTTTGGACAGCCCAGCCTTAACATGGCCTGTAAAACCAGCCCTAGAAAGAGGATGAAGTAACACGTACGACAGTATGAAGACACATGTTTTCACAGTGAAGTGACACTAAATTACACTGATTTCAGTCAAACTTTCCTGTTCTCCGCTTCTTTCCAAACTTTCCTATGCTAAACTGACACAATTTGGAATGGGCACAACTTAGACAAATGGACTAACAAAAGCCTGGCGCCAACAGCATTTGGTCAGAGTAAAACCCAGTATTTTTAAAAAAATTTAAGCCTTTTCTGGAGTTTTGCATTGCTCAGAAGTTTACAATTTGAATACCCTTACTGATTTCAAGTTTGCTAGTACAACTCAATCCCAATACAAAGAGACTAGAATTTATGTCTTTTTATCACAAAAACCGTATTTTCATGTTTTTGCCAGCTTTAGCTTCCCTCCTGCTTTCTTCCTCCTTTGAACTGTACAACTAATGCAGTCTTACGTACATTCACCACTATTACCCACAGAGTACTGTCAGAATATACGGTTAATTGACTACTGCCAACTGCTCGCCTTTGTTGTCATTTACAGCCTTCATTTAATAAAAATCTTTTCTCAAAAATGGTTTTCCTGTAGTACTTTTATTTTTCCCAGAAAAGGCATTAAAATTAATTTCTTTTCACTTGGTCTGTATTCTTGAGTGAATACAGCAAGGAAGAAAAAAGATAAACATGTGAGAGGAACCCCAAAGAGAAGGTAATGTAGAAAGAAACAACTCTGTTCTGAAGTAGAATATACCTTCCCCCCCCCCCCCCCCTTTT
>JAVJGI010000014.1:81355584-81385269 GCA_035590275.1 Ibycter americanus
GTGTCACTGCTATAGATAAATTGAAAAGGAAGAAAGTATTTTCACCTGTTAGTACACTGAGCATTGCCAGCAATACCTCTTATTGCACAGAAACAACAGCAGCAAAGCATCCCCTGAAGAAGGATGAGTGGAAGACAGGGGATTGCTGTTCCTGTCAGCCCTTGGTTTATAATTAAGGGTATTAATTCTACTCATCACTGTTCAACCTACTTCTGCAATCCTCTTTTCTCTGCCCCTAATGCTTCCACCTGCCTCATAGGCTCGCGAAAGGCAGTGGAAGAGTACATATGCATTTTGTCTAGCTTGGATGTGTTTAGTAAGGGGCTGGGCTGTCTCCAGAAAGTCAGAACTTTAAGGTAGTTAGGGACACAGAGTCTAACTTCAGGGTAGCAGGGACTGCATTGGCAAATGGGGCATAAGAAATCTTTTCTCAGCTGTTAGGTCTCTGGATCTAAGAGCCACTGGCCCTTGTATTACCCCTCCATTAGGATTATTATTACTTTTAGCTCACTCTACCAAGAACACTTACATCCTCTCCAGCCAGGAGCAGAAATGCTTCATCTCTGGCTGGAAGCCCGGGCAGTGAGGCCAGGCAGCACGCAGCAGCGCCTGTCATGTTCAAAAGTGGGTGATCGGGAGATCTAACCATAGAGCAGGCTGGTATTTTGAACCCAGGTTATCCCATCTCCTGGCCACTTATGAGGCCCCCCTCTTCAGGGGGCTATCTAATGGGCAGAAGTCAGGCCTTTCCTCTTGCTGAGTTTGGGGTGCTCGGAGTCTGTGCTGGGGGTGCTGCTGCCCCTTGGCAAGGCTGGTGCTCCTCTGTCGTGACACCCTTAGAGAAGTGCCCTTGTCTGCCTGGTAGTGGCAGGACGTGGCACTCACATCACCATTTAACATCCTGTTGCATTAAAGGGTTTATTCATTTCTTTATTTTCACAAACAGTAACTTTCACTGTTTTTTGAACATTTCACTACATGTTGCATACCCTTGAAAAGGGGAATTCCTCAATTCTTTTTTTTTTTTGTTTCTGCCACTGAAGCCAATGTTTAAGAGCCGTGGGGAAACCTAGGTACTGTGGCTTCTACCTGCAAAGCCCAACTGATATTGAAATTGTGTAATAATGAGGTTTTCAGCTTTGTCCATACAAGTTACACGTGTGTCGCCTGTTTCTCAGGACAGAAAATCACAGATCTTGATAACCATCTTAGTCCGGCATGTGATGGAAACGTAGCATATAATAGGTTTGCTCTGTTACTGCAAGAAAAAGTTTGTGCATTTGGAGTCTGGACTGTGTTAGGGATGATGCTGGTTGCGATGCAGCAGCATCAGTACTTCCTTTGTTAGTGTTACTGGTCTACCTCCTGTCCTCAAAGGCAGCTGCCCCTTCTGATACCAGATTGATGTTCTTGCCTTGTATCAGCAGCTAATGGAGAGGACCACATATTCGCGTGGGTCACATTTACCAAGTGCTAGCTGACCAGTGTATTTTCTTGCCTGAGGTTTGAAATCCCTCTGAGAGAGAGAATTCTGTACAATAATTCTGCATGGCATTTCTCAGAGAATAAGTTTATAGGTCTCAGGGGGAAAATACATCCTTGAGAATATCAGTTACTGTTGCAAACTTTAGTGGTGCAGTAGAAATTCCACATCTTCTTTGTTTACTGTGAAAGCTTGCAGTTGCCCTCAGCTGTGCTGCTCTTGCTGACCTCTTTATAAGTAAGCCGGCCTGTTGTGCCTTCCCTTCTTCTTTCCCTGGCATTCTTTCCTGAACCCCTTCTAATACCTCCTGCCCCTCAGCCCTACTCCCCCAGAATCACCAAAACCAAATCTTCCTGTAGCTGCCTGTCAGGGTTGCATTTTGGACCTTTTACTTTATATCCATCTGTTGTCTCCTTTCAGACCGTACCAGCTGAGTCGGTAAGAGCAAGCTAATAAAATCATAGAATGGTTTGCGTTGGAAGGGGCCTTTAAAGGTCATCTAGTCCAATTCCCCTGCAATGGCAGGGACATCTTCACCTAGATC
Source organism: Ibycter americanus (assembly GCA_035590275.1). Taxonomy (NCBI): domain Eukaryota; kingdom Metazoa; phylum Chordata; class Aves; order Falconiformes; family Falconidae; genus Ibycter; species Ibycter americanus. Next base: position 81,357,612 of record JAVJGI010000014.1, read on the forward strand.
AGGTTGCTCAGAGCCCCGTCCAACCTGGCCTTGAATGTTTCCAGGGATGGGGCATCTACCACCTCTCTGGGCAACCGGTTCCAGGGTTTCACCACCCTCGTTGTAAAAAATTTCTTCCTTATAGCTAGTCTGAATCTACCCTCTTTTAGTTTAGAACCATTACCCCTTGTCCTATTGCTACAGGCCCTACTGAAATATTTGTCCTCTTCTTTCTTATAAGCCCCTGTTAAGTACTGAAAAGCAGCAGAAAGGTCTCCCTGGAGCCTTCTCTTCTCCAGGCTGAGCAACCCCAACTCTCTCAGCCTGTCCTCACAGGAGAGGTGCTCCAGCCCTCTGATCATTTTTGTGGCCCTCCTCTGGAGCTGCTCCAACAGGTCCATGTCTTTCTTGTACTGATCCAAGCTGTTAGTGTTGAGGCATCTTGTTCTGGGATGTGTTAGAGGGACACCAGAGCTGCTGGGAGCAATGTCTTAAGGTATTCCTCATTTTAAAGTACCGCTTATCCTCTGAACATACTGAAAACTGCAGCAAGCCAGGGATGATAAAAGAGTTGAAAATTGGTCGCATGAATTTGACTGCCACGATGTGCAGCATTTACATGTATTTCCATTGCTTAGCTGAAGCAACCAGGAGACTGTGTGAGCAGTCTAGAGTAGTTCAGAAATGCCACAGTTCATCCTGATACAGGAACTGAGCACAAGCTCCACAGTGAAGCTGCTGTTCTCAAGGTGGGAATTAAAAATGTATACGGGGAAGAGAACTGGATTGCTACCAGTGGCTTCTGCCATAACTCCCTGTGGGACTTGGTTAAAAACATGTAGCTCCTGAGACGGCATGTGTCACAGGGCTCCCTTATCACTCTAACCTCTGTGGTGAGCAATTTCCAGTTGTGTTTGGTTCAGCTGAAACGTGCAGCTCCCCGATGAGTTTGCTGTGACTCTGTACCAGAGTATTAAAGAGCAAAATGGAGAGAGTACGAGGCAGTGTTCCCCAAGGACTGCAGTGCCTGAATTTGCAAAGCCAATAGCTGCAGTCAAAGAATCCTGACCTTTGCATTAGTCACTATTGAATGTCTCCTCAATATTTATTTCAGGCTCACCGCACAGAAAATGGCCAGCCTTGTTCAGCAGATCTACAGCCTGTTCAGTTTAGCTGCATTAGCACAGCAGACACAGTAAAGCTCTTTCCCTGCACTCTCACAGATTTCTTTTAGAAGTCATTTAATATTACTGTGGAGGTAACATGATGTTCTGGCACTATTTTAGTCTGGATGTGGTCTGAGTTCATTAGCTGAAGTTTCCCAGATGTCATTTTTCTCTTTTGTGATCTTCAACTATAATTACTCTTTTTCTTGAACTTTCTTTTGGTGTTTTGTTTTTTTTTTTCTTTGTTGGTTTGGTTTGGTTTTTTAAAGAAATAACTGCTCACTTTGCATATGCGTTTAGGCACTTTTCATGGAGAAGGGGCTTATAAGTAATTCTGTGATTAGGAATCTAAAATAGTCTTTCTATTGAACCCTAAAAAGTTACAAGAATGCCACAAAAGATTCTTAACAGAGTTGGAGCTGTTGGGCCATGTATTTTTCATATCAAATTGTGAACGATGTTGCAATTTCATCCCTAAATTCTCGAAAGTTTCCAGCAGGAGCAAACTGGATTACTTTGATGAATACTTTACCACACTGTAGCTCACCAAAACCCAGAAACAGATGAACAGCAAATGCTTCTAGAAGAAGCTTTAAGGACTTGAAAAGCTTTCCTTTGCTCAGGAAAACTGCCACCCTCACTGTGCTTTGATAACTATGCCTTTCTCCCTAACTCATGCTTTGGTAATAGGGAGAAAAGAATTAAGTACTTGCTGTGCTAAAAAGTGGATCTGTTCTATAGCACCTTCAGTATAAATCAGATGTTTCTACCCTGAAATTTCCCTTTTAAAACTCAGTTTGACTATAGTTATTTCACATTTGAACTGATAAATGCAGAAAGCTCCCTTCCATTCTGACTTCTCCCCAACCCTTTATCAGCTTACTAAAGAACCAAATTATTAAAAGAAGAAAGGGCAGCTTAGTAGTGCCCAAAGGAGAGGGAGAAAACCATCCCAAGTGCAGATGTGGTTACAAAGTGGGTGCCAGACCCATCAGTGCCCGTCTGTTCCAGGGTCCCATACCAGGAGAGCACCTGTGCTCACTTCTTGAGGGAGGGTTGGAATGACCACATGAAGATCTGCTCCTAATGCCCAAATGTCGGTACTGACACTGCACACTGAAGCATGGCATTTTATATCACAGCTCAAACCCCAGTGCTAATATGAAATATTTTATTTTGGGCACTATTGCTGCAAATATACAGCTCTTTTTTAAAATCTTGTTAAATTCCTAGTTTGAGCAATGCTGTGTGGCAGGGGTGCCTGTGGGCTAACTAGTCATTACACAAGTATTTTGTTTTATTGAGTTTCTCTTTTATTCAGTAACCTTTGTTCTTGAGTTATAAACATATGGTTCAGGCGTACTTATTTTTTTCCTTTGTATTATTCTCTAAACTATGATACTTGCCATGTGCCCTTTTATTCACCTCTATTCAAAACATTGCTTACCTTTTAACTATCTTCTTTGGGGAAGTGGTTCCATACTCCTGATCATTACTGTCCCCAGTATGTGACCCTTATTTTGTTTTGCAATGACTTTCAAAGTGTGCTGGCTAGCCCAGGTTTTGTTAACCTAAGCAAGGTATGGCCACTGATGATTATGGTATTAAAAATAATAATTTATAAAAATAGTAGGTATTTTATTATTTTTCATACCATTGTCCTTGCAAAAGTGGTATGCAAATGGATTTTAAGCAAAGGTTAAGCTAAACTGGAGATTAAGGTGTCTGTGTCAAGGGCAGTTCTCCATCTGTGTCATTGAATTTAAAGCACTGCAAGGCAGGTGAACAGTTCAGATTGTGCAGTACTTTGTATATATGAGCATTGAATGTTATGAGCCATGAGGCTGGTTAGCTGCCTTTCAGATTCCTCACTCTTTCATATTGGCAGAATGAAGTAACTACTCAGTTACTTTTAGATTTTGCTGCTTCACTGCTTGCTTGTTCCCAGAACTGCAGTGCTGAGCATGTACAGCTATGTAGTCTTGGCGCACTTGAATGCTGCCATGATGAAAAATGATTATTTGTACCATTTTTTGATTTATGATAGTAACTTAGAGTTGTCTACACCTTTTTGGGAAGTAGTGATTTAAATATATGTGTGTGACTATTAGTGATTCCTAGTCTTCCAAATGTAGTGAGGGAGACAGTTTTGGCCCTTTTCTACTTTACTGACATATCTGCTCTGGTGCTGCTGTGAAAAATTTTGCTGTCCAGCCTTTTCCTCTGCCCAGGGCCTTCTACGCGCTCGCCTATAACATCAGTTCCTCTCCCTTCAGCCTCATCTTCCCTCATGTTCACCCAGTCCCAGGCTGAGGGAGAGCACAGCCGTGGTAGTCTCCTTCTCCCCTTCCTAGGTGTTCCAGGGTGCAGTTAACCAGTGACCCTTCTCTGCCTTCCCAGACAAAGTGTTTCAAGGATTTGAGAAGGTGAGGAAGGGAGGAATAGCAGAGCAAGAGGAGCTAATGAGTTGGGGTCACCACTCATGGGAGGAAGGGTTAGTGGAGCTTTCTGTTGGCTTTTCCTATTTTCCTGTCCTCTTGTGTGAGACTGATATGTGGGGTTGTTAGGGCATTGCTGCCCAAGCACAACTCACACCGGCTGCCTCCATTCCAGGGAACTGGCTAGCAAAGCAGGCAGCTCATTAGGAGGGGTATTCCCACAGGCAGGGCTGGTATTCATGTGAGGCCAGAGGCTTTTCTGTATCATTTCAAGATTGGCTTCCAGTCCCAGCCAAGAAACGTGAATCGGCAAGATGGGTTTCTTTGCAGTTGGTTGTGCATGTTTTTTTAAGTACTACATCCTTAATTGCCTGAAAAAATAGTAATAATATAAAGAAATCACTACAGAGACCTTCTTTTGGAATAAGCCCAGATGGGATGAATATTCTGGTTTTTGATTCAGATCCAACCTCCCAAAATTCAAGTGTATTCATGTAAGGAGCTATTTATTTTGCACTTGGGGATGCAAGTGTAAATAGGATCTTTGACATAAGTAATGAGAGCAGGCTGTTCTCTGGGTACTCCTGAACTGTTTCCATTTGTCCTCTGGAGATATATAGAAAAGGCTTTTCCCCTCTACCTTTCGCAACAGTTCTCATGTGTGACTTGCTTCTTTCTACCGCATGTCTCAATCCTTGTTGCCGGGAAGGAAGGGGATGGGAAACGGCTGGTATCATCCTGTCTCTCAGCCTGGGTAAATTACTGGAATATTTTTCCATTTTCTATAAGGCTGGCAAACTGGCCACTGAAATATGTCACTTCACTTGCATCATTCCAGGTGTTACAGGTTTTTAGACTGCATTAAAAGTAATTATAGAGAAACTCTTACATGTTTAATCCCCCTTGCCTAGGTAGTTAGCTCTTGTGGATTTAAAGACAAACACTTTTTTTTTCTTTCTCTTTTTCTTCCAAACTTTTGACAGATTGGGAAAGAAAAGTTCCACAAGTCACAGCACTGGGGTTACTGCAATAATGTTGCTATGCTGGTTGGAGAAGATAAACCTGGAATAGGAGGTGAACCGTTACCTGGTCAGAAGCTGAAACCTAAATATAGTGTGTTTCCTGAAGGGATGGGGAGTGATGCTCCTGCTTGGGTAGCATTTGACAAGCAGGTATGTTGAAATCTGTATTTGTATGATTTTTTATGAATAGCTACAATATGACAAAGATGGTATAAAAGTGAAATTCAGTTAGTTATATATTTCAGAAGTTTATTTTGTGCATGCAAAAAAAGCTCCTAGGTAGACAAAAGGAGCAGTAACATCTATTTTTCCATCATATTGGTACATTGTACAATTAATATAAACATATATCATGCCAAACAGCAACATATAAAAATATTTCTGTATTGGGGTACATCTACAGGCTATAATAAAAATAAGGGAGTGGTTGGCATATTTCTTTTTAGTAAAAATAGTGACAGTAAAAGAATTATTTGGCAACCTGGTAAGAATGAATGTAAGGTAGGGCCCAGTCCAGGAGAAAATGTGCATGGGCACCTATAGGCTCGAATTCACTTATGCCATCATGTTTGCTTGCTCGAAGCCCTGTTGACTTCTGTGTGTTTGGTTCGTGTGTAATATAGGTATATTGTGTCTGTTATAGGCACAGGAATTTAAAATCAATATTTTTATTTTGCAAGAATGTAGTGACACCATTAGACAGTTATCAAATAACTGTAATTTGTGATGATACTAATATTGTAGCACAGTCATTACTTTCCATGTTTAAATTTACATTAAATTCTACTTAGCGATGTCTTATTTCTAAAGCAAAAAGCCTACAATCAGGGAATGAAAATGATCCAGAAAAAGAAATCATTCAGCAGATCACAGAAATGTTGCATGACTAAACGATTACGGTATTTAAATATTGGAAAGAATGGCTGATCTTATAATTTTTGCTTTAAAAGAAAAGCCATGCAGGTAATTGCAGTACAATTACGCATTTGTCTCTTTGACAGACCAGAACTACTGCAAGAAAGTATAAGGCTTGAACAGATACACATAACTTCGGTTAGCATTGCTTCTGAAATCCCTAGTATTGCTCACATAATTTTCAGCAATGTGCTCAAGTATGAATTGGTCTAATGTGCCAAAGTGTTAAGACTTCAGCCAGGCGTGCACTTGCTTTATCTACACCCTTCTTTCGACAGGGAGCTGTGCCTTGGCTTCTAAAGTTAACAGGGCTTGGACCCAGCTTTATGAAATAAAGGGGGTAGTCAGGAGGCAGTGGGGACCTTCCACCGAGTATCAGACGGTGAACTCGGCTGGTAAGCTAAGCTAGCTGGCCTTTTGATGTTCCTGAGTGTATTCCTCCACAGGGCAATATAGGACAGCAGTTTGCAGGTTTGGAATTGGCCTCCAGAGGGCTCATGTGTTTGTATTCATTGCGGATTGTTAAAGGGTACTGCCCAACTCATTCAGCTTTCTCACTTAAGAGCCTAGAGTACAGCTATGTCCTCCAGTGCCGCAGTTGGTGACAGCAGATGGACGACATGAAAAATAGTTTGAGTAGGTGTTTATCTTTTTAAATGTAGTCTGCTTTCTTGCCATTTTTCTTTGGTTTCTAACTTTCAGCAGCACCATAGTAATTCAAGGAAGGACAGGCATAAAACTTTATTATTAAGTGGGTTGAGAAACAGTTTTTCCAATTTCATATGCCTGATAGGAAGCAGGTGTAAATTTCATTTCTTCTATGATTAAGTATACACACAAGGCCTCCTGGTCTTGAAATGATGTTTATAATTTGACTACCACAGGTGCCAGAGAAACTTTGTGCCAACTTTACAAAATGCCACAGAGTTTATTCAATATTTATTACTTTTGGTTTTCATAGGTAACATTTAATTTTTTTAAGAGTAGGAGGGGAACTTTGCACACAGCAATGTTCTACAGATGAGACATGAGTTAAGAAGTGTTACATTTCAAGTATTTTTAAAATGAACTTTGGTTTAAGAAGAAAAGTAAGTTGTTACCTTTTCTGTTCCTTCCCCTCCTCACCCTTCCTGAATCATCTGTTTTGATCTGCAAAATTGCAGGTGGTTGCTGCATATATTTCAGTTATACACTAGCATGTTGTGATACACTTGCACAAACTCCTTGAATGGAGTAAACCAGGACATAAGTGTATGCTCAGTGAAAGAAATAAATACAATTTATTTAGGACCTGATTGTGCTTGGAAATCTGTGCAAGCAGACATTTTTGCCTGGCTGTTGTCTCATGAGACAACCATTCTCAGTAATGATCATTGACAAAATTAAGAACAACTAGTAATCAAATAGGGCACTTGAACAATATGCTTGTCAAATGACTATACTCTGGTGGGACTAGGAGGATAGGGAGAAGAAGGTACTTCATCTAAGCAAGTTCCAGTGGTTTCATGGCTTATCAGCAGCTGGGCAAGGAATGAAAGTCAACTTCTTGTCAGCTGAATCCCAGGTTGTTCAGACTGGGATATAGTCATTCCATCACCATAGTACCTTTTAAGTCTCCTGGAGTATTCAAGAGATTTGCACAGGGCTCCTGGTTGTTCCAGAATAGTAGCTGGAGACCAGGAAGGATGCCTTGGTCACCAAAAATGGCACTATACACCAATGTTTAGACAAATGGAAGGAAGAAGAGATGTTAAAGGATGATAGAGTTTGTGTTGATTCTGTTGTATGTCACATGTTTTATCTGGTGGTTTTATGTTTGATACATGAAACAGTGAAATCCACAGTTAAAAATTACTGTGGCCAGAATTTATTTATTTATTTTCAACTATTTCATGTGTATGTTGTTCAGAAACTTGCGTGTTGTACTACTTAAAGAAGCCATAACTGATAGTGTCTAGATTCTTTTGTGTGAAGATTTAATGCCATTAGGTTTAACAGGTAACAGTTAAGTCATTTGATTGTAATTTAAATTTTATTTCTCTAATGTTGATGGGTCACAGCACAGGAGAGTTGATACCAGAAATGTGTCTGTCATATTGTTTGATGCATGCTGAAAATCAGTGGGGTCTTAGCCTTTGAAATAGTTTGCAGAAACAGAGTTTTCCTCATCTTGCATTTAACTTGCCTGAAAGAAGGGAGAGTGGCCTCTTGAGAAGTCTGACTAGGACACAGGGTGGCTGTTCTTGTGTGCTCCTGAGCAAGCCACTAGCTCTCTCTCCCCAGATGCAGAGAAAGAGGTTGTGTTTGTCTGTTGGGGTGTTTTAAAATCTCTGTCATTAGTATTCATGGAAGTACTTTGAGGTTCTCAAAGGCACATGCTAAAGGCATACAGACTATTAACCAGTCTGTTCTGTCATTTAGGGGTCTTGGCCAGTTTACTGGATTTCAGACATTTTCAAGCAATGGTCTGCCAGTTGCTTATGGAAACATAGGCAACAGCTAAGTTGTTTTTTTTTCAATGCTTCAGTCTGTCTAATGAATCGAGAATAAAGGCAATTGAATTTATTAAATAGAATCATTGTGAAAAGTGAAGTATGAATTAGCAGTGATTTGACCCAAATGTGTTGGGGGTTAGGATGGAAACCTCTTTTAATTAATGCCCTCCTGCACATACCACAGCAAGCATCCTAGTAGATAACTAAGATACTTGCATGTTCCCTTAAAATTGGTCTTGGGGATTAAAGACTATAAATGATACCAAGAAGCATAAAACTTGTGTAATGGTTTGCCAAGTTTGAGCTGGGATCTCCACACATGAAGGCCACTGTAGTAAACCACTGATCACCTCACCTATGAAGGTGGGATTTTTGCGTTATTGCTATTGCAAGAGACTATGAAGACCCATTGGTGTACTTTCTGAGATTTCCCCACTCACTGAATTGCAGAACCAGGTAAGTTTTGAAATGCCAATATTGCACAGCTCTAAATGACTCCTGAAAAATGTCATTTCTCTCTGATAGTCTTCAGTACCATTCACTAGACAGTTTGCAAGACCTGCTTAAAAAGAACTCTTCTTTCCACTTACCTCAGTGGTAAAGCCATTATTGTCATAATGTACTTTATTTTCCAGCAATTCATTGAATAGCAGTCTAAAATTTGCTTCAGGACCTAGGTAGCTCCTTGTGTTATCAAAAGTGCTTTGTTCAGAAGATTTTCCAAGCAGCCTGCTGATAGTTTTATATTTGATTTACTTCTTTACTTTACAGTTCCATCTCTGCTTAGATGTTGTGATAATAAAAATGCCAAGCAAAGAATTTTAAATTTATGTGATTTAATGTGGATATCTGTTCTTACATTTCTGGGAAATAAATCTAGCTCCTGAAATCCATACATTTAGTTACTTATAATATATATAAGTTTATTTTATTGACATATTTTGCAAAAGCATTGGGAGATTTTGCTGCTTTATACATATTTATTGTTTTTAATAGGTACTGTCTTTTGATGCCTATTTTGAGGAAGAAGTGCCTGACGAAAACCAAGAACTATATAGAATCAGACATTGTAAAATATACTTCTACCTTGAAGATGATACAATTCAAGTGATTGAACCCCAAGTGAAAAATAGTGGCATAACTCAAGGTATCTATTTTTGGTAGTACTCTTTTTTTCTTCTTTTTTTTTTACCCTTTGTATCTTTCTTCAGTACAGTCTTGGTCCGTTCCAAAGGATACATAACGTGACTTCTTATAGTTAAAATGGGATGTAAGTGAACAGCCATAATTGCCTTTTCTTGTTATGGATCATAATGTTAACTTTTTTTATTCTCTTAGTTTGAAGATGTAGATTTTGTAAGGCAGGATCCTCTCCCATACTCAAACATACATCTTTCTCTCCAATATAGTTGTTTGAAATCATATGATAGTAAGTCTTTTGTCCGTGTTGTGTCACTTCTGCAAAAGCAGTTTGTGTTCTAGATCTTCATTCCTGAGTCTGGCTCCTCCCATCTTGGCACTGACTCTACTGGTGGCTCTGTGCATTAGCTGCTGCAGTATCTCTGCTGTCATTGAAGGAGAGCGCCTTTTGTGCCTCTGGCTGTTGATTCTTCTATGATTAAAGTGCCCTTGGCACTGTAATTTTTCCTTGACTCCTCTAAGTTAAGAAGCTGCCTTGCCTCAGTGTCACATCACTGCACTTGGGCCGGCCTGAGGACTTTTGGAAGAGGGTTTACTGAGCTGATTTACTGGAGTATTAAAGGACTTGGTTTACATTAAGAAAATGTGATCTAGCGGTCAGCATCCTGTTGCAGAAGGGGAGCACAGCTGCTGCTTCTTGGTGTTGTGGGTCACTGCCAGAATTAAAAAAGTTTTCAAGGGATATAGTCCAGATAAGCAGGATGTCTTGGGATGAGTATCTTGGGATGATTGCGCCTTCCAATCCCTAAAGATATTTTGTACATTCTGGTGGATCTTACAAAAAATAAATTAACCATTTAACTGCCATATTCTTTTCCAAGATGAGCAGATGCTATCAATTTCTCTGTCTACAGAGTAGGATATATTTAAAGGTATGTGCATCGTTACTGTTAGAACTGGGATAAAATTACCTGTGAATCCTTTCTTAAACCAGTACTTCAGGCCCTGCTCTCCCTGTGTTGACTAGTTCTTCTTGCCAGAAATCTTGTTGGCTCTTCAGCAGGAACTGATTTTGAATTCAGAGAAACCTTGTCCTACTCCTACCTGGGCAAATGCTTTTCAAGACCTGAAGAAAAGCGTGTTGGATCTCTTCACCTGGGAACTTACAAGTTAATTACCCCCTCTCTGCACTCATATGCATAAGGCAGGAGACATCATTGTGTTTAGGTTTTCCTTGACCTGTGTGTCACAGGAGTGGGAGTGACTGTTTCTGGATTTTGTGGCTTTGAACAAATGACCATTGACAAAGGAAGTACAGTTAACCTGAGAGGCAGAGGTGACGTCTTTGAGAGGGAAGGTGGAAACCAGGTTCATTAGAGCAGGATAAAGCAAATTCAAAGCTGATTCCTTAGAATATAGGAGTGAGTAATTTTCATTGTCTTTGTAGTATAGGTTGTGGAGGCTGCCCCTTCAGGCCTGATGTTCCTGGCAGCCTAGTCATGTTCCTGTAGTGACAGGAAGGCTGCAGTTTTCCTCAATTTCAGATGGTTGTTGGAGGCACCTTTGGTACTGGATCTAAAATTAACTGAATAGTATTAAAGAGGAACAAGAATTCTCTCTCTCTTCCATGCAAGGATATTTTGAAGGCCTCTATGAATTTGTATGAGTACTTTATGTGGGATAAATGCATATCCACAATGTATTGAACTAAAGGATTAAAAATAAATGTTCCAGGATCTGAAAGTGCACTTAATTTATTTGTTGCTGGTACCTGGGCTGGTAAGGAAGCTCTGTATATTGATTGTGTGTAGGAAGGAGGAGATACTGTAGATTGAAAGGCCCAAGGACTGTTTGGGACATACTTAGGCTTCACAGTTGATGAGAAGATCTGGGCCCTATACTTTATCATAAACATCTGCATAAATATTCGTATTATCCTAGACATTAATATGATGTAGAGCGAAAAAGGTGGTGGAGATGCCTGTCAGAGATTCTTTACTTGTATGCACTTGGGCATTGAATTCCTGCTCCATAACTGAAGACCAACTACAAAGTTGTTATGTTAAAGGCACTAAATATTTGTTGTTGAATATATGCAAAAACAGTGTTTCTAAAAAGAAATCCCAAATCACTAACTGCTAGTGTTACTCCATTTTCAATCAAAAATTGGCCTGTTGCCTCTTTTATTATAATTTTATATATATAATTTTTTTTTTTCTCTTATTTAAATTCCCTGTCCTGACTGGGAATTTGTAAGCCTGAGAATGACAGAAGTGTAATTGTCTGCATTGTGAAGCTTGCAAACTGAAGCACAAAGGAATGAAAATCTTGCTCATGATCATGCAGAAAAGGTCATAACAGGATGATGAATGGAACTGAAGTTCAGGATCTTAACCATAATGCTGTCCTCTGCATGTCTGCTGAAATACAGTGTTGCAGTTAATTAAAGTGCCAGGGGTTTGTAGAAGGAGAGTTCAACTGTAGGAGAGCTTGGGTTGTTGAAAGGCAAACTGCACTGAATGAAAGAGCACAGGCATGGGGCTATGAAGGAAGAAAGAACAGTGGGAACATCAGGAGCAGGACAGGCTCAGTCTGTGTGAGTAGTTGGAGAGTTGCAGTGGCAGGGAAGGGGTTGTGTAAAGGAGGAACAGTGAAACCAGTGATGGAAAAAGTGGAATTGAGCTGTTGAAGGCAGAAAGTGGTGGTGATCTGAACTTGGATGTTTACCCCAGTGGGAAAGATGTAAAAGAGACAGCTGAAATGGCTGTTCTCAGCAGTCTTCTTGAAGAGTAGGTATAGCAGTGGTGGGGTAGATCAAAGGCAGGTGGTGGGATAGATCAAAAGTAGATCTTCTTAGCTTGGCTGGTTAATGCCTTGAGGCCATGGGTTTACCAATGCTTGTGCCATAACCCACAAATGAGAGCTTGATGATCTGAATGGGTGTTCCTGGGCATGGTGGGATCAGAGAAATGTAATAGTTTCCCACTGTACTCTCCACTGTGGGTAGTACTTGTGGCTTTGCAGAAAAAAATAGAGACGCTTATGGACTGCAGGAAGATTCGGTGAAGCTGTTGTCAAAGAAGATAGAAGAATTTCAAACTGCAATTATGATTTTACAAAACTAAAAATAATTGGCTTCAGGGGAAAAAAACAGCTAATAAACGTGCTTTTACTATTGATCAAAATCTCAGAGTGACAAAGGAAATGATTTGTGGGAAATGTATTTCAGTGACTTTAAAAAATGCTTTATGGAATTGGCTGCTGTACTTGGACATGAATTTGGGCAGATAATGTTGCTACTAAATAAAAGAAGTTTAAACTTCATTTAATTTTGGAAACTGCCTTGCTGTAGTTTGAACTTTGGAAAATATTAGAAGCATTAGAAGAAACCTATACAAGCAGAGATTCAATGCAAAACAAAGGAATGCAGAGGCCAACCTGAACTTGAGAAAACAGAATCAAAGCAAAAAATACCAGGACACTCACAGTGCACAAGAACTAAATAAAGATAAGGGAGTACAGAGTGAAGAGGACAGTAAACTCGACCACATAACAAACTCCACTGTGTTCTTTCAGAACCAGAGTGCTAATTAGTCTTTCCATATAAAAAGAAATTCTCCCATAAAGAGCCAGGCTAGATATGGCAGTGCAAGTGTTTTGTAGATCTAATTCCCAGTTAACAGGACTGTGGCTGGCTGATACTGTCTTATCAAAAGGTCATTTATGTCCCATGGGGTTGACTGTAGCTTCCAGTGTAATCCAGGCCCTCCAAGCCAGAGCAGAGTGGAGCAGCTGGCTGGTTTCCCCAAGGTCAGCCAGCTGAAAAAGAGAGCGGAGCAGCCTGCTGGCTGGGTTCCCAAGGCTGGCTGGCTGAAGAGGAGGAAAGTACAAGCGGGAAAGTGAAGCTGCAGTCAGCTCCTCCAATGTGACCGATTATCTAAGAGGCCTCCCTTGAGGCCTTGAAATAATTGTGATTTTGCCTTACTTGATTGTGGTCAAATCATGACCTTACTATGTTCTGAGATGAGTGAATAAGTGAATGTAAGAAGCCCCCTTGTTTATTGGGGTGAACATCTTGTGTTGCAGGAACAGTAGTGGTTGCTTCTCCTCCTTTCTGTGCAAGCAGTCAAAGAGTGTACAAACTCCAGGTGTTACCCATTCCTCTCTTCTCTCTGATGCACTCTTGGGTAGTGCAGAGGGAGTCAGAAAGCTGTGCTGAGGAAGTTCTTGATACCACTTTATTTCTTCTGCAGAGCAGTGTAGGAGCAGAGGCGTAATAATTTGCTGCTCAGCTTCATGAGCTGCCCCATAGTCAAAAAGCCTTCACTACTATTCAGGTATTCTTAAGCTGCTGCTGTGGTTGTCAAATAATCAGAAGCCCTGAGAGAAAAGAAGATACGCTACAGATTATGATGTGGGAACTCATTGCCACCCCCACTGTCAGAGAAAAGCAGTACTCCAACTTCCTTTACAAGAGCACAGTAGAGAGCTTTAGCCTGACGAGATGCAAATATTTAAAATAAAGCTTGGTGGTGCAGTAGGATAGCCTGCTCAATAAACTAACAAAAGAAACATCAAAAATAGCCATCCATCCTGAGCAATCTGAGTGTTGCACGTGCCCAGATCGTCCTTTAACAACTTGTAGCAGATTTCTAGAAAAGTAGAGATGTAATTATTTTCCAGAAGAAAGGACAATTTAAAAAATGCTATTTTGAAACCTAACCTCGGCTGATCAGGTTTTATTAAATTTCAAATTCAACAATATGAAATGTATCCTCTACATGTGTAGATCAGATACAGTGATACCTAATAAAAGCAAAGGATTGCTACAGATATTATCTTTACAAGACACTTTCCGTTAGGAAGGAAATTCTTATCCCTCAGAACAAAATGGGCATGTGTGCTATACTTTGAAAAGTGATAAGAAAAAACTAGCTGAAGGCTTATTCACCAGATCTGAGGTGAACATACCCTCAGAAAACACCTTATATTAGAAAATTGTCAACCATTATCTTTTCACTAAAATGATGATTCAACAGGATTTACATTTATACAGAGGACCGTTCTGACTTAGCATATTATCTGTTGATTTCTGTAGGAGTGACCGAAGGATTAGCAAAAATCAGGTAACATATTTTAAAGCATGTGGTTTTGTTAATGGTAATGCGATGCAGTTTTGCATCATATTAAAATGTGCTAATTACCGTGTTTTCTAACCAATATTTCCACAAGGATGCATCTTAAATACGTGTCTAAGTATGTTTAAGCAGATAGAGGTTCAAATTTGTTTTACTGTCAAAGGTCAGTAACCAGAATGTCGAATTCGGTACATGTGAAACATCAGGATGCTGAAGGGGTCTTAAATAATTATTTTAATGAGAACATAAAGTAAATCTGCTTTGCTGCTTTGTTCCCATGAAAAATGAAGGCTATGTTTTCATTGCAGGAGTTGGAAGTTAACAAACAACTCAGATAATGTAGCAGTGGAAGGTATTTCATACAGATTAGTCCTTAGGGAAATACAGCGAACAATAAAGAATTTCCATGGACTAACTTGGGAATAAGGCCATTCAAACACCAAACAAAACCACACAGAGATATCTTTCTCCCTCCTCTTCTGCTTCTCTTTATCCCCTCTCTCCCCAGGCCCTCCTCCACCCCCACTTACCTCCAAAACAACATAGCAGTGCTGGAAAATCATCAAACGGGACTCAGTGGGAAACCCTACCAGATGCACAGCTGAAGGGCACTGGAAAGAGATCCAGTTCTGTAGTGAAAGATAATGAGATAGACCTTTTACATAATTGTGTCTAATAAACTGTTATTGTAGTAGTAGGTTAGAACTGGAACTATTTTTAGTTCTGGAATTTTTTTGTGTTTACTGTAGTTGTCTTAAAGTTGGACCTTTTGTAATTACTGTAATTTTAAAGTTGTTGGGAACCTATGGTAGCAAGGAATTATTATAATAGTATGGGTTGCTGGTTCCTGTCTGGTCTTAGCCAGTGGGTATCTGCATTATAAAGCTGGTGTTACAGAGGTGCCTGGCTTGGTAAGCACAGCGAAGATCCTGAGATTGAAGACTGGTCTGTCTTTTTATTCTCTGCAGGGTATTTTCACATGACTATATTGAGGTATTGATGTGGCAAAACTTTCACTGTTGTCCTTTTTTCTTCTCTCATAATGCTGAAAAAAAGTTTAGTCCCAGGTATGCTGATCTGCTGTTCTTTGTGAACTCTTAACTTTACTCAAAATAAATCATAGCTCATCATACATGCAGCTGCATACCTTTCTTTAATGTATGCGTCACATTTTTGTTTAACCTGCTGAGCTTATATGTTGTTTCTAAAAATAGTTGTGGTATCACCAGATCGTTGAGGTTGGAGGGGATGTCTGAAATTGTCTAGTCCAACCCATCTGCTACAAGCAGGGTCAGCTAGAGCCAGATACCCAGGGCCATGTCCAGTTGGGTTTTAAGTATCTCCAAGAATGGAGAATTCACATTTCTGGGCAGTTTGTTCCAGTGTTTTATCACTGTCATAGTAAAAAAGTGTTTTCTTGTGTTCAGATGGAATTTTCTATCTTTTAATTTGTGCCCATTGCCTCTTGTCCTGTCAGTGGGCACCACAGAGAAGAGCCTGGCTCCGTCTTCTTCATTCCCTCCCATCAGCTATTTATAAACATTGATTAGTCCACCCCCCACCCCCCAGCCATCTCTGTTCTAGGCTGAACAGACCCAGCTCGCTCAACCTTTCCTCGTATGAGAGATGCTTCAGTCTCTTAATCATCAACAGTGAGTATATTTGAAGCATTACCCAATTCATCAGTGTATTTGTGAGTTTTCAGGTGATAGACCAAGAGCAAATTCCTTCTTTTTTAATGTGTTAAATATAAACAAACACAATGCTCTCAGAATAACAGTCCTTTCATTTGAAGACTATCAGTAAGAAAATTCAAGTGTGTACCTACTTTAACAAAGCTAAAATGTCTCTTTTTTTTCTTCTGATCCTCCCTCCCACCCTTTCTTTTTGTTTTGAATAGTGTTCCTGTTAGACTGTGGGTTATGAGTTCCTGGCTCTGTATTTTTGAGCTGGATTCTTTACTGCAGCCCAGCAATCAGCCCAGCTCATCTCTGTTGTCTCTACTTTCAGTGTGCTCCTTAAGGAAGCTTAGTTGAATGTGCCTGCTTCCATGCTGGATAGGGTCACACTTTTTTTCTTGGTAGGGCAGGTTTTTTCTCTAACCTTAGTTACATATGGCTTTTCTCACCCTGCAGAGCTTACAGATGAATGTTGTCCCTCCCATACAACCCCACCACATGTTTTTTGCACAACTTTTTGGGTGTGTTTTTTTAAAAGAAAAGTTAATGATACTAATGAGTACTGGAGACTGCTGTTGCTTTTAAAAAAAGAGATCTCTTTTCATAATGAGAAAAAATATTGACCTGTTATGTTTGCACCAACAAATGCGAATTTATTCCAGTGGTTTCCAGTTTGCTCCAGAAGGTGGTAATTTTCTGTGTTAACCTCAATAAAATACTAGAACTTACAGTTCCAGAAGATGATCAGTGTGAAATATTGTTGTTATTAAAAAAGATCCTCTTACCTAATAGTTCTTTTGTTTAATGGAGGATAATTTTGTTTGTCCCATATGGCTTCATCTGTTTTGGTCGTATCAACATAGAAAATTAGCAAGTCTGTGAAGTGATCCTTACAGCAAAGGATATTTACTCTATGAATTTATTCTAATTCTTTTACAGGAACTATTGTTCGACGGCATCGGATTCCACTTCCACCTCCTCATGAAGATCAGTTCTATACTATAGATCATTTTAATATCAACATAGAAGTAATCCTTTATGCCCGAAAATATAAGATTATAGATTGTGACCAGTTTACAAAAAAATTCCTGAGGAAGATGGGAGTTAGATTAAATCCTCCCGCAGGTCGTCCAGATGACCCATACACCAAAGAGCGACAAAAGGTCAGATGAGGCCGTAATAGAGAAAACTTGGTTTTAATAGAACTGCCATTGCTATTAGTAATATGCATTATATAAAATATTTCTCTAATAGAAAATAGCAAAGTAGCTATTTCAACATAATAAATCCTAAGAAAAAACTAACTTTTAAAAATTTTATTATATGGCTCATTGTACTAACTTAGTGAAGTTCAAAATATAACTGATTTTCTCCTGATGTGTTCACACATCTTTTGAAACAAACCAAAATTAATTGTTAAAAATAAAACAAACCTTTCAGTATTAAACCAAAAAGAAAAAAAAAATGGACCTATTATATGTTCTACTTACGGTTTTGCTTGACCTAAATTAATGATAATAAACACTTTTAAAACGTTTAAAGGAAGATCTAATTGGAATTGTGTTTCAAGCACATCCATGGCTTCCTGCAGACTCACTTGGTCTATTCATATGTCTGTCTTTCATGTCTACTCCACATGCTAGTAACAGCCCTTTGCGTATATAAAGCAAATTCTTCTGCCACACAGAACACAGCATTCTGCAGTTTTAAGACTTGTGAGGTTTTATTTGAAGGCAGTTCCCTCTTCCATGAGTATATGGAAACACATACAGGCCTCCTCCAAAAATCTCACTCACTGCTCCTGGATGCTATGTGGATTTCCCTCTGCAAGATTTGGGGTCTTTTCTCTGGGAATTGTAGTGGGAGTGATGTTTTCTGTAGGGAATAATGACAGTTTCTTCCAGTTCTGTTTTTCTTGAATAATATGAGTGCAGATGGCACTGTATTTTTCTCTTGACCTGACTGTTAGGACTGTTGGCGCTCGATATGCAGCCTGTTGTTGTAGATCCTGCCTAATACTCTGAAAACAACAAATACTCCATGTGTCGGTTGCATTCAACTTAATCCTATTGAGAAAACTGCTGCAGCTCTCAGCAGCAAAAATGGAAGGTAATTATGACTGAGATGTGTAGGACAATTTGCATATCTCTGAGGCACTCTCAGGCCAACATGCTGATTTCACTTCATTGATGCTTTTAGGCTTTTTGCAGTCCCCCATTGAAAAGTAATATTTGTAGTACATCTCCTGGTTCTGCATAGTGGTGACTCAGGGTAGCCATGGGTTCCTTTTCCCTTACTGAGGCCTTGTAGGTAACAGGTGTGTATTGACACATGCTGACTTGTCTTGATATTGTCAGACTGTCAACATTACATATGATACTGTGTAACCTGCTTAGCTTTTTTTTTTTACGGGGACCCCCCCCCCCCCCCCCCAAACATTCAAATACTGCACATATGTGTGCCTAAAGAGAATGGAGGAGGGGAAAAAGGTTTGTGAAATGAGAGCATCAGAGGACCAAAAATTACTGAAATCTATGTCTTAGTATTCTCAGTTGTTGAGAAATTACAGAAAAGTTATTTAGCAAATTCTGGCTGCTTTATGCTCTCACTTTCCTGTGACAAATTTGTGGAAGGTAATTTTTTTATTTATTTAGGGTGGATTGCTCTGGACTGTTTTGAGCAAAATTAAATCGTTTTGCACCAGACTCTTAATAGATGGCCAGAAAATGAAGGTGTGGAGGAAAGTAAGGAATGCGATGAGATAGGAAATGACATCAATGAAAAATGTAGCAGACTCCTTAGATTCATATTTCTGTATTGTTGGAGGCGATATCCCGTGGATGCTGTTATCTGGCTCTATTTGGTTGCTCGTTGCATCTTCAAGGGTCAGGAAGGAGGAAAGATGGTACTGGGAAGGTAAATAACTGGGTGGTAGCATATGAGCATGATGATGCCTGAAATGGAAGGAGTGCTGCAGATCAGCAGGGACCTTGGCAGGCAAAACTTAGTTCTGCTCTCCTTATTTTAAAATTTGATGCTCTGAACGAGCCTTTTCCCTCTCAGATTTTTAAGGCCAGAAATCATGTCAGTGGGTAGATATAAATATAGACAATGATATTAGCTGCCCAGAGTCAACAGTTCTTTCTGTTAAGATAGTTCAGCTTACATCATCTCATTGAGGTCTGTCACCATTCTTCTTTGAAAACAATTTTGTAAAATTTTGTGGGTGAGAGGGACTGTGTTGCCCCTTTAACTGATTTTGGACATGATGCATTTTGACTTGGGGAAAAACACCCAGTCAGGTCACCATTTATGTATGTGACTGTAACTAACAGTATGTAAATGCAGTCCTTGGGTTGAATCATCATCCTGGAATCTGATTTATTGTAGTATTACTGGTTTTGCAGCAACCATGACTGTAGATAGCATCTTGTCATAAGTCACATCAGCTGGAATATATCTGTAGTTGGAGATTTGCTATTCCTTTTCAGACCTATGGGTGTATGTTGAGAGAAGAACACACATAGCCAGTACCTGCCAACTGTATGACATGAAGCAAAAGTTAAGAATCTATGTTTTAAAGCTAAAAGAAAGAAAACATGAAAGGGAAAGGAAATGATTAATTCTTTATACCACATCATCTATAAAAAATACTTTTTAAGGAAGTAAATCAGGAAGGGTGATGCTATTTGGAGTTGTAGTCATCTGATTACTATGGGCAATTTGAAAATATGAGCTGTACTATAAATAATTCAACAATTCTCTGATCCGAAGGACCTTATTGCAAGAAAAACAAGGATCAAAACCAATCCAGAATTCTTTTCATATGTTTTCTGAGGGCACAGCAACCCTGTAAATGGTTCTTTGGTAATGGCATAAATAGTGTTTCATGTATTGTAATTGTGTGGTGTTATTTGAAAATCCTAAAAGCATGTTTTAAGATTAGATGGTACCCTGCAGTTTGGTATCTTGTTTTTAAGAGCAAATAATTAAAAAGGTGTTTCTCTTAATTTCTACTATATCTGCAGATTCTGGATAATATGAAGCCATTGCGTCCTTATGAGCGCATCAACACTTTGAAACAATTTCTGGAGCACGATGGACATGTTTTACGTTTTTTCTGTGTGTGGGATGATCCAGAATCCATGTTTCATGACCCACGGGAACTTGTTCTGCACTATTATTTGTCTGATGATACTATTGATATAAAAGAAATCATACCAGTAAACTCAGGCCGGGATGCAGTTCCACTTTTCCTCAGAAGAGATAAACTTCCAAAGGTGAGGAATGAAAATTTCAGTTTATTTCAATTTCTTCTGCTAATCAAGAAATATTAAATGCCTTGTTTTATAAATCCTGTATTAGGTTTGTAATGACGTTTAGAAAGTGTTGTCAGAGTATTAATCATAATTGCATGATTGAGGTTTTGCACACATATTTGTATAATAATAAGTGATGGAAAAAAAAAAAAACTTTAGGCTTGTCATGCTTAAATTAAAAGAGAGAATTTAGGCAGAAAGAATAACAGAAGTCCAGAAAAGTAATTAATACTGATAGATAAACTAATGTAAAACTGAGGTGAATTCAGATTTGATCCATGACTTCTATTTGGAACCTTTGGAAAAGTCCAGTTTTAGTATTCCATAACATTACGTCTTTGTAGCAAATCTAGGGTGATTTCTTAAAATTGGGGCCTTATGCAAGGCTAGTTAAAATCAATAGGAATCCATGAATAAGCTTCGTCAGGCAGTAATCAGGTGCTTATTTGGGAAGGCTCCTCTTGGAGAAATCTTTAAGGGGTTTGAGTCCTCTGTAACTTACTATGATTATAAAATTAATGAGCTGGATACAATCCTGTATCACTCTGAATAGATCCTGGTGATAGAATAACTCTACCACAGATGGAGTGAAATACGGGGAAATCTTTTCCCTCCTTTCCTTCTAATACTGGTAATCTATTTGTGATGTTATAGATGTAAATGAGATTTTATAGTAAAAAACCACCAGCAAAATATTGCACCTTTCTCAGCTTGTGCATCTGATGTTCTGAGATGCTGATTTAGCAGTGGCTATATTACCAGAACCCTTCTACCACCAGACCACCAGAAAGTGTATGTTGCAATTTTAATGGCTGTCTTTCTCTGAATTCAGTGAAAATTTTGAGAAGGACAGCAGAGGAGATAAGTCAAAGGTTGGGGTGTCAGGGAAGGTGGTAAGACCAAATAACTCACTTTGGTTACCCTGAATCAGCAGTTTGTTCATAATTTTAAGAAATGTAATGTGTTTGTGTATTAAGTTTGATATTACTAGGATAAATTACTATTGTAATTTTGAAACTCACAATAGAAACAAAAATACTAACATTTTTACCAATAGAATCATGCTGACTTGAATCCCCTGTATTTGTGCAGTGGTTAGTGTACAGTAGGACCAACCCTGAGTGGTTCTTTTGCATGTTTTTATAATTATTACCCATCAAAATAATAGCCTTTAGAACAGATGTTGACAATGATGTGCTACTTTGCGTGCGCTAACCTTTGCTTTCTGTTTGCTTCCAAGAAAATGCAGACTTTACTTCTGGATACACAGTAAGATTCTGAATGCTGCTTCTGGCATGCATACTGGCTTTTGATGTATACACTGGCTTTTAGGTTTAGCGTTGTAATCTTACCTTAGAATTTACTAACAAGTCTCCCAAGAAAATACTACAGTAACAGTCTGTAAAAAACCTGCTAATTCTAAGGTAACTGAGTTACTTTTCTTCGCTGTTAACTGTATTTCTTAAGAGTTTGTCTCTTTTCTTGCAGGATGCTCCTAGCGGGCTGTATCAGCCAGGCGCAATCACCAGTCGCACTGTTCTCAATGTGTTTGGAAAGTTAGGAAACAGAGGCCGGTACATTCTGGACAATCGTAAGGTCGGGTGTTATTGAATGCCTCCAGCTGTTGAATGTCTTTATAGTAATTTTTGTAATTTCTGTGGTTGTTATCCTCTGCAACAGAGTTAGTTATAAAATTGTGTTTCCATGGGAGAATAGTGCAAATGAAAACTACTGAGATTTAGTGTATGTAAATTCTGTGTTTGTGAAAGTGATGTAGCTTAGCATGGGGTGAAAAATACTTGCAAATGGGCTATGAGGGTTATATTTTAAATCACACGCACTAAATGACCTAGATTTTAAGAAAGGTTGTGGGATTCTGAGGTTTATAGAGCTGCTATATAAAAGTTTCCTCCTTCATTAGACAGGAGCAGTGCATCAGGAATTTTACAGAGACAGTGACCTGAAAATAGGGGCAGTAATTAATGTTTGGGGAAGGAAGATAATACTATGTGATTGTGATGGATTCACTAAAGAATATTACAGGACAAAGTACGGAATCGGTAAGTAGTGATAATTATACTTTCCTTATGAGCATTTTTACACTTAGTTTGACAGAGCTGTCTTCGAATTTTATTACTGACAAAACATGTTCATTAAAACCTTTAGCAATAACAATCTGTTGTAGGCTGTTAACAGCAAAGCAGTAATTTTGCAGGTGATCCAGAAGGGCTTTTTTATATGTTACGCCATTGAAAACTAACACATAATGTAGATGTTCTGTTCCTAACTGCCTCTATTTTAAAACTAGAATGACAAAATAGTCATATGGATAGGCTGCCATTTCTTCTCCTTTCCTTCCCCCTCCCATTCCAATAGCTGTGTTTGCAGTCAGAAAATAATGAAGAGCATGTAGTGAGTGGGTAAGTAGAATGAGCTAAATTATTCCCCATTATACTATGTTTCATTTTATATGGATGTCAGAATCCTCACATAATAAGATTTTCTGACAAGGCAGTAGTAGTCTATCACATTATTGGTTTTTACAATGCAGCTTTGTGTATTCTGGACCATTAGAGTATGTATCCTGTGAAGTTTCAGTGCTGAATTCTGGAAACATTTAGCAACTATGTCCATAATGGAAAAGCATTTTGGAAATGTATAACAATAGGGGCTTTCATTTATCTGTCTTTGAATTCCCTCAGTCTGACTTGCTAATGGTTCTATTATGTACAACTTCATGCAAAAACGACTTAGTTAATTTCTGGCAGTTCATTCATTCAAAAAGTATAGCTAAGTGTCTGACTGTTCAGAGATGGTTGGAAGAATCCTGCTATGGTCTTTCTCTGACATTGTGAAACAAAACACCTGAGTAGACTATTTCTTTCAGCTTGACTTGTGATCAGATATTGTAGTGTTTGGATCAAAGCTTGTCTGCTGCATTGGGAGAAAGAGATGTTGTAGCACTGCCATTAAAACACTAAATTTCTTAATTGGGAAAACATGACTCTTTAGGACTTTTTAATAATAGCTTGGCATGTCCGTACCAAAATAAATCTTTTCTTATACTAGCCAGTGTGTGAGGAAGCCATATTCAATAACCATAGTATTATCTATAATAACAGTGAGTCTGACTCCAGAGATGCAAAACAGGGGGTTCTTCTCTGAGTATTTCTTCAGCCAAGACCGCTGCCGCTGTTTGGCAGCAATATCCTCTGTCTGAGCAAAATATCCTGGAACAGTGAACAGGGATTTCTTACTCACAGCAGGCAATAAATGAAATGCAGCTGACCATTCTGTATCAACCAAGCAATATAACCAAGCATTACACAAACGCAAAGGCTCTCCCCCTCTTATAACGCTGGCTCAGTAATTACTCGTTATGTCTCTGGACATTAAAGTTAGGTGGTTTACAAATTAGGAGAAGTCAGAAGTTGCTAATGTGCAGAATTCTAGAAAAGTGGGACCATAGGTAGTCTAGTCCATTCCCATTGTTCTGAGGCAGGATAGCATATATGCATAGATGGTCACTGACTGATGTTTGTATAGCCTTTTATCAGTACCCTCCAGCAGAGGAGATTTCTTTGCCTCCTGAGGTATCTTGTCCTAACCTCATAGTTAAAAATGCTGCTAAATAGCTACTCAGAAGCTTGTTTGTGTAAACTGAGAGAGTAACTTTTTTGTCTTACATGTTACTGGACATGGAGAAAAATGGCTCAGTATCCTCTTTTTATAACAACCTTGTACATATTTGAACACTATTCCAATACACTGTCTTACCAATCTACCCTCCCCCCAGGCCATTTGCTGCTAGGGGAAACCTTTCAGTCTTTCCCCATAGTCCATTTTTTTATATCTGTGATAATTTTTATGGTTTTTCTCAGTGCTCTCTCCAGTTTTTCTGCCTCCTTAACACATAACACACAAAGATGTGCTCTAGCTGAGACCTTCAGGAAACTGGGAAGCATTTTGCACATATCCTTAAGGATACATGATGGCAGAGACTCTGGCTCACACGAAAAAACCATCCATCTTGATGCAGCCTGTCTTGTTCAGAGAAAACACACGCTTCCTTAGAGGTAAAAGATTCTCACAATTTGCTGTGAAATTCTTCCTTGCTTCCCCATCAGGATTAAAATAAATGTAGGTGTGACTTTTTAACTAGAAGGGACTAGGAGTAAAATCAAGGTAGTTTTTAGCTTAGAAGCAGGCTTTGAAAAGGTGAGGTTTCACCATTTATTCTTAGTGAGTTAGAAATTTTGTTTGTGTCTGGTGGACATACAAGGTACTCTCAGTGGGCTCAGTCCACAAAGTGCCCGGCATTCTGCTTCCATCCAATTAAACACTGAAACGTGCTTAATTGCAGTTTGAGTCCAGGGAGACCATTTACTTAAGTAAAAGTAAGCAAGTGGATAAATTAGTTCTTAAATCAAGGCACAGTGCTCAGCACCTCATGGTATCAATCCAGCTGTTTGTTACTGTGTTTTCACATTACTTCAATTTATACTCTTCTGCCAAAGCCATTAAAGAGGCCAACATTTATTTTTGACTCTGCAGTTTCAGTAGTAGTTGTTTTCTGGTGGAATTTGCTCTTTAGGAGAATTAAGGGCAGCTTAGATTTCCCTTGAAGTGGGTGATTATGATATCTGATATATTTCCAGTGTTGGGTTTGCCTGTTTTACTCTTTATACTGTTTGTGAAAAGCAAAGGAGAGCTTTTCCACGGGTAAACAGTAGCTAATGCCCTTCAATAGGAAGCTAATGACATTACTGTCATCTAGCAATGCTATGAATACAAGAGAAAAAGTGCCTTAATGTGTGATATTATCTGTCCAGACTTGCTAGTGTAGCCTCAGAGGAGGAGAAAAATATGCTATAGCCATGTAGGTGTTATGGTCAGCCAGCTGAAACGTAAAATATACTGATGTGCAGTGGGGAGAAGCTGATACTCATTCTTCTCACTAAATACAGTACCTTAGCACAGAGTTGAGTATAAAGTGTAGAGTTGAGTATCAAGTGTTCTTTTTTAAATAACAGATTGTTCTTGAAGGAACAAAACCAGTAAAATCTGGTTTCCTACTGATTTTTATTCAATGTCTCAGCACCTCCCAAGCCTGTCTGTTATGCCTTTTCGCAGCACCCTGTGATTCCTCTCCTGTCCCAGCTCTCCTCGCTCTCCCACCCCCTCATTTCTCAGGCTCCCTCTCTGACCTGCTGCCTGGGCAGAGCAGCGTGCGGGGTGATCAGCTGGCCAGTACATGTGTGCTTTTGGCCAGGCAGCTGTTGCTGGATAACAGCTGACTTCTTACTTTTCCCTCAGTGGGGGCATTAAAGCCTGCTGCCAATTTTCAGTAGACTCATCCGAGATCAGAGTCTCTGTGGCGTCTAACCTCTCCACTACATGTGGTGGAGACTGAGCAGCAGCTTCTAAATATACTTGTGCATTTACAGATGCCTTTTTTCCTTAGGTAACTGGAATAATCATGAAGACAGACTCTGTAAAAGGAGATTTTCTATGAATCAGTGAACACTGTCATGTTGTAGCTACATGGATGGTTCTGTGAGCATTAGATTTTCCTTAATCCTGCATGTAAAAGTTGTGAAGGTGGTGGTATTGCCTTCTTATTTTACTTCTTACCTAAATTGTGAAACATACTCTCATAAAAACCAGGTCTCAGCTGTTTGTTATACATCTCCTCTTATGTATAGGGATCATCATGTTAAAATGTCATCCCTCCGGGTTATTACCACCTCTTATATTGTTGAAGGCTAGTGGGATTTCTCTCTCCTGTTCTTGGCTGTAATGCTTAGAGGTGTCTGTCCTCGTCCTCTGAAGGTGGAATTTCTTGCGTGCCTGTTATATACTGATATTCAGTATGGTTATCACTGTAATCCAAAATACGTAGCACTTGACTCTTCCTTGAAAATGGTTTTATCTAACACGAGGGGTTTCCTACAGTTCTTTGACTGAGGGCAGAAGGAAATCTTATGATGTATACCAAAATCTTAAAGTCTATATTGAAACTAAAAGCAGACAAGCCTATTCAAGCTGGTTTAATGCTGCCTCTGTGGCAACAAGTTCTTGTTGAGGAGTTTAGTTTTTCTTAAGAACGCTATGCTATCTTCAGTTTGTTTATATGCTAAAGATGTTAAAAATGCTAAAGCTGGAGTTGTTTTGTTTCTTGCTGTTACCGATGCTTTTTCAACTCTCACTCAGATTTTGATATCGTGAGAAAAAGTTGCTAGTATGTGGTATGTTTGATATACTAGGTGAAATAAATCCCCTAGAGCCAGCCCATCTCCTGCTGGGCATCAATTGATGCAGTAACAAGGGGTGAAATTGTCCATGGGAGAAATACCTGTGCTATTCTTTCTGGAAGTAGAAATTTGTAGTCCCGGACTTTCAGTTTATCCTCTACCCACTGTAGATTCACACTGAAAATGGTACAGCCTGGAAGAAGAGAGCATTGATTCTTTTTCCAGACTGGACAGAGGTAATTTTCTTAAGAAGCAGTGATAACCTTGTGAGGAGTGCATTTTATGTGTAAGTGCAAGTTGTCTGTCTGATTCTACCCCACCGGTGTGTGGCAGAGCTAAGGTGAAACGAGATTTGAGCTTGGGTATGGCTATTAGTCTACTGCACCTAGTGGGGCTGTTCAAATGTTGCAGAAACAGGTTTTTAACTAGTTTCATAAACTGTATTTCTGCATGGCAGTTTCTTTCTGATTGTCCTTACTCACAGGAGAGAATCTGAATACATAATCCTTTAAAATCCTGGAAGCTGTAGGTGGCACGAGGCTGGATGTTTGCGTTGCTCTCTGTAGTGAATCTGAATGAAGTAAGGTCATTTTACTTTGGGAAAGGATGGGAACCAAAGCGCCAGACTTCTCTTTGGACTTTGTTTACTCCAGTCTTGGGCTGTGAGGGATTTAATGTTCTCTGGGGCTAACACAATATTCCTCTTTATTTGTAGTTTCCTTCTAGTTTATAAATCTAATTTTCGTCCACATGTACTAAAGTACGTACAAAGGGAAATGCTTTAGGATTTCTTAATGAATGCCTTATGCGTGAGTGCTAATGTGCATGCACTGTGACCTGCGTGGAAACACATCAGCTTGTCTTTTGAGTTTATCAGTTCCAACTGCCCGTCCTGGCTTCCCCAGCTCTTCTGGCAGGAAGCGCGTTGTTAGCTGCAACCCTGCAAAGAGACGGGCTTCGTTTCTGCGGCTGTACACTGTTACAGACCTCCGGACTTGGAGGGAGAAATTATTAGTGCCGATTAACTTACTGAATAATTAAAAAAAAAAAAATTGTTAAGGATGATAAAGAGAGTCAAGACCCTAATTAGAAGCACGGGAGCTGCGGGCCCCA
>JAVJGI010000014.1:81385358-81404173 GCA_035590275.1 Ibycter americanus
CGGTGGCGCCATCCCTGGGGGCGGGGCTGTTCCTCCCGCCCCCCCCGCAGCTCGGCTTCCAGCGCCCCTGCCTGTCGTCACGGCAACGGCGTGGCTAAGGGATGTAACGTGGCGCACTGCAAATGGCGCCAGAGGCAATTTTGGCACAAACAGGGTCTGGAAAACAGTATTTCGGTGCATCTTTAGGTACATACGTGCTCTTTTATGGTAAGCTTGCTGTGAAAATTTCTGAATGGAATTTCTTTTGCGTAGGGGCTCGGCCTTTGTACTTCTGAATCACAGAAGGGGCACGTGCATTTTTTATGGAGAAAAATGCTGGCATGATTTTTGCAAAACCCCCTTTCAGCTGGTTCAGGTGAAGGTATTTGCTTTTCAGAGCATATTTGTCCAAGAGGTAAAGGCCAAAGGAGATCTCATTGTGTTTTCAAGTCAAAGAAAAACTCTGACATCTGATGACATCTAAATGCTTTCTATATTTTTCAATCTCATACTGCTGTTAGGCAAGTCAAGATTTTAAGAAAGTACGTTGCTTTGATCTTCTGATACAGCCATGTTTAAAACATTTTAATCACAAACCAATTCAGAAAATGTTCCAAGTGACAACAGTTTTGTCATTCTTGTCTATTTGCACTGAAACCCATGGTACGCATTTAGGTTATTCATCTCTCTTCAGTTCTGGGTAGAAAAGGTAAATTTTTTAAAATATTTTACAGGATCCACTTTTATACACCGGCCACTTAAATCACCTTTTGCCCCCTAGGCTGTGGTTTGTGATCCATCTTCCAGTTTGCCTCGTGTGTTTCTCTTTCAATTACTATCCCAGCCAGCTCTCCCTTCTTCAGGGTAACATCTCCAGCCCACCCAGGCGTGGAGGCGATGCCGCTCCACGCAGGCAGTGCTGTGCCACTTGGCTCTGACCTACATATTGCATCCGTGTTGGTGCAGGAAGGGCTCTGCAGGTTGTGGGGGACAGCAAGCTGGGCTTGGTGCCACAGCAAAGAGGACCAGCTGCAGCGCGGGCTGCCCAAAACTCAAGGAAGTGACTGTCCCCCTCTGCTCAGCACTTGTTAGACCTCATCAAGTTACTGTGTCCCCTTTTGGGTCTGCCAGGAGAGGAAGGACATGGACCAGCCAGTGCGAGGTCAGGTGGGGCCCCAGGACGGTCAGGGTTGAGGAACACATCCCGGAGAGCAGGGCTTGCTCAGCCTGGGAAGGGCCCTGAGTGGCTGCCAGCCCGTACCCATGGGGAGGTGGCTGAGACAAGGCAGCCTGGCTCTTTACAGGGGTGTGTGGCAGGAGGGCATGAGACAACATGCATAAGTGGAAACAAGAGGCTCAGAGTTGGGCATCAGGAAGTACTTTGCTACCAGGGCAGCCTGTGCAGGCTCCATCCTGGAAGGTGTCAAGTCCTAACTGAACACAGACCTGAGCAGCCTACTCTGGCCTGGGGCTGACCCTCCTGAGCAGGAGACCACACTAGAGACCTCCTGAGGTCCCATCCAACCTGGATTATCCTGTATTCCTATGATTTATGTCTTCATTTGCCTCAGGTCTGCCCATTTACTTTCTCCCATATACAAGTTACTTTTTTCCTCTCACCTTTTCCATTTTCCATTAACCTTATTTAAGCAGCAGACGGTATTACTCTGTTGAAGTTTTATGTGAACCCCACTGGCAGCTGGAAGCTGTGTTGCAGCAGGAGAGCAGTGCAGGGAAGCAAAGGGGCCAAATGGTACAGTAAGATTTTCACCAAGAGAGGAGTAAGGAGGGACCATAGAGCAGCAGGGCTTTTGGGAGCAACTGCTATGGGAAGTGAGTGCAAGTCCTTGACCAGTCGTGTGTCTGCTAAGTTAGGAGAGCTCCTGCTGTGCATCTGGGATAGTCAGGGCCATTGATTGCTGCGAATAAAGACTTGAGACTGAGGAAAATGAGGAAAAGCAAAGCTTCCAAAACTCTGTATAAAGTAAGGTGTGGACTGAAGCTATGGGCTTCAATGTACCAAATTCTTCTCAAATATGTATGATTTAAATAATGAATAAAATTTTATTTATTTATGTATTTATTTTCCTCTGGCAAAAAGCAGAGGGCAGGAAACTCATAAGCCAAGTATTTACTTAATCATGTTGTCTCAAAGGATAAAACTGAAAAATTAATTTAGAATTGCTAATTTATTATTTTATCCCATTTTGAAACTATGTTTGTCTTTCCTTTCGCCTGTGTGTCTTAATGATATTTGTCAAACATTTTAAGATTATAGATGAAGTCCTGAAACCCTTGAAGAAACGATGATTTTGCTATTGGTTTCTACAGAGTTATTCTACACTGTAAGAGTAGGAAGGATCCTGGTTTGACTTTGATCAGTGCTCTGTTACAGAAATAGGCTAATAAGTATTCATATTGGAAGTTTAAATCCTTAGTAGAATGGCTTCATCAGAACAGTAATAAGTAAGTCTTGCTGTCTTTGTTGTAGAGGATTTCACCCCAGTTCCATATAAGGCTCCACCACCTCCAAAACAAAAAAAAACATTTCCTCCTTATACTGGATTTGGTTCCGAAGAGGATTCTCTGTGCTCCTGTATGGGTCTGCTTCTGAAGCCTCCCCAAAAAGATTTCAAGAAATTCATGGAGAAAGACAGGTATTTCAGTGAAAAATAATTCCAGTTTATTTAACTATGTCTTTTCATGAAGATGGTAAATGTTAAATAGGGCTGTCATTTTTTCAGCAAAATAAAGTGCTCATCAGACTTATAAGGGACAAGTGCACCAGGACTGGTTTAGTGACATGGTACTCTAATATTCTCCGAACTCAGTAAAATTTTCTTTTGAGAAGGCAAAT
This sequence comes from Ibycter americanus, assembly GCA_035590275.1. Lineage (NCBI taxonomy): Eukaryota > Metazoa > Chordata > Aves > Falconiformes > Falconidae > Ibycter > Ibycter americanus. Next base: position 81,388,195 of record JAVJGI010000014.1, read on the forward strand.
ATTCTGATCCTCCGATCACCTACCTCCTTCCCTTCTGCTGTCTTCAGTGGGGGTTTGATGGAAGTCTTAGTCCAGGAATTGGTCAGGAATTTTGTATGCTTCAGCAGTCCAACACTGATTTGTTTTTCTGTTTGACTTTCTGGCATTGACTTGTTTTGTCTGCTGAATTTCATGCAGTTTACTATAGCTGTATTAAAACATTAACTTTTTCCTTTCCATTATGAAATGGTTTGTCAGACAGTGGTTGTTGAAGCCTAAGCAGAATGCAAGGTCACGTGCTAGAGATTCACCTGTAGAACCTCCCTAAAAGAAGAAAGCTATTAGCAAAAGGCTTGGGAATGTATTGATAGTATATATATAGTGGTGCAATAAAACATTTACAACATGATCACTGAACAAATATCCAACTAGTAACATCATCTGGTGGGCCTGATTTTGTGGAGATAATCCTAGTATGTATTGCTATTCAGAATTTGATTTGAATATATACCTACCTATATGTGTTCTTCCTTCATAAATTTTCTGGAATTAATACAAATTCATTCCAGACCTGTGGCAGAGAAGTAATTTTCTCCTGAAAATGATTCTTTTCTATCTGACTGACTGTAGCTGGTTCTGTTAATTTAAGCTGAAAATGGTTTTTGACAAAGTAGGGAATCTTACACCATTTCCCTTCTTGGTCCAGGAATAACACACTTAATGTATGTTACGAAACTCAGGAGAATGCATCTCTCAGTGCTGAAAACTTTTTTCATACTCTGTTTTTTATTTCTTGCCTCTTTGCTTTTTAGAAGTGGCATGGAAAGTAACATACTGCGCTTTCTTGCAAAACTCACCCCAGATAGTCCTGTTGACAAAGATCGGAAATTTATTATTTCCTACTTCCTGAGTGATGACACCATTTCAGTTTTTGAACAAACACAGCAAAACACAGGTAAGATGTAGTAATGTCTTGCAATCAGTCCCAGTTGCCCTGCTCATTTGATTAGAGTTTACAGTAAACATTGTGGCCAGACTCAGCACTAGCAGAAGCAGGGATATGGATTTTATAATGCAATGGGAATTACATCAGCAGGTCTACTGCATTATCTTGCATAGCTGTATGTCACATTAATTTATAACCTTCATCACTCAGAATAGCTCTGTTCATTGTATGACAGTACTTCACAGTATCCTTTTGGAAGTGGAAGTTTAATGTGTTAAAACTTTTATTACATTTTAATTTGCAACTCTGGCCTTTAAACATTTGCTTTTGTAGTAGATAACACAGAGGAATTGTATTGTAACTGATGATAAATAGGGACAGGAAATGTAAGACATCAAGAATGAAAGAGTAAATGCTTTATTTTGCAAGATTGTGTTATGGTGTTATGAAACCTATACAGCATCCATTGTATAGAAGCAGCTCATGAAAGCAAAACAGCTGTAATATTTTTAACATACTTTAACATTAATCATGTAGTGTTGAGCATCTGAAGAGTGAAGATTGCCCTGTGCTAGTATCTGGTCTGTGTATGTACGTGTGTGTGTATAATACTGAATTGAATTTCAAGAGCCAGACTACCCATGTTTAAGTGACAAATGCTTTGTTACTTGTCAATTGCTTTATCACATTTATCCTATTGCTGGAGCATGGTCACCCAATGTTGTCATGGTTAAATTCTTTTGACTACTGTTGTCTGTTGTAGGCTACCTCCAACTGAGGATATGAAAGGTTTTGTGATTTTCAAGCATCTTTTTATTTCCTTGGAGTGTCTTGCACATGGATGGAAGGACAGAGCACTGGAAAGGGTGTCAGAAAGTCAGTAACTCAGAGAGATAGGGAAGCCTTGGCTAAGGGTGATCTCGTTGAGAGATTAGTGTATTTCTGTGAAGCCCACAAAACAACTGCAGCAACAGTTTCAGAGCAGTTAACATCCAGAAGTGCTGTGGCATCTCTCAACATGTGCAGCTGAAAGACTGACTCTGATAAAATCATAGAGAGAAAAAAATCAGGAAATCACGTTCTTTCACAGAAAAGGAAAAAAGAGTAATAGAAGGTTTCCTTAGTTATCATGTTAGGTTCTTGTGGAACCTTGTGACTAGCTCTTTTGATACTGCTTGTATTGCCCTATATCAGCTTCTTGGCATAGAGTAGCTTAGCATGGTATTTCAGGTGCACCCTGCAATGGGGACCAGCTCACTGTGCTCAGTACTGACCTATCTGGTACTCCCAGCTCACTATCTAGAGCAAAGACTGTCCTAGGGGGACTGTTCACTCCCCTTTGCTTCAGGCTCTGGTTCCAGCCGTTGACTTTCTGAGGTCCAGTTATTCAGCTTACAGTTAAAGACTAAGTACTCTTGCAGCCCCACATTTAAGCCTTTACTGAAAATGATTTCTGATGTTAATACTTTTCAGACCTATGATGAACATCACATCCATAAGAAATGAAGGTGTAGTGAATGTCTAGACCCTTCTGTATTCCTAGAGAACTCTTTTCTGTGCCAGTGGTGCTGCTAAGTCATTTAGAGTGCCCTGCACGTGAGTAGGTTTTTGGGAAGGCCTGAGCCTTTTCAATGCCAAGAACTTCTAATGGCATTTCTTCTTGTGGCCAACTATATTATGAATGCATAAATAGGGACCTCAGCCCCAACTACAATACAAGCAATTCTCTGAGAAATATGTTGAAAATGTGTAGAGTACCTGCCTAGGCTTCAATGAGAATTTCCAGTTAGCCCCGCTCCACTGCAGCATCAAGATATAGCACTGTCTGTGGCAGCAGTGACCTGTCATCATTATTTTACGAGTTTCCTGCCATCCAGTGGCCTGTAATTTATGCAACTTCTTTTATTACAGCTAAATACACATACAGTTACATAGATATTTATTGTGTAACACTGCTGTGAGGCTCAAAATCATCTCAGTTCTCCACTAGCAAATTACATGTTTGATTGGCATTCTTTATGTCCGGAGACATAAGGGATGCTAAGGGTACAGCTGCACTGTTACATTAAAGAAGTCAAGGGAACAGTTTGATTCTTGGACCCCAATCATATGTATTGTCTGTTCTGTCACTGCTGGTTCTCCTTTGCACCATTGCAAATAGACAAGGCCCCACAGAGCCTGGGACCCCTCCTGGTGGATGCTGAACTCCAGAAAACTCTCCTGCAAGGCAGTAAGGGCAGAGCTGCACTAGGTTTGGCTTGCTCCACCGTTATCAGTCATCTAACACTATCCCAGGAGGTTTTGCACACTCAAAAATTCAGATCCTTCTGCCACATCCAAGGGCTGCAATACATACCCTCAATTTTGTGCTGTAAAACACCGCTCTGTTGGACTGCAGCACAGCCCTCACATACTTTCAAACAGTTTGAACAAACAAAAATAATAGCTGTGTCTTTAGACCCCAGATTCATCCCATAGCACCCAGAGCAGAGCCAGAGTCACACACTGTGCAGTGTAGATGTGGTCAGTTGGTCAGGCTCTAAACAGCATGGGGCCAGAGGTTGCTTCCTGGCTACCTTTTATTTTGGAATGAGAATATATGCTGGGATTGCAGCTGGGAGCCCGTTGAACACTGCTAGTCAAACAAAATGAGAAACAGTATATGAGCAAGTTTGCATACCAACAATAACAAATGCTTTAAGATGCATATGAAAGGCAAGTATCTGTAAATGGCTTTTAAACTTCCCTGGGATGTTAAAGTGGATGGAGTAGCTGACTTTCAGAAGTGGTAGAAAGGTGAAGTGGAAGGATGTGGCTAAGAACTGGCCATTGGAGGGTTTAGTGAGAACAGCTTTGAAGAAGCAGGATAAGAAGTAGGGATGGGGAGGGGGTGGCAGAGCAGCAGTTGGAAAGAAGCCTGGGACTGCAGAGATTTCTGTTCCCACTTTCCTTCTTTCTTCTCCCTTTCTCTTCTTTCTCTCTATCCCTCCCTCATTTTAGTCATGTCTGAAGGAAAAGGGAACAGGTTTCTTTGAGGTTAAGAATGAGGCGGCTTTGCGAGGGTCAGATAAAAGTGGCTAGAAAAAAAGGATTAAGGCATGCAAAACAGGAGCAAGAAGAACATTCCTGTGTGAGAAGGAATAGTGTTGAAGTGGATAGGATGGGAGAAGAGTAAGTTTGAGCACATCTTAGAGAGGCAATGAGTTAAAACAGTAAATGAGTCCCAAAATAACAGCTTGACTGTCCCCTTTGTGCACAGGTTGAAAGGGCTATTTTTTCCTTTTTATTTGCATGAATTGATACAAATCAGCAAGTAAAAATGTTTCAAATCTCAGTCCTAAGATGGAAGTAATAAGTTGCTCTTACTTTTCTCAGACCAACAACCTAAAGGTTGCAGAGAAGTTCTTCAAGTTATTAGTTAACACTGTGAAACTGTATTTGAAATGCACAGGGCTGGACATCTTGAAGCACTTGTTGAGATGGGGGTCAAAGCATGAGAACTTTGGCTCCCCATGCAGAAGATCACAACCCCTTTTTTACTCAGTGTAAGACCAAGCCAACAGCTGTACAAACACCTGCAAAGTCTGATCTGATCTTAATGGAAGAGAGTCTTTGGTTGTGGTGTTTATTTTGTGCTTTGAGCCTGGCTCCTGTAGATTTCCATCAAAATTTCTCATCAGGTTTCAGTGTAAAACCTCTAACCTAATGAGATATTTTGGACTGTTTTTCTTTATAACACTTGAAATGTACTAATCTATAATGTTTAAAAAACAATTACGGGACAAAGATATTAAGGTAAGTTTCCAATCTAAGTGCACAATTGCAGGGATATAGAGACAAGAGTGAAGTTCCAATCTTACAAAGACCAGTTCTGTTTAAATATTACAGACAATTGCCAGGATTATATAGCCTAAAATTTCATATTTGTTTTAATAGCTAGGTGAAAAGGACTGTGTTGAGATTAGAGTTACATTAGTGCTTTGAATTGTTTTTTGATTCAAGCTAGATCCGACCATTACCACAGTGTATTTTTTGTCCTTCGCTTTTACGGTGCTAGTAAAGCAATTAAGACAGATGTCTGCTCCAAACTCTGGTTTAAGAAGTAACTCTGGTTTCACATTTATTTATAATTTTGACTATAAAAGGCATTTTATTACACTGTTCATCAGCCTTTTATTGGACTTGCATCACTACCTAATATGTAAGATGTCATTAAACGTTACTAAAGTATGCTTTTTAGCTTTTGGCTTGGAAGCTGAAATATAAACAGGAAACAAACCCCAGGCACTCCAGAGTTGTTGTAGGGCACATGTCCTGACAAAACTAAGCATGTGACAGAATGTTTTCTAGAAAGCTTGACACATGCAATGCAATCTTGCGGTACACCAGAAGATAGTACTAGAAAGTGAAATACTCCTTTTCGTATCTACATATCCTTGAGCACCACGTGCAGTTTCCAGTGGCACAAATAAAATCATTACGATGTGAAAAGAAAGAATGTGACGTACACAGCTCACAAATAAAATAACAGATCACAATTAAATTGCATTGGCAGAACAGTATGTGGAAGATAGTGTCATGTAACTCCTACTTTTTTTTAATTCAAAGCCCCTTAAAACTAAGTTAGAATTAGAGCACACCATAATTCATGATCTTTGTAGAACTGTGCTATCCAAAGTTGTGAATATTTTTTTTCTTTTTTGCTTTAACAGTTCAAAGATGATTGCCTGCATCTTACATTTTCACCTTAATGTTTCTCAAGGTCAGTCCCAAGGCTGGCAACAGGGTTATGGGAATGATTTGAAGAGGCACATTTCTGTCCCATTTTAAAGAAAAGAGAAAAAGGGAAAGTGTTTGGCAGGCATTCAAATGAGACATGTCACAGAATATGCACAATGTAACTGTTGCTGTGGACACTGGCAGAGACAGTTTTTAGCAATGAGAGGGAGGGGAAGAGTATATTGTGAGACAAGAAACTCAAGGATGAACACTGATATTTAAATACAAATCAGCTGGTTTGGGGTGTCTTTTGAGTTTTCTTTTGTGTTCCCCCCTCCAAGTAAGGCCACAATTAATTATTTACAATTCTATTCCCATAGGGATACTTGGTGGGAAGTTCTTGGAAAGAGGTCGCATTAAGAAGCCAGGGCAGGAGCTCTTTAAGAGTGAGCCATCTGAATACTTCAAGGCTCAGAATCTGTTTGTTGGCGCCAGAGTTTGTTTCCATGGTCACAACTTTCTTTTGGTGGATGCCGATGAGTACACGTTCAACTACATGGAGAAGCATGCAAATGAGGTGAAGCAGGCTCTTGTTATTTTCTATTATCTTTAAGGACTATACCTTATCCATATATTTTTCAGCATTATTTATGCCTAGTTACTTCACCTGAAGTTCACAGCCCAATGCTCTCTGTCTAGCAATGGATTTAGAAGGTGCTTGCTAGGGAGTGCATGCCAGCCTGGCCACTCTTTACCATCCATTCCCCTTCTACTTTCTCATTATCCACTCTTACTGCATTAGAGGTTGTTAGACAGTATATCCCTGCCTATTCCTTCTTGAGACTGTTTATGGACCTCTTGTCCCTGAATTGATCTAACTTTTGTTGAACCTACAGATAACTGTCTGCTTCCACAGCTTTCTGTGGCAGCAAGTTGAAAAGTTCACTGCCTGCTATGTAAAAAAAAAAACCAAACAAAAAAGTATGATAGAAGAAGTATCTTTTATCTGTTTTAAACCAACTCCCACTAGTTTCAATGCCAGTTCTAGTGTTCTGCGGTTTGATGAAGGTCCTCATTTGCTTTATGCACCACCTTCATAATTTTGTAAATCTCAGACATTCTTCCCTCTCAGCCTAATCCTATCCAGTTAAGAATCTCACCCTTTTCAGTCTGTCCTTGCAAGACAACTGTGAGACGCAGAGACTGGAACAGTGCACAGTTAAGATGTGGGTCTATCCAATTTAGTCTTACTGATGAAGTTATTTTATTCTCTGATTTGATTTTTTGGGTTCATACATATTTATCTGCCAAAACATTTCTCTTGTGATATTAGAAATTCATATCACAGTCAGGAATTCAAGCTAACCATTTATACTGAGCTTCACTATCTTTTGGTGTTGCTTTCAGAGGGGAGAGCAACAATAGAGAGCTGGGGTGCCTCTGCTGTTGTATGCTTTATGCTACCAGTCATTACACAAATGGCTGGTAAATAAGCCCTCATTCCCCAAAGCCGGGAAGGTATCCAATAGGAAGAAATTGATTGTCCTATAGCAATTGTCACAGAGGTCAAAAAAGAAAGGATACAGGGATGGAGAACCACAGAATTGTCACAGAGCTTTTGTGGGATTTTTTCTTGGTTTGGTAAGAAATGTAGATTACTATTTCTTTTTATGATGCAGTTTGTGCTGCAATATTTGAATAAATGTACCCTAGTATACTTGGAAATTCCTGTTATGTGCAGCTCTGACCCATTCACTGTGAAAGGCAGCTCAGGAGTCAAGACATTTTTGCCTCACAACCCCTATTCTGGATTGTTCCTCGATCACAGTGTGTTCTTGAACATCAACCTTAGGACTAGACTGTGGTCTGAGGACTTTGGTGTAGTGCATATGCTTCATAGCTCATGGTGGGCCGGCAGCATGACTTGTGCCTTCAGCAGACCTTCTCCAGAGCTGCCCTTTAGCTTAGGCTTGCTGAGAGCACACCTAGGGAAAATATCCAAGCGGGTTTATCAAGCTATGGTCCTGTCCTCTGCCCATTTGTCATCCACCTTTTGTGGATGGAGTAGGGAGAAGGTTCTTGGTGCAAGCTTTTATTTGTTCCATGCCTGCTGGCTCACCAAAGTGAGTGAACCTGCAGGACTCCCAAGGTGCCGGTAGGCCTAGAGCAGTCTTGGAGACTGCGAGTCTCAATGTCATTGTGCTGCTGAGGCAGAGGTAGATGCGACCTGACCCTGTGCTGCCTTTGGGCCACACGTGCTGTTCTCACTCAAATGAAAACAGCAGAACTGTGTGATTTCTTTGTAAATGAATGTGGAATTAGCACCACCTGCCTTCCCTGGAATAATGAGGACGGTCTGCAAAATGCTTATTGATATAAAATGCTACAACTGCTAAATGCTTTAAGCAGGAAAATGTAAAGCTCTATACGTTATGTTTTCTTACTGCTGGATTGGTTCTCCTCCCAGTAGAATCAAAACCAAAGCTATTCTCCAAAATGCAGTTCATCATTAGATTGTAAATGTTCTTTGGAACTGCTGTTTGCATTGATTATCTTGTGTCAAACAGGTGAGATCTTAGTTTTCCAGACTGAATGATCGTATCAAAATAAAATCTGCAGAATGGGAAGACACAACACTAAAAATACTTCTTTAAAGTGAATTTTGAAATGTTCTTTGCACAGTTAGGATTTTAAAACAGCTGGTAGAAAAAAAGATTTATTCTTCCAGTGATAGATGCTTTGTTCATATCCTTTGAATAGAGTTCTAGAAGTAAGGACACACCTTGTTTGCCTCAGTTCAACACGGGATTGCATACTCAAATCACAAGAACTTCAGCAATTAATGGAGAAGAACAGAGCTGGAAGATAGTTTGAAGAAGGGGAAGCATTTTAAGATCATAGAATCAATCATAGAATGATTTGTGTTGGAAGGGACCTTAAAGATTCTCTAGTTCTGATCCCCCTGACTGTTTGTCAGTTATTTCTAAAATTAGAAAATAAATAATTTTCCTCTTGAATAGATGGAAGTTTCCTTTCAACAGAACACATCAACACATTCTCTGAAAACTGGTGAGAAAAATCCAGATGGAATGTTTTTCTTCTGGAAAATGCCATTTTGGCCACTTTTCAATAGGCATATGTTGATTTAGATGAAATTTTGATTGGTAATCATAATGCAGGTAGGAATTGATTTTCCTATCATTTAAACATTTGTTTGTCACTATATAAGATATTTGGAAAATTTTAATTTTGTTTAAAAATTGTGTTTATTGTATTGTTTTTAAGTTACGACGAGAGAAAAATAATTGAGTCTTGTAATTTTGATTGCCACCTGTACTGAAAGTAACTTTTCTACACTTTTAGTTCTTTTCAAATTTGAGGAAAAAAGATGTATTTAGAAAGTGTAAATTTGCTTGCAAAACAGAACATGTGTCTTGTGCACAGTCCTACCGGTATTATCCAGGTTTGAGGAGGACTCTTTCAAACAAGACATCACTGTGCCTCCTTGGAAATGAATTCATCATCTCTGAAACAGTCTCAATTGTTCAAACTTCATTGTCTTCTGCAGCAGAAACGTGGAGGTTGATTTTACCTCCATTGAATTCAGCGTAGTAACCTCTGGCTTAAGCAAGACAATCCAATAAAACTAGCATGACTACTAGCATGTCAGCAATTACATGAGAAGGGGAGAAAGCAGGTAGAGTTACTGCTATGCTGCTCAGGTACTTGATGTCTATGTAGGAATTGGAATATGTACTTCAGAAAAAAAGATGTAAAAATATCTGCTTTGATAATGTAGAGAAGCCAGGTTCTTAAATAGACAGAACACTTATGTCCATCTTTAAATACTCATTGATTCCTTCTGCTCAGTCTTTTCTCAGTCTCTGTTCCTTGCTTTTTTCAGCAAAAAGCTGTGTGCTTATGGCCCAGACAATAACGGCTTGGGGAGGGGACTGAAAAAGTTGCTGTCTCTAAAACTTCTTGATTGCTGGTCCACCTGCTCCACACCACTGCCTTGTGTGGCATTGTATCCCAGGGTTGTTCCTGGAATTTTGGCATAGGCAGCAATTGTCCTCTCTAAATCTGAGCATGTTACCTGCAACCACTGATGTATTAATTAATCGTGGATCAATTTGTACTGCTCTGGCAGTGTCATAGGGACTTTAAATACCCTTTGAACTGATACAAAGCTGTAGACAGAATTCAGCATAAATGGGAGTGAAGCCCAATCTCTGTTGTGATTAGGTCCTTAATACCAGTCATGCCGAATTCCAAATAATTGCTGGTTAAAGCAACATTTCTTACTGGAAGAAATGGGAGAAAACTTTTCAGACTGCTCATTGTGCTTTATGAGTTAGGGTAGAGCATGACAAATGTAAGTACATACCAGCTATTATTCATACTTGGACTTGACTCTAATTTAATGACTGAATACCCTAGATGTTAAAAATTAGTATAGCAAATAAATCTTTGGTAGAGCTCTTACACAACAATATGAATATAGGGTGGAAGTCTTAGTGCTCTGGTTTTGTTTATCTAAATTCAAATTTATTTTAAAGGCCTATTTAGTAAGAAAAAACCATTCTTCTTACATGACAGGAAAAATCGGTTCCTAACAAATTTTGTCTGCTAATTCTGAGTATGTAAGACAACATAGTCTAATACAAATGAGAATATCTGTTGGAACAGTTCATTGGAGCCAATGGTGAAAAGATTAGTTTTAACTTGGTGAAATTTATTGATTGCAAATTAAGTGAGGTGAACCAATATAATATAAAGACCAAGTTATTAGAACTGTACTTTAAATGTTTCTACTTCTGCTTTAACAATGCAATGCTTGAAAGTAGATGTCCTTTTATATATGAGAGTGCATGATCTGATGATTTTTTCATATTCTTGGTAGGAAGCAATTTTTTTCAGCAGTAAGCTTCCCTCCAAATTTAACACAGTGCTGATACATGTGTTCGAAGTGAGACAATGAAGAAACTAATAATACTTGACAGTTCAGCATTGCCCTGCATCTTGACAACTCTTGCTGGTACATGAACAGTTGGTTGCAAAGTGCTTTTCGATCTAATCTATGTCTTGCTTTCCTTTGTTAAGTTCTCTGTGGCTGATATCGGTGTCATCCTCAAGAAACTGAAAGACATAGCCAAACCTCGTTCCCAAGAAATCAGACAGGTGTTTGCAGCCATTGACCCTGAGCATACCAAGGTGATTGAGTATGACCCTTTCAGGTAAGACAGTGGATTTTGGTTTTTGATATTTAATGAAGGCACATTCCCCAAAATTGTATAGAGCATGACTGTTTCTTGATGTTTTCTGCACATGTTAGCTGACAAATGGCATACATTTGTTTTGCATTTACTTGGAGACTGTGTGTGAAAAATAAAGTGAATCCATGCCCCAGGAAAAAAGAGAAATGCAATAGTTTCAAGTAAGCTGAGAAGTTTCAAGTAAGCTGAAAATCTGTCTACTATTTATGAAGCTGGCACAGGGTGTTATGAAGAAGGGCGTGTCAGCGGTAATCTATACACTGCAAGATAAAGAAAAGTCCATCCTGAGAGTGAAACAAATTAATGAGTAGTTTTGAAATTCAAAAAGGAATGTTTGAGTTGCCTCCTGAAAATGGTGTTATTTGGGTTTTGAATCATTGATAAAGAAGAGAATCTTCACAGAACCAAGGTATATTGAAGTTATAGAATGCAGTGGTAGGCATCTTTAAAAAAGACTGGAAAGCAGTAGTCAGAGCAATAATTAATGCTTGGATAGTAATTTCAGCATAGATAGGGGGAACAGAAATTTGGCTTCTGGTAATTGTCCAGATGTGGCAATGGGCAAATGTATAGATACTTGAAAGAGGAAATCATGCTCAAATGGAAGCTGATTTCAGTTCATCCCACAGCCAGAATACTGGAGCATATGAACTGTGTTAGGTACTGATAAAGTTAATGATCTGGAACAGAGGAGGAAGTTTTACTTAGAAGCATTTGTTTTTCGCAGTGGTAATACACTATGTATTTAGGAACTGTCGTAATAACTAAAGAATGTACTAAAGCATGTAAGTAGATGTATATTGGGTGGAATGTCATCCCTATAGGAAGGTTAACCAAGGCAGAAATTGTTTCTGAAATACCTCAGAAGAGATATAGATCAGCAGAAGGTTCTTCCAGCAATTTAAAGTCAAAGTAGTGAGAAATCAAAACAAGCTCGTATTCAGAAATGAAAAATAAGTCATTAAAAGGTAGGATTTAAACTAAGAGAGACCACAGTTACTGGCAGCTTTTGGTCAAAATATTTCTAGACTTAGATATTTTACTCCACAGAAGCAAGATTCTGACTTGTTAATTGCATTAAGAGGGAAAATGTAATTACTAGAGTAAGAAGGGGAGAAAATTGAGTTAATGTGTATCTGGAGAAACTTCATAGCACTTGGAAAAGGGTTTTAATTTATATGCACAATAATGGTTTAAAATAAAATAATTATGGTTTAAATTCAAGTTATGAAATAATCATCTGCAAAACTTTTGTGTTCTTACATGAACTAAGAGCAGGTCAAAGTTTTGGAACATTTGCATGACAAAATTGGTGGAGCACACTTTTAAAAGGGATGATTGTGCTTTTAAACATCAGGGAAAGATTTTTATTTTATTGAGAAGAGGCTCAGCTGAGTGTAAGTTTAATCATAGTCATATTCAGCACAGCTGTGAACAGCCCAACCGTTTAATTTAGGGTAGTGCTGTTCTGTGGCATGGAGAAAGATATGTCTAGTTATATAGCATTGAGGCACTTGGTTTCAGCAACAGAAATGCAGTAACCCTCTCCATAAGCAAGAGAGGAAGAAGGGGAACCCACATAATAAATGTTCTCTTGGCCTCAGTGCTCACCTGGGCCAGCCTGAACATGTACTGATGGTCTACATCCCTCCTGCGGTGGGACCACAGGGGGTCTAACAGGAAGCATTCGCACTACCAGAGGAAGAATTTGCCTCTAAAGAACATTTACATTTTGTGCTTTATAGTGATTGTAGATTTTGGTTTTGTTCATTCATATTATATCCAGTGATCTAAAGGCTCTTTTCTTTTTGTTATCCATGTGTCTTATTTTAGAATGAAGGAAACATTTTTAGTGATGAAGACAAGAGCGATTGTTTGCATTTATGAAAAGTCCAAGATATTTTTCTGTGAACAGAAAACCAGTATTTTTCTTTCACTTTTGTATTTTCTTATGTACATCACTGCTTATTTTTGATCTGTCATGGTATTTCATGATTATAACTAACTACAAATGATTATTTTTAGTACAGGCAATTATCTGTGTGACAGCTTCCGCCAGCATGATAATCCTCTTTTCTTATCTTAAATACAGCTAGAGCTTTACTGTGCTCTGAATTGGGCTCTTCAGATTTCTTCCTTTCTACCTATGTAATTTTATATGATCTGCTTTTAAAAAGGTACCTGTAAGTATGTAGTGAAGCAGAATTGTAGTTATACAATTTAACTAATTTCAGAACCCAAATCTATGGCACATTGTCCAGGAAAGAAATGCATGATGCACACTGAAGCTGTCCCCTAAGCTATTGTTAAAACTATTGAAGCTTTGTTAAAAAGAGAAGGAAAAAATAACTAGAATTTAGATGCCTGTGCATCACATGGTCCTGTCCAGACTGCTTTTTCTCATAAGCCACTGGCAAGACCCTTTGCTGTTAGAGACAAAGTACCATGTGGTTTTAACAAAGATGCCTATCTTCAATTTAACTGGAGAAAGAGCTCTCCTAAGCAGTTTATTATTATTTTTTCTTCTTTCTCTACCAAATTCAGATTGCAATCCGTCTTGCTTTTCTAGAACAAAAAAAAAGTAAAACAAAAGATAACTAAGCTGTGAGAAGAATTGTTGCAACTTGTTTCTGTTTGTCAGGAAGAGTTTAGTTGTAATTTTGTTTGCAAATCTTGGGTCTCACTCATTAGTTCCCAGAAATCACTAAAATATTCTTTAATTCCCAAAGGAGACAATAATTTTATCTGGGGGTTTTGTAGACTTGATTGTCACTGACTGCCTTGAGAAAATAAAAGACTTCTAAAATCCTGACACGGGAAAGATCTATGCCATGTATAGAAATCCAGTCTGTGGAAATACTCAGGTAGATGATGTTATCTACATGCTTTCAGCTTCATCAGCCCAAGCATTTAGAGTGCCAGGCTTATCAAGGTAGTAGTGTCCTCTTCTTTGTGTTTGTGGTAGTATTACTGTAGGCTCCAGGAAAGAGGCTCCAGTTTTGACTGGATGTCTGAATGCTGCTACAATACAAATAATAATATTCAGTAAGTGGAATGATCATACTGACAAGACAATGATAATATTAATAGATGGACTACGTTTTGGTCATTGAGTTTGCATAATCTCAAATAAGGCTTGCTACTGCCAACATCTTGTCTTCTCCTGATATTTATCTCCTGCCACTTCACATAAAGGAACTTTCTAAATTATTTAAGATGAAAAAAGCAGCGGTTGAATCAAAATAGACACAATATGGTGTTTAGCATCCTTTTTTTAATAGCTGTGTAAGTGCAATCATATTCTATGAAGAGATATCTTCATTTGAACAGGACCGCACAAGCCTCTGAGAGGAGGCAAGTGGAAAACTGTTGATAAAATTTGGCAGTCTCAAAGGGTACTAAGTTTTTGTGCTTTCAGTTCACATGTGGATGTTAAGAGACCTATTATTAGATTCATCCAAGAATTTAACTGTTCTTCAGCCGGCAGTTCTAGTCTTGTGTCAGAACTTTGTGCATCACTAATAATTTCTTCCATTTGTATTCAAAGATTGGTATATAATCACAGTGATGCACTGCCCTCAAGAGTACCACAAGGTACAGCTCTAATTGGATCAGCAATTATGATGAAGTTTATTCTTAGTGCAGTTTATCCAGAAGTATATATAATTTATCTAATTTTGACTGAGGCACATAGACCTATGTTGATGCTTACTGTTAAAAAAAATCCTGTTGAACATGAGTTCATCAGAGGCAGATGTTTGGTGTCATAACACCAATGCAGTTACATTAAGGCAGGTTTGACAATAGGCCTTGTAACAGCTGAGGTAACCTACAGTTCAGGCCAGTTTTTTCCAGGAGAGCAGGAAGCCTCCTAGGTTTCCTTGCATACCTTGCTACTGGTGTTTTTCTTCCCTTATGCTGTGTTATCATCCAGGACAAAGAAGAAATCTGTAATGGTTTGAAGGCAACAGTCTTCAAAATTGGTCCTCCTCCCCTCCACCAACAATGTAAATCAGAGGGAGATTCTTCTAACCTGTAATTACTAGTCCTGGTTCTTAAGCTCCAAAGTTTGTGTCTATTTGCTGATATACTACAAGTGCCTTCAGCTTATCCAGAAATCACTCCAGCTGTATTATCAGCAACAGATTCTTGATATTAACAGGAATAACTAGTCATTCAGTGCCAGCACTGGCCCGTCAGATGGATCTCAGGAACATTTTTTCTTCTTTGGAATGGGCTGATTTGTTTGAGTAGCACAAGCAGTCTTGCGAGAGCACATCTCAGGCTCTTCCCTGCATGTGATCTGATGCTCTGCTGACAGTGTCCAAGTGTAACCTGGTCATGGTACTGCCTCCTGTCTTCCATTCTTGCCAGGAGGGCTTGTGATTACAAGCTGGATGTAATTTTCTGCCCTCTTTCTGTGACCAGTTTCTGTTTCCTTTCCCCCAGCTTTCCCCTCAAAGCTACCTATCAGGGCCAGCTTTCACAATACTTTGTGAAGTGTAGATTGACACTCGATTAATATTCTGTTCTCTGTTGGGATCTTCTGCCCCACTTCTCCTCTGCTGTTGTTAATTCTCTCTCTCTATTTTATGCAACTGTTGTTGTGCCTGCTTTGTGTTTACTGATAATCGTGTGCTGCAGAATGCAAAATATGATTAGGAACGAAACAAGGTAATACCTTGTTAATTCACTGTCTTGTTAGATAAATGCAATGACAAAATTAATCTCTGCTAATATTCCATGTCAGTATGGCATCTCTGGGAAAAGGCTTCAGTCATGATTATTATGTATTTTTGTATGTATAGCCAACTACTGAGGAAATGTGGACATTCTGCAAAAGTTTAAGAGTTCAGGTAATTGCCATTATACCTTCTTGAACAGATCTGGATTTCAAATTGAAGTAGATACATTCTTTAAAGATCTAAATACAGTATTTTGTAATGACTGCACTTTAATCCTCCCCCACCCCCCACCCCACCCCAATTTAGTAATTGTTAACTGTTTTTAACTTCTTTACTTAAAACTAACGTAGGCTGTTGTTTTTGTGAAGAGAAAT
>JAVJGI010000014.1:81404273-81469959 GCA_035590275.1 Ibycter americanus
TAACGTAGGCTGTTGTTTTTGTGAACAGAAATTTGATAGTCGATATCACTCATGGAGCGTTTTCAGAACATGAAATTATAACTCTTGGGCGCTATTATGGTGTGAGAGATGAATATGAAATAGACCTCCAGTTCCTCCTTGCAGTGGCTCAAGAACGACTAAAGAAAAATAGCTTTGAGAATTTTGAACAACTGTCTGCGGTGCTTATATACAACGACCGTGAAAAGTAAATTTCCTTTATTTATCCTAAGATGTTATTTGGGAAGCTCTGCTTGTAAACCTACCTACTTTCTGTTTGTTGCTGAACAAATTACATATTGCAGCTGAAGTATATTATTTGTAACATTAAGGCTTTCTCAACACCTGGCTGTAGACAAGCAAAGGAGAGCCTTTTTGTCTTTTTTTTTTCATTTTGTTTGGGGACTTTTTATTATAGCTGCTGTACTGAACATTCTGTGACATCATCAGGTGCCCATTCACAGGCAAACCACAGATTTTTGAATCAAAGAGGAAAAATTGTGATTTAAGGGAAAAAAGAAAGGATTTGTAGCTGATTCTGACGTCACAGATAAAGAATCCCAGAGAATCACTAAGGACCTCAGCCTGTGGGAGACAGGTCACCACATGGACTTCCAAATTTCTTGGCTTTGTAATAGCAAAATTTCATAAAACCTTGTTTTCTTTACCTCTACCCCAATATTCCTGGTGTGTTTTTCTGTTCACAGCAACATTCACTTGAAGTAAATCTGAGAAATACCAAATGTACACTTCCTCCCTTTTCTTTCTGTTTGTGTAGATGTGGAGTGCTGCCCCATGAGATGTGCAGGACTGTTTGCAAGTCCTTTAAGTTGCCACTGGCTGATGATGATCTGCAAGCTTTACTGACCATGTAAGTTAAGGGCAGATAGTATGACCTGCATGCATGGATGCAAATCAATGCTAAATATCTACTGCACACACAGTTCTTAATAATTTGTCATTTATGTAATATTAATCATTTCACGATGCTGATTTAGTCCCTATATACATATACAAACTTTCCTATTATAGAATATTTATGATCAACTGAGGTCCATCCATCTTAGCAACTTCTCTTCATTTTATCTGACACAGTAGATCATGTGGGTTTTGCCAGAATTCTGTGGAATTAGTCTTATGGGAATCAGCTACTGATACTTATCAATGAAATTCACCTTTTTTGCTTTAGTTGTTCCTATGTACATATAAAATAAAAACAATAATCTTGTGAGAGCACATTATGCGAGTTTTAAGAAGCATGCCAATGCATACAATTAAATGTCCTTGAATCAACTAGACAACATCAGTAGTAAATAAAAGTGATTTGCTACTCCTATTAATCTCACCTGAAACATATTTTATTGTAATTTTTAAAAAGGAAAAGGAGTGTTGGCGTGGTTTTGGTATTTTTTCATAGCACATTTAATTGTTTTGAGACAAATGGGTTGGCTAGCTGAATTAATGGGAATAGAAGTGAAAAGAGCTGATATTCAGTGCACTTGTATTAAAGGCTAGAGTTCAGAGTAACCTGTGGTGTTTTGAACAGTCATGTGATGTTGAGTTTGGTTTTCATGGCTAGGTTAAATGCATGCTCATTGGTCTTTTCTTTCTCGTGTGGGAAATCCTTAAGTGTTCTGTCTGTGCCTTCATACTGTGTTAAAGTCAGGAGCAGGTCTTGTCTTCTGTCATGTTTAGATGCTTTCAGGTAGATATGCTTCTTGATTTCTGGAGGAATTGCAAACTAAGCATCTGGATTTATCAGATAATGAAAAGACTCTTGTCAGGCAGAAATGTGGAATCCATTTTAATAAAGCATCTTCATACTGCAAGCAAGACTTCCTACTTAAATGAGTATCAATAAGACTGCTGTAAGAATTCTAAGGAGCTGTTTTTCATAAAGCCCCCATTTCCAGACAAAAAGCTTTCAGAATAGCTCTCTGCAGTAGCCAGAGAGACAACTTTGACAATTTGTATGCTGTTCATCACTTCTGACAGTTAGGTTACACACATTAGTTATCAGAAGTATGTCTGAATTTTAGCGTTAGTCTAAAACTCATTTTTTAGAACTCCCACTAAGCTGCCCAACACAGAAAGTGTTGGAGGACAATTGACATCCTGTACTGGACAAGGAGTTCTCATATTTTCCACTTCATAAAAGCTGAAATTGAATAGATGCACAGACAAGGGACTGGAGGTTTTCCTTTGTGTACTAACTCAATGCTGATGAAAAACAGACGAGCCTGACACATCATAGGCTCTAGAGACATGTTTATTGTTTGTGAATTCAAACCAAGGAAAGGTTTTGTGAGATGAACCTCTTCTCTCCTGAAGAGTCTCAGTGTAGGCAGTTAAAAAGAATAAACCGAGTTCATTATGATAAAAATTGGAGACAATCTTAGAAGACAAGGAGGAGACTAAAAGGACTGGATTTCACCCAGCTTTAGCCAGGCACCTGTGATGGCTGAATTAGGATTCAGCTGCTCTAAGTTCTTTCTGTAGGCAATGGAGAAGGAAAGAGTTACCTCCTCAATTTGTGTAAGAGATGGATTTCTAAATTACCATCCATTTTCCTTTGTTTCTAAAGGGGCTGTGGCCAGTCTGTATTGCAGATTTCTGTATGAGAAAGGTAAATGGTGGGAAGCTGGGCCTCAGATATCAGTGTGAGAAGTACTTCGTATGGTGGAGTGCTATGTGTAATGCCAGTTCTAAGTTATGGCTAGGTTAAATGCGTGCTCATTGGTCTTTTCTTTCTCATGTGGGAAATCCTTAAGTGTTCCATCTGTGCCTTCATACTGTGTTAAAAGCAGGAGCAGGTCTTGTCTTCTGTCATGTTTAGATGCTTTCAGGTCATCATCATCAGGTCAATATCAGCTGATTTGAAAGATGGCAGTTTATATGGTGTATCACTGCACTGCCAGTAACAAGGAAGACTGTCATATTCTTAATAATGTGTGCAGTTGGCACTGCTTGGTAAGTTTATTGTTTCATGAAGGTGCAGAGTCAGGGAAAGATTTTTTGAAGTCTATTTGGTAGGAGTTAATTTCCAGTAATCTGGAAACCAAAGAATAGGGTTGGCTGAATGAGATGTAGACTTTTCTCTTGCTTTGCTCTTGCTTCCTGTAGTTTTCTTTGAGAGTAAAGAATCATGAAACAAGCAGATTTCTTGTTAATGAAGAACAGTCTCACTCCTGGAGAGTATGCAGTTCAGTGTGGGCAAAGTTTGTCAACAATATTCTTTCCCTGGTTTTTTTTGGTTGAGGAAGCATGTCCACTGATGATTCTGAAGCAAGTGGTGGTGGTATTTCTACTGTGCGTACCTGTATTTATGAAGGAAGAAAATGGTACAATGAAAGTCGTTGGATTGATTCCCACAAAATCAGTGTATATAGCTAATGCACTAGCTGGACCCTGTTCAGCTATAAAATGATGCTAGATAATGTGATCAGATAATAGTTGAAGACTGAAGCTATATGTTTATTCAGCTTTGCTATCTGTGATTAGGTGGCAAAGAATCTCTGTAGGACTTAATGGTTCTATTTTTCCATTTTGAAAGGTAATACTCTTAAAGTATTTATTATTTACATTTGTAAATTATACTGCAATGATCTGTCACTTATTAAAAGCATGGGATGGGAGTGGAAGAAGTTCCTGTCTAATTTTGTGGTCACCTCCAGATGACCCAAGACTTTGTTTGCTCTGCCCAAAGACCATTCAGTTTGCACAGAGTGCAGGGAGAATTAGCGCAAACACGGAGGTTTCATAAAACCCTTTCATATTTTCTGTGTTGAGTAAATTTATATTTGTAATTGTGCGATGGTGAAATAGTAGTATTTAGGTACCCAACAATGTGTCCATTTTTCCAGTTTACCTGACCTGGCTTATTACAAAGTATTTCCTTTCTCCATCAGCATTTTCTCACGTAGTTTTTGAATCACAGGGCAATAGAGACTTCTAATCACAGTGTATTAAGTAATGCAGATGGTGCACAGTTGTTTCTGCCAGAAAACTACAGTTGTCATTATAAACATTTCTTTAAATTCATGCAGGCATAATGAATAATTACAGTTTGTTTAATAAATAAATAAATGTTGCTGAAGTGCTTAAGTAGTGAAATTAGGGGTTTTTTCTGTTAGTTTTATTTACTGCAATGCTAAATGCATGCTAACAAGGACTTAAAAAGATGCAGTCCTTCTCTAGAGGATATATAAACAGCTGGTAGATAAGGAAAGGAAAAATGCAGGGAAGAAAAAGTGGATGGCAAGTTTACAAGTATTACATGATGATTGTTCCACGTTAGTTTAGTTGTTAAGCATATGTCCCTATTTTTTAAAATGTGTCTTAATTTCTGTTAAAAGCAACTGTGTAGTTCTTCACTTCTTGACAGTATCAGGGTGAGACTGTTGGATGCTGGAGTGGGGCTTGTTGTTTGGAAGAAGTGAATCCCTAGTGTTCCAGGTAACCGTGCCTGGTAACAATGGGCCTCCTACATGGTCATCCCAGTTCTCAAGTCACTAATAGACCAGGCCAGGCCACTCGTGCCTGCTCAGCTTTACCTTGGTTCGTGGCTGGGTAATAATTTTTTACCTAGTTGCCTACCTGTAATGTTTTTTTAGGGCTGACCTATTTCTTTCAGGCAGCAAACCATCTTTTCCTGCTACAGCAAGAGTCCTGGTAGCAGGAACAAGATTGGAAATGGTCACAAGATCTTTCTCCTGCATTCTGTGTTCTGCTTGTTACGTTTGATGTGTGACACTCCCTGGGCCATTTGTGATGAAAAGACTCTCTAACATTAATATTTAGATCTCTTAAATTATTTCTGTTATTCAGTATGCTGAGGAACTTTTGGTTCAATTTATAGTTGTTCAAGATGTGAATAAACGTATACACAAGATAGTAGCCATTACTTAATTCATCCTGATCAGCTGCACAGACTTGTCCATGCTTGCTGTTTTAAATCTTTTCATATGAACAGTTTATGACAATTTAGGTATATACCTGTGTTAAACAGAGGCTATCAAATAGGCTGAAGAATCCCAACATTTTCTCTAAGGTTAAAGCAGCATGATGCTTCTCCTTTATTATTATCAGATTAACTTCTTAATAAATATTATTCAAACTTAAGGAATTAAAAAAAATCTGCATGTACATTAACTTTTCACATAAATGTTTGGGTTACAGATTTCCTGATGGGAAAGAAAAAATATTTGTAAGTAGCCTTTACTCACAAAAGTATCCTCAGGAAAGGTCATAATGTTGTTTGACCACTTTTTTCACACATCTGGAGTATTTCATTATGAATACAGTTTTAGAAGCCAAAAAGTAGGGTTATTTCTGTAATGTCAAAGGGGAAAAAAAAAGAGCTCTGCAAACTATGATAGGAATAGGGGAGTGACTTTCATAGTCTAAAATCACATGCATTGGTAAAGTCATAGGGCAAAATTGAAGAGAAGCATGGTTTCAAGAGATCTTTGTTGCATCTTATTGGTAAGACAAATCTAATTTCCTTTCCTGAAGAGCGCTGTCAGTTTCGGTCATATTAATTCCAGCCACTGAAACATACGACATCTCTGTCCTAATAATGCACAAATTGATAACATCTCCACAGTCCATCTGGATACTCTGTGCCATATTGCAAGTATGTGCTTTTAGTAGATTGATACAATAAGTCACAGCAGCAAAGAGATCTGAAAAGTAGATTATTCTTTTTTTCTTTCTGGATTATTCTAGTGTAATATTTTAAGCTGCTTTTGTAGCTATTTAAATATGAGATTTAGGAATCCCATTTCCTCTGCCCATGTTAAAATCTTTGGTTATAGTTAACTGCATGCCCATGATGTCATCTTAGTTTGCTAGTGCTGTCACATCAAAGGACTTTTCTCCTTGTTAATGCTTGTTGAAAGCAGAAGCAGTGCTTCCCTTGACTTCATTGCCTCAACACAAAGTTTAAGTAGTTACACATCTTCTCTTGTTCTTTGTTTTAAAATCCTGCTTTACAGCTCTGCATCTTGGCAGCAGATTTAATCTTTTGACTTTTCACAATGTGCAAAAGATAAATACATATGTAGTAACAGAAAAAAGTAATAGATGTGATAGTTCTGAAATTCAGAATCTGTATGTATAGGTTTTTTCCAAGAGGTATAAGCTGTTTTATTGTCTTGCTACTTCTAATGCAAAACTTCCTTTTCCCAATTGCCACCTGTAAAAAACCTGAAACAAACAAGAACCCCTGAGAAGTAGAAATGATAATTTTATTTTATATTGGATATGTTCCCCAAAAGTAAGGCTTTATGAAAATGTTAACTTGCATGTGAGCTATTATAAAGAAGCAAGCTATCATAGCAGAGTCTCTTATGGCAATGTTTCAGGCTCCTCTGTAGTATTAGTAACAGTAGCATTCTTTTCTGACTTTGCTTTAATCTTCAGCATAACTCACTGTACTTAACATTCCAGTTTATCGCTAACATCTCTTGTTTATGGCTCTCAGTATATTTTATTATTATCTCTTCTGCTGACTATTAAATGAAAGGTGTGGGGGGAGGAGAAGGAAAGGATGAGTTGCTGATTATTGCAGTTTATTTTTGTCACTGGATTTATTTCTCCTCTCCCTGGTATTGTTTTCCAAGTTTGTGCTGTAAATTCTCTTAAAGTACCTTCATGTTTAATTTTTACTAGAACCCTCTGCAGTGACTGAAGAGTTTTGAGGCCCATGTTTTTGCAGTGCTGTTTGTTTAAGAACAAGATAAAGTGATTTTCTAAAATATCTGTTTCCTGGAGGTGTTCCTGTGCAGTAGTATTTGTCTCACCAGATTACGGAATTGTTTAACCTGATGTTTCCCATGAAAGAATAGGTATTGAGTCTTGCTAGTTGCATTTGTCTCTCTGGACCCCAGTGAAACACAGACACTTCCAGGGTGTACTGATATACCTAAACCAGGTCTCTTTTATATGTAGGTAGTGTTAGATGAGACAGATGTCATTCACAGAAACTGCTAGTACAGTATTTATAGCAGAGCAGTCAAGCTGTTCATTTCAAGAACGATTTGCGTGGTAGCTTCAGCTTGCAGATATCTTTCAAGCATTTTAACTAGTGCCATTGAAATAACAGTGGTTCCAAGTGTCTTAATCACCTAAGTGTTTTGCTGAATGAAGGTCTTTTTTACTGAAGCTGCTTCATCCAAATCAATGGCAGAAGGATGACGTGGCTTACAAATTTGCTCCCATGGGGTTTATTACTGCAGGGATTTTAGAAATTTGGGGGAGGAAGATAGTGTGTTCCACATGTACCTGTAGACCTTAGCTGGCAGCATATACATCTTCATGCATTTAGGGGACCCTCATAAATGACACAAATTTATTTATTCCATAGAAATAAAGAACAATGCCATTAAACAACTACCAAATGACAAGGCTTGTGATTTTTAAAGCTGGCTATTATTTGATAGGTTAGAGAGCTGTGTGTTTGTCAATTGTAAATTGATCCCAAGGTGTGTGCAAACAGCATTTTTGAAGGTTTGCTTATTTCCAGGAAATGATTGCAGAAGCCATATAATGCAGGTCAGTTGTGTTATAGCACAGTGCTCTCACATCGCTCTACCTGTTTCTTTCCTACACAAAGGAATAATACACTGATCATCCCAGCTCTATACTTGTCACCAGTTCTGAGATCCCAGTATTGGAAAAGGTTGGGCGATGCTTCAAAAGTAAAATGAAATTAGTTGAAATGTAATAAACCTTAAAGAATTTGAATTCTTCTATGAGAGACAATAATAAGTTATAAGAATATGGAAGAGAATGTATGATATAGAAGTCCTGGCAGTTTAGTAGTGTTTTTCTGTACTCCTGCCAGTGTTTGGTAATAAAGGAGTAAAAAATTATTACCCAAAAGATAATGTATTAGTATGGTGTAACATGATACAACTTCATTGAAAATTTCCTTCAATGTTGATTCATCTTATGGATATTCTGCTTAGGTTTGAAGATGACCATAAGCAAGTGGAATATAAAAAATTTGTGGATGGGCTGAACTGGAGAGAGAATCAAATCCCTGCTTTCCAGACAATAAAGGTTCCTCTTAAGGTAAAACCGGTGTATCTGAGCAAAGGAACAATACAGTACATTGATATAACTTTTCCAACTTTAACCTGATTGCTTTATCCAATGGAGACCACAACAGTTTTCAAATTTGTGTATTTGTGCCTGTTTTCTTCAAGTAATAAATTATTTCTGGGAGGTTTAGAATGAAGCAGAGAAGTCAAACAGGGACAAGGAATCCTGTAACACCCCCATGCCTAATAGGTGTCATATCTCTGTGAAGTTTTTCTAGAAGAAAAAAAAAAAAGGGAGAAGGGGAAACAGGTGTGTTTGTCCATGAACAATGGGTGTGAATACCACTTCACCCACAAATATCACTGTCACATGTCAAATGATCTGTTCACTTGCTGATGTAGTCAGGAAATACTTTAAACTTCACTGACGCTGCAGAAAATAGCTATGTATTTTTTATAACTCCATAGAAACTTGTACATAATACACCACATCACTGGTAGGCGTACAGTAAGAGCAGTATTGATGGATCAACTTTGTATATCTCCACCAGCCTGCTACTTAGGGTAAATAAAAATGTGGTATCCACAAACTGCAGAGATTAATCTGATCATGCCTTCTTGTGCTGAATGGAACATTTTAAAATAGATGGTGCATAAGGCAATTATGCTGATATTTAAAAACTTTGTAACAGAGAAATCTGAAGCCCTTCTGGCAACATGTAGTTTTGCTCTTCTGGCCTATCCAATGTGTTGCTGTGCTTGTATGGAATGTGTTTGATTGTATTCAGACTGTTGAGAAACATAGCATTCCTTTAATTTCAATTTCAACGGTGACAGAGTTTAAACCAATATTCCTCAGGTACAGTGGTATTAACTTGACTCCTCTCTCTTACTTGGCTTACCAGCTCTTTCTTCTGTAGTATCTCAAACTGTTGGTGATGTCTAATGAGGACCCAATGCTGCTGCTTTGCGCTGCTTTCCGTGGTCGTTTATTTTTCACTTTGTCATTGAGAAGAATTTTTCCATCTTGTACAGATAAAATCAAAGCCCTTCCACGTGTTTTATACAACAGTCCTGTGGTTCAAAGTGTGCATTAGGCTTTGTTCAGTGGGTATTCTTTGTTTTTCCAGAAGAATTCTGTGCTTAAGTTACAGCTCAATATTTAAACAGTGACTGCTCTCAGGAGATTGTGTCAGGATAAGGAGCCTTGTGAGCCTCAGTACCACAGAAACAGAAAGATTGGAACTTGTACCCAGAGGATTTTTGCCTTGAAGATGGTGCTAAGCTCTGTACCAAAAAGCAAGGGTGAAAAAAACGGAGGCACAGATACACTTGCTGTTGAATGTGTTTGACCATTTTTTTCCCCCTCACAGACTGACATATAGCACTGGTTTTAATGAACTGCACCCAAATTAGTGCCAGTATAGTTTACTGAGGTTTATTGACTTTATTGTTTTGTAAGTTAGCTGCAATACCTAGGCTATCTTTTGGTACAGCACAAGAATATCTTAATGAAGAGATCAATACGAAATGGTAAAAATCAAAGCAAGGAAGGGATTTAAATCTTGTTCAACTTTAGAATCCAATCATCATTCTATTCATGACTTACCATGAATTAACAGCAATATTTTGGGGCTACAGTATAGATTTCAGCAACGGAGTTGTGCTTGTTTAGCTGACTTTTTTTCTGCTTTATCTCATTATTTCGTATGATTTCTAGTGTCGAGACTTAGATGACTCGTGAGACTTTCAAGTGTAAGCATCTTAGTGAAGAAAATATAGCATTATTTAATTTGAAAATATCTGCAAAAGGGCTAATGATAGAAAATATTTTTAATAAAATATTCTGCAACATTGATAAAAATGTGCATGTATTAATGTTTTAAGAGCATGTGCTACATAAAGGTCCACTTTTTCACAGATTTATACGTGGAAATGAAGCAGCTCGTTCAATCTTATGTTGACCAGCTTTTAATTATTTTTGTTTTCAGTATTATATTCTAAGATATTCTCTGGGTTACTGATTTCAGAATGAAGGTGACTGCAGTGGACAACCACCATCCCTTCCTGTGAAACGAATCAAATACTTACCTCTCCTGGATGATCTGTTTGGCAAGGAAGAATAATCTGATCTGTGCAAGGCACTACTTTTGGATTAGTTTTCAGCTCTAAAGCTTACTTAGACAGATACTGAAAACATTCCTTGTAAAACATAAAGATCAGATAGAGGCTTTATTGCATTGAATTGCTTATTCCAACATAGATATATACTTTGTGTGTCTTTGTAACTCCTTCTAAATCTACAGTACTCTTTCATACTTCTACAAGCATAATTAAAACTGTATCCTCTAATCTTTGTGTCTGGTTATATGGAGAATTTAGAAGTATTGAGAAATCTTTCAGTCAAACAGAGGAAAATCAGACTAACCCTGCTTTGTTCTGCAAACAAAGGTTCTTGGATGACGTCTTAAAATACTACGTTGGACTATGTTAGCACAATAAGGTAATTCCATTCAAATTTCCTCTCTTGCTCTTTAGTTTATGTCTGTGTTTTTGCTATATCCCTGTGGTGATGCTTAAATACTGTTTGTGTCAAAGTTTGTTATTTTCTGGAGGAAATACTAGCAAGGTTTTAGCACAGTATAAAGTTGCTCTGGTATCAGAGATAATTACAGCCTTCCAGTGTAGAAGTAAATATTTTGCAGGCACAGCACGGAAGCTACCAGTTCTTGCTTTTTGTTTTAAATATGACTCAGATTAGTAGCCACCCAAGTTTACTTGAGTGAAACATGTATGAAGAGAAGGTGTTTCATTCAGTACAATTGTAGTGTGCAGCTTTCTTGCAGTAACACTGTACTTGCCCTTTGAAAATTAATTGATGCCTTTCTCTTTGCTCAAAGTCATGATGACTAAATGGAGTTCCTGTTAGCATTTTTCTATCTTTTTAAGCATATGCCAGCTCAAAGCCATGATTAGATCTGAATTTAGTGGCATGCTTTTGTGAGAGAATTAGCCCAGTTCGAAGAATGGAAGAGCTGAGGTGAAGAGGGGACCTGACTCATCCATGGCGATTCCACAGGGGAAGAGGAAGAGGTGTGAGCCAGCACACCTCTGCCAGTGGCTGGGAAACTCACATATTCAGTAGGCTGAGAACCCTGCACTTTCTGTAATCTGAAATTACAATTCAGGGAGGAAGCGTTTGATTTAGAAGGTTGAGAATTCAACTTATGTAAATCCTCAAACTGAGGGAAAGACAGTATTTCAAAGAATAACTTAATTCAGTAAATCTGTATCTTTTTGGAAACTTGGAGATCCCTTTTAGAATTATGATTCCATTTAGAAATACCTTGCTGCATTTTTGCATAATAGGGTAAATGAAATCTTTAATTGTATGTCTTCTTTCTAACCCCCCAGATCCTGAGAAGTAATTCTTTTCCCTCCATATGGCAAAACATGAAGCTTTTGGCAGCTTTTTACCTTTTTTGTCAGGAAAAATGGACTTGAGGCAAGGCATAATTATGAGTGTTGCTGCTACTTAGGAAGATGTTTGCAATAAAATGGGTAAGTGGTGGTCTGTGTCCAGGGGGTCAAAAAGAAAACTGTGAAAACTTGTTAAAGTACTCCAAGTTGTAGACAAGACCATGTACTGTTTTTTGATCCAAAAGAGGAAAATGGTTTCTTACACAACAAGAAAAATGTCTGACCACAAGGACAGTGTCAGGAGCCAAAATGATAACTTGACGTTTGAAGCCAGTTTGATGAAAGCTGAAGATTTTTAAAACATGCCACCAAGACTGAGCTTGACACTTTAAATGAATGCAATTGCCCTTGTAAATTTTTAATGTTCCCCAGAATTTACAAGGATATGTTTCAGTTGTGGAAATCTTGTACAGCTGAGGGTTTCCAAGAAAGATTGACTTTGAACATTTAGAACTTCCCAAGTAGCTTTTAGAGATGGGAAATTCACTTTAGTTTGTTTTCCTTTATGTGTATAGGACAAGGAGGAGCCTCTTTTCAGACAAAAAAAAAAAAAAATCAGTACAAGAAATATAATTTTTTATAGTTTCATGTGGAACCCTCTGTATAGGTCTGGTCAGTCATGGTCTGGTCTGGTCATGGTCAAGAAAGGTGACTGCAAACTGGAACCAGTGCAGAGAAGAACTAGAAAGGTGGCCAAGAGAATGGAGATAAGAAAGGAAAAAAAAGGAGCTTGGCTTACTTAGTGCCATAAAATGAAGTCTCAGAGGGAATATGACTGCTCTATGTAAAAGCATTAAGGCCAGATGAGGAAAATAATCTGTTTCAGATAAGAACATTGGTAGTCTAAGAACAAACAGGTATAATTTGCCACAAATAATTTTAAACTGGACAACAAAAGGTGGTTTCTCACTTCTAAAATGAGGATGTGAAACAGCCTTCCAAGAATAAAGTACTCAGTTTTAAAGCTGAGATGGGTCATCTGATGACAGTAATTTTAGGATGTTTATTAATACCCTTCCAAATTATTATTCTCACTTCTCTTTCTCCTCTTTTCCCATGCATCTTGCATAACCCTGATGAGCATAAAAAGATCTCCTACAAGCAGGGCAGACAGGGCCTGAAAAATATTTTCAGTGCTTGTCACTGTGCTCACAATGTGTCATATGCTGTGGTCTGATGTGTGATAAACACTTTTCACCAGGTTTTCTTTTTTAGAAGCAGCAGTGCTTCCAGAAGGGAAAGCCCTAGCCAATGAGCAGTCCAATAATACTCTTTGTATAATGTGACTTACAACATATGCTGCCCAGAATATTTCAACCTCTCCTCTAATCCTGCCACCAGCTTCTTCTCTCTTTTCACATTGCTGATGAGGGGCCTGAATGAAGACAATACCACAAGATTATGTTTCAAGATGGCAGGAGGCCACAGCTTTAAAGCATGCATGGCATAAAGGGGAAGGCAGCCCTCACAGTTGCCATTAATCTCATCTCTCGATCTTTGTAGGGGAGCCAAAGATATCTTATTTCCACAAGTATCTGTGCTGTCCACGGCAGGAGCGAAGAGATTCACATTACAGTACCAGCTCCCCATCTCACTGCTAGGGTCTGCTGCGTGTTCAGTGTTAATTTTTATTTCCTCAGCTTGGCATTTGAGACTAAGAGGCTTCAAGTTCTCTGGAATAGCTGCTGCTGAAAGCAAATGGCAGGCTGCAAATGGCAAAGAGGACCAGTCCTCGTGTGGAGGTAGTGCACTGGTTAGCTCATGGCCTCGCATCAGCTTCTGCTCCTGTCCAGTTCAGAGTGCTGGCTCTGGTCACCAGCAGGTGGGCCCCTCAGACATGGTAGCCACAAGCAGCCATGGACAATCTGTGGACAAAAATCGAGTTCCTCACTAGGCAGTGTTTTCCTGTGTCCTGCCCATTGTACAGGCATCTACATCTAGACAGAGCCATTTGTACCAATGTCAGACATGTTCATCTACATAAATGAAAAGATGCTGAAGTCCTCATTCTGCATTTGTCCCTCATGAGTTGATCCTACTTCATGGCAGGGAAGCTCTCCACAGGAAAATTTTGGGCTCAGTTGACTCCTATGTCTGCTGCCTCTGTCATGTCCTTTTAGCCCAGGAGATATTTCTGCCTCCCAAAGGTGAACTTTCTGTGGGAAAACAGCAGGGATCCTAATTCCACCACAACCAAAATATTGGATGTTTTCAGTCACTTGACAGCATTCAAACAACAGCAGTCTATATATCACTGATAGTGATTAATTAATTAATAGTAATTAATCACAAAATCACTGGTCTTTTGCTTGCTGGACCCTTCCATGTGCTCCCATGGTTTGAGACATGGAACTAATCATTAGAAGAAATTTCCATTTTTAATATGTAGGTTATTCAGTGACATGGAGGGAGACATTACTTCTTTAAACAATAATGTCCTGTACCCTCAGTAACTTATCTGTTGCATATTTACTTGTAGCATTTCTCCGTCTTCAAGGTTGCTTAGCCAGCAAGCCCCAGTACAGTGAGAAAGACAAAATGGTAGCATGGTGGTGAAGAAGTTACAATATGAGGAAGAAAAAATACCACAATTTCTGCTCAGTCAGATTTTTTTAAATTATTCTAAGGTTTTAGAGGGTGGTATAGAGAAAGACAGAGAGAAAACTATCTTGAAAGAAGACTTTTTAAAGTTACTGTTTGCTCTGAATTAATTTCTTGGTTTTTGTTTAGGATGGTGACTCAGACCCAGTCAGAAGCAGCACTCATGTTTTAGGCAATGGTTGAACAAGCCAGATAGGGGGGTGGGGGAAGTCCATGTCCCTGCTGGTTTCCAATGTGAAGTTCAAAACTAGTGAGGGAGCATAACTAAGATAAAGAAGGAAGTTAATATAGATTTATTAAGGTTATAGATTGACTATATAAACTCTTTCTCTGCACAGCTGGTCATTATTGAATCATCTGGAAGTTTCTTATGGTATGTATTACACACAAATGAACTAGCTATCCTCATCTGCCCTTCACTCAAGCCATCTGTCTGTCCTCTTTGCTGTCCTCTTTTGTCAGGCTAGTTTCATACGAAGAATTACAAAGAGAAGTAAAGGAGCTGATTCACAGAGTTCTCCGAAATCTGACGCAGGTCCCTGGCAAGCAGCATGGTGAGATGATCTGCATCAGCAAAAATTCATTGTATCACTGAACAGTACTTGAAAGAGCTCCCACTTTCAAAGGCAAATCTGTCAGAAGTATGACATTGTCTTGAAAGACAAGAGGAAGACCTTTTGCAGAGCTGCTGTGGTGTGGGTGGGACACAGCTTCCTCTAAATTAGCATGAGGTTTATGGGTGAGACTTATGTTCCTTGCCTTCAGATGTCTACAGTGCAGATGTCTGCACCTGCACTAGCTCTCTGGGTCCCTTACTTGCAGATGGAAGGGTGATGGGCACTTTAGGGAGTGACTAGCCTACAGGACTATCTACAGGAGGCCTGTTATCCATACACTGCCTCTCCCTCTGCACTGACTGTGAAGGGATTTTAAAAAAACCAGCTAAATGTAGATGTTTGCATTACTGTTGTGTGAGATGAATCCCTCCCTTGGGGTTGATCAGCATTGCTAGAGGAACACTGTGGTCAAGCATGGTGACCACTTGGCTGCTCCCCACCCTTGCAGCCATGCTGCAGCGAGTACAGTATGTGTAGGAAGGGCTGAACTTCAGCCAGCTGTGGATAGTCCAGGTTGAGCTGGGCAGACTGGACAGAAGAGAGTGTAAGTCCATGCTACGTGCTGAACGTGCATGTGATCCCTCTCATGGGGTATTCTGGATCTTAGGCTGAGCAGAGACTCAGCTCCATGCTTAGCAGGTAGACCTGACTGTCCTCAATGAGCTTGGCTCAGGCTGTGGCTAGTGGGTCTTGGTCAAATTTCATTCCAGCTAGGTAAACAGGAAAACCTAGGTTGATTTAAATGGACTGTGATTTCTCTTGTTAGAGCTCCCTGAGAATGTAATTTAGCAAAGTATTTAAATGTATGCATAAGGCTGTCCCTTTTGCACAAAGCCAGTTGAGTGTGTGCAGGCAGCTTGCTAAAGTCTGTCAAATGAAGCACTGGTGGAAATGCTTTCCTGACAAAGAGGAATCCCTAATTTGAGGTATTTAGTAATTAAATCATTGTAATAAGAAAAACCACCATATGAGAAGGTAGCAGTGAAAGGAGGTAATACAGAATTGTCTGGACATGTTTATATAGGCTATATATTGTGTGTTGTTATTGTAGTTCTTCTGCAATATAAGCTAGCAATTAGCAATTAAATTCCCATTATGGGATCAAGTTGGTAATTGAGATAAACTGTAAGTGTGTAACTGTTTTAAACCTTTCTTTTAACTAACCCAAATACTGTAGTACTTATATAATTTAGAGATAATATCCCCATTAGTAGACTTTATGACTCAATAAACAGCTCCCACAAGTTCATAAAAGCCAAAACCGTAAACATCAGGACTATTAATGTAATAGAAATTCTGTGCCTCCCTCTTTCCTTGGTGGTCTAGATAGAGCAAAGGGAAATGCTATCTCAGAAAAAAAACATTTATTTTGGCTATATAAATATAAATGAATTGTCTTAAAACCCATCTGGAAATTTCCTCTCCTCCCCGTGTCCCAGGTGGTCTGGCAACAGTGATGCATTCTGCTTTTGTCTGCGAGCAAGAGCAAGAGATCCTATTTGAAATCATTTACATGAAAGGTTTGCATGTAAAAGCACTGGTGGTATCCTCACCCTGCCTCTCCCTTCTGGAGAAATGGGAACAAAATATTCTCTAGAGTTGGGTTTCAGTGTAGTTTTCTGTCATAATTACTACTTTTAAAAGGAAAATCCTCATCGAAGTGCCTGGACTTCACAGTTTTTGAACCTCTCTGCTGCTGACATTTTTTCCCCCCATTTTGACAGCTAAATGAATTTTAGGGACAACGTCTGCTTGCCTGGAGGTTAATACAAGCAGAGCTTTTGTCGATCAAGCCTCTTTCCATTTGGAGCTAAGGGAAGTGATTAATTAAGCCATTTGCCACAAAAAATGAACGCTTTGTCCAAAAGACCTTTATTTTGCAGTGTGGTAGGGTGCCGTTCTGCTTAGCAAATCATCATGCAATGAACCACCTATCTGGTCACTCACTTTGCTGCTGAAGGACATTTCTTCCTGTGTTGTTAAAATCATGTTGTGTGAGTTAATTAAAATGCAGGAAGTGTTTGTCATTGCTAGCTGGCTGGGTTCAAATGTGCGTGAAAAGCTGGAGGCACACAACAGAGCCACTGCTCTTGCCTTCCCTCTCCCAGTAGGTAACTCATCCTGGGACAAAACATGCAGTTGGTTTTCATTTGTTTTGCAGTTGCATCATGTCTTCTGTTCTAGCCACTTTTGTGTGAGAGTTTGTTTCCAGAGTAAGCGTCTCTAGTGGCTGTTGGGATTCATGTCTATCACCTCACCACTGCTGGATTCCTGACCTTTACGCCTACGAGGGAGCTTGGCCTTTAGGACCCCAGGAAAGCTCATTTTCACAAAAGGCAGAAACTCAGACATTTTGTTCTGTGGAAATGTGGTAAGTAGTGAGCAAATAGATCTCCCTTGGGCTTTGTTCCATTTGCATTTCACTGGCCTTCCTGAAGTTCTACGTTTCCATTAGAATGGTATCAAACAGGGAGGCACTCCCTCAGGAATGTGCCTGCCCACTGCTCTTGCCTCACACATAACACTCCCTTGGTAAAGCTTTATGGCCTCACAGCAGGTTCAGAGATGCCCCTTTTGATTCTCTGTTGACAACCAGATAATGAAGACAACCCAAGACCCGAAGCAAATAAAATATTCGAATTAGAAAGAATCAGCATCTTAATTCCTTTTAGGAGGCAAACAATCACAGTTTCACCATTGACCTCTGTGGGAACAGAGGTTGCCTTTACTTTCTGGGAAAGGGCAATTGATTTGCTGCTTTCATACCCTTGCACACAAAATCCTCTACTCATCTCGGGGTAGTCCACATGCTTCAGCTGCAGCAGCCAGGCCCCAGGACTTGGTCAGATCCTGGTAGATCCCAGCTTAAAATGCAGTATTGCAGATATGCAGGTATGGGGGTCTGCGACGGATGCACTCAACCCCTTAACCAAACTAGCAGTAGTTTGGTACAGGCTCCAAAGGCAGTAAAGACCTAAGCCATAACCAGGTCAAGAACTTGCCTAGTTCCAATCTGTTCTCTGAAAACTCACAAAGGAGCAGAGTGACACTGAGCATTAATGGCTCTGAGCTTGGAACACCGATCGATCATGCAATTAACACATGAATAGCAGGTGACTTTTCCATGACTCATTTATCAAGGAACAAAGAAAGTTGTGGGTACATGCATACCTTTTCCACTGCATGTAATTTGACTACAAGCCAACCACTTTATTCCATAAATACGACGGCCTAAGTGAGCTGCCTTTGAGCTCACCCGGCTAAGCAGCCTGGCTGTCTGGCAGTGATCTCCCCTTGGGCTGGGACGCTTCTCAAGGTTGTTCCTCAAGGCAGAGAGACCTTTCACCAACAGCAGATCTTTGGTTAGCGACTGATACTGTGCATAATGTTGTGTCTTGGTAACTTTGACTCTGCCTTTGTAGTTTTGGATTATTGTTCTAATGATTGTGCAGTGCAGTAATAGAGTAAACCTTGCCATCGAACTTTGTTAAGTGGCATTTTTACAACATCATATTTCAATAAAATGACTTTTTTTGATACCTTTGACAGTGATTCTTTAAGCGATCTAAATCACCCATTCGCAACAGCGTTGCACTGCCTCCTCTGTGGCTTCAGCATTAGAGGCTCTGGCTCCCAGCACCTGGTGGAATGGAGAGCCAGGAGGAGCCGTGATCTGGCTCCTAGCAAGATGACAGGCTAGATCAAAGCCTCTTGCAGACAGAAAAAACAGATGGTGAGTTCAGTGCCAGCTCCAACCTGCTAGTAGGGAGGTTTTGCAAGTTACACTAGCAAGACTGCACAGGGATGGGAAAAGGAGTAATTTCTAGGTATGAGATAATGTTCCTGATGCTTGTAAGTATGTTGATGAGCAGGACAGGATGTGAGATTCTGCATCACAAAAAAATGTCTGTAGTATTGTCTGCCTGATCTACTACATCTCTATCATCCTGTGTCAATGGAGGGAATTGATGGAGTAACATGGAAGTTTTCTTAAGAAACTGTTGTAAGAAGAGAATTAATGACTTTTCATTATCCTGAACTACACCTTAATCTAAGTATGTGAGTGGGCTGTTACTTTAATTAGAGAGAAGAAAACTGGACTTCTCAGGCTTTGCCTCCATTGTATGCAGTTATGAAATGCTCCAAAGCCTCCTGAGAGGTTAGAAACTCAGCATTTGAAGTCTGCGGGTACTGCAGGTCTCATGGGTTGCCCGAATTGCTGCGTGTAGCTCGGGAGGCAATGAGGAGCTGTTTTCCCAAAGCAGGCCCAGCAGCTGCAGAATTGCCTTCTCACCAAGGAGAAGTTTCAGCTTTTTGGTTGTTCGTTTCCCTCTTGGCTTGCTCTACTCGGTTGCACAAACCTACTTGGGTTTCTTGGGTAACACTACCCTTCCCTTGGGTAACAAGCAATGGTCCCTTTCTCGTGGGTCAGGGCAATTGCATAGTCCCTTCTACTTCATCAGCTGAGGCTTTCAGACACCCTGAGACTGTTTAGCCCTGCCCTGCAAAGCCCCTGGCTGAGCTTTTCCTACTGATGGCACATGGAGAACTACAGAAAGAATGAATGGCGTGAGTATTAACAGCGGACAAGCAGGAGGAAGAGCTGCACAGCCAATGCATGGATGTTGATGAATGCTTCTCTCCCCTCACATTCTTTTTATAAAAATGTCCCATTGGTGGCATCTGAGGCATCTCTGCTTCTGTGCCAAAGGCCTCTCGTATTGCAGGAAGTAAACCATAAATCACAGTGTGAGATACGATTTTTTGGATTTAATATTGCTGTAATATTTAATCCATGTTAGTGATGCTGAGCATACATCAGCTAAGGAAAGCAACTGGCTGGCCATCTTTGGGGAGCATTTTCAGTTCCAAAAGGTGAAACCTGAGTTTATCGAACAGGATATTTCCAGCACGAGTGAATGGAAATCGTTTTTGGGGTGATACGGTATAATGTTGCATTTATCTCAGAAGTACCACTAATAATGTACCAGTGCAAATAGGTTTTAGAATATAATGTCATAGCAGCCTTTCACCTGTGTGCCTATATATTCAAAACAGAATACCATCCTTGAAAGAAATGGTTACTGCCCTTCTGGAAGAGAATAATGCAGGATTCAGCATAAAAAGTTGGCCTCATCCAGTAGACTGGACTACATCAGTCAAAACAATGGTGGTAATGTAAACAAAACATAGGTGGGTTTATTATGATAGTAATGGGACTGTGGCCTCTCCCCTCTCCCTGTTTGCATCACTCACTGTATCTGCTCTGGGTCATACAGTGGAGAGAAAATATGGACCTCTGTGTCTGCCAGGAAAGAAAAAGGGTGGGTTGCAACAGGGCGTGTTGTTTCCCAGAGTCAGACCACTTTAGGAAGGATAAGCAAGGACTGGGAAAGACTTGTTGCACAAAGATGGTTACAGTTAGGTGAGTCAGCCTTGCTTTGCCCACAGGGAACTCATGGCTTTTGTTTCAAGGAAGCCAATGTGTGTCAGATGGATGCAGGTGACTCGTTAAACAGCATATGTTAAAATTACACTAGTGTTGTAGTGAGAAGGATCAGGAATGGAAGGAGAAAAATAATAAACATTTATTTTCTTCTAACAATACTGAAATTAAGCTTTTTTTTTTGTTTTCAGGGCTAGCTCCTGAGGTTGCTATGCTCCCTGAACCTCTGTTGATGACTGTTGCTATTCCTTACCCAGAGTGGTCTTCCACATGAGGAAGCGAGCATTATGATTTGGGTACTGGCCAATGTGACCAAGGAAGGCTGTGTCTCTGCCAGGCTGCGCGTGCAATTTAAGTGGTAAAGATTTCAATCTGTATTTTTTTTTCAGTTTGAAGTGTGACGCTGTAATGTTGGACTGGTGGGAACACTGCTGCACGCAGTTGCTAGGGAAACATCTTCAAGTTCATTTTCCTTCGAGTTTTGTCATTCAACTCACAGCATGGCCGTAATTGTTCTTTTAAAAGTGGGATATGTGAGCCATGAAGGGGTGCCAGTCACTGATGTAAGAGCTGGCATTGACCAAATGCTCTGGCTTGAATCTCACCAAGGGTCTTGGGGTCAGCAGAGAGGTTTCTGCAGGTGCTGGAGTGGGGTGGGAAGCAAAACAGCATCAACATGGATTTGAATAATGTGTTGAGAAACCCCTTCAATTATATCTTCAGCAATGATTCAAGCCCAAGCTTACATGCTTGAGATGTTTTGCTAGACTTTGTATTTACATTTGAGTAGCCTTTTCTTCTGGCAGTGATGCCCCTTGTTTTGTTAATGAGTCTGCTAGCAGTGCATTGGTAGGCTCTGTAATGAAAGCAGATATGACAGGAGTTATTGACACAGTACTCAAAACTGATCAGAAAATTGTCCCCTAAAGAGGAAGTGAAATGACAAGCCTTTTTCTGTTATTCAACCTTGAACATCATTAAAATCATCTCTCATCAGCATGCCACAGAGACAGTGATGGAAGTTGTAAACACCAGCCTTTGTGGAAGAAGAAAACTCTCAAAACAAGTGGGTGTCCCAAACATTTGTATGTCTAAACTCTCTCTTGAAGACATAATCAGGCACAAAATCACCCACCCCTCTGTAGGGACTGAGCTGGGGACTAATTTTCTAATGAACAATTCTAGGAATAGCTCTGTGAGCAGAGGCAAAGCAGACATTTTGGAAAAACTGTTGCAGTTTTGTCATCACCTCTCTGTAATGCCTGTGTGTCAGCAAAGTTGTCTGTGGGGCCTCGTTGTCTCATTGCACAGACACAGCAGGAATTGGCTTGTGATCCACAGATACCGCCCTTGAAGTAGATCAGACAAAAGTCAGGAAGGGGTCCCGAGAAGTGAGATAAAGTGGGACATCCAAGATCAGCATGGCAGACCCGAGGTAAAATCCTGACCCTCTGAACCCCTAAACAGCACCTCCTCCAGTGGGCTTCATCTTTCCTTTTTTCTTTTTGGGTCTACAGCTCAAGTAACACCTTCAGAGGATGGCTGCTCTTCCCCAGAACTTGCCAGCTGAACTAGGACGGGGTCTTCGGTGGGTTTTGTGTCCCCTGGGGGCCCAGTGTCCTGCGCTGGGTGATGATTTGCATCACGGGGAGAGGGGGCCGTGCAGGAGGGTGACCCCTTGGGACCACGAGCTACTCCCAGCAGGCTTCACCACTTCTCCTGCTCCTGTCCTCAGTCTCCTTCGCAGCCACAGGCTGCCAAGCACAAGGAGGCTTTTTTGGAGCGAGATGGGATCCTGGGCATCGGGAGGGAAGAATAATGATCCCATACCAGCTCTCTCATCCCCGTCCCCTGCTTTGACAGAAAGTTGGGTCAGTGTTGTTTTTGTTTCTGCTTCTTTCTCCCTTGCCAAAGAAATCATTGTGACTAACTCCTCACCATACGCGTTTGACAGTGTTTCTGGGATCCGGTCCTTCTCATGAAAACAAAAATAATCCCTCTTGCCTCTGCTCCCAGCTATCCCGTAACATACGTAAGTGTTCAGGAAGCCAGGAATGTATTTTAATTTAGATCATCATTAATGAGTTCAGGAGCTATGAGTTTTCCCCTCTTCATTCAAAATGAATTATGTCTTGGAGAAAAATATATCCATCTTACAAAGTTTTCATCCAAAGGGACACCTCTTAATTAAATTAACCAGTGAAAAGGAAATACTTGTAATAAGGGTGCAAGATAAATATTTGTACCATGCACATTCTAATTTATCACAGCCTTAAAAGAGTCCATAAGGTTTGTTTTTCTTCACTGAAATGTGACGCATTCAGATACCGTTCTCATTTATAAATTAGTGTATGCCGCATGGGATACCCCCCTACAGGTTAAGGTTATTGGCCTGTGAGTGATATACTGCAGCTGAGAGAGCTGTGAGGTGAGGATGAGTAGTCCTGAAACACAAGCCCTAAATTTAACATTACCCGGAGGCAAACACAGCCCTGAACTGACTCGAGGTGGAGGCAGGGCTGCGCAGCCATGATGTATTATCGTTGGGGAATGCACAGTGCGACCACAGTGCTGCTAATTTTGAGGGAGAGAGGTGAAAGCACCCACACTCCCTCCATTAATCTGCATTTGTTTACATAGGTGGTGCCATGATGATACCCACTGAAGCCCTGGGTAGGCAAAATATTTAAGTGGAAGCCTATTTTTAAGGCACCTGATAGGTTGCATTAATTTCACAGACAGTGCTTTCATATTTGTAATTACATGTACGATTAAACACTTGATGCCTTCACTGCAATAGGTAACTTCTACCTCTTTTTGTTTTATTTAACATTTTTTGAAATAAAACACAATTCCTGCACACATACCTTTGTTTACACATTTACCTTCTCTAATGTCTACATGAATGCTTGTGCAGTATTATGCACACACACGCACATGCACACACTCAGGTGTATGAAAGACAAGTAAGTCAAATACAGACTTGCATATTTTTACCCTGTGTTATACATTTGGCTACATTTTAAAAGCATGCAAATGTCTACTTTGTAAAACTGAGGGTAATAATGCTGAAGGAGAATATGCTAAAACATCAACAAATTTGCACAATTATTTCAGGAAAGGAGAAAGCACAGGGAAAGCTCTGATTTAGAATAAAATAGACTGTATCAGTTGGAAGGGCCCTACAAGGATCACCTAGTCCAACTGCCTGACCAGTTCAGGGCTGACCTAAAGTTAAAGCATGTCATTAAGGGCATTGTCAGAATAACTTTTAAACACTGACAGGCTTGGGTCATCAACCACTGTACCAATATAACCAAAATTATAGAGACAAAATAATGCTAGTGCGTTTCCCAGTGTAGGGGGGCTCTAATTAATAGTGAACTCAGATCGCAGTATTAATGGCAGATGCCAAACTATATGACAACTTCTGGATGTTCAGTTGATGCCTTATATTATGTTTGATCCACAAGAGACTACAGGAGGAAACCTGTGAATACAAAAATGGAGTTTATGGGCGAAGAAATTGTCAGCGCATTTTGCAGTGCAAAAACTAAACCAACACTCTGTTCAAGGAACAAGGGCAGCTTTCCAAAGATTTTAATTGTGGGCATACTTTGGCCCAGTTTGTGGAAGAAGTTGTGCTTTTAATAGGGAAACTAGCACAGGTAACTGAACTTGTCTACAGGTGTGCTGGTTTTTCCTGGGGTAGAGTTAATTTTCTTCATAGTAGCTGGTATGAGGCTGTTTCAGATTTGTGCTGGAAACAGCGTTGATAATACAGGGATGTTTGAGTTCCTGCTGAGCAGCGCTCACACAGAGCCAAGGGCTTTCCTGCTGCTCACCCCACCCCACCAGCGAGCAGGCTGGGGGTGCATGAGAAGGGACAGGGGAGGGGACACAGCCGAGACAGCTGACCCCAACTGACTAAAGGGATATTCCACACCGTGTGGCATCATGCTCAGCATATAAAGCTGGGGGAAGAAGAGGAATGGGAGGATGTTCAGAGTGATGGCATTTGTCTTCCCAAGTAACAGTTATAGAGTGTGATGGAGCCCTGCTTTCCTGGAGATGGCTGAACACCTGCCTGCTGATGGGAAGTGGTGAATGAATTCCTTGTTTTGTTTTCCTTGCAAGTGTGGCTTTTGATTTACCTATCAAACTGTCTTTATCTCAGCCCTTGAGTTTTCTCACATTTACCATTCTGATTCTCTTCCCCATCCGACTGGTTGGGGTGGAGTGAGCGAGTGGCCGTGCGGTGCTTAGCTGCTGGCTGGGGTTAAACCATGACAACAGGGAATATTTGTTTTCCTTCTCATTATTAATAAAAGCTCACATTTGAACCTTTTATTCTAGATATATTGACTACACCTAAAAATAATTCAAGAATTAATCTGAGAACTGCAAACTAACATGCTGGCCTTCTATACTGGGCAGGGTGTTGAAAACTGTGTCATAGATTAGAATTGACAAATGTGGATTGATCCCATGTGTGTGAGATAGATGGTGAAAGAAGTGTTGCTTCTGTGGGGGAGAGTCAGGCTTCGCAAATCTGTTGGCAGTCTTTGCAGAGGTCAGTAAGTATGTGACTAAACAAGGCATCACCAATAAAGCATATCCAGCTTTCCAAAAATGGTACTTTGCCCCAGGCACATTGGAAAGCCAAGCTGCAGAGGGAAAAAGGCCCAATCCTCTCATGGATCTGCTCTAGTCTAGAAAGCAGTGTACATGTATGTAGTATACTCCAATGTATTGATCAAAGATCTGGAAGAGGGGATAAATAGCAAAGTAACCACATTTGCAGATGATGCAGAACTTTTCAGAAGAGCCAAGAGCAAACAGTTGCAGGAGGATGTCACACTGCTGAGTGCTGGGAGATAAAATGTCAGGAGAAAGCCAATGCTTGTAATAAAAATCAATGAAACAGAGGAGAAGTAAGAAAATGACCAGTTGCTGCCTTTTAGAAGTTTGGAGTAATCATGGAAAATTCTCTGAAAACATGGTTTTGATATGCAGCAATGTAGGAAAAAATAAGCAAATTAAGTGCTAGATACTACCAGGAAAGGAAATTGTCATATGAATCAGAAGTCCAAGCCATGCCATATTTCAACCCCCCCTAAAATGGATATGGGACAGGCAGAGGTACAGAGAGGAAAAAAAAAAAGGCGTACTCAGGGAAAAAGCCTATTCAATGTTTCTTGTAATGTAAGAACTAAGAGTCTTCTAAGGACATTATCAGGTTTAAAGAGAGGGCAAGGAAGTATTACTTTCACACGCAGTGTGGCTGCCTTGTGCCTGTGTCTTTGCCACAGGAAGCTGCAAAGGCCAAGACAGCAGAGGGGCTCGAAAGGGGCTTAGATGAATTTGGAGAGGACCAGGCTGTTTGTGACTGTCACATGCAGCGGTCCAGCTGCAGCTCCAGCTCAGAAAGCCCTGTGAGCACTGCGCACTGGGAGCACAGCGGGGACACCAGGAGAGCCCCCTGGGCGCTGGTTCTGTTTCCTCTGTGCTTTGCTCTGAGCATCTGCTACTGACCGACCGCTGTTGGAGGCAGGATAAGGAGTTGGACCAGCCCTTGGT
This sequence comes from Ibycter americanus, assembly GCA_035590275.1. Taxonomy (NCBI): domain Eukaryota; kingdom Metazoa; phylum Chordata; class Aves; order Falconiformes; family Falconidae; genus Ibycter; species Ibycter americanus. The sequence goes on from JAVJGI010000014.1 coordinate 81,430,061, forward strand.
GTGACCTCACAGAGCAGTTCTTATGTTCCTCTGTCTCACTGAGAAATACAGATGCGCTGTGCTGACATCTAAATAAAATAAAATAATCTAAGTCTAAATAAACTGAATGTTCTCCTTGAACTAAAAAACACCCCAAACAAAACAACAAAAAATCCCCAAAATAAAACCAAGATAATGTTTATACTGGGAAATGTGCATTTTTTTTCTTCCTGGATAATTAAAAAACAGCTGTAGGGGTTTTATTTAGACACCCCTCTCCCCCTCTCCAAAGTTCACTTTTAGGTTGAGACAAATGTTTTTAGTGCCAAAGAAGACATTTGAAGAAGGCTGTAAATGAGAGAAAACAGAGTTTAGATGCAAATTGCGTTTTGCTGCAACCTTAACCAGTAATCTCACAATTTATACTCATTTTGCTAACATTTTCTTATCTTCAAGCAGAGAATGGCTCTGGTTTCGTGGAAGCTGTGCTTTACCAGGAGGATAAACAGCAGTCTTACTGACTAATCAGGATTTCCCAATGTTGTCTCATGAAGATTTCAGGAAAAATCTTCTCAGAATAATGCTCTTGATACTAGGGCTGAGAGATTTGAAAGAGAGCATTACAGCTGATAGTGCTTAGCAGCTGCTGGGACAAGCCCTGTGCGTGTCACAGAACCTAAGGAAATCTGGAATTAATCTTGGTGGCAGGCGCAGCAAGGGGTTTTGTCTTCAGTAAAGACAGGATTGCCCAGCGCTTCCCATTATAAGCTCTTGCGTATGCTTTCCCATAACACTGGCAAACTTTAGCTCTTCATGCTAGAATTATGCACATTGGATATCTTTCCCTACCTTACAAGTTTGGAAAAATGTAAATGCAAATGGAACCTTCTGAGGAGGAGGAGAGAATGGAGACAGAAATGGGCTCTTACATCCCACCTGTGAGCTTATTCCCTGTAAAGGTTACTAGGTTCCTCTGGAGGTGTGGCAAAGACTTGAAACCTGGCAGAGGAGCTGGTGTCAAGAAAGTGTGTTTTCTTGCTCTCACCACAAAAACTAGCTGCCAGTTAGTTATGTGACGCTCTAAAGTGCCATTTTTACATGCCTAGAGATGAGCAGAGAGGCTGCTAATGTGTCAGCAGTACTGGTAATTCTCCTGTCCCGTTATACAATTCCTCACCATACTAGAGAAGAGGAATTACCCTGAACAATGTTTTGAGGGGTTAGGAAGAATAATGCATTCTTGGTTTGGCTCTTCCCCTTGCAGGTAACTACAAGCTGATTTTGTAAGAGCACCCAGTGGTGTGACTGCAGGCCCTGATGCATTAGGGAGTGCTGGAATGGAGTGTGCAACCTTGGCAAGGCTGGACTTCAACAACAAGGTCCCAGAACTTCAAGGACAAGTCCCAACACCCTCCCCTCTTCCAGCTTGGTCAACCTGCTGCTCCAGTGGTAAGGTCAGAGGCAAGACTGTGTGTTAGCAGCCATGGTTCTTCCCCTCTGAAAGGGAAATGGGAAACGACCAAGGGTGACAAGTACCAAAAAGTTGTTGATGTGCATTCAGGACTCTGGGAAGGAACATAGGAAATTTGCGTTTCCTGTTCTGCCAGAGGCACATTTGATGAAACTACTGTAATATATATGTGCAGAAGGTTTGAATGAAGTGTTGTCATATGTTAAATTAACTGTATTGCAAGAGCATTAAAAAAAACAAGAACAGGAGAAACTCTTCAATCCACGAGAGGATTTGTGTGATGCCTCAGAAAAATAGATCTTCTTGTTAGCAGGAGGCCTATCATTCTTGCGGGGTCATTGGAAGAGACCCAGGGCTTTTTGCACTCTGCATGTGTAGCATAAAATAGCTTTGCATTTACTTGATCTTTTTCGTTACATTATACAACCTTGAGGAAAGAAAAGCAAGCATCGGATTTGTGATTTATGGCTTGATATTTACTTGCCGTATCCGGGTGCAAGACCTAGTCCAAGAAACAAAAAGGGACTGTGAGCCCAGAACAAAAGCTACACGCTTAAGGACTAAATGTATTTTTCTTGGAGCACTGTCACCACTAGCTCTGCTTGGAAAGCGGACCGCCTGCTCACCCTGTGAGGGTTTCCAAGCTCATGTGCTTCCACGTTGAAGCCTCTCTCTCTCTCTGCTCTTCACACTTGGCTCAGTGGACTTTAACCCCCATCCTCACTGCTCCTTGCAGAGGAGATTCCTGCAACACGTGGCTGGGCTGAGAAAACCCTTTTAAAATAAATTAACACAGTATGATGCGATGCAGGGGCATCTCGTGCTCCCAGTTCTGATTTATTTCCGCAGCAACACACAAAACATTGAGTGATAAATTATTGAAAGTCAATGGGCCGTTGGAGAATAGGGCCATGATGAATAGCGAGCAGTTGGCATCCCACATAACCGTGTGTCCCGGAGGGCTACCTAGGGAGACGGTAAGGGAAAGAAAAGGCTGAAGCCTTTGAAGGATACAGCTGTTAGGAAAGTCTTCCTTTCAGTGAGAGATTACTTTGATTTTTAATGCCTTATTTCAGCAATGGGAAATGGGATTAGTAGTCAGATGGGAATAGATAGTAACCACTAAACTCACTTTCACCTGCAGCCCGGTCTGATATAGGATGACAATAAGGCTGAATATTGATTTACACTAAATGAATTTTTCATTAAGGACACCAGGGGCTCTCTCAAAAGGCGTTGCAGACACCAGAGCTGTCTTTTGCAACTTCCAAGGCTGGGAAATTCACAGTATGTGCCTCACCAGTAAAGAGGCCACAATGCGCTTGTTTGGTATGGAAATCAGAATTCTTTCAGAGTCAGTGTTTAAAGATACCGGAACAAATGCTCGATGGCGTAAACACTTCCCGATTGCCCTGGTTGTGTAGGACTTTCACAAGGAGTAGTGGAGAAACCACTGAGAAATATCTTTCCTTAATGAACCTGGAGCTTGTGGTCAAGGGGAAAAAAGCCTCCAGGCGAGCGGATGTGGTGACTGGGTTGACTGCAGGGGGCTGCTGGCTGGGGCTGCCGGGTGACACCGGGGCAGGTAATCACTCCCTTTGCCTCCCTCACGTAACTTGGGATGTAGGTACGGAAAACACACAGCCAGACATGAAAGACGAGTTGACAGAACGTTTGTTGTACATCAAATATTGTTATGGCAGACTTTTCCAAGCCTGTACAAACCATGACCTTCACCCCATCCTTTGAAGGAAAATATGCCCATATCTTGCATACATGGGTGTGGGGCTTAAAATGAGCCCTGTGCCCAGAAGTGAAAAAATTGAGCCAAAATGAGAACAAGAGAGGGTAGTGCTCTAGGCCCCAACCACCCCTGCCTGACTCCAGCTTTTCCCACTGGATTTCCTTTCAGGAGGGCATGCAGGTACCTGTGCATGGACATCTAGAGCATCCTTGTGCAAGCACTTTGAAAATCTTGAGCTGGTGCTTCCGCCTGTCATGCTTTTTGAGTGATATGACTATTTATCTGTATTACAGCTGGCAGCCAGGGTATATCCCACAGTCTTATTTGGGGTGACTCTCATATGCAAAGATTGTATCTAGTGATTAATGATTACTTCACTTTGGCTCCAAAAGTCTCATTTCAGTTGCCACAAAAGCCATCAAACGCTGCATCTTCCTGGCTCATTCTGCTTCAGACAGCTCTGCTTTCAGGTGTATGAGTTTAGGGGGAAGTTGTTCACATCCATATCTGCCTCAGTGAGAAAGAAGTCAGTAAAACACTTTTGTGTTTGTTTTCTCTTGTTTGCATCTGACTCCATCTTCTGCTAGAATGGGTATTCATATTTATTAGTCATTATTCAGTAACTGGGGAATTCCTTACTGGTAGTGTTTTTTCTGCTTTGCTTTTGGCTGAACTACATGTTTTGGAAGTCCCTAAAAATTGCTAGTTAGATGAGTCTCATAAACCACTATGAGTTATTCTAAACAGAAAGGCAGAAACACCAGAACACCAGCGTAATTTATAATCACTCATCAGAAACCTCCATGTGGGTTTTTGTTGTAGCCTTGAATTGCTCAATGGGCCAGTTGAGCTGTTCATTTTAAAATGTCATTAGCAGTTGCAAAACTGCAGGTGTGGAGCAGGAGGGTGCCCACAGGGTGGAGGGGCTGCAGGAGGAGCTGGTCACGTACACCCCGTGTACATCATCAGCAGCTCTGGCTTTCCCTGCCCAGCCTGGGCTGTGATGGCATGTCAGCCGATGAAAGCTCACTTTGACTGTGCTAACTTGAGAATCACTGGGTATGGCGTGGAGTCTGGAGGAGACAAACTTCTACTACTTCTCTGGTGGGCTTCACAGCCCAGGCTGGGCTCTGGGCTGGCAGGGGTCAGTTCAGGCTGCCTCTGGTGTTTCAGACTTTATCCACTGCTACTTACACCCTCAGCACTACCTTGCCGCACCTATCACAAGGCAATAGCTACTGAGTTGCCCCTATCCCTTCCAAGCCAAACCATTCTATGATGGCACTTAAAACACATCTGTGTCAGGATGTTTTGGTACCCATTTCAAACCTTCCTCACTACCTAAATCTCAATTTCCAGCCTCCCTTTCTTCCACAGTGACATTAGCACAGGTTGTCCATACTGCCTCGCCTCCCTTCCCCTCCATTCTCACTGCCAGCCTGTGTTGAAAAACTTCAGCAAAGAGACCAGGGTCTGAAGTGACATTAGAGACTGAATTACTTCCAACAGCCTACTCTCCTTGCCAGGCCTCTGAATGCACCCCACAGCGCTGGCTCTGCCCCCTGAGCTGGGAGACACCATTGGGGTGCAGCAGGTACCTACTCTGCTCCCACAAAACTTTGGTTTTTCTGTAGCTAAACCAGTGGTTTTCATAAGTGCACTGCATGAAAGAAAGACACAGCACAGATATGTCATTTAAAGTACCTTAATTAGAATAAATTCACCACTGATTGTTGCAGCACTACAAAACTAGCAGGCTGCAACAAGGCTTTTGCCACCCCATATCAGCCCCCTCATGCCTCGGTACCACCATCAGTCTCACACAAGGTTCCAAAAGTTCATCTGCTGTCCATACTGTTTCTTCATCCTCCTCAGGCCACTCCACCCTGCTCCTTGCCTCCGCTGTGTCCAGGTTCTTCCTTCTCCAGGCTCCTCTTCCAGCCAGCCTCTCCTCATCCAGGCCCCCTTCTTCCCTCTGCTTCTCCCAGGGGCCTCTCCTCTCTCCTACATCCAAGGCTCCTCTTCACCTACTGCCTCTCTTCACCCAGTGCTCCTCCTCCACCAGTGCTCCTCAGTGCTATTTAGCTACTTAGCAGGAACAAGTCACAGCTGTACATTATCCGTGACAGCCAACCCACTACCCCTGAAGCAAGCCCACAACTGTATGTTATCAATGTTAATTAACCCTCTACAATTCCTCTACAGTTCCTCTACAATTCCCCCCTTTTTTCCTTTTATTTCTTTTTCTTCTTAACATTTCATACCTTGTGTATTTAACAATCATCACAACATTTTCACAAACTTCTACAACTGATGATATCTACAATGTCCTTCTTATAGCCTGAAAACAAAGCGTTCATTTTTTTTTCATGAAGCTTTTTTTTGCCTCTGCTTCTCATATGAACAGGGGCTTAATATCACCATTTCCACTCCCATATTCCATATGTGACTCCAAATCAAAACCTGAGTTATTTCATCTCTTGCCTGGCAGGGTCAGTTTAACATACCAAAATCAACCTGACTTACATCTGCTTTGCAGATCATCACTGGTATACTTTAAAAATTGTTGTATGTCTATAGCAATGCCTTCCTCCCCTCCCCGAGTGCTCCAGTAATGTCAAGATTTATTGAATCTGAAGGTCCAGTTGTGACCTTGGCTCTCACTCACTAAATCTGAACCTCTGGGGTCTATAAATCTTGGTGCGCTGTTCAATTTATAGAAGTGAACATCTGCTTATCATACAATATTTAAGTTGCAGGTGTATTCTACCAGTAAAATAAACACATGAGTTCATGATTGCCTAGGCTATAGGACATTAGGCAGTTGTTGAAGAGATGGCAATGGTTTCGCCTCTTGGGAGAGCCCTCAGTGGGGGCACTCAGCGTTGGCAGAGCTGCTGGATGGTGAGGTGGCTTTTTGGGGCTCTGTGTCACCAGGAAGTGGAGGCGGCATAGCTTTTACCCCAAACCCTCAGCCTAGTCATCTTGCCATGTGGAGAGCAATGTCTGGCTGAGATGCACACAAATCTCATAAGGGAAAAAATCTCACCCTCCCACCTCTCCCACGTCTGGTGGGAAAGGCATCATCCCATGTAAGGATGGTTAGCTTTCTGCACAACCTGGCAAATGAAAGGCAGAGTGGTGACTCTGTTTCTTCATTCACATGATGCAAAATATGGTGCACAAGAGAACGCTATCTCAGAGTGTGCATGGAGAGGGAGAGACCCGTGAACACAGTATAATGAGAAAGGCTGAAGAATCCTGCTCCACAATGTAAGGAAAGCATTACAGACCACAAGTCATTGAAAACAGAAAACAAAAGGAGCAGAAAGTATCCACTGTGAGTGGAAAGGAGGAAAGAGGAGGAGGAAAGAGGAGGTGACCAAGTAAACATAATTAGTCAGTGATGGCTGAGCTGGGAAACAGAAGGGCAGCACAAAACCGAGATGACGTTGTGCAACCCACAGGAGGTGACCAGGACAGATGATTTTTGACAATAACAGAGCAGTCCAAGGGAGACAGCAGTTTCACTAACAAAAGAAGGAGATAAAATGAATTACTAAAATGACTGAAAATCTTCCTAGTTTGGAAGGAAAAAGTTGAGCTTTAAATGCTGCTTAGATTTTAAAGCTATCTCACAACAAAGCTCCTGGGTCCTAGCAAGCATCGCAGCTAGATCTTAACTGCCTGTTGGGAGGTCACCCTTCTCCCTGCCTCTTTGCTCACTGGGAAGGAATGTGGCCATGGGGCCCAGCCAGGAGCTGTGGTGTGCCCAGGACCTCCTCAGGTGTGCGGTCTGATGCCCTGCAGAGATGAAGGAGGCTAATACAGCCATTTGGGACAGTAGAATACTCCACTCGGCTCCTCTGCTGTCTCCATGGCTCGGAGCAGGTCACACCATACACAGAAGTACCACTGCAAGCAGTGCCTGGAGAGTAACTGAGACCAGAGCTGTGGTGAGCATGCACGGAGGCTGGGGCAGCATTTCTGGTTGCCCTCCATCCCCATGGCTGGCACGGGCACCTTGCAAAAGATTTTGGCCCAGCACCCTGTGGAGTGTCACTGCAAGCAGGTAGCAGCCTTTGGGCATGAGGCATTTAGAAAGGCATGTTTGCATTTTAAAAAGTGCTTATGCTCCCTTTTCAGGTTAAAGAACCTCTCTGCAAGAAGTCCAGCTCCCACGCTGGAGCCCGGGGCTTTTTCCCCACCGCGTGCAGCTGGCTGGGGAGAGCACTGGCCACAGTGGCCTGAGCCACACAGCATGGCATGGTGCTGGGCTGAGAAACTGGTTGGGGTCTCTCTCGCCATGTAGCTGTGTCAGCAACGGGCTGGCCCCCGCTAGGTAGTCCTGTTTTAAAGGAGGAGAAAGGAGGACCAGCACTGGAGTATTTCCAAGGTAGAAGCCTGGACCCTGCTCTGCCCAGACACATGGCTGGCCACTGTGCTTCTCCTTGCTCACTGCTCCCTTGGTGCTCCATGGTGTGCAGGTGGCCCTGGTCAGCCCGTGGCACTGCTGGAGCTACCTCACACAGCCTTGCACTGAAAGTGTGAGTTCACTAATTGGAGGGGTTGGACGTGACGTGAAGAGTTGCAGTGGTGCAGGATGTATTTTACTTTGCTTCCGCTCCTTCATGTCCCTGTGGAAGGCAGAGCCCTGAAGTTAGAGACGGCCTCATCAACCTGTTGCACGCATTTTGGAGGGTGACCAGCCCAGTTCATTAAGTTGCCCATGAAGGAGGGCAGGAGGGCAACTAGTTAACATAACAAAGCACCTGAAGACAGAAAAGATTGTGAAATATTTTAGCTCTACCTCTATCAAAACATCTATTAATATATTTCAAGACCTTCCATAGTTGTTTTCTCCTCCCTCTAGGCTAGTCTAACCCCAGCCATAATTTAGTATGAGGCATGAATATCTTCACTTATTTTACCCATAAAAGAAGAAAATTGGGAATTTGTTCAGACTGCCAGGAATCTGGAATTTGTTGATGAATGGACATTTGGCTGAACATAGTGAATTCCCAGCTAATTGAAAGCAGATAACGAAAGTAATGCATTTACCTTGAAAAACATAATTTTCTTAATAAATAATTGAAATGACAATCTTCTGACAGATGAAATAAGAAAAAAATACTAAATAAATTCAGGATTAATTCCTGTCCTATATATTATAGCATATTTAACAGTCATACCTTATGAGGAGATTAAAAACTATAAATCTTATTTTCAGCACAGTCCCAGAGAGTACTTTGGTCTAGAAAGTGCAAGGGCATCCTGTTCAGGGGAGTGTGGTTTCAGTCATCATCAGTCCATGTTTCTGTCTCCAAATATCATACCTAAGGAGAAGAATGCAGAAGCTAGGGGAAGAAACCAACCTCGGAAAAATGTAGGGAGTAGCCAGTGTGATCACAAACAATTGAAAGAGCATCTTTGTAGGTGTTCACCCTTCTCATCTCCTTCCTCTCGATGAGTGTGGGCCAGCAAATCTGTTTCACGTTGCAGTGGTGGGGAACTGTGGCTAGATATTACACTTCAGTCAAGGGGCAATGTTATTGAGCTAAAGGGAGGTTAACAGCTGAAAACACGTTAGCTTGAAACACTTGCAGATGATCTGAGCACGCCCTCCATTTTAAGGAAAAAAATAGCGAATGATCCAAACAAAAGCATATGGGTCCAAATATCCCGATCTGGGTAGGGCTATGACTTGGAAACCATTCTGGATCTAGAAGCAGGTTCCTCCCATCTTTATGCAACAGGACTAAATTAAACCGCAGATCTGAACTCCACCAAAGTGTAGAGTTTTCAAAATGCAAAGGTGGATTTTTTTTTTATAACTTTAGTTTGGCGGTCATAATTTGTTGTTGAATTGTGGTTTAAGTGGAACAAAATGTTCACAAAGAGACATGAAACCTGACAATTTTTAATCTGTTAAACTGCAAAACTTGGCCATCCTAATTGGAAGCATTATTAATCTGGGTTAGGTTTGGAATTACTTTTCAATGAATTTGTAGCAGGTTGTTGTTTTGGGCAAAAGCCACAGAAAACTTGGTAGTTTCACAGATTTTTAATGGGAACAGGGGGAAAGCCATGGTGATTTTGCTGGAGTTGTGATTTAAGACTTTAGACTTGGCGAAACTGATGGGCTGCAAGGTCATGTGAACTAAAAGAACAAGTCCTGCAAATGGAAACTATCACCACCTGCAGCAGATCTGCTCACAGAGGTGCTTCCTCTCAGATCAGCTCCTTAGCTGATAAGCAGCGAGAGATGCATTTAGCTTCTTCATAAAGAAGGTTTACCAGGCCACAAAAGGAGTTGAGGAGTATGTAGAAAGGGCATAATGGTTTTGAACCTCTAGCTTCCTTGCTACTAAATGTTCACTAATTTGCAAGATCTTTAAGTCCTGTTAGCATGGGGAGATTGCCAAGCTTGCAGGATGGTCAAAAGAACAACTGCTGAAAAGCTTGGCTAAACATGGTGGTTGCACTAGCTGAGGCATCTTATTTTGTCTGTCTGTAAGAACATCTAGCTGGTAAAAGCAAACAGTAACTTTGGGACTGTTTGAGCACTCTATTGTGTGAAGAAAGGTCTTCCCAGTTGTCTCAGTGGTGAGACAGTCTGCTGGACGAAAGACTCACTGAAAGTGTATGTCATTACTGACAATGTGTTTTCTCAGATTTTTTAAGGTTAGAATAGACTTGAGGGCCTTCTAGACAGATCTTCATTGTAACACAAACCATGGGACCCATGTCGGTTTCTTCCTGCTTGAAATTTCCCAATTTCAATGTTTTACAGTACTTCTTTTTTTTCTTTCTTTTATTTAGAGAATCCCCCATGCTTTATTAGAAACTGATCAATAACAAGGAGCCTATTACTGAGTAATTCTGGCCATTGATTATTCTCCTCTCTGAAAAACAGTGTCTTATTTGTGGCAGAATGAATCTAACTTCAGCATCAGACCATGAGAATTGTTAAACATCTGTCCAACAAGTGAAGAAGCCCATCTTTGTGAAAGCTCTGCTGTCTGTGCAGCCATTACTCATTAGTATCAAGTCATCCCCCTCCTTTGGACCTGTTACATAAATTGAGTTCTTGAGTCTCTCAGGTTAAGATATGCTTTCCTATCCTTTAATCAAGTTAGTGTGTTTTTTTCTGAATCCTCTCCATTTTTTTTCAGGACCCTTTTTCTGAACACCAGAACAATTGTAGGAGTCATCACACTGTTGTGAAACACAGAGGATACCTTGCTCTTTAGTGGACATTGCTTTGCACACCCAAAGGCTGTCTTGGCCTCTTTAGACACTGAAGCGTGAGTCTGGCTGACTTTCTACCAGGATCTGGAAACCTCTTCAGAATCATCGATGCCCTTTGCTGTCCCTTACTTGTGCTGTGTCACAGTTACGGAGCAAACCGGATTGATCTCCTAGATCAGCTGTTACACCTTGGCCGTTTGCCAGTCCCTCAGTCTTTGTCTTATCTGCCAATTCCATCAGCAGGGAACAGTGGATAGAGTGAAGGGCCAAGGATCCAGGTCATGAGATTGCCCAGTTCCCCAAAGACGGTTTTATTTGAGGACCTATCAGTTGATAAAATAGTCCAACAGTATCATTTACATCAGCACTATTACCTTTACCGATTGAACTTGCACATGCTCCAATGTTATAAAATTATTTGGATAGGGTCTGGTTTTAATAAGTTCATGATAATTTCAAAGTAGTTCTATTTTTTCCCCTTTAATTCTTAATAAAGTCCCTAAATAACCATTCTATTATTTTCTTCAGATTGATGTGAGGCTGACAGGACTGTATTTATTCATGTCATCCTAGTTACTCTGTTTAAGTGCTGGCACAATGTTATCTTTCCTTCACATCTCTAACTTCTCTAGTGTTCCAAGACTTATTCAAAATCAGCAGCAGGGGTTCAGTGAACATCTTTGCTTCTTGGATGCAAATTATCCAGGAACTGCCAATTAAAAATTTCTAAGTTTAGAAATTATTGTCATAAAACAAAGGCTTGGTTTTCTTACATAAGATGCAATGCATTATCTGGCTTTTCTCCAAATACAAATGGGAAATATTTACTCACCATTTTTACTTCTTTGGGCTTATTATTGGTAGTCTTAGCATGTCCATTTAGAAACAATGTGGTACCTTTCTGATGATCCCATCTGTAGCTGAGCACAGATGTCTACTTGTGTCCTTTTCTTACCATACTGCTATAAATTACAGCTTGTAATCCATATTCATTACCATCAATTTACTCTTTTTGCTCAGTGACTTCTCTGGACTTAACCATTTAGTACAGGTTCTGAACTTACTAGGTATCAGAGGACCCACCCGAGAGAGACCCCCTTATGAATAGCCAGCAGTAAGAAAAGCTTTGGCCAAGCTCAAGCCATATCGAACACCAGTAGTCACTTAGTGGTGAAAGACATTCCTCACAAACCAGGATTCATTAATCTTGGTTGTCACTGACCTGCTGTCATTAAGCAGTGGTCAATCATCCATGTTTCTCTCTCTAAATTCTTCCTTATGATATTTTCAGCTTTTTGAAGCCAGGCTTTTCAGAATACCCAATCCTGGCTGGGGCATTATGATGATGATCCCATCCAGCCATGATGGCTTGTACCTATGCAGCCACTGCTTTCACTGTCTGATCTGCTGGTAACCTGTAAAGAAAAAAATCCAGCAGACAGTATGTTGCACACCAGATTTTACACATTACATGCTATACACTGCATGCATTTAAGTTGTGCTGTGTCTTCTGTATGCCTGGATGTGCCATAAATATGTTGGTAGGTGCAACGGGAGGTTTCTCACTTGCACTACACAGGCTGCAGCACCCATGACAATGCAGTTTTTTGTCCCTATGCATCATAATCCAGGGGGCTAAATTCACCCTTGCCTGTTGGTTTTGGAGTTGATGCTGATTGTACCCATCTCAGACACCGTTCCTGAGGACACTAATCCTTAATAATATGAGAACGTTTGTTCCCAAGTTGCTAAAAACTTGGAAGCATGTCAAAACCTTTTTCACAAGCAGTGCAAGTCCTCCTTAGTTTTTGCTCAGCTGATCCTCCTGAAATACACGATAAAGATTGATTTAAACATTCCAGCCATGGGAATCTTCCTGCCAGATTTCAGCGACAGTGACCAGGTCAAACTCACGTTTCTAAAGGAGCAAAAATTGTTCCCAGTTTGCTGTATGAGCAATTACAGAATGTCTTCTCTTGGTCTGTAATGACGTCTTTCCTGAGCTTTCTGGTTTGGTGCTAAAGAAATGGTCGCGTCTTCTCTTGGTTGTCACCCTTTGCCCCAGCATGCCAGGAAGGTTGGTTCCTTCCTGAGGCAGAGGCTCCCCAGCCTGCTGCAGCCCCTGCACCAGAGAACAGAGCCAGCTGAACCACAATCTAATGAAAGTGGCTCTTGGCATTTTAAAATGGCTAGTGGTAATTTTGCTTATGAAATAAAGTCTCTAGCTGTTTCTCACGTAGCACAGGAGACAGCCTGTCTCAGTGCAGATTGAATTATTATAATGAAGCAATCATCCTTTTACTGCCAATCTACCCATTGTCTGACGGGGTTGTGCCAAGTGATAAACAGAGACAATAGCAAACGCAGCTAAGATATTGGCTGGCTCCCTCCAAAAAGTCCCCTCAGGTCTTTACAGAGGCATAGAAAGAAAGTCTAGGTTGGGCCAATGTTCTGTAATAACTGAATGCCTAATGCATTCATTAAGTTTATTAGGATAGTCTGGCTGGTTTTCATACTGATTTAATGGAAATGTGTCACTTCTTGAATTTCCCAGCTTTATTTTCCTGTTGATATTCAGTTCTGGGTGAAAAGCACAGAAAGGATAAGTTAACTCAAAACAAACCGGTCATCTGTTAGCAAAGGCTTATTCTGCCTTTTGCATGTGTTTGTTGGATGAGAATGGTGAGGCTGAGGCCAGTCATCTTAAAAATCATTCTCCAAAATGAAACCAAATTGTACTTGGGACTGATGGTTTGTTCTGACTGCAGAGGTGGAGTCTACCTGAAGCAAGTAGCTACCCAAGGCTTGAATAAACCCAGGGCAGGATTCATCTTACCTGGCTTTAAGAAGCTAGAAAGAAAGTTTTGTCATATAGGTGTAGGTGTAGTAGGTGTTCACACAGTTCACAGTTCACTATAGTAGGTGTTCACACAGGCGTCCACACAGTCTTCAGTTTTAATTAACCACGATTACTCATTCTTAGCAGCCCCAAACTCTGTGGGCAGCACTGGTCCCCTCAGCAGGGCTCCCCAGGGAGCAGAGTCCTGCCCGGGCTGGGTGAGGCTGGCAGAGCACAGGTCTAAGCCAGTCCATCATTTTGCACTGAAAGCATGGTGATTCGATCCATTTCTTTAGATCTCAGAGTTTGAGAGAAAACAATGCAATTCTTGTAGCTCTTCCCTTCCAACTGTCCTGCCAGACCTGGAATGCTCTTCAGCCATTTGGGAAGGTATTATACTTGCAAATCCACTTATTACTTTGACTTTGGCATTCTTATTAGAGCCCTGGCTGTACATCCAAACTATTACCCCAGCTCAGTTTACCTCCTTGTAAACCTTGCTGATATGTGAAGTGTTGGATGGGTCCTCTGTAAAGCACATTGTCCCATTAAAACACATTTAAAGAGTCTTGTAAACCCTGGAGATTAACCCCAATGTTTATGGAGAGTTATACATGCTAATTCTTGCATACTTGTCATTCCGGAGCATGGCCTGTTGGCAAACATTCTTGCTACCCCACAGCATTTACGTCAATGGGATTTGTCCATGCTCTGATTCCTTATGACAGAGAAAAGAAATGGTGGGAAAGTGAGGAATATGGGCACTTACCATCCTGGACTACATTAGCTGGTCATAAAATCTTATAGCTATCTCATAAGAGGAGACTTCAGACTGGGAATAGAAAAAGGACCTTCCCCAGAGGACAGTTTTGATTAAGAGCTTATTGATAAGAGGTGGTCTTGTCCTGTTGGAAGAAGAATTTCTCTTTCAGTTTTTGTTGATGTTCCTGTGATGGGGCACATCCGTGTATGGTTTCCTCTCCTCTCTGTCCTGCCAAATGCAGTTGGCAGCAGCAACCTCACAAACCTTCAGCTTCCTTACCAGCTGTAGACACCTTAATTTGCCCAGCACCCATCAGTTTCTTCTCTTCTGTGTTTAGCAGATTTTTAACATCTACAAGCTTATGTTTGGTGGTAAAATAATAAATAGAAAAGTGATGAACTCAACCGGTCTGTATGGGTGTAACTGTAGGAAAATATGTTCTGCGTGTTCATATAAATATATATATATTGATTCAGTGTATTTGTGTATGTGGGTGTGCATGTGTATATACATGTGCGTACGTACACACATGCACAGTTTGGCACATTTTTATATGGCTAAAATAAATCTGAGCAAATTCAATTTGCCTGAGCTGACATCTAACTATACCACTGCCTTTGCTGATATCTTAAGCAAGTAACTTTGTAGATCTCCATAAAGCTGATCCTGGCAAATTTTTGTTTGAACAGAAGGCACGTTTTGGGTGATATAATTTCTTTAGAATACAACAGATATATGAACTATGACACAGTGGACCTGCCACAGCTAGCTCAGGAATTTGAACTTTATGGATAGATGAACTTTTTGGTGAGAACGGAAGTTTATGAGAGAGACCACTATGAGACTACCATGGAAGGAGATGATGAGGATGGAAAGGTAGAGCAGTTATGGCCAAGCGCTTTGGGAACAGCTGTCAGCCAGAAAAGTTGCGAGGGGTACCTGCAAGGAACTCCTTTCCTGATGTTGATTATTCCTGTCTTCAGGAAAACAGGTCTTGATAGTTTTTTTGGTTGTTTTCCCCCCCACCCCCCAATTTGATAAATAAGCAGATGCCATCAATAAATCAACCAGCTTTATCATCTTCCTCATTTGATACAATCTTTTGGATTCCAAGTTTTGGCTGACCACTGTGTTTAAGATGAGTGAGGTAGATGGAAAGTAGTCATCCTCATATTAGCTGGCTCAGAACCAATGCTTTTGATGGTGAAGCATTCTTTGAAGCTTGAACAAACAAAAAAAAGTGCTCTATACAATTGGGAAACCAAGAAGCAATATTAGCACAATTAAAGTAAAGCAGATCATACAGTCCTTTTTGGTTAGGCTGCTACTTGACAAAGCTGGGCTAACAGTTTTTCAGCAGAAATCAATGAGTAATTTAATTTCTTTTTTTCTTTTTAATATGTTTCCAAGAGAGCTCATTATTTTGAATGCATTCATTAACCAACAATACTTTCTGGGTAACTTTTGAAAAATATTTCTTACTCTCTTGGCCTAGAGCAGGTCACAGTGAGTAATAGATATTTATGATGCTTTGGTTGCATGCTTTGCCACGTAGCATGCTTCTGCTACCTACCTAAGGAAGTGCAGCTTAGAGAATCGGAAAAGAAATTAATTTAGACTTTTGTTTTGCAAAAAAATGTTGTGTGAAAGCCCTGTATGCTCTGCTTGAGCAGGAATTTCTTCTGGTCACAGCAGATCTTTGCAGGAGCAAGGGTGGCCATGAGCATGTTTGCAGTCTCCTTGCCCACACCCAAAGGGAGTGGAAAAGCCTCCAGCTGGATCTGTGGGGTCCCACTGCAAAGGTCTCGGGACGACGTGGTCGGCAACAGAGATCGGGCTTTCAGCATTATGGAGAGGGTCTGAAACTTCAGGATTTCCTAGTCACCAACAAATGTACCTGTATCTGGTTTATTTCTTCATCAGTGAAGTAAAGAGAAGATGTTGTTGATTTGATCCATAACAAAGACTAATCAGGAAGAAACCAGTGGAACTGAGCGACTTGCAAGCTAAAGCAACATGCAGCTGTTGAGTTTGGTCTGGGTGAATGATCGCTTGATTGTGCAGTTACTGGAAAAAGTGGTTTGAATGGCAGTGCAAGCAGTTTGCCGTAAAGCCTTGGGAGACGTTGGGTTCCCACTAACCGTAGGCTTCCTCGCATCTGTTGATGAGTGGGGAACTGCTGGGAGGGCGTGCAGGAATGCCAGCTGCATGGCAAAGGGTGGCAAATGACATGGACCCCAAGGATGCTGGCTGCCCTGCCAGCCATCCGGCAGCAGAAAAGCCAGCTGGCATTCCTGTTGGAAGTGCAGACTTTTTGTGGAAGCCAAGGCTGCAGCATCACCAAATGAACAAAAAGGGGCAGCCTCAAATGAAACAATGTGGTGGATTGAATGAAATCGGTAAAAGATTTATGTTGCTTAGAAACACGCCATTCTGCCTTTCAGCCTGCAAGGGCATGGAGGTTATAGCCCACAACAGTGACCACAGAGACAGCAACCAGTAGCTCATTGTTTGCGAGGAAGGCCCTCTGTTAATTGTTTCCTGTTCCAAACAATTCTTGTTGCAATTAGTCTGTGACTGATTGTTACAAAATCTGTTGCCTGTATTCAAAATAGACTCTTCCTCCCATACTTGAGCTTGTGGTGTGGGGCTTTAGCTGGCTGAGTACAGGAAAGGGAGGCTGCTCGTGGATTAACTTGACTTTAGCATTCATACCAGCTCCAGCCTGCATGGGCTTGGGCTAGTGTTGAATGGGCTGGGGCTTAGCTGGGGCTGCCCACAGCTGCTTCCCTGCTTCGGCTTTGCACAGGGACTCCTTCAAACGAGCGGAGCTGGAGGGACGAGCAAGTCAGCTCGTCTGGTCTGACCCCTGAATGGTGTTTTCCTGCTTGGATGAGCACAGCAGAAGAAAGAAGGTGCAAATCATGGGAAAGTGGTGAGAACCTCCCTTGATGAGCCAATTACTCAGACTTTCCCCCTCAGATTGTGTCAGGTGCCTCTTTCAAAACCTTAACTCACACTGTTAGGAGTTTAATTTTAGGCTCATGCCTCCCACATATGGCTTTTATACTGTGGGAAGCCTTCAGACATATCACACTTAATCACTGTTTATCCTTACTCATTTTCTTGCCATGCTCGATATTTGTTTTTAATCAAGAACAACTTTTCTGTCTCATGCATTCATCCAGCTAAATGATAATGTGCAGTTCTGCTCCAAGAAGTCGCTGTGCTTGTTGCGTCAGTTCGAAGCTGGCCTTGCTGCATTGGGTGGCAATGTGGCTTTTTCTTCTGCCACCCTTGAGCAGCCAGCACAATTCTGAGGCAGTAGGAGAAACTATACTTTATTTTGTGCCTCATCAAAAGAAATGGCAGACAAATTCCCTATCTGTGGCCAGCTGTGTGGCACTTTGAGGACACTTGTAGGACTTTTCCTAGGAGGGGAGTTAGTAAGGACAGAAAGATTCCTGTTTGAGTGACAGTGTCCCTCTGCTCATTGGAAAAAACACAGCAAGTGAAAGCTTGGCCCTCAGGAGATGGCAAGAACTTTGCTACAGACTTTCTTAATACCAGGATTAAACTCACCTACTTTTAACACAAATAAAACAAATTTTTACATCTGTAAACCTTGGAGTCAAACTGGAGGAAGAACTGGATTAAAAGGAAACATACTCTTGCTTCCCTTACAGTCATTGAAGCCGTGATGGAGAGGAAGGAAAGTGTTCATCTGCAACATATATCCGTGCAAAACATGAGTTTGCAGGGTGTTAGAGGAAATAACTTCTATTAAAGCAGCTATACAAAAAGATAAGGAAGAAAGGTGTATGTGGTTTTTTGTTCAGCCATCACATTTTAATCTGCTTCTTTACTTCTGTTAGCTATTTCAGGGAATGTGAGCTGTTTGGGAATACCTGACACACACATCAGGTATTTTCCATGTCAGAATCACCATTTAGGAGATATCATTCCTTTATTCAGCACTCATTTTTATCTGTTAGGAAAAGAGATGAGTGAATGAATCTATGTTCCCAGAACAGCTGCCTGGGGGGCATGGACATCCTGTATGTACAGCCTCCTCACAGATGCTGCCAGGCACCAGCACTTTAAAACCGTTTATCTTTCACCTTCCATTTCTGCCTACAAAATACCTTGCAAAAAGTACATGATCTGGAGGGGTCAAGGCTTAGGTGAGACATAACCATACCTAATTTCTCTTTTACCCTCCCCTTCTCGCAGAAACCATCCTCTAAGCCTCTACTTTTAACATCAGCCTTGCTCCAATTCATAAGGGGTGTTTTTCTGTGGCCAAGTTTTACAGCACCTTGCACCAGTGTTGGTCTGTTCCTTCTCTGCTCCTTGGAGCATCAGCTTGGACATGGGCAACTGCGAGGGGCCATACCACAGAGCCGCGGTGTAACACTGCTGATGCACAGGGAGGACAGGGCACACGGGCGGCTGTTTCACTCAGCCCTCGATGCAAAAGCAAGCTTTAGCTGATCTGTGTGTAACCCCTGCGTAAGCAAAGCCCTTGCCTGGTGCTTATTAGCTTCTTGGGGCCCAAAGCCTTGGTGCTGCTTCAGTTCTCATGTGGCTTCTGGGGCTGACGAATTAAAAAATTACCTACATTTGGCTTTCCTGGAAGATGCTGCAGTCATGGGACAGCTGGGAAACTGGTGATGTTACAAAAACCAGAGAGTGACCATGGGGCAGCTGGAGGGGAAGAGATGCTTAGTCAGATGGTTTGCTCTCCTCTGGCCAGAATTGGTCCTCTGCTGAAGAGGTATCACAATATTAACTCAATGTGTCTCCTGTTACGACGACAGTTTTGGTTTTGGTTTCTGTCAGCACCCATGTGACTTAATGACTACTTCTTTATAGAAGTAACTATTAAGGACTGAAATTGTCTGACACTCCACAGGCACGTGTAAGAAGTGACCAATAAAAAATCCATAACATCAGTAAAAATTCTAGGACAAGGATGAGATTTGAATATTTCTGTATTTCAGACTGAAACAGAAAAAGTCTTCAAACTTTGATCTTCTTATACATCATCAGCTAAAGCAACTATAATCCTGGGTTAAAATAAAATATCCTTCTTTAGTCCTCTTTAAGTTAGTCTTACCCACCTTTCAGTCAGGTACTGAAGAGGCAAAACAAAGCAAAGCAGCTTTTGAGTCTCATAAAACAAAAAGCTTTTCCCATCATACTAGAGCTTTGTGCCAGAATTTATTTTACAGATAAACGTACACATATGCTCTGTCTGAAACAACCAGCATTGCTAGAAAACACAGAGAGGTTTTGCGGGATTAAAACAGAGCATGGGACCTGCAAATAGAGCTTGGCTAATAAGGCATTTTTTTCAGTTAATTGGCAGCACTGAAAGAACTAAAACACAGTTTGTTTCAGGTTGCCCCAAAAAGAGAATATTCAAAGTGTTTTGGATGAGCAGAAGAGAGAAAAATAATCATTTGTGGCTGAACAAAATGGCTTATTGTGCCTGAAATCAAACATTACAAATATTTAACTGAAGCTGGAAGCCTGTTTTCAGTCATGAAAGCATAGCATTTAATCTTAAAAATACTAACGTTTAACTGTTTTTTTGCTTTGTTAGGGTTTTTTATTTTTCTGACCAGTTCAACTAGGCAACATTGGTTAATTAGAACTTATTTTTGTCAATTTGTGTCAGCATTTTCCAGGAAAAATCTATAGCCATAAATGCCATCCATCTGTCCAGCCAGAAACCATGATGTTACCTGCTTCTAATTGGTATAATAAGTGTGATTCACTAATGACATGCAACTGTTAGGAAATCATCATGAATTCTCGGTCTTCCAGCAGACCTCTAATTTTTCATCCTTGTAGGGTAATATTGTACTTAAAAAAGAAAGACAATACTGGTCTCCGCTACCTCTTTGGGGGAAGGTTTTTCTCTGAAGCGTCAACTCCATCTTCCATGCAGCTACATGAATCATGGAATTTGCTAAGTCTGGCTGGCATGAATAAGTTCGTAGACCCCAAGTAAACAAGTTCTTGAATGTTGTAATCAACTAGCATTTTTAATTTTGGAAAATCTTCCAACTTGCAATGGGCCCTTATCTGAAATACATTTATACTATAGACTTTTACCATCCAATCCTGAAGTTATGCAGAAAGCTACTGAAAACACATAACACATGTTATTTTACATAATAATGGTTTATGTGCAGCACATATTCTAAGTCATTTGCTCTGCAAAGACCTGTGGTAAAACATATGTTGACCTTAGTAACATTTCTTTTTTTTTTTATTTTTTATTTGCAATGTATATGGTTGTTGAAGAGCCAGTGCTTTCCTATCTGTGACAGCCTTGCTTTTGAGAGCCAATAAGGGAACAGAAGACTCATATAATGGTGAATGAATATATCTGTCAACTTCATACTTGTTTCTGGCATATTAATGTACATCATGGGGTGAGATCCTCAGATGCTGAATAGTGAGCCCCTGGGTGTTTCCTCTGTATAGCATACTGTGAAGTCCAGTAGTTGTAACGCAACAACAAAGCAAACCCACTGAGCCTGGAGCAACTGCAGTGTTTCATAACCCAGACCATGAACACAGTGGTGTTGCCAGGACTGTCAAAGCAGTTTCACAGACTCCCAACCCCCAGCGAGTTCGATGTTGCACCTCAATCAATGGACTTTGTAAGAGTCAACATTTGTATTGATTAGAATAACTGAGATGCTTGTCTGTTTTTTCTTTTGATCTCTATCATCCATGGATATATGTGCGCAAGCTGAAGAGTATTCCTTTGACTAGGAAGCCTACAGTGCTTTTTGTTTCTTGGTATTGTTCCACAGGACTAGCTCCCTGGACACAGCAGAGGAGGATTTTCAGAGGGTTACTCAAAATCTTTTCTTTACTGGAGGTTGTGTACAGCCCCAGGAAACAAAAACAGAGGAGGGCATGGAAAAGCAGCAGGCATTAAAAGCACTATCACATGCTGCTTTTCCAATTCTCAGAAACTCTGTTCTCTATGAAGAAGTCATGGGGCTGAGGGCAGGGGGGCATCTTTCAGTTCAGTGACAAAATGACTTCTCTCTGCCTGTCTCCATGTATGAATGGGAACCCTCCAAGGGAATCCAGAGGGATGCGCAGTCCCAGAAGGATGTGCTATCAGTAAACTGTGACGATTTACACAAGAAATGTAGCAGATGTGCAGTAAGTCATGTCCATTGACGAGAAAGACATTTCTGCCCTGGGTAAGATCACGTCTTTGGCTCTGCAGATTTACTGCTTGGCCTTGGGGGTCTCGTGGAAAGTCCTGAGTATTCTGGTATGAGCTGTGCTGCGGAGGTGGGGAAGGTTTACACCTGCATTGTGCTGGACCACTGTCAGAGAGCAGTGTAACCCTCTGGCATGAGCCAGTTCTGGACTGTAGAGGACAGCTACTCAGAAAATGAGTCTGGAAACAGCAAGTTGATGAAAAATCCAGAAGCCAATTAAAAAAAAAAAAAAAATCCTTTTCATTTCCAGAGAAGTCTAGGCTCCTGCGGGAGCTCAGTTCCTGTTATTTGTTTGCCTTATGTTGCTGCCTGCAAGTTCTACTGAAATGCCAGCAGCCCAATGTGGCCAGCACATTATCAGTAGAACCAGTTGCAGTGACCTTGTGGCCAGCAGTCAAGCAGACAGTACAGAAACCCGATGCAGAGGGTACCATTGACGGGGGGGCAGTTACTACTAGGGTAAGCTCTTGCTGTTTCACAGTAGCATACTACGATACAACATTGCTCAAGGTGCAATTTTGGCATGTCATCTTCCAGTCTTCACCTTGGTTGAGGAAGACTATGCCTTAAAATATGATGTGTGAAGACTGATTTTTTTCCATGGGTACCATTGTACGGAGTGAGGGCCTGAGTCTGTCACTGGCACCCTGATGGGCTTCCTATGGCACTGCAGTGGCTATGTTGCAATCTCTGAGGGCTAGGGCCCTTCACCACTCAGGGTGGCTGGAGTCTTGAATCCTCTATCAAAAAACTTCTTTCACAAGAAGAATAAGGGAAAGAAATATATGGGTGAGGGAAGAATGAAGGACAGTATAAAAGAAGACAAGGTGCAGTGTGCAAGTAAGAACAATCACTGGACATGCTGGTCTGTAGAGTGTGGCACTCAGCCAAACTGCATACCATGCACTTCTTGTCATGAGCAACAAAAAAACCTTCATGGTTGCTTTGCAGTTTTTCAAAAAAGACCCAGGCAGAGAGGCATGTCATGTGAAGCACAGGCAAAGTAAGTGGGATTTTTGTTTTCCAAAGGCAAGCAAGCATGATTTTGGCAACTACCAGAGACACATCCTAACCCTGCCACTCCATAGTGAGTGGTACTTGGCAGAGACAAACCCAGCCAGTGATGCTGTGGTGAAGGTACCCTGTCCTCACCCTCCAGACTGGCATCTGCTCATAGGAAAAGAGCCCTGAACAACAGCAATAACCCCCCACCCCCAACCTTTCTCAGCTGATTTACTCATTTCATGGAGCTAACCCATCCATAAACTTTATTTGCTCCACAGCCAGAAATGATTTGCTGTTGTCTTTTTTTTTGCTGTAGAGTATGCTTGCTCTATGCCCCTCCAGCCACCTTGGGGTGCTCTGTGGCAGACAGACTGACAGCTGGGTCCTGTCCTTCCCACCCTGCGTGCCCAAAGCCCATCACAGCACCCTCAGGGCTTAACATTGCCTAAGAAAGTCATACGCTGAAATGTAAGGCACGGAACTCGGTCCCCTTTGGTCCTTTGACCAGCAATACCGGCTCGGAGCAGGAGTTTCATGAAAGCTGGCAACTTGGTGGGTTTCAGTCTCAGTCAAGAAGCGGGTGGGACTGTGAAGCCATAGACAGGGAGGGCAGGTGGGTGACCTGGGAGGTCAGTGGGGCTGTCCCCTGCTCTGAAGCAAGCCCAAGTGTATCTGCATTGCCCCTGGCAGCCTGCTCGTTCCCAAGCATTTTGGACCATCTCTCCACTTCTGTGCCTGAAGTCTCTTGGGGATCCCCAGCATAGCCACCCCATGCCAACAAGTCTGTGAATTTCAGCATTTAATATTGTTCTGAGCATTATTTATGACAGAACCCTTTTTCTAGCCTAAACAAATTATTCCTTCATCTTTTCCCCATAAATCATGCTTTTCAGTCCCCTGCAGCGCCTCTCACTCCTCTTTCCTATGCGCTCCCATCTGCCTGCATCCTCTGCAGAGCCTGGTGCCAAGGTCTGGGTGCAAGGCTGCTCCTCAGGGCTGCTTAGTGTGGAACAGAGCAAAGTAATTGTTTACAGCGCTTGCTGGCATGTCCCAGAATGACATTTGCCTTTTTTCCAACAGTATCACATTGTTGATTCATGCTCACTCCCTGCTTCGCTCTGACCCCCAGACTGGTTTGTGTAGCAGCCCAGTCCATCTCACCAGCTTGTCCTTCTTCTGGGCACCCCAGTTTTCCTCTCTGAATGCTGCCCTCCACATCTGTCTCACCAAGTTTCACCTTGCTGATTTCAGTTCCATTTTATTTATTTTATCAGGACTGCTTTGAATTCCAGTTTTGTCTGTGAAAGTGTTGCTCAGGCCTCTCCAGCCTCACGCTGTTGAAAATCTTGTTGAAGCCAAGATATACCACATCTACATCATACCCCTACCCATCAGCGCTGTGACCCTGCCACAGAAGGAAATTCAGTTGGTTTGACATAATTTGCTCTTCACAAATTCTTGTTGTTTTTTTTCCCTTCCCCTTGTTATCCCCCTGAGAGTCACAGACTGATCATCTAATAATTTGGCTGAGTATTTTTCAGGATGTCAGACTTTGGTTGACTGCTCTATCATTCCCCAGGTGGTCTTTCTCTTCCTTTCTAAAGCCAGGCAGCATTCTTTGCCCTCAGTTAGTGAATACCACATCTCAAAAATCATTCACCCCTGGCTTATTGGGAGCACTCTCCCTGGGATTGCCAGGAGCGCCGGCAGTACGCAATGGGTACATGGCCAGTCCCGCAGGTAGGTGTACATGCACTTACCGGCCAGATTTCAATGAGCCATGTGTTCCCAAAAAGCAGTTTGCTGCTTTCCAACACATAGCAAAAACGGTGTCACAGGGCGAAAGGCTGCTGCAAATAAGTCCAGTCAAAATCTGCCGTGTAATTCTGGGAGCTGAATTTGTCTCATGAGAGGTGGGTCTCCGTGCACGAGTCTACGGGTGTTGCCTGAGCTGACCAACGGAACTGCTGTCTTTTGCTGGTTTTTTGGAAAGTGTCACAGGGAGTTAGCTCCTCAAAAAAAAAAAAAAAAAAAAAAAAAAAAAAAAAAAAAATTAAAAAAATCGTGCAACATCCTCACACTCACCTCTCCTAAAAGGTCTCTGCTGAAGTTCTCCCCGGCTCCCTTGAGATTCACTGCTGAGTTTTCTGAATTTAGGAATGATGTAATTTCCTTGATCTTAGCCTGGTCCCCCAGCCACCTAATCCTGCGCTACTTGCACCTACCCACGTGACTTAAATCCCTGTGCGATACCTTTTACAGATGCCTTCTTTAAAGATAAACACATGTTATAATAATAGTAAAGCAACGCATTACTCTCACAGGCCTTCACACTTGTTAACACTTATCTGGATCTATGCAACCTCATTTTTATGTCTATAATTTTATTTCCATAAATTTTAAATCCATACCTAAGCTATGGGATTTAATCACAGGTAACTAATGCCTTTCTTTATGAATCTTACTGCTGGTGCACTTAACTGTAGTGCAGAGTACAAAGCACAAGAGAAAATTTCTTTCCTGGGGACCATATGTTAAAAGAATAAAGCGCTTACTTAATGCTGTAGCCTTGCAGAATAGCACAGTCAACAAACCACTATTAGATCACGGAATAAATATCGACAAGTTCCAGAGTATTGTTTAAGTCTGTTGCTATAGTAATTTGAAATTTTGTTCTATCAGCTACTTAAAAATGGGATGAAGCAACACGTTGGTATTTAGTTCTTCCCAAATTTGCTGCATTGGCACCATTCATACCAGAATCATCTGCTTTTAAAAGAAAAGTGGAGCGTGGGCATCTCTAGGCCAAATTACTCTGCATAGGCTTCCACTCTGGAAATTACTTTTTCATATTAATGGAGAAGAACAGTCTTTTCCCTGCTCACTCAGCCAATGCTTTAAGGTTCACAGCTCCAAACCAGATGACACTGCCTATTTTTGGAACCACCTAAGTTTATAATTTCATGTGAAGGGTAAGTGTTTTAATGGGTAGTTGCAGAAGGGCACGGGGTCATGCAGCGAGCTTTCCTGAGCAGTGAACACCGAGGCTCTTGAGCACAGTGCAGTAAGGCATGTATCATCCATAATGTATGGAGTACCCCTGAGCAGACTTTCTGCAGTGTGAAAAGATGGTGTGAGTGCATCAGGGAACAGCAGAGACGAAGGTCAGGAGCCCGGGAAAGCCTGAGGGAACTACATTAATTGTGGGATGCAACAAGGGATCAAGCGTTAACTGTTATCCAGGTTACTTCTTCATAGCTGTTGCAACTGTGTGAGGCTCGTGTTCCTCAGCAGGACCCGACAAACTGACCAGTAATAACTTTTCTTTGTTTCTTATGCATTTTCTTCCATACCCTTAGTAGCACAGTGCAATCTTCTGACATTGCATCAATCCCCTCCTGTCTGTACAAGTTGCTATGAAGTGTGTGTAATTTGAGAAAAAGTTTCTTTTGCATTTTCTTGGAAGTAGGCAATATTCTTTTGCCCCTCTGTTTTTCAGTGCTACTTTTATAACCAGCTAGAGATGTCCTGCTAGGTAGCTTCTTAGTATTTTAAAGTTGCTCTTTCTTAATATAAAGCTGTAATTTAACTCTTAGCATTTTGTAATACCAAGGCTGCGGAAGGGGAAGCAAAGTGCTTTTTATTCTGTGGTACGCACATTGTGCTGGTCTGTAAGGCAGCAGATGGGTGGTCTGTGGATGGATAAAAGAAGCAAGAAAATCAAAGCACACCCATACACATCCAAGAAACAAACATAGTGTGTGGGGGAAACAGACTTAAAAATTAACATTTGAAATTTAGCATCAATTGCATTTGGATGCAGAGGAAAAGCAAATTGGCAGCATTACACAAGCTGGCTCTTGAATTTTTTTCAAAATGGTGCATAGCGTTTGTAATAAGGAATTTTATAAAGCACTGTTGGGCAGTATTGCTCACACTGTTGCATAAGAGTTATGGAGACTGAAACATCACCATGTGAAATCTGGTGTCTTTGTCTAAATGTCTGGGGATAGCACAATTTCTGTGTGTCTTTGATTTGGCACCATACTCTAAATTATTAAATAGATGTCTGTCTGCTCTGAAGTTATGGTGTAAAGTCCTTTGATGGCAAAGACTGATAGACGTGAGCTTCATCACCTCGTGCAAGCCAGGCTTTGTCACTCTGGTGAGTTTTGGTACCTGCCTGGGCACACTCGCTTCCCCGTGACTCCCTGCAAGAGCAACTCTGGAAGGGTTAAATCTTTCCATTGCCAGTGACCCAGTCACACCCCTGGGTCCAGCCTTTCTCTGAGGAGCAGCCTTTCCCTCTTCTCAGTGCTCAGAAATCAGGCTGCTGGCACCCTGCCCGTGGCTTGTTTGTTGGAAACTGGGACCCTTTCTTTTCCAAGCGTTTGGCCGAAGAGCGGTGAGCGTGCCTGGCCTGGCTGGGCAATGCCCTGCCTGGCTGGGGCTGCAACATGTTTCTCACGGCTCTGGTGACTCACTGCTGGTGTGGTGACAGCTCTCAAGATCCACTGGATGACATCCTTTTTTTTTTCTTTTCTTTTCTTTTTTTCCTCCTCGCAGTCCTGGCAGGTACAAATCTTCTGTTCAGGGCTCATTAAGCAAGCTTTTTCACAAAGAAGGGTTTTGTCCCCTCCTCTGCGCTGATCTTGACATGCATCACCCAGAAATGAAGGCATCCTGGTGGAGGGAGTGGAAGGGGAGCAAACACTCTGCACTCACCCTAAGGACTGCTCGCCCCCCACAACTGCCGTGAACACCTCCGAGGGCTGCCCCCCCAGCTGAATTTCATGCAAGGCAGGCAAAGAGAAATTCAAATGGTCTTATTTGCACCTGCAACTCATTTGGAAAGTGCCACACTGCAAGTGCAGCTGAAAGGTTTGGCACCAGTTTTTTAAAAAATCTATCCCAAAACACCATTGCTGGCTGCTAGACCTCATATTCACAGGACTCCACACATAGCTGTCATCTGGATCCTGACATGCAGAGTTTATAAATATTCAAACTGTGACAAACTAGTTATTCTCGCATGAGTAAGTTGTCTGGGCAGTAGTGAACTGTAACTGCTACTCCAGCCTGGAAACTGAGGTAGTTTGTGTCTCCTTGCCTCCTTTTTCCATGGGAAACAACAGCAGACAATTTCATTCAACATCACCTACAACGTCCTGCCCCTGCCCCAAGCGCTGTCAAACACCTCCTGTGCAAAAAGCATCTGGGGAGCTTTCTCACAGCTACACACTGTGATGTGCAAATTTGTTTGCCTGCTTGCATGATGCAGCTGCCCTGAGGCTTCTAGTGGCTGCAGAGGAGCTGCCTCTGAACCTTTCTCAGAAATGCCCAAGGTACACAACGTATCCATAGCCATTTTTAAAAGCTGCCTGTGATTTTTACAATAATGAACACCTTCTGGGCCAAACTCTCTGATGGCATAAACCAAGACAGTGTCAAGGACACAGTTAACCAAAACCACTTGTGTGGGTGGAAGGATTATACCAGTGAGGGCAGTTACGAGCTGGCTCTCAGCCAGAAAAAAGTTGGACAGAATTTAATTCTACTTTGCCCTACTGGATGCTGCTGTCCCCTTCAAATTTCAAGCTTGTCTTCGCTCTTGGCTGTAAGGAGAAGTCTGTTGGGGGTAGTAGTACCTGCTCAGTGTTTTTTCGCTGACAAGACTGAAGAGGAAGACCCCTGATTTTGGAGTCACAAGCCACCTGTGCTTCCTTTGCAGCACACCAAAATGGGCTGGCGAGGAAGCCATATTGCAGGTCCCCATCTCTCCAAGCGCCAGAGCTGGTCTCTTCTCTTAAGGCCAACAGGAGTTTTCTCATATGCAGAAGCCCAGGAAATGTGATGGCTGCAAGTTTTGGGGTGGGGGAAGAGGAATAACATGGTCCACTAAAAATCAGCAGTGTGGGCTCACTGGAGACGGCAGGTTGAACTCTGGGACAGCATCTTTCTGCAGATGCCACTGGCAGCATCAGTGAGGATTAGTGGAAAATTTGGACCAGCTTGTGAAGCAGTAGCTTGGAAATGAAACAAAAATGGCTTGGAAAAGCAATATTTAAAGAAGCAGTGCTATTATGACTGAGAAGAAAATATGCTCGAAGAAAATATGCTCAAAGAAAATATGAATGAAATGGCTAAGGGGACAGTTCACCCAAGTCCCAGAGAAAAAATATTTGGACACCTTTAGTTCACTAGCACACCCAAGGAAGTCTTGCAGGAGTTATTATTCTTCAGATATGACCTCTTTTTACTAACATTACTTCTTTGCAATGCAAGGATGGTCTCTGAAGTGCCTCTGTAGGGAACTGTAACTCTATATATGGTATCTGCGAGTTTAGGGAGGGAATGCAAGCAGGCAGATGTAGCCATCCTCTAAAGAAAAGGCTCTTGAAAAGTGAAGAATGACCCTGTAAAACTGAGATGCTCTCTAATAACTAGAAGCAGTTGCCAGGTCTAAGCATTGGACAGGGCTAGAGGCAGGTACGCATACGCAAACATGAAAACAGATAGGAAACCAGATAACATTTATTTCACTTAATCCTTGGTAGGGGCACATTCCTGAAAGCAACTAGAGCACTACATCTCACATGCATTTCAGGAAAGCTGTTTCTGCAGCTGAGACTGTGCCAAAGGGGCACAGAGGCTCAGCCGCGTGGGGTTACCATGCTCCTGGCGCAGGCTTGGAGCCCGGCTGGCCCACTGAGGGGGCAGAGACGAGGTTGCACAGGAGGCGTAGACATGGGAATACGCACAGTGCGGAGAGCAACCACCGCTCTGGGTGCCACAAGGCACAGCCAGTGCAGCCAAGCCCCTGGAGGAGGGCACAGCTTCCCTGTGAACCAAGGGGCAGGAGCAGGGACTTTGCCCCAGCTCTCTGAGTCACAGTTTGCTTTCCATCCCGAATTTTTTTGGCAGGATGTCTAGCCACTTCTATCTGATTTAAGGGTATTTTCTATTTCTCACTGAGTACAGGCCTGTGGGCATGAGAAGAGCAGAGCTCCGTTGCTTGTGGCCCAGCAAAGCAGGTCTGTGGCACAGGCACAGCACGTTCCTCCCACAGCAGCCCTGGATACCCTCTTGTGGGGTGAAGGGCTCACGTGTGTGCAAGGTTAGTGCAATAACAGGTGTTTCACCAGGCTTACGGACAGATGTTGATATCTCTCATTAGACAAGCTGATATCTGAAAAAAAAACGGAATAGGGAAACTGGGGGACACACAGCTCTTTCCTCAGGACTCGGAAAGCTGCAGCAGCATCTTCCAGACAAAACACAGGTTTGAGACAATAATTCTTTGTTCAATGCCGTCGTGCTAGCTGACCAGTCAACTTGAGAGAAAAAGGGCAGTGACAGCCTGTGGGGTCAAGACAGGGTTTTAGCAAGGGGAAAGTGATAACACGTTTATTCCTGCAGAGCAAAGCAGGGGGGAAACAGGCTGGCGGGCAGCCCATGTGGAATGAGCGTCATTCAGCTAGACGGAAGGAAGATCAAAGTATGCCTTAGATACATGGACTTTGTTGAGTCCATGACTTTTTTTTACTCTAGTAGACTTAAGCGTTTTCTTTTTCAGGGCTGTCTTTTGGAGCTGTATCAGAAGCCATCCTTCGGAACGACCCTCCAAGAGGTCAGAGGGAAAGTTTAGTGAAAAATATTCTCTACATAGTAACTGGATGCTATGGTCCTTTATTAATTGTCCAGCAGAGCTCACTCCAGCACATATGTGTTGTCCAACTGCATAGTTTCCATAAGCCCTGTAGTGCATGGGTGTAGTGTGTGTCACGTTTCGTTGTGAGCATGTGAAGGCTCCCTGGACTGCAGCAGGGCTGCTCAGAGGGCAGTCATGGCAGTGGCTCCAGAGATGGGCTTACAGATTTTTCTTCTCATTGTTGCTGTTCATTTGTCAAGAGCATGTTCAGTTTGTTTTGCTTCCAATTGTGAGCTTGTTGAGGGTGGGGGTTATTTAAAAGTTAGGAAATTAGATGCTAGGGGAAATTCCTTTCAAAACGTATGGTCTTCTAATGCTGGTTGTCATTGCTTGCTGATTTTCCATGTGGATTCCATTAGGGTTTAGTATGTGAAAACCAAGGGATAGAGTCAGTCTTTCGGTTTGGGTTTCTGCATTGAAGTAAGCTTCTGGTTCTTCATTCACTGTAAGGTAAGAATAGTTTCTTTGGTAAGCAAAATGCAGTCTTACACCAATGAAATAATCATTGCCATCATTGCTCTGCTCCAAGTGACTAGTGGCCCCTGACCGTCTGCTGTAAGGCACAGCAACACAACAACATAATATGTTTTGAATGGCTGCAAGCTCAGCGGAGATACATGTGTTGATCTGCAGGCATGCTTGTGCATGGAAGATTTAGTGTGTCACTTCTCTAATGATAGTGCCCATGAAGTTGATAGAGGTGTAAGAATATTTCAGAGACAGCTTGATGGCATTGCTGATTACTGAATACGCGTTGGGAACTGAAAACTAAGTACAGGCTTCGAATCCAGATGGTGAACATGTGATTTCTGAATGGTGATTAAAATATAGGCTTGGTGACATAGTTATTTAAAAATAAAAATCTGCTGTGAAGTGGGTAATAAAGAAGTTGGTGTATTTTGGTGTAAACTGGGTGCCTATGGCCTGAATTTATTGAAAAAAATATTGGTGAGATCAGGGATGAAGTGGGTGAGTTTGGTAGTGTGTTTGGGTTGGGAATCTGTGACTAGTTCTATTTTGTATGTTCTTAAGAGAGGCTGCAATGCTCTCACTAGGGATGCTGTTTGTGCAGAGGATGCTTGGCTGTGCTAGCATGAATGGTGCTAGTTTGGGGTTCTTTATTTTACCCAGTCCACAGAAAAAATCCTCAGCTTTCTGTGCAAGAATGAGCTGAGGATCAATTCTCTGCCCTGAGATAATTCTTCAGGAAAGGTGGAAGCAGTTGATCTGCCAAAGTTGGGGGGATTTTTTGTGTGGTGTTGGCTCAGGAGAGCAAAAGCACTGAATTCAGAATTGTTGTCTCAGCGCAACCTTTGTGCGCCGCAGGGCTTCCCAAACTCTGCAGCCAGGCAGCTGACTGGGCTCCGCCAGCAGCCAGGCTCCCAGCTGCCAGCGCTACGTGTGCGTGCATGCAAAGAGCTGCCTGTTCTGACTGCTGCCTGACCTCCTGCATCTCCCCCTCTTTTTCACTCAAATCCTCCCACAGAGGAAGAAGTTGCTGCAAGGCTGATGGGGAGTTGCACAGGCAGGGAGCTAGAGGGATATACTGGGATGTTCAGTCATGTTGTCCTGACTTGGGAAGCTGTTCGTCCTCCTTCAGTATTCCAGGCAGCCAGCCTGAAAAGAAGTCCTTATCTTGTGCTACAGGCCAGTCGTGTTCACAAAGGTCTCTTTGTTACGCCCATGTCTGTTGCATTGTTCCTCCTGAACGAAACTTCCCTGCCAAAGCCCGGACGTACTTGGCTTTGAAAGTGCCAAGCTGGTAGTGCAAGGGGCAAATTCCTGCTCGTTCCTCCTGTCCTGCCTCCTGCATCCTCCTGCCCCATAGCTCTCCTCTCTCACGATGGGTGCGAGAATGACGGGAAGATGTGGTGGTGCAACCTCCATGCAGCCCATGTTTTTCACCAGCTTCAGATTATGAGGTGGGCAAAAGTCCCGCTGTCCAGACAGGTTTGGGTAGGTTTGCCTAGTGTCAAACCTAGCGTCTGAGCAGGTGATGGTGAATGGGCTTTCAAAACCAGGACTGGCTGCTCAGCTGGTGGGGAACTGCAGTGCTGAGCTCTTCCTCACACAGGAGGGTTTTTAATGCCCATGTAGAGTGCTCCTTGCTGGGTGTGCAAACTACACTGCCAGGCACTTGGGAGCTTTTGACAGCTTTTTAGTTTAATGCACCTGTTTCTGGCCCCTGGGGCAGAACACACAGTCAGGACAACGTACTCTGCAATTCCAGCGCAGCCAAAGGCTGTACCTTGAGATCCTGTTGCTGGAGGCTTTACCTCAATTGCCATGCAATATGGTTAATGCTCTCTGGTTTTTCTAGTCAGCTTGCCCTGTACTCCTGCGTGTATTCACTACTGCATTTTTCACTACCTTAGAGGAAAATCGGGAGAGTTTTCCAACCAGTATTTCTGTTCAAGTTGACTTGTATTTCATAACAGGAGGCTTAATAGAGAGGTAACAAAGATAGGGAACAGTAAAGACCCTCTCCTTTCTCTCCTTTCTGGCTCTGCATCTCAGTCCTGAAAGGTCCCTCTAAGGCATCCATCTGCTCCTGGCAAACACCAGTCAAACACCTGTGAGCCAGATGTAAACAGCTGCATGGTAGGTGTCATTTGTGATCCAGCATTAATACAAACCATGTTTAGGAGTGGTTACAAATGGCTCCATAAAAAAGACCAAATGCATAGCACAGGTAAGTAGCACCTCTTTTCTTATTTCATCTTTCCTTTTATCGTATTTGCTTTCATATCTATGGTATGGAGGACACTTGTGTGTGGCAGGATGAATAGCAGCTGAAGTTCATTAAACTGACCTCAGTGTATTAAATTGCTTAAGTAAATGCTTAAGTAATGGGCTCAGTCTAAACATTTGTTTAACTGCTGACCTGAATAGGGATACTTTAGTGCTGTTACTTACCTTCAGTAACCCTAGTGGCTAGCCTGGCAGGCTGGCTAGTTCTCTCTTTGATATTTAACTTGGTGCATGTAAAATTACCTAATCAGAGAGTTTCTGATAGCAAATCCCTTTAAATATTGCAATCCCCAGGCAGCACAGA
Organism: Ibycter americanus; assembly: GCA_035590275.1. Classification (NCBI taxonomy): domain Eukaryota; kingdom Metazoa; phylum Chordata; class Aves; order Falconiformes; family Falconidae; genus Ibycter; species Ibycter americanus. The sequence continues at coordinate 81,463,138 of JAVJGI010000014.1, forward strand.
CTATGCAAGGGCATTGCCTTGCAGCAAAGTACCTTCTGAAGACCCCTCTGGGTAAGGGTAATGTGCCTTTTGCCTTTGAGACATCAGTGTTACAGGCTGCAGTTGCCTTTGTTCACTTCACCAAGGCTGGCTTTTGACTATTTGCTTACCATTACATTTTCCATTTTTGAATATTTTGGATTGCTATCAGGACACCCCCCCACCCCCACCCCCCACCCCCCTTTTTTTTGGTTTATTTTTATTTTAAACTTGCAAATTCTTGCCTTGTCCAAAGGCTGCTGTTATGAACTGTAGGGAATGCACTGATGATTTTCCAATAGTCTGTGTGCCTTTGCTGAAAACTTCAACAAATATATTGAATTTCAATCTGGATCATGATATTTTATAATCTCACATTTTATAATCTCACATTCCAGGCAGTTACAGTTTGATTCTTCTGTCATTGTGAGCTATTCGTATTTTTAGCAGGCTGCTGAATAGTTCATGCTGTGTCAGATCATGCTGGTTTCTCTGTAGTAGTTACATTATAAGCCCCCAAGGAAACATATTCTGTAAAACAGGTTTGGCACAGACCATGTGTTAAATCAAGGTTATAAAAAAGCTTGCACTTTCTTTTCTTCATTTTCTTTCTTTCCATTCCTCTCTTTCCTTCTTTTTCCTTCTTTCCTTCTCTTTCTTCTTTTCTTTGTCCCTCCATCCCTGCCTCCCTCCTGTTCCTCTCTCCCTCCATGTCTGGCACGTATCTGTTTTCATTTGTTACATAGGATGGGAATCCTTAGGAAAAAGAAAGCCTTGAGGTTGTTCTCAGCTACCATCAAGCAAAGCTGCTGAAATGAACTTGTAGCCACGAGAAGCAGGATCAAAAGGTAAATGATAAATAAAGGCAATGTCAATATGCTGCTTTTGCGAGCCAGTCTCAGATACATTTCAGAAACCTTTAGAAAGTGGAGTACCTTTAAGTAGACTTCTAGTGTTTTTCTAATCACACCTCAGTAGAGCACTATGGACTTGATACTTAGTCAGTTGCTTCATGTTTACTTTATAAAACAAACAGCAGCCATTAACTAGTATCCTTAATTGTATCCTTACTAAAATATTAAGGGGCAAATAAAATACAAATCTAGAGATAACAAGCACACGTCTATCAGGTAGGTTTGCACATGCATGCAGACCTATAGCAACTGCTCAATACAGAAGGGTAGCAGGGCTGGAGATTATGTCAGTGCTCCCTTAAATCAGAGGATTAGTTAGTAACAGTGGTCTCCTGTATGGGTGCATATTCCCTGCCATCTCAGCGATGCTGTTTCCATGGTATCACTTTGGCGACAAGTCCTGAAGAGGTGGGGAGAGACCGGAGTCAAGTGTCTGCTGGTACTATCGCACGTAAACATGATGTACTTAATCTTCAAACGTCAAAAGAAAATGTAGAAATGTCGGGCTTGGCTGGCAATACCAGTTGTAGGTTGGATACCTGAAAGTTAGAGATTCAGTAAATACAAACCTTTTTTGCCTTGTTTGCTCTTACTATCTCCCTGCCCTTTTCCCACCAATCACTTTGCTCTTCAACCCAGCAATAACTTGAATCATTTTTGTTCCCGTTCCAGGAAGTTCTAACAACAAATTTCAAACAGTAATGGAAAGCAAGAAATAGGGGAAAAGGAAACACACCAGACTGGATTTTTTTCTTGAGAGCAAATTTGCAGAACAGTATTTGGATAACTTAATTTATCAGGACATAACAGAAAATGGAAGATGACATTTAAACATGTTTAGTGTATGGGCAAATTCTTAACATGAAAAAACCACTAGCTTTCTTTGAATTCCTTGCATTAAGGCTGGGGTTCACTACTGAGGGGAGAAAAAGTGAGAAAAGAGCACTAGATAGGTTGGTTTTCCCCATAAAAAAAGGGACTAAACCATCTTCGTTTGGAAAACAAATAAGAAAACAAGTAGACTTTGCAGAGTTGAGTAATCCTTGCTAACAATCACTGGCACCGTACTTGAATCTAAATGAGAAGTGTACATTGCATTGATCTGTGTATACAGTGTCTGCCATTACACTGCAAAGGAGGAGAAAAAAGTTATGCCATCTCTGCATTTGATCTAAAGGCTCTAGCTTGTTTTGGGAGATGGAGTGGTATGGTAGTACAAGATGGACTAAGTTAAAAAAAAGTCATGCAATGATTCCTGAAAACTTCCAACCCTTCCAACAATTAATATCTCTTTGATGTCTGCCTCAAAAGCACTGCCCTAAAGAAGTCCTGTGTTTATAAAGGAGTGGAAGTGTGGGATCCTGGTGCTCTGGGTGCCATGAGGGGTTGTACGCAGGCCAACACAGTGCAGTGACTGTGAAGTGGTGCTGGGACTGCCCTGTCCCTGCCACTGCAACCCCAAAACCCAGGCTCACTTCACCGGCTTCCTCTGGCACCAATCACTTTTTTTTTCTCTGCCCCTTTTTTAAGATGACCCCTGCCCATCTAGAAACTGCTAAAGAACAGGAGGATTTTGGTTTGCTTTTGGGACCCACCACCAGCTGGATGGCAACTCTGGAGCATTAGAGGTTTGGACATGGTGATATGTGTCAGTGAGCAGCAGAGCTTGTCTCTGCAGACGATGCTCCTGCCTGTTCCTGTGCATCTGGAAGGGTGGTGGAGTATTGCTGCTGATGGAGTTCTACCAGCTGAAGATCTGCAAATGAATTAGCTGTTGTCTGAAAAGTTTAATTCTTATTTTTAGATTTCTGGTCCTTTGTACACATCAGAATTACCAGACAGGTTTATCAGATCTTCTGGATCTTTCGATTTTTGGCTTGGTTGCATTATGTTGACTTGGTGACTACAGACAATCTTTTCATTTAAGACCATATAAATAAAGTCACTGCACAGCTCCTGGGAGGAATTGTTTATTTTGAAGATTAACTATCTTACTTGCTCACTGTCATATATTAGAGATATATGTGCCTACCACAAAAGTTACAATTTTTGTTTGTTTCTTGCTTTCTTCCGTGATGCTCCTATGTCAGACAAGATGTTAATGTACATAAATTAAATTTTATACAGTCTTTCAAACTTCATATGAAGTGGTGCTTTGTCTTACTATAGCATAGATGGAATACTTTGGGATTGAAGCATGTCTCCCTGCACAGGAGGATGCCAACAAACTCTCTTCTTCATGACAAGTGATAAATGATTTCAGCATTTTAGTAAGGTGGCTGCCTTCACCTGGAAAATCAGAATTGGCAATGGTAATTAAAGAAACTGTTTATATAGAGACATCAATGCTTGGGTATTATGAGCAGTCTGAGACTGCTGTGTTGAACAAAGATGTTCTTCAATTTATTACAAACTGGATAGATAGAGCTGGCCTCTCAAGCTCTGTGGACTAGGCCATTGAAATACATGGATTTGATTTACAACTACAGAGAATCTGAACTGCAATTTTAGTATTATAAAACTCCAGAAGATATAATTTCTGTTTTCTAACAGCATCATTTTCTCCAGGAAAATACAGCATAAATGCAAATGAAATGTTCTGTGAAGATGTAACAACCTCAGAAAAAAACCACAACCTGAATCCCCAGACAAACCATATCAATAAATCATGATACTGCTTTTCTTTATCAGAAGGCTCAGATTTAATAATTTTGAGAAGTTCTGTTCTGAAGAAGCAAAACTGTTTTGTTTGCACTTCATCATTTGGTTCATTTAAATCAGTAAACTATTGCGCCATGCTGTGTTATGCTATAACATAGCTTCCTACAACTATCACAGAACCCTAAGCACAGCTGTACTGCACCAGGCAAAGGTCCACCCAGCCAGCTCTGTGTCTTCAGCAGGAGCCAGCAGTGGATGCTGGTGGTGAGGAGCAGCCAGGCTTGTGGGAAGGACTGTTCCTGGGAGCAGCCTTGTGGTTCAGAGCCCTCCATAGCCAGGGCTGGTGTCCGTGCTGCCCTGCCATAGTGGCGAAGCCCTCCTGCCCAAGGGCTCTGGCACTACAGCATGTTCTGAGTGGATTGTCACCATGACTTTTCAATCCTGTGGGAGATCTGGAAGCTGCAGTTCACCCCCAGTGTCATCAAGGGAGAGATGTGGATGAAGAAAGGAGAACGGGCATTTCTCCTGCCATGTGATCTAACCATGCTGTAAGCAGGTGTAGAAGACATAGTACCAAAAATGTGTCTTATCTACACTACAGCTCCTAGTCCTCCAGATAACTGAATGGGCTTGACTTACTTCCAGTGTGGTCCTATAGCATTAACTCACATCTTGGATACACCAGATGGGTGAGTTTGCATGACTATTTGCAGATGACAAATCCATAGACAGGCAGCTCAGGCGCGCACAGGGAGTGCAGCCACGATAGCAGGCGCTGAGGTGCACTTACTGTGCGCACAGGTCACAGTGCCTTCATCGCGCTAACAGTCTGCTCTGTGGCTGCTGCATCAATATTATACTGCATTGTACACAGTTCAGCATCACTAAAACGATCAGTCTTGCTGGTTATGAGAGTAGCTCTCTTTTGATAACTAATTTTGAAGGCCACCTGTTTTAAGCCAGAACAACAACAAAAGACAAAATGACAACAATTCCTACAGACTGACCATCCCTTTTTTGTGTTGAACAACAGTACAATAAACTCCAACTACTGTGTCCCTGAACTCTGCAGGTTTTTTTAGAAAGCCTAGAGCACAGCCATAATTCCTTCCCAAAATTACCATGAGAAATCAGCATCCTACAGTACTATGCTTTAAGCATTGAAACAATACAACTGCACTATCCCATTCATTGGATTTATTAGACACGTAAGTTCTGAAAATACCAAATCAGATACTATCACTGTATAACTGGAAGGGTAAATTTAGTGCTGGTGTAAATTTAGGAGTCTCACTGATGGAATTAATGCAGGACCTAATATTTTGCAAACTAGAGCTACAACCTTGCCACTTTACTTTCCAGGGTGGTATTTTGAAATGGAAGGTGTGAGCTCAGCAGGATGAGGCATTCCAGTTCCAAAGCATCTCTTACAGTCATTGCAAATAGATGTTAAAGGCTGTTAGAAAATTGCAAGCTCAACCTAATCTTACAGATGTCATAGCTACCCACGGTCTCGGTGTAGCCAAGGCAATCGTGAAGTCACAGTTGAGGAGCAAGTGAATAACTGGAGCTGATATGAGCTTTGGACCAGTTCTAAGCCAGTCAGTGCAGAGCTGTTGGCAGTCACAGCAAAGTCTGTGAAGCTCAGAAACCAGGGAACCTGACAAAGACCTGTGTAATTAACTTGTTCATTCATTCATTTATTCATTCATGCAGTGGCTGAGTTGTAAGTGGTTGGCATAGCCCAGAAAGGAAGTATGCAACTCACAACCATGATTCCAGCTAGATCTTGGAAAAGCATCCCAAACAAGTTTCCTGTTTCTTTCCTACCAGGTTAAACAATAAATGTAACAAGGAGGAATCAACAACACAGAAGTTAATACCATAGAATCATAGAATAGGTTAGAAAAGACCTTTAAGATCAAGTCCAACTGTCAACCCAGCACCGCCAAGTCCACCACCAAACCATGTCCCTAAACACCACATCTACACTTCCAAATACCTCCAGGCACGATGACTCAACCATCCCCTGGGCAGTCTGTTCCAGTGCATGACAACTCTTTCGGTGAAGAAATCTTTCCTAATATACAATCTAAACCTCTCCTGGTGCAGCTTGAGGCCATTTCCTCTTGTCCTATCACTTGTTACTTGGGAGAAGAGACTGACATCCACTTCGCTACAACCTCCTTTCGAGTAGTTGTAGAGAGCGAGGTGACCCCAGAGTCTTCTTTTCTCCAGGCTAAACAACCCCAGTTCCCTCAGCCGCTCCTCATAAGACTTGTGCTCTAGACCCTTCACGAGCTTTGGTGCCCTTCTCTGGACACGCTCCAGCACCTCAATGTCTGTCTTGTAGTGAGGGGCCCAAAACTGGACAGTGTTTGAGGTGCAACTACAGGGGGACAATCACTCAGGAGTCCTTCTGGCCACACTAGTTCTGACACAAGCCAGGATGCTATTGGCCATCTTGGCCACCTGGGCACACTGCTGGCTCATGTTCAGCCGGCTGTCAACCAGCACCCCCAGGTCCTTTTCCTCCAGGCAGCTTTCTATCTGCTCTGCCCCAAGCCTGTAGCGTGTGGGGTTGTTGGGACCCAAGTGTAGGACCCGGCACTTAGCTTTATTGAACCTCATACAACTGGCCTCGTCACATCAGTCCAACCTGTCCAGATCCCTCTGTAGAGCCCTCCTAGCCTCAAGCAGATCAACACTCCCCCCGGCATCTTGGTGTGGTCTGCAAACTTACTGTGTGCACTCGATCCCCTTGTCCAGATCATTGATAAAGATATTAAACAGAACTGGCTCCAGCACTGAGCCCTGGGGAACACCACTTGTGACCGGCCACCAACTGGATTTAACTCCATTCCCTACCACTCTTTGGGCTTGGCCAAAGCTTTTCACTCAATGAACAGCACACCTGTCCAAGCCATGAGCAGTCAGTTTCTCCAGGAGAATGCTGTGGGAAATGGTGTCAAAGGTTTTACTAAAGTCTAGGTAGACAACACCCAGAGCCTTTCCCTCATCCACTAAGCAGGTCATCTTGTCATATAAGGAGATCAGGTTCGTCAAGCAGGACCTGCCTTTCATAAACCCATGCTGGCTGGGCCTGATCACCTGGTCATCCTGTACATGTCACATGATGGCATTCAAAGTGGTCTGTAGAGGAACTGTAGAGGAATTGTAGAGGGTTAATTAACATTGATAATATACAGTTGTGGGCTTGCTTCAGGGG
>JAVJGI010000014.1:81470059-81489956 GCA_035590275.1 Ibycter americanus
GGCAAGAAGCAGGGTGGACTGGCCTGAAGAGGAAGAAGAAACAGCACAGACAGTAGATGAACCATTGAAACCTTGTGAGTGAAACAGATGGTGGTGCCAAGGCATGAGGGGGCTGGGATGGGGTGGTAAAAGCCTTGTTGCAGCTTAATAGTTTTGGTAGTACTGTGACAATGGTCTGCTCCATAACTTTCTGTGGCACCAAGGTCAAACTGACAGGCCATATAGACAATATACTAATCAGTAGTGCCTGCTGAGCCTCTGAAGAACCTTTCATTGTTGAGTGAAGATGCTGGCTTTTCCTGAGATGTCTGACCTCAGTGCCATGGTCCAGTTAGGAAGCAGGAAACCCACTGGCTGTCTCAAGCTCTGGAGCTCAGCCCCAGCCTGCTGCAATGGGACAAACTGGGTAGGGGCTTACAAGGATGGCCGGTTGTGTTTCCAAACCCATACCTCAGGGTCTGACTCGTCCCTCTGAGGCTATGCCCTTGTCAGATATTATTACATCAGGTACAATGTCTGTGGCAAATAACAAATCTTTCCACCTATTTTCCAAGGGTTTTCAATTGATGTTGCTGAGTCTCAGCCCCAAGGCCACAAGCTCATAGTAACATTGGTAAGTCCCACTTCCTTCTCTCTGAGGTCTGTCTCAGAGGCAGCCAGCTGGGGTGGCCTGGAAGAAAGCCAAGGAGTGGGCTAGTACTTATGCAGCATGGACCAGCAAGAAGCAACACCTGATGTTGCTGCAGCAAGCTCTTCTAGTTAGCAATATGCCCAGCCCCTTACTGCCCTTCCTGTGTCCTTCAATCTTCAAAATTTTATTTTAGGACTGAAAATGTTCCCTTTAATGCTTGCTGTGCAGTGGGGAAACCCAGTCCCTTCATCCTGGCCAACAGCTTGAAATGTGGGGTGAGAGCCTGGGCAGAGCCTTTGGCAGTCACAGTCCATGCTCTACACAGTGCCATCCAGGTGTCACTTTTTCTTTGCTCTCAGGGCTGTGGACAGGCACTTTGTGCATGATGCACAAAATGCTGATCTCCAGGCAGGGGACTCACTCCTCCTCTGCTTGGAGCTGTCTGTGAGAAATCTAATTTTAAGCTTACTCTCACAGTGGTGCAGGGTCAAAGATCCTGTAAAGGTTTCTTTGACAAAGTCTTTATTAAAATACATACACTGGGCGCTGGCTAGAGCTGCCCGTAAGCCTGGTCAGGTTGCTGGTGCTGTGAGTAGTTTCCCCATACAGGTCACCATCCCAAGGATAATTTGCATCCTTTTCTTGTCCATTTGGATAGAGGTATCAGTAACAATTTCAACCCTACCAGGATCTGCCTGCACCTGTAGAGGGTTAATTAACATTGATAATATACAGGTGGGGTCTTGCTTCTGGGGTGGTGGGTTGGCTGATGTGGATAATGTACAGCTGTGGCTTGTTTGGGCTAAATAGCACTGAGGAACCCAGAAGAGAAAGAGCACTGGGTGAAGAGAGAGGAGACTGGATGAAGGAGAGCCCAGGGATGAAGGAGAGGCCCTGGGAGAAGCTGAGAGAAGAAGGGGGCCTGGATGAGGAGAGGCTGGCTGGAGGAGAAGCCAGGAACCCAGACACAGTAGAGGCAAGAAGCAGGGTGGGCTGGCCTGAAGAGGATGAAGAAACAGCACGGACAGTGGATGAACTTTTGGAACCTTGTGTGGGAAAGCCTTGTTGCAGCATGATAGTTTTGTAGTGCTGCGACGTGCACCCTCACTGTGCTACTCCCCCTGCCACCATGCGATGTCTGTTGCATGGAACTGGCAGTTGTTGTTGGGGAGGCTGTGCCATTTCCTGAGTGCAGGTCTGTAGATTTTCTTCCCTTTAGACAACTAGACTGTGTGGAGACTAGGAAGCTTTATGCAGTCAAAAGGTGGCTGTTCTTGAGAGGTTTCTTTTCCTCAGAAACATTCCCAGTTTGCCTCACCAAGCAGTGAGGCAAGGACATCTCTGAAACAAGGATGCTGAATGCACTCTGTGTTTCAGTACTGGCTCCTGGCTGAGAGCACTGTCTGGTGTGTCAGGTGTAGTGTGTGGTATCAACCATCTCCTAAAAGCCATTCCCCTCAGGAGGAGAGGGAAATGTGCTCTGTTCACATAGTGACTTCATTTTCCTTATTTGTTAAGGAAGCAACATTTCCTCCTGTGGATGGATGTGGAGTCCCTCCAGGGCTGAGTTTCTCCCTGGACTGCTGATTCCCAGAGCAGTGCACTTGCAGCCCTCACCCCAGGTGGGAGGTCAAAGGCTCCAGCCACCCACCCTGGAGCAGAGATGGGGAGGGTGAGGTGCTTTTGTGCTGTTCAGCGCTTTGCAGAGACCACCTCTACTCCCCGGAGTCCCTCAGCCTTTTCCACTATTGTTTTGACTCCAGTGCATTCACCCTGGGGCTGAGATCAAAGATGTGACATTTTAAAAATCCCTGACACTGTTATGAACTCTTTCATTTACACATGCCTTTATCCCCTTCAGTGGGGAATAGCCCTTTCTTCTGTTACCTTATGCTGCCTGTAGCATTTTTTCCAGTGCTTGTAACCTTATCAGCTTGTGCAGCTCTGTCCAGCTGAAAATTGATTATTGCCATTTGCCTACAGGCTGGTTGTCCTCTTATCTTCTGCCACAGCATTTTTCATGGCTCCTGTGAGTAAGCCCTTTCCCTCTAATGGTGCTGTCACCATCCTCCTCACCCATGCTGTGCACCCTAGGTTCATGTTGATTCTTTCTTGGACAACATAATCTGTTGCAATTCTTGCATCTTCTCCCAGTCGCTGGGCGTAGCTGCAGCTTGCCAAGGCACATGCATCATATGCGGTCTTTCAGTGTCTCCCAGCACAGTAGACTTGACTCATCCTTCCATTTCAGGGCTCTTTTCAGAGTCTCTTCTCATCCTCACATCAGCCTCAGTCTGTTCTGGTTGACTTCCTGTGCTTGGCAAATCCTAATTCCGTTCTCCAGAGTTATTTCTGCTTCCTGCAGTAGCCTCCAGGCTCTGCCCCAGGCAGCAATTGTGAGGAAGGCTCTTGCCAGGGTGCGCTCCTGAAGAGGTAGTGTTGGCTCTGCCACTTGAGGGCAAACTTTCCTTTTTGTACCCTCTATTTGAAAACCTCCTATTTACCTTTTTAGCTTTTAGATGAAGTACAGAACTCACATTTCTACAATGGTTTTTTTACCTGGCAGAGCTGAAGAGTATTTGGAAACACCAAGGAATGGCGTTTTCTTCTGCATTTTACTGGCAACTTCTCTTACCCTTGCTGTGCTCACTCTCAGTATACCACAGTTTATACCCTCTTCTGGTGTCCTCTTCAGCTCCAGTGTGTTTCAGCTCTGCCAGGTCTTTTGCCACATTTGGTCTTATACAAAGAATTTTTTCTTATTTTGTTTGCTCCCAAGGCTGTGTGCTGCTGTCCTTGCTTCCCAAAAAGTCCCTCTGTGGTACTGCTTATCACAGCCCAAGCTGGGGCTAAGGAGGATGGTGAACCCCTTGGCTTTCTGTGACCTGTCACCTCTCTGTGCCCTGAGCATCCCCCTGCGGTCAGCACAGCCCCAGGAGCTTGACCAGCTGTGGGAAGTGGTTGGCTTTTCTTATGAGGTCCTTAGTCACACACAGCATCGGGCCTGCAGAGCACCTCTCCTTGTAGAGAGGAATCCAAATCACTCTTTTCTAAGGGTAGTACTGAGGCAGTGGTTTAAAGTACTTCTCTCAAGTTCAAAGGTGCTTAAACTTGTAACCCTATGAGTATTTACTCTCGTTCTATATCTGAAGTTGCCTCTGATTTACACTTGCAGTTTGAGGCATATTCTATAGCAGAAAGATATTATTGCTTTTGTTTGGGGAAAAAAAAATCATAAATTGCTTAAGATGCCAAAACTTCATTCACCTCAAAATCCATAACAAGATCTATTTACTTCTGTATTCTAGGCTTACAATATAGTGGAATAATTAAGTTCACATGTTCATTTGAACTAAATAAACCGCAGTACTCTCTGGAAGTTCAGTGAACTTCTGCTGTGGAGACCAGAAGGCAAAGCATCCAGCTGTCAAGGACCAGGCAGTGGTAGCATCAAATTTGCACCTAGTGTGAGGTCACAGGTTACACCAAAAGCCACAGAGCATTGCTGGCTCTCATTAGGGGAGGATCCCATCCCTCGGCTGCCTCCTTCTACAGCCTGAATTGCAGCAAGCTGCCTTCTGTGATTTTGGCGTCTGCCAGTATATATTGCATTGAAGCCAGGGTCTGCATGCAACTGTGTACGGATGTGTCCTTGTGGCTCTGCTCCCAACTGCTGGGGCTCTAAGAGTTCATCTGAGTTCAAAGGGACTTGTGTGTGTAAAACTAGAGACTATCATGCATTTCAGTGCAATTAGAAAGCAGCCCCCAGGGAGTGCCAAAAAAAGACTTGTTTCTGGCCCTGTTTAGGAGGTGGGAGTCTTGACTGGGGACATTTGCGAAGTTGGGATTTCAGTGAATTGGCCAAAATGACCATGTGTCTGAAGAGCTACCTGCAAAGAGGTATTAAAATGCACAGGTTTTGCAGCTGAGGGTGCAGTCTGAGCATCGGACCATTCCACTGTAATGACTTTTGTCCTAATAATAACTTAAATGGTTTCCTAAACATTAACTTGAACTTGCTCAAGGGAATGGCCTTTCTTTGCTTATAATAATTTCACATGAAGTACAGCATGCACATTGGAGGGTAACTGGAGTTAATGTCAATTATGAATCACCAATTTCCTGCTCTAAATAGCATTTCTTCTCAGCAACTTCACATACGGCAAGCTGCCCTGCAGTTTTAACCCAAATTGTTTAGCTGAGACTGAATTTCATTTAACGTCTCCTTTTTAAACATGAGATTTTCCACAGGGAGTGGGCACACAAACCTGGGTGGTAGACAAATGAATTGGCTTTAATTTTTTGTAGTAAATAGCATAGAATATTGTCTCCTCCACTTTGCATATTGCATTTTTACTGCAAGAAAATCACATCATGTGGGTATTGGCAGGAGACCGCAACAAAATAAGGTTGCTGTTATTAGTATCTGGCTGTATCTTGCCAGGTCATTTTTGCAGCTCTAAGTGAATTTATGGGAATGTTTTTGTCATTATGGAAATGTTCAAATCACAAACCTGATACTATACTGAGGAAGGCAACGATGACCTTATCAACTAAGTGGAGATACTCCTGCCACCTTAGTGTTTTCTCTCTTGTGCAAACCATCCTGAGGAAGCCCTTAGGATCTGACCCTTGCTGAGGGAAGCTACTTTAAACCACAGTTAGAAACATTAACCCACAGTTTGTACTCAGGCAAAACTGCCAGTTGTGCCACTGAATGTTGGTTAGAACTTTCTGACAAACTCTGACCTCCTGAGGAACATGGGGGGCAGGAAACAGCAGAAATATTGTTTGTGCTTTGGGATGGTGGGGTAGAGAGACCAACTGTCGTGCTCAGTGTGCACCATGTGTCACCCACAGGGGGAGGTGGAGAAGCAATGGAGGAATTGCCAGAGACACCACATGTAAGCTGTATCCCAAGGTCCCAAATTCCACATTGGAAACCTGCGGGTCATGATTGTATCTCCTTCCTACAAGAGGCTGGGGTTAATACAACCTGCTTTTAGATGTAGTTTGAGGGTCCTGTAGGACACATTATAACTGTTTTTTGATACTTAGATAAGCATTTGACAGACTACAAGTCTTCACAGAGAGACTCTTTCTATTTCTATCAGATAGAAGAAACACTGCAAATTGCACACTGCACATCAAGAGTCATTATCCCACACTCTTTGACACAAAACTTTCCCTGCAGCCTTGGCAAAAAGGCGAGATATTTAGCATTGATCTATGTACAGGTATATATATCTGGTATGCTATGTGTCTACCACATATTTTTCTAATCTGAAGCAACCTTGAAGGTGGAATTCTTCTGCCCTAATCAAGGCATCAAACAGCTGGATGACTAAACTTAAACTAGTCACTGTTGGCTCCCTTTGTTATTAATAGAGATAAATAGATATTGTCAAAAGGCAATTCCACCTCATCCTATCAACAGCAAGTGAACAGCCCTTTGTGCAGTGCCTGTTTGTGGATTCCACTGACAATAAGAGGAGCCTAGCCTGGGACAGAGACATCTGACTTCAGGAAGCATGGATAAATCCCACAGGTGTCTGCAGAACTGTTGATCCGTATTGCTGAGATTCAGAGAAACATGGTAGCTTTCTTTCTTCTCCATTAGATATAAAGTAGTGGCAAAGGGTATCAGAGAGGTGCTGCCAGTCACTCCAAAGGTGATGGGGACAGGGATCATCGTAGCCACAGTCTCTTCTAGGAGAAAGACACTCTATCTTCCAGCAGTTTGGAGGTAGGAAAAAAAGACACCTTTACTCTTATTTATGATTTTTCTCATAGGATTGAGTTGCCTTTTTGTCTGTCTGCTCTGATGTTAGTCTCTCCCATTGGCATTTCAACCAATTTTAATAGCAAGGCAGAGAAAACTAAGTTTCTAGACAATTTCTTGGACGCGTAAGGAGCTGTGGGTGTTGCATCCTATTGCTGTCCTGCAGAAAGAAGCTAAAGCACCCACAGTTTGGCAGTCTGAGGAAGTGAGAAGCCACGGAGTGCTGGATGATGAGCATGTCCTTGCTAGCCAGTGAGGGCATACTGCCCCTTGCTCAGCCAGCAGTCTCATAGGGGTTTAAAAGTAGTTGAAAATTTTGTTGGAGGGAGCAAAGGGTAAGGTGTGGCATTAGACATCATCAAGAGATGCAGGGGTCAGGGAGCTGAGGGTAACATAGAGGAGAAACCTGAGTGGGTAACCATGAGGAGTATAGGCTTAAAAATGTGTATGAATCCAGGTTTCTTCACTGGTCCTATACAAACTGTTCATCATGGCTCTGTGGTGAGTACAGAGGAACTCGAGTGTGATGAACAGCAGGCAGCAACTTTTGTTAGGAAGGCAGAGCAGCAGCTTTGTGCACTTGGATTGCTCACACCAGCCTTTCCCCCACCTGACTGCCGCCCACCTCTCTCCTACAGATGTTCAAGCCACTGTTCATCCAAGATATCGCCTTGGTATATTGTTTTCCTTGTCAGGCTCTTCAGCTTGTTTTTGTTAAGCATTGATAGTCCAACACCATTTGTGCCTTGTAGGCAGCACACCGTGGGGGAGCCCTACCTGACTGACTACTCCTGGCTGAAGGAACCAGGGGGACTCCAGCTTCTGATCCTGCTGCAAACACATTTTCAGGTGAATCTAAAGGCCAAGTATGGTCTACAGGCAATACGTCTTTCTGACTTCTGTTGTAAAATGAATAAGCAAACAGTTCAGACCCAATTTTCACAGTTTTCTCCAAGGCAGCTTTATGCCCTAGATGAAGGGAGCCTTGGGGTAATAATAGTGTATGTGTGAGGCACTGAATAAACATTTCCAGGTACTGTGTCTTAACAACACATATTCATGGATACATATAAACGTTGAATGAAGAGGCCTGTTTAGGTTACAGAAGAATATATGTGTTTAGGTATTTTAATATCCTTGCAAAATGAGTCTGACATAATGCATGATGGGGAGAAGGAAGAGATTAAAAACATCGAGTGCCTAAACAGACTTTTGCGCCACCTGCTCCTGCATTGATATATGGAGGTGTGCAATTTTATTTAGTGACAATATTATTTGTCTAATACTTATTTTGATTATTAAAATGATAAAAAATACTTCCTCTAAGAATTTTGGGTACCTCTTGTCTGCACAAAATATATATTAATTCTGTAAGTATTATGTGGCTTGTTACTGTAGACCACCATTAAAATACTTTCAGTTCCTCCTGCATTCCCAACTGTGAAAAGAATACTGATAGCCAAGCCCCAAATATAAACCACCTTTTATCAGTTCAATAATGGAACAAAGCACTGTCCTTTCCTGAACAGCATTCCTGTACATCCTATGCCCTCTAACTACTTGCAGCAATAGTGTGCATGTTTATGTCCATGTGTGAATATATATCTACACTTAAAAACTGTCCTGGCATGTATACTCCATTCATGGTCTTCGGAGACACAGCCAGCACAGATACCAAGGAGTGCCTATTCTGACAGTACCTTTGATGATGTGGAGGTCTGTTATCCACTGTCTCAGAATGTAAAAATTGCCTGGGAAGACTACAAAATGGCAGCACTGGAAAATCCTTCAAAAGAAAATGAAAGATTGATTTTGCTGCAGAAGTCTGAATGCATTTTGCAACACGTGCGTGATGCAGGGGTGAAATCCTGCTCCTCTGAGGAAACAACGTGGTGCTTGATGATGCTAATGGGGCAAACAGTTCAGTTCCACTGAATTGCAGGTAATGGTAGCACAATGCTTTTCTGAGGACAAAGATAAGTCTTGTAGGTCATACAGTGGTGGAATAAGGAAACCTGAAAATGAGGGTTGCAGGTCTGCAATGCATTTCATGGGGATGCAACCAGGCAGGCTGGTAGAACTCCATACAAAGATGGATCTCCTCGTTTTCAAAATTACAGCTTGAGTCACTGAGGGGGGGATTTATCTCACCTGGTTTTATCTATTTAAACCCCCAGACATTTAGTCCAACTGAGCAGAATATCTTTGATTGTTCACAAAAAGAAAAACCGTTACTGATGCTGACCTGAATCAGTCCTGAACTGGAAGCAGTTCAGGATGGAAACTCTCCATTTGCTGCTGGGAGAGCCTAAACTTAGTTTTCAGGCAACTACTCTTAAGTGAGATAAACCTCCTCTGAAGGGAACTCAGATCAGAACTGATGGGAGCAGGATACCTTAGATCTTCTGGAAATCTTATCTAGTATCTGGGGTCATCTCAGATGTCTAATCATCTTTGAAAACTGAGCTCCTGTGCTTTCCACTTTTATTTGTTTCTTTAAAATGACTGGTTTTATGGGTGGGATTAAGTCACAGTGGTTGAGAGAGGTTGAAGATTTATGAACAGCTATGAAAAAGTTACGGCCTGTAGTGTTCTTGAGGTGGGGGGAGGCTACATTTGATGCTTCTACTTTTGTGCTTTTGATCATGTGTAAGTTCACTCAGAAGGCTGCAAATGAGACCGTTAGTTTATAAGCCACAAGCCTGTGAGGTCGATAAACTGCCGATTAACTTCCACTTGTGGCCAAACAGTTTTGAAGATGAAGATCAAAAAGTGAAAGCCACTTTTAATTTTTTGAAAAATTTTTAGTCCAATATCTGCAGATTTTCCTGTATGAGGAATTTGTAGCTGTGGTAGCAAACCACTGAGTGCTACTTCTCAGAAATACCACTGATTGAGGTATTATTGATAATTGTTGAGTATCTGAAGTATGCTTAGCACCCAACAAACAATTAATACAGCTACTGTCACCTGTAGATGATGCAAAGGTAAGAAACCTAAGCTTCATCAGTAAAAAATGTAGGCATCATTTTCGGTAAGGACTGTGAGCAGGGTATCTACTGTCTCCTGGGAGATTTCATCCAGGAGCTACTTAGCCAGGCCTTTGTTTTGCACATGGCAGGTCCATAGTGCAAGCAACTAGGGTATGTGAGCCACTTTCTTGCCCATGGAAAAAGAAAGACAACTGGGCAGCATAATTACCAAAGGGCCAATTGCCTTAATTTTAAAAGAAGGTGTTGGATAAATTAAAAAAGATTGCTGTGTGTAGTCTATCAACTGACAATGTAGTGCCAGAGCATCAGCGATATTTCAGCCCCCAGTTACAGTGAGGCAAAGATGCCGGTGAGCTCTGTCATCCCCCTCATCCACCGTGGGTGACTGTGGTGGCATCTGCGAGGGAGGCAGTGAGCTGGTACATATATGGTTGGTGAGAGAAACCTGGGGTTGACTTAAGAGGCAAAACAATGTAAACACTGAATATGAGGGAAAAAATGCGCAGCAAAACTCACATCCTGAGAATCTCAGTCCTAAGCGGATCATTTGTTTATCCCACCAGCCAAACCTGGCTCTGCAGCAAAGCAAGCCAAAGAATGTCTCCTTTATTGTTTCCATGATGCTTACTCATCTACAAGCCATTCCCCTTTTAGATTATTCTATTTTTAAGGCATAATTTCCATCTGTTCTTTGATCTTATACCACATAAGACATTTAGCTAATAACATCATCCATCAAATACCAACTTTCTTTTAGAGTTCAAACACAATCGACACAGGACCCCGTCCATCTGCTGGCCAGTGCCTCTGAACAGATCCAGCTTGTGTATGGCCAGCTATGCCGCCTATTTTTTAATTAACCAGCTAAGGTCTGCGCTCCCCGTAGCACCACAGGATGACTAGGGGGCATTCCAAAGGGAAGCGAGACACACTCCCCTCTGGAAGTGGACAGTAGGGTTTGGTGCATCCAGAGCTGCGATGTGTGTGTTGTAAGTGGAGTTTTCCAGTGAATGGATTCTGCCTTCAGCCCCTCAGGGAATTAAGTTTTTTGCATAAAACCACAGTACTTGCATAAAAGGTTTGAAGGACAGCTGTTTTAAAACTTGGCATTCTTCAGAGGAAGGTGGGTAAAGTAGAAAGACTATGTTTGCTTCTGTGAGCAAACTTCTGAGTTTTTTTGAGAGAAACTTCAGAATTTCAGCGTAGGTTATCTGCAGCATCAGAATCGCAAATTTGCAGACAACTATTTATACAGAAAATGCTTGTCTGCTTACCCGACTGGAGGGCCAGCGAATGTCAGATGATTTAGGTGACCAATTATAGTGAAGCAGCACAACTTGAATTAAGGATTATCTGACATCAATCATAGTTAACATTTTGTTTAAGAAAAACGTGTCAGAAAAAAGTACATTAATGAATAATTCAGGGAAACGGTAGTTTTTCTATAGATGTTTTCCAAATGCAAACAGGTATCAAAGTTTTAAATCATTACTTTTAGATTCTTCAGTTAGCTCTGTTACCTTGCTTCTCAGTGGTTTGCTTTATGTTGCACACAGTGCATTTGTTTTAGGAAGGAATTTGTCCAGAATTTATATTCCACTGGCTTACATATGCCACAGCGTATGTATCTCCAGATCCGAAACAATAACAACAACAAAAAAAGCGCCTACATTTCCTTCTATTTCCTGGCTTGCCAATAATAAGAAGTCCCTGCTGAGGGAGCTTGGCTGGTGGTGTTTTGTGATTTCTCAGATAACAAGAGCTTCGCATTTCTGTGGAATTCCCATTTGCCAGCGAGCTGCTGCTGCCGCTGCCCTGATTGATATATGACTGCAATGGCACTTTTCCATTTGACATTCCCTCTCTCTGTCCCTCTCCCTCCCTCTCTTAAACAACAGCCCTAACTTTTGTGTGTTGCAAATATAAAAGGCAAGCCATGTGACAGAGGGACAGAAGAACAAAAGCATTTGTAAGTAACAGGACCTCTTTTTAGCTCTCCGAAGAGTTAGAAGGGAGGAAGGAGCAGTGCATTTTCCAAAGGTAAGCACACGAATGGATTCCTTCCGATTTTGCATATTACACGAACTTAAACTGAGCGCTTGATCTCTCTGACAAACACATGTTGTCCTTGTACCATTTTTAAAAATTAAAATCTATTAATGTGGAGTTGACACAGCTCTAGTACCTGTGTCGTCTCCTTACCCTTGCATATTTAACAGTATGTCCTGTCTGAAGGATGCCTGTATGCAATCATATAGGTAGCCCAGTGTGCTTCTGAGTGACTTGGTGAAACATCTATTCCTGTGCATGTTCTGGGCTCATGTCTGCAGCTCTGTGCTGGTCCTAGCTGTATGTCTTTGGAGTGAATGGGTGTGCTGGACTCTGCCCTGAATTCACTGAGAGCGCGCCGGTATCAGCAGCACCCTCTTTGTCCCGTTACAATAGGGCTCTATGAACACAGGCAAGCCTCCTAGTTTAAAGCTGGACTGTTTACTTTTATCACTACTTATGCATGCTGTTCTCTTGCCAGTCATCTGCCAGGGTGCTTAGAATAATTTGAAACAACAGACAATGTTTATTTCCAGCTTTGTGTGTCATGCTTTGCAGGAGCACTCTTAATTTGCACATTATTATTTATCCAAACTTCTGGAAAGCTTTCCTATGGACTGGACAGCACTAATTATGGATTAGGACAGATTTAACATACACTCTTGATTGGCTGAAACCTGTGAGGAAAGCCACGGTGTTTGCCTTTGCTGTAACGCTGAGTGGTATATTTAGTAGGTAGCCGACCCCGTCAGCACGACACGTAATGCAGCGTGGCTGTGCAGTCGGTAGCTGACACGGGAGGATGCCGCAGAACCCAGACTGCCTGCTGCAGGAGGGAGGCTCTCCTCATTTGCTGGCAGATCATTCCGCTGTGTATCAGCATCAGAGGCACGAGCATAACTGTTCTCTGTGTCTTTGGGACAAAAGAAGAGTTTCACTGTTATGAGCCCAGTGATAAAGCGTTGGTGTAGTGTAACTGCAAGGCGCGGGAACGGACACTTCTCCGAGAGAGCCCGGCTGAGGAAGAAAGCCCCGTCTCCCTGCTAGGATTCAGGTGAGTAAATTCATCCTATAAAAGTTCACATTAATGGGTCCGTAGCAAAAAACAGAGGAACAAAAGTGATCTGTGTGAAGACCAATCTGCTGCTGTAGTGTCAGTAAAGCAGGCTCACCCAGAGTATGTGTTGGGGGGGTAATTTTCTTGTGGCAAATCTGAATTTGCAAGATGCTGTGTGCGGACTGACTTGTGGGGCTGTCAGGCAGATTTCTTATCCTACCCTTCAAGTTCATTTACATTTCTCCCATAACCTTCCCATAACACATCTTACTTGTTTCTGCCTGGGACAGATGGCACGACAAGTAACTTGTTAAGGTTTCTGCAGCTCTTTAAAGATGGAAAAAATGTTTCCTATATGCCAAATGTTACTAACAGTTCCTAAAGCTTTGTAACTGTCCCAGTGGCTGAGAGGTGAGAACTCTGCACGTTGGAAAATGACAGGCAAATGGTTATTTAAAACCAGAAGCGGGGACAAATTCACCTCAAATCAGTTCCTCCTTGCAAAGTTATTTTCTAATAGAAGCAGCTCAGCTGCCTGGTGGGGTCTGTAAAAGTGGATGTAATAATCACAGTGCTGTTATTTGTCCCTCAGCAAAAGAACATCTACATTTTATGACTTCTGTGGGTTTTTTTTCCTTTTGAATTACTAATGATGCTCATTTTTGCTCAGGCTGTGGGTCCTTACTCATATCTGTGCGCAGTTATACATATCAATAATGCCCTTGACCTAAACACAACTATTTGGTGAGTAATTACCAGCCTGAATCAGGGCTTCCCAATAAGACTCATATATACATTAACATACTTTTGCTGGAATAATGATATCTTATTTGCAATATGGTATTAGAAGATGCTTTCAGCTATTCCAGTTAAAAGCAAATGTGGAAGGAATAGATGTTTTAAACTTACAAAACAAAATGCAATTGGATTTAGTGAAGGGGTATAATTAGAGGCTGCTGCTGATTACTCTAGTTACAAGCTCTGATCTCTACCTGAAAGTATCCCATGTAGGTTTCCTGGGTTTGTGCAGCACCTGGTTTTGATCAGATGTATGTACACTGATGATTCCTCCTTGCAGAGCAGGATACTTGTTAAGAACAGTCTTGTGTACGGTTTGCAGTAGCAATACCCCAGGTAGCTACCTATGCATGGCTGATCTCCACAAAAGCCACCTGCCCCA
Source organism: Ibycter americanus (assembly GCA_035590275.1). Classification (NCBI taxonomy): domain Eukaryota; kingdom Metazoa; phylum Chordata; class Aves; order Falconiformes; family Falconidae; genus Ibycter; species Ibycter americanus. The sequence continues at coordinate 81,483,752 of JAVJGI010000014.1, forward strand.
CTGGAACAGCCCCTCACGTGCCATTGAGGCTTGTGATACCCTCTGTATGTTCTTGCTTGCTTGAGTTGCCAGGATTGAAAACTCTTTTGCCCAAGTGGGAGGGAAGCGAGCCACCTCCTTGGGACTCACATTGGTACCTTCTGTGACTCATTTGACAGGGAGTCCCCCTGGAGTTGTCTTTGTTCCCCATTTCCCCTGGGACCGACTGTGTCCCCTTTCTGGCTTGTCTGCTCTCAGATGCACTAGGAAGTGCTCCAGGTTGCTCTTGGACCTTGAAGGGAGCTGACTATCTATGATGAAAAGCTTGCATGAAACTAGTGAGGCATTTGGTTTTGCATCAAGTCTGGCATATTATTTGTTTAACTGAAAGAACAAAAAGCCTGTTCTCCCCTCTCCCCACTCCCCCTGCCCCAATACTACCATTGTAATTACAATTATAAATATTAGATAGTTGTATTACAAATACTGCAAATTTCTCTGCCTCTAATATCCTGCCGAGTATGAGGAAAGACTTGTTTCTATGAGTTTTAGAAAAGTGTTGCTACACAAGACTGTGCCCCAGTCCCATGTTATTAGAGCAATCCACCTCTTGAGCGTGGCTGGAAGCGGCCACATCAAAGACAGACATACAGACCCTGTGGCAGGCAGCTACAGGGTAACTTGCTGTGGTGAAGGATTTTTCCCTAACCCCATCAACTGAACTCTCAGAGTCCTGAGAGTTTATAACCCTTCCAAAAACTCTTTAAAAATAAAACCCTTGCAACTGTAACCCTCCCATACATAACAGGTCCTTTTGCTGAGCCCAGCTAAACTTTTGCCCTCTGTGATATCTTGTTCCACCGGATCATTGTCGGTTGTGTAAACATGTGTTTCTTTTCATCAGTGTTAAATGTGCAGCCTTCCAGCTCCCCTGCCCTTCTCCATGTGCTGGTATACTGGTATCTCAGGATGGGGTGAGTAGCCATGCCCAGATCACCTTTTTTTCTGCTGTCTTGCTTCCCACTCAACAGCCCTTTCACTGAAACTCAGCTCAATGGCAGGAGAAAGGTTTAGCTGAGTCAGGTTAGCTCGGGTGCCTGAGACTCCCTGGCCAAGAGCACCCCACTTTGCCCATGCTTCTGTGCATACACATGAAGAGATGCTGCAGTCTCCACTGGCTGTGATCAGCTGTTATTTCCTTTTTATATGTGTCAGTGTGGAACATATTAAAATTTCTCAGTAGTGGTATGCCAGGAATCCCTCTGATGCCCCACCTCTAACTTAGCAGAACAATAAAAGCAAGGTTGTAGTAAGCCTTTGAGCAGCTGGCTGTCTATATATTCCTTCTTTTTTCACATAATCTAATTCAGACTATTATCCGGGTGGCAGTGGCACTACCACTTCCAGATGCCATCAGTCCTTGTCCTGTTTGCTGGAATTCCATTGTGTGGCATGGAGATCCTTTCTACCACAAATGAATGCAGCCTTTCTGCTGGTGTCAGGGTAGCAGGCTGCTGGTGCCATGGAGACACCAATCCTAGGAATTCCACCACATTGCTATTTTTCAACTTCTCTTTTGTTATTTTTCTATTTGCATCAATCATTGTTATGGCTTATGCTTATCACATTTATGTGCTTATTATTACTGAGCTGCAAACTGTGTCGGTCCAGCAGTGTGGAGGCAGCACAGGTTATGTTGCCCTTTAAGACATGTGAGTTGAGGATCTGAGTTAATGCCTCAGCTCTGGTTTGGCAAAGGTTAAGCATACCACGGCAGTGACAATCGCATTACTGTCATAGCAGCACTGCTCAGAGAGAGTGGGACCTAGGGGAATGCTGTTCCCCTTGTTAGAAGACATAAAATTGTTACCACGAGCCAAATATTTCAGTTCCCCGATTATCAGAGGCCAAGGTATATGGATCGTGGTCTGAATTTTGCCTGTGTATAAAAAAGAGATGATTTTGCCCTTAGGGTCAGAAAAGAGGGAACATCCCCTTCAATAATGTGCTATCTCCAGCCCTCTGCTGGTCCCAGTGGCAGGGATGTCTTTGCTTAGTATTAAAGACTAAGAAACTCATTCCTACGCCTGCGTCTATTGAATAACTGCAGCCCTTTGGGTCCTCTAGAAAATATATAAAAGAACAAAACCTACCCACCTGCTTGGAACACACTCCAACAGGTAGAGGACACATGCCTGAATGCCCTAGACCTCTTAGCAACTTGTAATTTGGCCAAGAGTCATTTTGCCTCATGTTGGGTCATAAGACTGAAGTAGAGGTAATTACTGAAGCAAATCCTATAGCTAATGCTTGGCTGGGAATATTTGCACTTTAGCCAGCAGCCACCCTTGCTGGTTTGCCTCCTGAGAGGGATGGGCAGCCTTACCTACACAGCTCAGCTCTGAGCCTGGTGCTTCACTGAGGAGTGATCCCATACAGCACCCTCTGGGTGAGCAAGTGGAAAACTGTATTCCTCTCAGTTCCTGTCCCGGACTCAAAACCATGACTACTCTGATATTCAGGGAGACACAAGAATAAAGAAAGAATCCAAGGCTGGCATCACTTCGCCATTAAACGGCTCTACTAGCTCATTAGAGAGAGATCCCATGCATGCCCCTAATCAATCTATTTAAAGTTTCCTGGAAGCAGGAAAAGGAAAGAATAAAAATACAAGTGCTCTTTTGTCCACCAGTAGTTATTCTTCGCGAGGGTATTAAAACCCTTTTCTCCATGTTGGCCTGTGCCTGTCTGCTGGCAGGGTGCCAGCTTGCAGTACCCACTAGAGTCTGTTATTTCAACTGCCTCGCAGGAAGGCGCGGCTAGCTCCCCCTCTCCTAGCTACCTGAAGGACTGGAAATATTCTTTGGAACTTCAAAAGGAAAGGGAAGCTCAGCCAGCTCGAGTGCTGTTCAGCTTGATTTGTTCCACCTCATGCACCGGGTCCCTGCCACGTGAACACTTATGGGGGCCTTACCCGAGCTGCCCCAGCAAAGCCGGGGGAGCCAGTCCCACGGGCGCTCATCCCATGCATGCCAATGCTCCCCGGGGTGCTTGCAGCAGTGCGTTCTTCCATTACATGTGCTGCAATTACTATGTTGTTTCTTACGCCTCAAATACCGTGGTCTTCCTATTTTTTCACTCTGTTTACAGTCACAGCTATTCATCTCCTGAAATATTAAAAGACTTAGCGAAGCCCCACAGCAGCAAATGATGTGCAGGAGTTTCTCTCAACTACCATCAGCATGTTTGACATTTCTGACTGCACAGAGGTAGTGTCTGTTTTATCTTCTTGGTTTTTATGGGACAATGCTCTGCAGCTGCTGGCTGGCAGGTGGTAGGACAGTGCAGCCTCAGTAGGACCAGAAGACGTGCTTCCCTCCTGTGGACACCCGGATGAAGAGGCTTAAGTCCCTTCTTTTGAGCCTGTTTTCCTTTCTACTGCCTTTTTCCTTCCCCTCTCCTCTTGCCCACCATCTGCCACCAGCTCTGGCCAGGAGTGCATGTTATTCATGTACCCGCCTTGCAGACGCTGCCCTGCAACATGCTGTGTGATGGGTGGATGGAGGTCCCATACACGATGGGTGAGAACATTCCCCTTAGTGTCAAAGGGGACACGCTTCAGCACAGCTGGATGTCAGCAGGGCAAACCCTCATTTGGCGCAATGAGGCTTCAGGGAAGCATTTCACTTATTTAGACCTGTAAGGATCTCACTCAAAATATTTAGTTTGGTATTTGCCCCATCTTGGGAGGGGAAGAAACCTGTTCAAATGCTGCATGGAGGCATTTCACAAACGACTGGCGCTCCCTGTGTTCACCTGCTGCTTCCCGGCTGCTGCATGGCCGCTCGGTGACTTTGTCAGGTGTTTTGAAAGGCAGCTACAGAGCTGAGTGAGGGTTTTGATAGCATATATAGGAGGCCAGCTATTTCACTGCTGGAACAGAAATGGCCACAGTGAAAGATCTAGATGAGAAGATGATTGCATTTATTTACAGAGCTAAGACATGCACTGGAGCTGATAAAGCCTCTGAGTTGATTCAACAGAAAGCAGGATCAGGCACAGTTTCTTAGGTCATCTCTCCTACTAGATAAAGTGTTCTCTTAAATTGCTCAGTCACCGGTATGATTTTGTTGCACAGCACACAGTGCTTCCAAAGAGGATCCTGGGCATGGTGCGGGTGGTTGCATGGCTGGAAACCATCTGAGTGCTGTGGAGGCTGGAGGAGGTCTGGGAACAGACCACACCATGCCATGTGGCCACAGGGCTGGAGAGCCACTCCAGGGAGGGGTTTAATGTCTCATTAACATTATGAGATGTGGCCTTGGAGCGAGACTTGAGCTGTGGACATGCAGAACAATGCAGGGCGTTGGGAGAGGGATACCCCTTCACAAGGGTAGCCCTGGCCAAAGGGAAGTCCAGCTGCTGCTGTCATCTGGGCACTGTGGCCAAGCATGGGGCAGCTCTGCACGCAGGGTCTCCCCAGCCGACCACCCAGCTGAGACCTTGGCAACTCACTGCAGGAGCAGGAACAATGGGTCCTCAAGTTCCCTGAAAGCAGATTTGTTTTTCAGAAATCCTAACAATAAATTGCCATGGGTCATGTCTAGCATGGTGGCCAGGCAGCAACAGCAGGGACACCACAGTGCTACCTCTTCCCCGGGGCTGAAGATCATCTCCGGCACAGATTGCTCCTCCCTGCCTTCCCATCCCCAGTCCCTTTCATGGCCCTCCTCATGGCAGTGGGGAGTTCAACCCTGCAGAACAAACCCTGGTGTAACCTGACAGTGTGGTTTACCCAACACAGGCGTTTCCGCTATGCTCCAGATCCTGGAGCAGAAACCCCCCAAAACCCTCATCTTTCTGGCCTTGATAAAGTCCTTGAGAAATCTATTTTGGTCTCATGAAGATCTTTGTGGCTTTTTTGTTAGAATAGCAGCAGCAAACTACAGACACATAGATATATATATATACACATATATGGTTAGTAACACTTTTTTAGGGCTGGAGTTTGGAGAAACTGAGTAGTCTTGTAACTCTTCTGTTTACATAACAAATTCAGAATGAGGGAACCACACGGTAGGATCCAAGTAATTGTGTTTACTAAATATGCACAGCATGCAAGGCCAGGCTTAGTTATATATACACACTGCTGCTCCAACGGGATTTTGGCAGCCTTCAAAACATAAAAGGCATTGAGTGGCTTGAATTGTACCCTCATCGTCAAGCAGGAGTCTCGAACATAGAAAATGCACAGCAAACGAAGGCCAAGCTGAACATACGTGCATGCCTAATTCCGGGGGCTCAGAAGCGGGGAACAGCTAAGTAGAAGTACACCATAAATGAGCTTTTCCATTGCTCCCTTCCTACCTTCCAGGGTAAAAGCGGTGCAGATCCAATGGACCTTTGGAGAATTGCTCAGCTCTTTATTTTTTCCAAGATACATAGCAAAAAGGGAATTTCTGTTTACGTTCTCACAAAGTGACTGGCTAAATAATTCCAGATGATGGAATTTTCTTCTGTCCTTAAAGCAAAACAAAATCTTAACCTTCACCACGCTCTGAATGATATTAAGACTATGATAAGAAATCTTTATTTCAGCATTCAAAAAGCAGTTAATAACAACATAAGGTTGGAAAAATAACCCTAACTCTGCCCCTATGTCCATGTGCAATACAGTCTCTTGGACTGCATGTTCATATGGCCTTTCTTTGGGATGTCTTCTATTTTTTCCTGAAGTTTTTAGGTAACAGCTGTAGCAGTTTTAGGTAACAGCTGTAACAGCTTTTAGAATGTTACGTCTCTATGAATTCCTGAAAACTAGTTATATGGAAAGGACACTATAAGCCTATTACTAAAAACATGTACTGCCCACATCAGTGAATTCTGAAAAAGTGGCCAGTAGTGATTTTCACCCACTGTTAGGCCAAATATTTTTGTAGCCAATTTTCAGCATAAGCATATGAAGTTACTTTGCATCTTTTTCTTTATAGGATGCTGTAAAGAGGAAGCATTTTAGCTTTCTTTTTGTTAGCTTGGCAGATGAGCTGTTTACCACAGCTTTTCACATGAAAAGAAACTGAGGAAAAAACAGTTAAAAGAAAAGAAATTATATGTCAAACTGTTAATTTTGATTTTAGAAAGTGCATTTTCCAAGTGAAACAAAATGGCATCATAAGTACAGCTATAATGATAAATTATTACAGGTGTACTTGCTTCTGGTTTTGGA
>JAVJGI010000014.1:81490056-81530419 GCA_035590275.1 Ibycter americanus
CAGAAGGATAGACTGGAAGCTACATATGTCACTCCTGATATCATGTACTCTCTAGGATTCTATAATTTCAATCAGAATTTCAAAAAGAATACAACCTTTAAAAAAAAAAGTGTGCGAATTTAAAGTGAAATGCCATTGCACAATATCAGCTGGAAATAGAAAATGTCATGTCAACATATCTTATCATGGTGATGTACCTGAGTGGAAATATTTGGACCTTTTACATGATCAAAAATCTACACAGTAACTCCTGTATGTTTAAATGTCCCTGTGAGACTTTTTTCCATATATCTCAATTATATATGGCATATGTACTTACTTTATATACATAAATGTATGTGTAATACTCCATATAGGTATGTCAGGAGACACTGGCATGTGCAACCAGCCCAGTGTTGTCTGCAGTCCTGCTTCCAATACCTACACACGCATTTTGCCAGTATGTCTATCAATAACTGTACAGTTTTTTCACAAAAGATGCATCACCTTTACATCCATGGTCTCTCTTATTACTAACAAATACATAACAGTACATTTTTCTTCTTTTAAAGTTCTGTTACCAAAGCCTGCTACATTTCTTTGCCACAGAAGCATCAGGGCAGTTTTAAAAGACTGTGAAAGTGTTAATACTTTTTGTATTGTGCTGTGCTTATCCTGAAGAAGGTACAGAAGTCTTTCTTTTCTCACATTTTTCCCTGCTTCTTTCCAGCTTTCTCAGAGTGTTTTCATGAGGCAGACTCTATGTCATCCAATTATTTCCTGAAGAAAACTAAAGAGATAAGCCTTTGAAAACTGAGCCAGGACTCCAGATTTCTCTCACTGTATTAAATCATACTGACCAAAACCATAGGAAGATATAGAAGCACAAAATTAACAGTGGGACAGAGAGAGTGGGAAATGGGGATCCCTGGATGTAATATTACATGAAATGAGACCGTCCAATATCAAGTAAATTTATTTGGACAGAGAGGGAATTACTGGGTGTGTAATACTGATTAACTATGTTGGAGAGAGACCTTGCCAAGCAGCATGTTTTGGTCAGGCTCTTTAAAAAGAATAGGAATGTAGGTAAAAGGTTAAATGTTTTTAAAAAAGTGCATCACTCCTCCTGTTAGCTAATCCTTGGGCATCATCTGTATGAACCAGAGCACTACAGTTCACTTCTGGGAAGGAGTCTGTCCCAGCTCCCATGACTGAGAGATTTCTCTCTCACCCTGCTAAGATGTTTAGAGGGATATTTATTGACATGAATGAGACTGTGGCTAAAGGTATCTGAGATCTTAGGTGTTTTGTGTTGTTTAAGCTCTTTATACTGCAAAGACTTAGTATTTTTTTAATGCCATATCCACTGAAAAACATTTGCTTGAGACAAATATACCCGGTCATAAGTCAGACTCTGGGAAAAAAATGTATTGTCTATTAAATCCACAGTCACAGATTTTTTCCTTTCCTACTTAGGCACATAGACAATAGCTTGAAACCCAAAAAAGGCTTTAAAAAATGTCTAATACACAGAGCATCTCTAACTACATTTCTTCCCAGCATGAGACTTTGTATGTCACTTCAGACCAACAAGTCCCGACTCCCAACTTGGATGAACTGTGGAAGTGTTTCTCAATGCTATGCACTGCTCTCACAAAAGTGTGTGAGCAAGCTATAAAGCAATACACAAATCATCAAGCACTCTGGTGGGGAGGTCTCGTAATTTCAGGCTGTTTGGGAGATGCGTATCAGTCGGTTTAGAGGATCGCCAGCAAAGCAGAAAACTGTTTTGAAGCGGCTTGTATAAGGCAATAAAGGCACACGTCAGCTCTTTAAACAGGCAAGAGGCTGTGGGGGAGCATTTCTGTGTGACCAGGAAACTGTTTTATCATAAGTTTCTTCAGAAAGCCCTTGCACTTTTAACTTCATTTGTGACTATCTTCTGCTTCATCAAGTTTCATTTAGATGGCTAATTCACAGCTCTTCCAGGCTATAGCTTTTCGTAGTAAAAGCGAAATTAAATGACCCATTTGAGACTATGGGCTTTATGAGAAGGAACAAGGGGCTGTGATGAAGCAGCTGAGGGAGGTGCCCTCCTTTCCCTGCTGGCACAGAGCTCTGGGCAGCATTTCAGGGGCTGTCCTGTGCCTGTTTTCTGGGGAATCTCCTGATCTCCAACAAGCATCAGAAATCCAGATATCTGGGTGGAGATCCCCATGACTCTACCTGCACCTATTTTTTTCCCAGTTGATAGCTGGAATGTACTTGCATATTATGGAATATAATGTGTATTTCAGATGCTGCTTTTTAATTGACAGGGAAGAGACTGACAAATGCAGCCTGACAAGTAAGAAAGTAAAGTGTGCCCACTTGTGTGCACGTGAGTTTGGTACTCAGGAGAAGGACAGGACAGCCAGAGACCTACATAGTCCACGCAGTGCAGGTCGGTGCTCAGCAAACTCCCTGAGGGATCATTCTGCTTATACTTGGGCTTGGACCCACAGCATCCCTCCATTCTGGGGGTACCTCTTGTGCCTGCACCATAGCAGCTGCAGGAGACTAACATGTAGCTCCTAGAGGCAGGGCTCAACCTGTCTCCAGCCTTTCTGTGTGCTACCTAAGCCAGAAATTCTCATTTGTAATGCAGGAGGCAGCCTAGCTTTGCCCTCCTTTGACACGTCGAGTGGATACACAGTACTTTCAATTTGCAGGAATCTCTGATGTGTTACTAATGACCAGTGTTGAGCGGAACCCATTAGGGACATCACCAAATGAAAAAGGTTGGCATTGCACAATTTGTGATGTTAAAAGTCAAAAGGTTCTCCCCAGCAAAATAATAAAGCAATGCTTAAAGTAACAAGGCCTTGACATCTCTTTCCTAATGCCATGTACTCTACCTACTGTGAGAATGATGCTTACTCAGAGTGTATATTTTGGCTAGCAAAAATCCTGTGTGCCTTAATATTATTTATGTCTGTATTTCTCCGGAGGTCCCTTAGGTCAGGCTCATGATTTATGTTGTTTTTATTCCAGCTACGCAGGAGATTCTTTGACGGATTACAATCTCAGCAAACTTCAACTTGAGAATGACAGCTAAGGCACTTAAACCAGACTTTTCACCATCCTGGAAAGGAACTGGCTGCCAGTATTTGGAATTTTTTTAATACTCTACCTCCCTCTGCTGTTATCGGCGAGAAGTTCCTTGACAATGGGAAATCATGTACTTGCAGCTTCGATTTCCATGCTCTCACTCCTGGCGATGATGGGAGATGTGGATAGTAAAACAGACAGTTCCTTCATGATCGACTCCGACCCCAGCCGCTGTATGAGGCATCACTACGTTGACTCCATCAGCCACCCACTCTACAAGTGTAGCTCAAAGGTAAGGGCTTCCCTCACCCTCTCATAGAAGGATGCTGCGTTGGCAGAGTTATTGAAATGAGCCATTTAGGGTGATTTGCTTTGCACAATTTCCTTACTACGAAAATCTAGTTGCAGAGACATATACAGATGTAGAGACCACTGAGTGTGTGCATCAGAATTGGGACTGGAGGGAAAGGCTCTTGATTCTCACCTTTTCAAAAGGAGAAACACACCACGATGGCAAAGTTAACATGCAGTAAATGATAGGAATCAAAGGACCACATTGGGGTCTCAGCTGCCAAGGAGATGGGTTAGTTTGGAAGTTTAGATCAACCCAGTCACCCCCTCCTTCAAGACGGTCTTTAATCCAGTATGTAAACTTAAAACTTTTGAGGCAAAGTACTGAGATGAAGAATCAAGCTGTAAAACAGTAATGAAAAAAAGCATGTGAAAAACATTGTTAATTGTTTTTTCCCTGTTTAGTTTCAAGACCTTTGTTTTCATGCAGAATGGCAATTTAATGTTTACTGTAGGGCTTAGAAGCAGAAGGAAATACAAGATTGCCTTTCATTTGAGATTTCAAGCCTGAAAAACTTGGTGTGAAAATGGTTTAGCAGCCTGCACATGTAGCCTACAGTCATTTATTTCATTGCATGGAGAACAAGAACGGGGATAAACAATGGGAAAATACTTGCTGGTCCCTTTCGTCTTGTCCTAATTTGTTCCAGCTGAGTTGACCCAGCGTGCATTCAGGTGTACAGTCTCTGCCTGGACCATCCCTCTGTCTTGCATAAAGTGGCTTTGCCTTATGCACCCACATCCCTGGACTAACAAAAGGGAACACATGCCAGTGTCAATGTTTTTGCCAGCCCTGCATTGGGTAAAAGAGCATTGGGAGGCAGGTATGTGCTGGGGTTTAGGACAAGAGGGCTGCCTGTGGTGTTGCCTGATGGCAGACCACAGCAGTGGTGATCCTGGGAGCATTTCCAACGTGAGAGGATCCACACGGTTCAGATGGATGCAGTGCTGACTGTGGAGACCACCAGATGCCTTTGTGTGCAGGATGAGTTATTGGTTTCCTGTGATCAGTGCAGGGGTGGGGTAATACCACAGGTAGAAGCAGGCTATAAAATTTAAAATAAAGCACAGAGAGAACCATCAACAGAAAATAAGACCCACTCTGTGCTCTGCGCTTCCCTTGTGCACCAGGACGGCTGCTGCCCTGGCTGTGCGCCTCTTGCGGGGCTTGTCCTGAGCCTGCGCACGAGAGCGGGGCTGACGGCCTTGGAACTGGGCACAGGGGAAAGCCCCATTCTGGGCTGCCTCACATCAGTCTCACAGCAGTGCCGTCTGCCTGGCTTGGCATGATCATGCCTGATCCACAGGAGTGGGGGATCAGAGACTTTTGCACTACTGCTTCTGAGTTCAAACAGTAAAATCATGCTTTACTTATGATTCAGGAGAGATCTTTCAGTTTGCTTTTAGCCTAGACTAGACCCTTCTACCATCTGGGAAACATCGAGCATTAACATACGGAACTGCAGAGATGCATCTGTTTGTGCAGTATTGATTTTATTGCAGTTGACTCCAGTGAGAGGCAAAGGTGAAAACTGTAGGTGCGCAGGTGGGTTTTACTTACTGATATGGGGTGCTAGCAGCCCTCCCCTCTCAAGGCGCTTCAGATCACCTACTAAATCTGAGAAGTCATAGCTACCATGATGGTTTGGTCCAGGAGGGTGATGCTCCGCCCAGTTGGCCTTCACTCTCAGCTTGTTGTCTTGCCAGAGAGCAGGAGGAGCTATGGTACGTAGCATAGGCAAGATGGTAGGTAGCCTCCAGAAGCCCTTTGGTCTCCAGCTTTGGGTAGGATCCTCCTCTGCCCTTCTACACACAGAAGAGCAAATGAGTAACAAGTGGCAACCTCACTAGGGCACTGAGAAATGCTGAGCATGACTGACCTGGGCACACTGCCTCAGACATAAGAGGATAAACACAACAGGTCCCAGCTCAGACCCTCAGGTAAATCTGTCCTGAAGCATGAAGGACAGGCCTTCTCCAGCCTGGGGCAGAGGACTGCTGTATCCTGGTCTCTCCTCTCCCCAGGCCATCACCCACCTGCCCCTATTCCCCAGAGATAGCAGGTGCACACAGGACATCTTTGCTTCTGCTTGGGCCCGCACCACCACCAGCTCCCCAGGGGGCACGGCCACGGCCAAGCTCTCCTGTCCCTGGGCCAGCTGGGCACTCGCTCTGAGGCTGCTGCCCCAGCAGGCACTCCCCGCCCTGTAGCTCCACACATTCCTGCCTGCCCTGCGGTCAGTCCATGCCTCACCTCTGGCCGTGATTTTCTTACATGCTTAGGGCATTGCTTCCTACGCAGCCCAAGGGATTTTGCTCCTCAGCTGGTTCTCCTGGTGGAGGCTTTTAGGATAATTGTATTAGGTGTGGGCTGCTCTCTGGTCCATGTGACAGGGAGCTGCAATTGCACCTGTCCAGGGCTCTGTTGGTTTGTTGCCCAATGGCTGGGATGTGCCGCTGGGTCTGGCACACTCCCGCACACCCCAGCAAAGCCCTTTCACTGTGTGGCTGTCTTTCTTGCTCCACCATCGCCATCACCATCCTCTGGATTTTTCTTAAAACTCTGGCTGCCCCAGACATCAGATAGAGGGTTATTTTTCTGAAGAAAGAGCAAGAGGAAGGAAGGAAGGAAGGAAGGAAAACCACCACCAACTCAATTTCTTAACACCCCTAATGGCAGAGAAAGGCAATCAGGCCTTTAGGAGAGTGGAATGGATTGAAATGAAAACACAGAATGCATTGTAATGAAAACCATATTATTTCAAAACTGAGCTTTGAGAAAAAAGCTGTTGACATAAACATTTGTAATTGACTGCAAAAACGTCAGTGACTTTTTAAATCAAGCCTTTAATGGAAATCATGTTTGAAAATATTATCACATCTCTTGGCTTTCCAAATTCCACAATGGTTTCAAGAACAGTTTTTTAACAATACTGCAAGTTGTATGGACTTTCTCATGAAGTGGAAAATGAAAACAGTTTCCATACAAAGCAAAATAATTTTGACATTTCCTAGAAAACTTCTCTCTGATGGTTAAATCTAGCTTTTTTTTTTTTTAAGGTCTCGGAGTTCTGAATCATCCTGGTAGACATATGGCTTCTGTTCTGGATCTATCATATAAATACAGAACAATATTAGACTTGCTAATGAAAATTAGATGCAATGCCTGTTCCTATATATATTGTGATAAAATATAAACAAGTTAGACAAAAGAAGGTTCTGCGGGAGTAGCTGTGGGAATTGTGGTACCTCTTGTTTCCACTGAGTTTCCATTGTGAAGCTTGGACTGACAATTGGTGTCAAGCAGAAACTCTGCCCTTTTTTGGCGCTATATATTGGTTCCACTGAGCCATCTTTTTTCACGCTGTATGTTTTCCCTTTTAGTGCAGCATAAAATTACAGAAGTCAAAAGTGGCTTCAGAAATTGCAAGACATATTATGTTTGCTGTCTGTCTTGGTTAAAAAAGGATTATGTCCACCGTGCTTTTCTGTGGAGGCTGCCAATTGTACCCACATGGAAAGTAGTTTTGTTACATTTGGAAACATCCACCCAGGGTAATTTAATCATTAAAATCCCTCTTGCTTGTGACCTCGCACAGATGTTGAAAACAGGTTTCCAAAGCCTTTGGAAATGTAGTCCATTATAGTAAAAGAATGTATGAAAGAGACACAAAAGAGGGATGGAAGGAGGTAATTTGTTCCTGAAAAATAGTGTTTGACTTCAAGGAAATGTCTGTATCAGCTCATGAGGTATTGCCTTCTGCCTGACCTCTGTCATGGAGACCCACTGGTCCTCATCGATGTGCTGGATTGCCTTGCTGCTGCAACTGATGTATCCTAAATTACAGTACTGGCTGTCACAAGTGCTTCCTCCAGATGTGCCAGAAGTGTGCTACCACTGACAGCCTCACACTAAAGAATCCAGCCCAGAGAGACACTGACCAGGTGAAGAAAGATTTAGCAAATGTTTGAAGACGTTTACTCATGAAGTTGCTCAGGAGATTTTCAGTAATGCCTGTTTGCAGCCAGGCCATGGATACTGTGTGAAAGTCTGTTCTCATGCATCTCAGCCCATCTGCTTTTGGGCTTCAGATTGTTGCTGAAGAGTGCAGAAAAAAAGGACTACAAACACCGTTAATAATAAACCAGTTTACAACTTCTGAATTTCCAGAATATAGCTTGAATGATCAGAGTCAAATATTGCCTCATACTCAGGCTGCCCTCTTTTGTGGCCTTCCAGATACCTATGAGACTGCGGACTCTAAGTAAGAAAACCTGTTCTTCTCCAGCTGCTCATACACTCAAGCCCCCTGTGGTTCCCACATTGTAGCACTCTGTGCTTCTGGATCCAGCATCGCAAGGTGACACACACAAGCTCACATGTGCAGGGGACGAGGGGAGCCAAGAGGCACACATATCAGATTATAAAATACCCACACGTTTTTACTATATATACACCCACTGTATTACTGTGCTATGCCATCATAGCATTACTAATTATTTAGGCGATAATCTCTATTGTGCTATAGTATACGATGCAATAAGCAGCTGGTGCTATTGATTAAATGGCAAAGCAAAGCTTTTAAAGTACAAGCTATTTCCAGCTCATTTGCACACCTGCCAGAATCCACTGGCGCTGTTCCGGCTCTATGAGGAGGAGGAGGTTAGATTTTGCTGAGGACTTCAGGTTAGCCCAGAAGTTTAGAGAGCTATCAAAATGGGAAGTCTGAAAATTTTTTATCCTGCAAGTTTAACTTGATGCCCATGGTGCTGTGCCATTTGTAAAAGTTTACACTGTCATCCAAAAACAGGGCATAAAATCAACACTGTGTAATTTTACATGATATGAATACTGACCATACTCTTATGAAAAACAAAATAGCCTGCAAAATTTGAGATTAAAATTGGATTCTCCACAGACTAAAACATGTTTTTAAAGACAAGGCTTGCTAGGCAATTATAAATGCAGTTGCACATTGAAGAAATACTGACTGGTTTTGCATTAGAAAGCTTGCTATTCATAAGCAATGTTTTGAGACACAGATATTGGCACATCAGATAATTCTACCCTATAATTACACTACTACAACTCTTCTGTAGTCCTTAATCCTGTTCCTTGGATGTTTGGGTTGTTTTCCTGGTATTTCTGAAAGTACCTGCAAATACAGGAGCAGCTATGTGCCATAAAAAGTGCTTAGGGTAACAGTACGAGAAGTGACTAACTGTTCCAGCTCCAGAAGGAACAGGAATTCTTAGAAATTATATGCAATAATGAATCATTAGAAATCACCTCCACCATACAGTAATGTGTACTGTCATCTTTGGGCTGAAATCACAGAATCATAGGAATGGCGGTTGGAAGGGACTTTGGAGGTCTCTGAACCTCCCAAAAAGCAACTTGTCACTGTTGGACATCCCTCTTTTGCTACTCCTGAGGGGAGTTCAGCTCTGTTGTCTTTGCAACCTTCAAGTAGTTGCCAGCTCCCGTTGGATTGCTCTTCACCTTCCTCTTCAGCTTGAGAATAGCCTGTGACAGAGTGCACAGAGTCTGGTGAACTGGTCAAAGTGGGGGACCTAACAAGAGCTGTTGAGGTGCTGGGAAGGAAACTAACTGTTTTAAATGTCCCAGTCTGCTGTCTTTCCTTTGCAATACAGGCAGGATATGATACCTGTGTAGCCCATCACCAGCTGCCTGCCTGTCACTGTGGGAAGTGAGTTTTGTTTACCAAGGGGAAAAAAATGGGTCTTCATTTGTCAGTAATGGGGTGCTAACCCTGTAATGATTGTTCCTTTCCCTGTTCTCATATACACTAAAGACACTGGTATTAGGAGCTTGACATAGCTGATATGTCTAAAGCCAGGGTGTGGCTCAACAGTACACAGAAATTTCCTTCCAACCGTATTACTACAAACAGCTGAAGTGAATTTGCTTATGAATGTGCTGCATCACAGGAAGGGGACCATAAATTTACGCTACAGATCATGAAAGATGGCAAATTTGTCGGAGAGCAACATAAACCAAGAAACAAGATGGTACCAACCCCAGATCATCAGCTTATGAAGACATCTTCCTTGTGATCTGTCTGTGTTGACTGGAAGTGTAGTTGTTAATATATTAATACAATATATTAATGCATTTCCAAGCAAACTATTTAGCATGCAAATACTCCTGGAAGAGTGATTTTTAAGCACTGTACAATGGATGATCCGTGCCTTTCCCATGGACAAAGGCAGTGCTGGTATTTCCTACTTGATACCAGGAATACTCTCTCGCTTTCTCATCTTTCCTCATGACTGACTAAAGAGAAAATTAAACATTTGACACACCTGCTTGCAAGAGTTGGAGATTTGCAGCTGGTTGAGCATGTGCAGCCAAAGAAGATCAAAAAGGTTTAACGCTGTAAAATATTTGCTGCCACATCTGTAGTTATCCTTTTAGATTGTCCAGAAAAAACACAAGATATGTGCAGCATGGTTAAAAGGTAATTTTCTTCCTTGGTTATAGGATAGTCTTAGGACTGTTTTACTGCCTTCTTTCTCACCTCTGTCACATTTTGCTGTTGTTTGGATGATACAATAAATTGGGTTTGAAATTTGTGTTGGCTCAGCAGAATTAGCTGATATGGACTTAATATTTCATTCTCCATGAAGGTATAAGAGTTTGTCCAAACTTGTCCAACACTTACCTGTTATCCAGGTGGTAACAGATATTTCTAACCACTTAATTTCCTGAGCTTTAAAAGAGCCTTTCCATGTTTTATATAGAGCTTAGGAAACTCTGTCCATCTCCTTTGCTCAGTAAGGTGTTGTTGGGGAGGGGACTAGGTGACTGCCCATGGGCTTTCCTTTCTTAGTGTCTCCTGTTGTGCAAATTACCTTGTTCTTGTCACAGCTTAGACAGTGAACTCAGGAGGAGAAGAACCATGGAGCCTGCATTGCTTTTGGAAAATCTCACTAGTGAACCATCATGTTTGGCAACGAGTTCATCTTCTTCACATTTTCACTGCCTTACGCTATGCAGTGCATTTTATACAGATACAACTGATGCAATTATATATATACACGCATGTATATAATTGCAAATACAAATTCAAGGTGATCTTTGTAAAAGGAGGGAGCTAGGGACTTAGTTCTTTAGAAGCAATAAACTGAGCATCATCTTTATATTTCTGCTTTATATGTTTAAATATCTAAACATTTGAGACATCCAGGACCAGTTCTGCTGATCACTAGTATATACAGTCAAAACACTGGAAAATATCCAACCAAAATATCAGTCTAGCTGATGATTTAAGGGTCCAGCTGCCACAAATCTGGGGTCAGCAAGTCAGAGTTGCATTCACCATGCCTGGAAAGCAGGGCTGGCTGTGATCATTTGGAGACCTGAGGTCAGTTTTCAGAAAACCAGGCCCTGTAGTCCTTGCTGGTGTTGGTGCCTGGGGCTCCAGGAGAAGCCTTGCTTTCCCTCCTGCACGCATTACCTCCTCTGCTCTCTCATACACAGCTCAGGGGCAATGCACTGTGTGGGGCTGGGTGCCCTCGCCAAGGTGGGGAGATGCAGCAAGTGAAGAAAGACGAGCCAGACTGGAAGGAGGTACCCATCTGCTGGTGTTAGCTGCGTGCTGGCAGCCGTGGGAGCGTGTTTCCTAATCCGTCTCTTTTTCCCTCGCAGATGGTGCTGCTGGCTCGCTGTGAAGGGCGCTGCAGCCAGACATCGCGCTCAGAACCAATGGTTTCTTTCAGCACCGTCCTGAAGCAGCCTTTCCGCTCCACCTGCCACTGCTGCCGGCCCCAGACCTCCAAGCTGAAGGCCATGCGGTTGCGATGCTCGGGGGGCATGCGGCTCACTGCCACCTACCGCTACATCCTCTCCTGCCACTGTGAGGAGTGCAACTCCTAGGGATGTACCTACCACAGCTGAGAGGGGACTGGGGTGCTGGTGTTGGGGAAGGCTCCCAAGAAGTAATCCAAGGTGAGACCGATTCTCCCAGCGTACGATTGCAGCGAGGACAGGACTAACCAGGCTGGATTGGATCTGAGAGCTGGTGTAAAGTATCCCGGGGCCCTGGATGGTGCCGGTACCAAAGTGTGGGCTGCGACAAAGGCAAAAGCACGAGGACTTGTTTTTAAGAAGCCTTTCTTTTTTTCTGAAAGGATATTTTTTGTGAGTTTCTTCTTTTTCAGGCTCAGCTCTGACTACAGAGGGTTGCTTTTACTTTAGGCCACGGGCAGCAGGGGAAACAAGAGGAAAGTCAGAGGCATGACAGGACTGTGCTCTGGAAGCTGGCGTTTGGACAGAAGATGGGCATCAATTCCCACATACAACCTCTTAACCTATCAACTTATACTCCATCTCCTAGTTATATTGGCCTTCAAAACAAACTATGTTGTTGGCAAGGGTTATCTGTTACTGATCTAGCAGCCAAGCGCTGGATAACTTTAACTGTGGTTTAGCAGAAATTACAAATAAATCATTAAAAAGTGAACTGGATATAAAATGTCATGCTGGGATTACCCAGCCCTAGCCAGCTGAAATGATTATTTGCAGCGTGCGGCGTCAGAGTTCAGTGGCTGAGCAACTCTTGAGAAGTGAAAGGTCGTGAGACTCATTATTCCCCTCTAAAAGCCTGGAAATGTGACACATCGCATCTGTCGCAAAAGTCATTATTCAAATGCTAAAGACTAATCAAAGATTAAAATGACACATACTAAATGGAGTCTTTTCTTAACTTGCGTAGACCTGTTGATGTACAGAGCCAGAGCCACCAAAATAGCGACCAAACCTAGGACTTATTTTCATCTATAGCTCTTAGGCCATTGAGTGAGTACCATTTTGCCTTTTAAAGACAGGCAATCCCCACAACAGGGGAATCACACTGAGGTGCCCATAGGAAGTTTAAGGCAGAGCCTGAGTCCCAGCATCACTTACTCAATCACAAAGACTGTATTTCGATTTACCTAGTGACCTGCTACCTGGGGACTCTCCATCCAGTTTGGCAGCTGCTCAGGGAATGGCACAGCTCTTGGCTGGTCCATACACCCATGCATCCCTTGTGCCTACACAAGGGTGTCGGAGGCTGTGGTGGGATTAGTGCAAGCCCAGAACTCACCCGTAGGTGAAGCTGTCCCACAGTCAGGGCATCAGAGCTGTTGAGTCCTGCAGAAGAGGGGTAGCCACCACTTCTCTGTAAGAAGCAAGTGAGGCCATGAACTGCTTTCACCCATAGGATCATTGCAGAAAGAAATGCCTTGAGGAGCCACATGAATTATAGTGATTGATAGGGTGAAAGGATCTCAAAATAACAAAGGATCCCAAGTTTTGGAATGATATTTGGTATTTGCAGAGAAACTCTGTCCCTCCTCCATTAACATGAGGTTTTAGGAAAGTTCATAGTTTCTTTTGACTGCAAGGAAACCACCTGACAGTTCTTATATTACAGTTCTTGTCTCTTTAAATGGCAGTATACCCAGTCAGTCAGCAATATGTCTGTGATGTTCATAAGCCTGACTAAGCCATTTTTTTGATAGAAGTCATCTTCATGACTTCATGTTGAGGGCATCTCTGCTGTGTACGGATTCAGAGTCCGTGCACTTTCTACCCCTCAGTAGCACCCATGTGCATAGTCCCATGGTTATTGTCTGGGACAGGCTGGAGCTGCTCCCCTGCACACCAATGTCTGGCAGGGCCCCATAGCAAGGGGGGGAAGTTCTATCCAAGCCCAGTGTTGGGTCCATCTTGTCAGCACCATCCAGTCTGTCTGCAGCAAATGCCATGCACAGCGGCTTGAGGATGCACACTGACATTGGAGGGGATCCCCAGAGTCTGCCAGGGAGGGCAGTCATGCTGTGGTCTGCGCAGCCGTTACTGTGGCTGCTTGGGCAAAGCCAAATTCCTTTGCCACTACCTCCTCATGGTGAGTATGTATGGGGTGTGAAGGCAGGCAGGTGACAGACACTGGCCTTGCAAACCAAATTCTGGAGAAGGATGGCAGTCAGTAGTGGAAAGCAATGAGGGACAGGTACACCCACAGACACCAGTTAGAGAGGTTTGTGATATGTGGGAAGGACTGTCTGTCTTCCGGAGATGACTTGGAGGTGGCCAGTTTTTAAAAACACAGAGCAGTGGGCAAACAAAAGGGTGAATTAAACTGTTAGAAACTGGGGGATTTAGACTAAAATGTCAAAACTGGGAGTAATGAGCCCCAGTGAGCTCATTAGATACCATGCGCTGTTTCAGCACTGTCAGTCATTCTTCTCACATCTGATGCATGGTCTGAACATCAAAGGGCGAGTGAAGGGAGAGTGAGTCAGGCATTATCACCAGACTACTTTATATGAAAGATCATATGTGCATCTCTTTTCCACCCTCTTTCAAACTCCAGCATCTAAAAATCCCGTTATCCAAAAAAGCACCACTCCCTACTGTTAATTATATATAGAAAATTCCAATCCTTACCCGAAACATCAACAATACCTTTGATAACCAAATAACTATACTGCAAAATATGCGTGACCCGTAAGTGTGAGTATAGAGACTGCTGCGCACAAACAATGCTATGCAGTTATCTAAGGAATGGGGAATGTTTGAAGGGTAATTGCTATATCCAGCATCACATCCCGCCCCCGTCGTGCTGCCACTAGCCTCCTTTGCTGGTGCAAAGTGGGATGTCGGGGCCTGTGACATGAAATTCAGGTGACTATTGGTGGCACTTCTGTACGGCTGCAAGTGGCTCTGCTGGCTGTACAGAATGTGGCAGAGCAGCACGGCCCTGATTGTGGTCCTCTGGTAAGGAGAGAGTAGGGGTTTAAGCAGAGACCATGCCTGAACTGATTTAGGAAAAAAGAGAATATTTATAGCGAGGGAAGAGCTTGGCTGGTATTTATTCCCACATCCCCTCGCTATCACGGTGCCAGAGCTATAATTGCTCAAATCGGTCTCACAGGAGATATTTGTGTTTCAACAAAATCTTTTTTTTCCCTCTCACACCCCACATTCCTTCCACATTTGCCTGGTTCCTCTAATGAAATCATCGCCTTGTGACCGCAAAGGCTGTTGCCAGGCATAAATGTTGAGGTGAATTCAACATTATCTAATTTAACTGTTGAGTTGAATGGAAGGAATATAACAGAAATTATGAATGATAAGACAAAACATACTTGTAAACAGCTAGAACTGGGTATTAAACAATGAATCGAACTTTCAAATTCTCCTTTTGGCTTTGTCAGGCAATCTTCATATTAACATTTAAGAAAAGGAGGAGCTATTCTTCAAAACCAAATGCCCCAAGGTTGGTTATAAATCCATATTTTGATACTTTTTTATCAGTATATTAGGCAGCTAAGTGCTGAATGAAGAACACAAGTGCTACCCTTGTTAAAATTCAGGAGGTGAATTGAAGCAAAAGAAAATGAGGCTTCAGGTAAAAACCACACGATATGCCTCATGCTGAGAAAGAGTCTAAATGGTGTTTGGAGATGAAAAGGCTTCCTGATTTCTTAGCCTGACACCGCTCTGGATACTTAAGCTCTGTTTTTCAAGTCAGACTACTGTGTAAGCATTTCTTGAACTAAACAACAGTGAGGGCAATGTCTAGTTGTCCAGAAAATGTTGTGGGGCTTTTTTTTTGTTAAAGCATCCTCTCACTGGGACTTGAATGAGAAAGCTTTATTTTTTATTCCTGTCAGTGCACCTCACCCTTGATGCACCATCTTCCCTCACAGAAAGGTTGGTTCAGCTGTGATCATCCTGTGGTTTGCTAAGACTTTCGACTGTCACTACCCTATGCCCTCTTTTCTTTTGATTAACTATCTGAGTCCAGCTTGGCTTACTTTTGAAAGCCAGCCGTCCCTGCAGTGGTGGTGTTCTGTTTCAGCTGGATTGACTGTACTCAGAGACCAGAGGGAAACACTAGACCTTTGCTGGTACCCTTTGCTTGTAAGAAAAGCCTTATAATGCCACTGCATTTCTGTGCCTATTGGAAATAATCTGTGCTTTTCCAGAATAAAAAAGCCCATGACCTAGTAAATTTTAGTTATTCTGCTCCCAGCTTCAGTGGGTGTGTTAAGCGCTTAAAGCTGCATAGATACAAAATCAGTTTGCTGGTTCAAGCTTTACATGAATCATAAACTGAAGAGCTCACTGGCTTCTTGGATATGTCCTCACTGACTTCCCCTACACTTCACCTTGCCCTCTGAGCTTGGAGGACTTCTACCGGACCAGAGATCCCAAGCCTGGCTGTCTCTCAGTGGCCTTTGTCAGGGCTTTTGTAAGCTGCTGTCAAAATGCTCATGGCAATAACAGAGAAGCGAAGTTTGCTGATGTTCACGGTACACCACAGCCTGTGCTGGGCCTTCACATGAGCCTTAGTTGAGACCTGTTCACCAAGTCCTTGCAGATCTACCATGAAGCCCTGAAACTCAGGCAGGACCGTGTAGCTTTCAGCCAGAATATTTTTGTGAAAGAGAAGAGAAATAAAAGAGGAGAGGTTACTGTCTCACAGGAACGGTCTGCTGCTCTGCTGCTCTGTGTGTCTAACCTCAGTTCCTAGGACCTCGTGTGAGAAAAGAGATGCCTCTGAGCTCCTTTCTGTGGGTGAGCGTTTTTTCAGTGCATAGTCCTACATGTTTAAAGACAGTGGTTTCGTACCAAATTTGTCTGAAACAGGATTAAACCCTCTAGGAAACACAGTTCTGCTTAGCAAGGGATTTTTTCCTCTAACTTGGGCCATAAGTATTTTTGAAAAATCCAAATGCCATTAAAAAGGTCAGCGTAAGGGGTCGGGGGTGGGGGACAGTGTGTGTTACTTTCTTTGACTCTGTAGTTATTTAAAATATAAGGGCTTTAGAAAAAATAAAAAATATGATATCCAGGGTAAAAGTGGCTGACAGCCTTCTAAGATAGATTGCATTATTGCTAACAGGTATTGAGGCAGATACTCTTACAAAGGTGCAGCAGACTGTTGGAAAGTAGCAACCCAGTTAAGTTTGCTGCATTGCAGATATACAAAGAAGCTAGTTGGAAATCCAAATAGTGAGTCTATCCCTTTTATTTTGCAAGCAAGGGGTCACCATCTTTATTTATGGTTCAAAAGAGAGAGGACAGGTAATCCCTAGTCTGTGAACTATGTCAGTAAGCAGGCTAATGCACGGAAAATGGTTCTTGGTGGTTCTGATATGAAGAAGATGCTTTATGTACATCAAGATACAAAATATCACATTTCACTAATGATAATAAGTAACCTTGTTTGGCTTGCACCAAGAATGCATATTTCAAAACGGTTTGTTTTGCCTTTTTTTTTTTTTTTTTTTAATAGACCATTTGGGAGCAGTCTAGGAATCAAAAACATGTATGAAAAGACAAAACAACATCTATCATTTATTTGAGTCAGAATGAATGAATACTTCCTTTAGATGCTAACCAACAGTACATCCCATGAAAATGAAATAATAAAATCAGTTAGTCACATTCCCAAGTAATCTACATATATTAATCTGATCTTCTTTCTAGGAAGAATTAAAGAGCAAATCCTGAGTTAGAGCTGTTTTCATTTGGATGCACAACTGGTATTCCAAGTTCTACATGGATCTCAAGACCTCATAATTTTCCCTTCCTTTGAGGCTTTCCAGGCACAAAAACTAATGGAGGTTAGCATCGATGTTGTGTAGTGCAGACAATCACCGTGTAAAAAAGAGGATTAATCTGGGAAGCAGCAGGAAGTGATGTGCCAGGATTCATCTCCCCCAGCTCCCTACCCTAAGCACTACAGACTCTGTTTTGTTGGGTCTGGTTCTGCCTCCAGAATGATTGATACTCTGGAAGAGAGGTGGAAGGTCCTCTCCCCTGAAAGCATCAGTCCCCAGCTCTGTAACAGGTGGGGATCAAACCCCCTGTTCCAGTGGAAAAAAGGCCTGGAATCAGTCTCCACTGTCTTGGGTGAGCATGTTTTCCTGTGGGAGCTGTGCAAAAATGAGGTGGTAAAATCACCAGAGCAGTTGCCAGTAAATGCAGTGGAGTCTGAGTGAGCTGAGCATGCTCTCAGCATTGGCAGAAAAATGAAGCCCCTCTTTGGACTTGAGTTTTCTGTATGCCAAATGTATGCAAGCTCCCAGGTAGTCCCTGTAGGAAAGGCAGAGATAACCTCTGCTGGTCAGAGAGACTTCTGTTTGAAATTCTGAGGCCGAAAATGTCCCAGGTAGGTATCTGAATGTATTGGAAATTAGATTTGCAGAATTCACACAAACAGTATTGAAAATACACTGAAAGTATTTCAAGTATTGAAATGATGTGCTTGCAAATGACATAAATATGCTTTTGCAGAAGTCAAACATTCACAACAGCAATCAGCCACATAGCTTTAGTAAGGAGCAGTTTGGTACTATTAGAAGTAATAACTCTTCATCTTTTTGTTATACTCCTGTGTATATGTATATGTACATATATGGACAAAACAAGGCTCTATTTCGCAGACATGTCTCTTCAGCCTCACAGCCATCTACCACTCCCTGAAAGCCTGGTAGCTGGAGAGGAGCAAAGACCTCTCCTAGACCCTCTCCACTGCTCTTGGAAAGCAGCTGTGTTTCACCACTGTTTGCAAGATGGACAAAATTTATCAAGTAGGTGGCCTAAATCACTCATCATTCTCCTGAAGTGAGACATCACAGCAGGCGCCCAAGTCCACCTAAGTCCCTCAGCTGACTGCTCAGATACAGCTCTTTGTAGTCACACCAGCGGTCACTTGTTGGAGCCAAATAAATATTCCAGACATAAAGTTCTGTTGCTCCTTGTATAAAAGGGATCAGGGTGATCCCATATGAAGCTGCATGTCTACATTTACTCTTTTCATCTGTGCTTGTTACGGGTGCCATTTTTTAAACAGCAGTCCTTCCCAACTCTTGTTTTGATACTTTTAGAGTACTGAAAAAGAGATTATTGGCACTTCAACAAAATTCTTGTATGGTGTTTAGAAATTGTGCCATTCTTAATCTATATTTGAAAATGTAGTTCTTTTCTACAGACTGTAACTGTGGGAAAAATACATCAGAAGATGAACTGCAGCAGACAATGCTTGGGGGAACTAAGACACCTTATTCTAAACTTTGCTGAAATAACAGGGTTTTTCTTCTTCTAAAGAGATACCATAATTAATGTTTAATTGAATAAACACTAAATTAAGTCTGAGTGGGATTTTTCAAAGGTGCTCAGTATTGGCTTAACTTCACTTTCATTCACACAGACAGAGAGCAATGTAACTTCACTGAGAACAAACCATGGCCAGCACTGCAAAGCCTCCTGCCTGAGAGTGATGGGGGAGGCAAGGAGGGAAGAGAAGGGAAAGGATCCAGTTCTGCGGTGCGCCTGGTCAGGATATTGACAGTCCTCAGCATCAGATCACAAGTCTGCTGCCCTTAACTGTGGAGAATTCAGAATTACACTCATTTAAGGTTTCTTCATCCCTTTCACCTGCCCTACTCCTCCTCACCCACGCTGCGCCTCTAACTTGTGCTGCTGGGATCCCACTGCTAATGTCAGACATATCTCCACATTGTCACATACAGAGCTTGTCCAAACATTCACTGTAGCTGGGAATGGAATGCTGGAAGAAGAAACCTGTGACCTGCTGCAGCAAGACTGTGCAGACTTAAAACCAATTCTAATTTTATATGAGCTAGATATGTTCAAATATTACCACTTCAGAGACTAGAGTTACTACTGCCTCACATATTTCATTCCCTTTGAAGTACAAGAGAGTCCCTACACCAGGACAACTCATTCCCGTGCTTCCTAATTTCTCCCATGTTGTTTCTTTGTTTGTATTTGCTGTTGCCTTTAAGACCTTGATTAATGAGGAGCCAGTAGTCCACCTCCCTTCCTCTGTACTCTCCAATTTGGAAACAGCATCGGGGGGAAATATATGCAGCATCCTCCTCTATAAATGAAGACTTCTCTCCTCTCTTGCATCTTGTTTCAAAGACTGAATGATGTGCTAATTCTGGCTTCTCATCTGCAGGCACCATAAACTCCAGAACACTGGGGCTATTTTGTGACCTGGTGCTGGAAACTCACTACTGACTACTTTGTGATTTTTTTCCCTTAAACTGTAATGGTAGATACAGGTGTATATGTATGTGCGCACACACACATACACACAGAGACAGAGAGACAAGGAGGGTGAGACTGTGCTTACTTTAGGATGGGAAAAGCTATGGTTTCTAGAGTTGACTTGGATAATCACAGCTTTGTGGGACATTATATTACAGTCTTTCAATGAGATGTAAAAAAGAAACATACAGAGACACACACAAATCTACTTTTATATATTCACAAATATATTTTTATGCATTTGAACCCAAACAGTGCCACTGCTGTCAGACAAAATAGCTGCATGAATGACCTTGAACACAATAAATTAAAAGGTGATAAATGATGCTAGGTCAGCAGCACACCTGGCTGCAATGGAGGCAAAGGGCATTAATGGCTGCTCCTACATTTGGCCCTGGAGGTTGAGCACAGCGTGAGGCTTAGGCACAGTGAAATACCTGCAGGTCCCTCTTTCCTTCCTGGGAGAGCGCTGGTGCTGAACCTTTAGGTGACACTCACTGCTGCTCCTGGAAGGAGCAGCACTGCAGCTTCTGCTGACCTGGCTCAGCCCTGCAAGGAGAGCCAGGAAAGCAGAGCTACTCTCTTGATTTTTCATAGCTCAGGTTAATAGCCAGGTTTCTCACAAGCTGAAAAATGTTTTATTTCAAAAGGTGACTTTGGTCCTGCAGAAACAGCATTGACTAGTGCATACAGGACATAGAGCTGTTAGTGGATCCACCTTGGCTAGGCTATGTTACTGGGGCTGGAGGTGATGTGTGCACCTGGCTACCATTGCAGGATGAGTACGGTATCAAAGACTCTTTGTGCAGGTCCACACAGCCAGGGAAGCTCCCTTCAGGTCTACCTTGCATCCCAGTCTAAAAGGATCCCATGGACCTTCAGCTCCAGAATGAGACATAGTATGGCCCAGGAGCAAAGGACAGTGGATGCATCTGGCATGTTTTGCTGCATGGCTGCAGAAGGCTGTGTTAGGTTGTGGGATGGGGAAAGTAGTGCGGAGGCTCTGTGATTGGGAGGAAGGCCATTGCAGAAGCAGTGGAAAGCATGAAGAAGCAGGCTTCTGTGCAAGTTTTGTGCTCAGCAAGGGAAATTTGAAAGGCTTGCATCAACAGCAAAGCGTGTGGTTCCCAGTTCTTGCCATACCTTCTGTGAGATCTAGCAGGCTGGAGAGCAGACAAATAAGTGGAAGAAAGCTTTATGCAAGCAGCAAACCCCAGATTAGTGGACTGCAATTAAGTCACATGTGAGGGCTTACAATTTTGTCTAACAAAGTCAGACTTGTAAAAGCTGTGTTTGTTTCACACTCTGAAATTGATACCAGGCATCACAAGCAGGGCCTGTGTCAGCTCAGGAGGATGAAGAATGTGAGTGTCCTGGACAGCACCAGAGGCTAGCTCTAGACAGCAGAAGGGGACAGGAATGGTCCTTAAACCTGCATATATGAAGCTGCCAGCAATATCACACCACAATCATAGAAGAGCCTGGCATAACCCTAAATCTTTCCCATCATGTTTTTACATTCCCAAGCCTCCTGGGATGAACAGATCTTTGGGACAGCAAACTTTTACAGAAGCAACTTTACACTGAGGGTGCCAGCTGTGGGATGGTGAGGATCTTGCATGGATATCAAAGATGGATCAGGAGGTGTCAAATGCCCCGTTGAAGCCCTGGCAGTGAATGGAAATGTTAGATATATAACAACTGCCCCTAGCTTGTTGCTGAACTAAAAAGCTTGGTGGTTAGAGAAAGCCTGGGCTGCAGGGTTAGTGTGCAGGCGGCCTCTCCCAACCCTGTTGCTAGAGTGGTGATGTGTTAACAACAGAATTGCTCTAATGCTCTTGTCATTTCACGACATTTCGTGAAATACCATGACTATCCTTTTTTTTTCACAGGATAAAGCCCGATTACTATAAATGTAAGCAACATTAGTAATTTAAGATGATCTCATAGGTTAGGGTTAGGAAGACTCACTTTTTCTTTCACATGACAGATCTCTACCCACTATTCTAAGTAGTTACTGAGATCAGCAATCACAAATTCCAGTGTCGCAGCATTATACCTGTTTGCACTGTAAATACTACCCTTCTTAGTGGTTTTCTTCTGCACTCTAAAAATGTGTACAAAAACATGACTAGAATATACTAAGTACAGCATATCATCCTCTGTGTTATACAGAACTTAACAGGCAGGATTTGGCTCACAGATCAAGGCACCCAGAATCAGGCCTATGTCCAACATCCTGCTGCAGTCGGTAGAGATTCAGTAGACATGACTGAGTCTAGATTCAGCTCACCTGACTAGATGTTAGTGTATACATTTAGGTGAGCTGAATAGCCTTCTAGACTGAACTGACTGTCCAGACTAGAAGCCTGTGGCTTGTAACAGGAGGTTAAACACCTGTTGCATAGCTAGACATATCCTCTCCAGTCTCAATCTGCAAGCTGAATCAATCTGCTACTTCTTTCCTCAAAAAAAAAAAAAAAAAAAAAAAGAGCAATTCCATTACTATAACTTATTACTTTTACTGTCATTCTTACTGCAGCAAGTCACAGGTACAGATCAATCTACTGTACACACAAAAAAAGGACAGTTTTAACTCAAAGAACCGCACAGCAGCTGTGGAGATCAATAAAAGTCACAGGAATACTCTTAACATAGTCTCTCTAGTGATATCCTCACAAATAAAATGAGGAAATGTGATCTGGATAGAACTTGTGAAAGGTGAGTAAGCAACTACTCTCAGAGAGCAGCTACTACTAAACACCGTCAAAATGGGGGATTACATCAGCTGGGGCCCTTCCTGTTTTCCCTGATGACCAAAGTGATGGAATAGAAAGGATGCTCACTGAATCTGCATGTGGCATTAAGCAGGAGGGACTGCAAACATAAGTCAGTATTCCAAGCAATCATGGCAAATTGAAGGTACCACCTAAAGTAAACAGAGGGGAAACCTGAAAAACACAGTGGACAGGAGAGAATACTCAGCTGTACAAATTAAACCTTCACCAGGAGAAGATGAGGGGCTATGATGGGTCACAGCAGTGCATAAGCCAATAACATCATGTTGTTACAAGAAAGCTAGATGCAATACTGGCTGGCATCATGAGGTATCTGAAGCAATCCTTCCACTTTATTCAGTATTAGTGAAGCCTCAGCTGGAACAGTGTGATTAGTTTTGAGCTCAAGAAAGATGTTCACTTACTGAAGAAAGTATAGAGGAGAGAAATTCAAATAATCAAAGGGCGTGAAAACACAGCCTGTAAGAAAGAATTGAAGGAAGTGGGTTGTATAACCTAGAGAAGAGAAGGCTGAGGGAAAATCTGCTGAAAATATTAAAATATGCAAAAAAGCAGCTGCAGGGATTAAATTTCTAGTATCCGTAATGAAAAAAAACATTCTTACACAGAAGACAATGAAGGACTGGAAATAATTCAAGTAGGTGGCTGTTAAGACAGATCTTTAGGTGCCTTTAAGAGCAGTTTAGATAAATGTTTAGATATAGTCAATCCTAGCTCTGGATGGTGCAAGGAATTAGATGATTTCCTCAGGTCTCCTTCCATGCCCCTGCGTGTAACAGCATGTCACGACCATCTTGTCATAGTATCTTTCACTTGGGTAAGTTCATGATGTTTGACCCCTGAGAAGAGGGTTAAAAAAATTGTGCCACTAAACTAACCAGAGGAGGTCAAGGCATGCATCCTCATTGCAGGGTCTGCTGCAGAAAAATTATATCAAAGTGATTCTCTGTTTGGGCAGCAGAAAAGGAGAGTCACTTGCAAGCTGCCATTGAAACTGAGCTAAAAAGGCAACAGAGCTGCAACATTTAGAGAAAGTAAATACACCATGAATTTGTTTCACACAACAGGGCAGCCTGCAGAGGCCTGTCAACATCTGGCTTGTAAAGTGTAGGTTAAGATAGCCTAGTTGTTCTGACTGTTCTTTGGCAAGAGGAAATCTAGCTTTAGCTTGCAGCTGTGACCGTGAGCTCTCACTGCCTGCTACAGATGCCTGTAGAGCTGAGGCAGATTTAACCCAGTCTTGAACATACCTCTCTGTCTGCTTTTACCCTTTTTCCCCACTTTCTCTCTCCAAAAGTGACTTGATCCTTTTCTTCCTGGTTTACATTTTGTACTCCTGTTCTGGTTTATACTCTGTGCCTTCCAAAGACCTTAAAATGCTTGTCATGTAGCCAGGAGGTTTAGAAATCTCTTGAGGCTTGAAGTCAGGTCCTTGACACAGCCAGTATCAATGTTAATCCTTCCTTACTGTAATACTCCAGCAATAAACAGATATGCTGCTGGTCTAAAGCACAGTGTCAAGACTGTAAGAAGTAAAATACCTTGGTTTTGAATAGAAGAACAGGAAGGCTTAGGCTTTATAATCATGAAGGTATATAGGAAAGGGAATGGCCAAAAGGCAGGGAAAAAGATGTTTTGAAACCTCAGAAAACAGCCCAAGAGAAAATATTTTGAGGGGAGAAGGTAGTAGTGAGGCATAGAGATATGACTTGTAACTACAGTGCAAAAAAAAAAAAGATGTTAATGCTGGTACCATAGAGAATAGGCACACAGAGCTACACTGTAAGGGCAGTCATCTCCTGGGAGACTGCTATTGGCCAAGAGCAAAGTTTAAGTAAGGATGTGTGAGGAACGTCAGCCTTTCCCTGAGTGAGTTTTGCTGTGTGTACACCTCTGCTAAAGCACTATAGCTCTGAGATCCCAGTTCAGGAAGTTCCTGGGCAGCTTCACTGACTCCTTTTAACGCGGTATCACCTTCCACCAACCCTGTTTTTCACTAGAACTGATCAAAGCAAATACTTCCACTTTGAAAAAGAGCTGATTATGCTTTCCTCCTATTCTCCACCTCCCCACACCCACAGCCCCAGCTGAAGAGGGAGTTATATTTGTCTTCCCTGCTTTTCTACCTACTTTTCTGTGCTCCTGGAACAACTGACTTTCAACAGAAGCAGCATTAAAATGCCCTCTCCTGAATTCAAAGATAAGCTAGTGGGGAAAGAAAAAGCAGCACAAAAACCACCAGGAAGAAGCGAGGCCCAATTCCTCATCCTCTGGATTCAGCAGAGTACTTCATCACACAATATAAAGATGTGCCACACCATGCTTTGTCTGGTTTTAAGGTTTGTGAGGTTTCTTTCCCCTGTCTGCACTGACAGCAGCAAGAGCCTGCTGAACACTGGCTCCTCTGCTACCTTTTGGCATCTGAGGCAATGAGCAGCTTCATGTTACCTGGTGTTTAGCACCATCCAGTTGTATTTTACAAGTTGGTTGGAGTGTGAGAGGCAGCATGGCAACAGGATGATTGTGCGGAGCTCTTCTCTCTTTCGTACCGAGTGTAAATCCTTCAGTTGCAAAGAGACCTCAGTTACATACTCTGTTGGGGAACACAAATGCCCCTTACAGCTTATGAATATGCATGACCTATGGACAGACCATTTTGGACAATAACTATGATCTGGAACATGACCAGTGTTGAAAGGTGACATTATCATGGTTTATTTGAAGATTATATCATCTGTAATTTGTCTTGAAATCAGTAAGGCTATGAACCTTCTGGTGAAGTATATAGCAGCCAGCAGAATGTTTTGCTTCTCTCTCATTTAATTGCCATGGCCTTTTCAAATGCCACCACTGAAAATTTTTCTGTACTAAGATCTAAGTACAGGACGTGTTCAGGCTCTGAGGCTTCATAGGACTACAGTAATAACCAGAACATAATTTTTAATTGTATTCTGAGGTGGTGGTCTGATTTTACTGGATTATGAATCATTGTTGAGTATCAGACAAACAGACCAAAGCTAAACTCATAGAGGAAAAAATAACGTCATTGCTGATAAAGCTTGAGATTTTTCATTTTGCTGTTTCATACATTTAAACCAGGTTGTTATATTACTTTCATTATAAATGAAAACAGCTTCTCTGTCTCCTGGTGGGCAACATATGAACTTCTCCCCTCCTGCCCTCTCCCTCAGGGACTGATACTTTGATGGGAGCACGATTAGATATTGGAAAAAGAAAAGGAATCTTGCTAGAACAGAAGCAATGCCAAAAGAATGTAATAAAAGACCACACTGTTCACATGAAAGAGAACAAACAGGTACTTCATAACATAGCTGAGACATATCACCTTTTTGCTTGCCTGTTCAAAAGCAAATAGTGACAATACAGTTTGTTTTACACTGAACACAGATCAGAATGCTAACAAGATTAAATAACTATCATATAATGAAGCCTGCGATACAAATTGTTAATCTTATGATATTCCTTTTCAGTATTTATTTCTGTTACCAGTATTTACCAAGAATTCCTCTCGCAGAACACCGATAATGTTGAAATAAAACTAAAATTGTTACAGCCCATGACTAATACTAGTTCAGGATAGGACAAAACTAATCCTAACTGCAGAATATATGCAGTGACAGCTCTCTTTTGAAACGAACTATGTGATGCTGTGTGCGACATGTATAAATTTTAAGCTATATCTTGCACCTAGAAGTGCTGGAAGTATTTCTTCACAGTAAGACACTCAAGTCCTATGCTATTTCTATTGGATAAAACTGAGATATGCACTTCACATCAGCCAAAGACAGACATACACTTATGAACAGAAAAGCCTTCTTTTTTTAAACATTTCTAATCATAATCAAAACAATTCCCCTCAGAAAGAATGTTGTTCCTTACTTCGGAATTAATGACATCATTTAAATTTTATGCTGTATCATTAAGCTGTCCCCAGACATTCATATTCATTTATATTTTATCTTCACTCCTCCATAACACCCAGAGGTTATGGAGTCTGGCATTCTTCACTTGGTGATTTCCTCATTTTTTATCCCTCAGGCCCATGTCACGTCTCAGAATTTTTGGGGGGAGCTATGCATCTTCAGCTCTGTTTTAAATGGAAATACCATGAAGGTGATGTTAGCTCCATATCATCTGTACATCACTTGCCACAGTCTCACAGAACACTAGGCTTTGAAGACAAACAGTTCCTCCAGATTCATTTACAGGGTATGAAGAATAATTGCCTTTAAAATTCAGAATTGCATTATTTCATGGCAAAGAAGCAACATGACTCTCTCTGGAACAGGTCCTTGTTCAGTGTGCATTTTGCGGTTGGTGGAATGAAGACCAGCAGGCTATGGATGTAGGAAACTGCTTTAAAGAATTTATACAGTTACTGCCCATCACATCATATTTAACCTTGGTAATTTGGGAAAAGATTATTCTGAATGCACAGTGTCATCTTAAGATCTAAACCTCAGAGCCACATTCTGATATCCCCAAATTTAAAAAGGTCCTCAAATCCAACAGTGAGTACCCTGGCCACATAAGACTTACTGTATGCCTGTAAGATTAGCCACAGAGGAACTGTGCTCTGGGTCTGCAGAATCCCTGTGCTTACCTTTATTAGAGCATGTCTTACTCACAGGTGCCACACTTGTTTCTGTGGTCATTGGTCAACACGTGTCTGGAGCTCAGTACACCTTGCATAGGCTGTTATCATGAATACTCTTCACAGGGTAGAGAAAACAAATTACAGCTATTCCTAGTGAAGAAATCAATCAACATCAAACAACTGTCATGACTATATTTCATGTCTGGATCAATTAACTATCACTACATGCACTCCTCTACAGTACTTGTGCCAATATTTGTTCTATCTTAGCCTCCTGTTATGATGACGTCCTTCATCTAAGCTTTACCCGTACTTCCCCATGTACTGTTCATTGCCAAAGTCTTGTATATCTGCAACCCCTTTTCCAAGCATAGCAAACCACTGTGAAAGTAGGTATAGCAACACTGACATATCACAACGAGATGGAAGTAGACACAAATTTTCACAACACAGTTTAAAAGGCTTGAACACTGTTTACTTTGCAAAGGCTTATGCAAAGGCAAACATGACATGGAAAATTCTAGATATGATCTTGGAAGAGATAAATCAAACTTTTAGATGGAGCAGAGTTCCCTGGAAGGAGTCTATTGTGGTTTAAGGCATGACGGCCATCTCCCTTCCCATTCAGAGTGGCCAGAAAGACTATTCAAGTGAACAAAAGGCACCAATTATTTTGCTGGGTCCCTCTACACCTTCTTAGGCCAAAGTCTCACTATTTCCTCACATGGATTACTGATGTGTTCAGTATCAGCGCTGCCTGAAATAGTGTGTATGCAGCTGCCATCCTGGCTTCAGGAGACCCCTCTGTTCCTCCCTCAACACAGAGCTCAGGTGAAACCTGCAAGCTTACCTCTCACCTTTTGATCAATCAGAGTAAACACAGGCACTACTGGCCAGACCAGCTCTGCAACACAGTTTGCAGTAGCACTGAACCTAGAAGACAATTTTGTCTCCTAGGGGCATGAAAATGGTGCTGGCTTTCCCCAAGAGGCAGATCAAGGGCAGAACAGAGGATTTTAAGAGTTTGACTCCCAGGTGTATAGTTCAGTGGCTACTGGCTTGCTTCTGCAAGATCTTTCACCGCTCACCATGGGACCAAGCCTACGGAGCCCAGACCCCAGTAGCTGTGCAACAGAGTGCTAATCCATGCTGTGCAACAGCTTCTTCAGAGGAAAACCTATACCCGGTTCTCAAGGGAATGATATTTTATAATGCAGTAAAAGCCAGTGTTCATGGAGATACGACTACTGTGTGCCAGTTTAAGAGATACAGGTACATGAAAGAATCTCACTTCAGAATACATTCCCTCATTAAACAAGCCTCATGGTTATATAGTGCTTCCAATCACAGAGTCTCCTATGAAAATGTCAGGATTTTTTTCAGAAATACCACATAGATTTGCTCATTAATCATAGTGTGTTTACTTTGCTTATCTCTACTACTTTTTATTCGTCAATCAGTGCCAGACAAAATGCTGACTATTCTAATGAACTCAGGGTATTTGAAATCACTAACTAATATTCAAAAGGCCATTTCTTTCTGGTATTGTCAATACATACTCTCCAAGTATGAAAGTATGTTAATATACTTGGTTTATTAAATTTTTACATCAGTACTAAGGCATTTATGACTGTGAATTCATAAGACCTGACTGACAGAATTGCTTCACTTGCTTCAATTGACTAACATGACTTAAAAGTCAGATTTGTTTGCCAGAAGAATTACCAGTTGACGTATTTCTTGTACCTTTGTCCAAGTATCTCTGGACAAGTACCAGTTCCAGAAACCTGTGTGACTTAGACAATAGTCTGTCTAACTTCAGTGAACTCCTCGCACACGCTGATGTTCTTTCATTCTAAAATCATGCATGAAAAGCAAACCACTTTTTTCAAACCCAGGAATTCTAGAACAGCAACAAAACCCATAACACAGGCTCTCAAAAATCAGTCCCTGACACCAGTATGAATCTCTCCACCGACTCCAACAGTCAGCAGAACACAATCATAAAATACCTTGGTGATTAGCAATAGGCCAAGCAAAAAAAATGTGGCAGAAGTTGCAGATGGCTCTAAACTAGCCTCTCACATCACAGTCTGCAATATTAAAAAAATCCAAACAATGAAACTTATTTTGTGACCTGTCTCCAAACTGGTGGAGAGGCATAGAGGATGAATGAACCCACAACTGAACTAGCCATATGCACAATATAAGCAAGAGCAGTAAGCAGTGCTACTGTATTCAGAAAGACATCATAGCAGTTTCCTTGACTACTATGCTTATATTGCAGATACATGCAGGTAATGCCAATAAAGACTGAAGACTATCAGGCTCACTCAGCAATGGTAGAGAATGCCAACAATAGTGAACCAGAAGAAAATAATGCAAAAAAAGACAGACCAAAAGGATGTTAGGGAAGCAGGCAAGACTTCAAAGAGCATAGACTCAAATCCCTGTGTGGCCTGATTCCAGACCATCATTTGGACTTCTAATAGAACATTTAAAACAAAAGGATGTCTGTCTGAACAAGCAAAGCAGGTGAGTAGCCTTGCGCAGTACTCTACGGCAAGTGCTTGCATATAATGAGTTACAAATATCTAACACATCACCATCAGGTATCAACCATTCCCCAGGGCAGGAGAGAAAGCAATGGCCACTGAATACAGAAGGAAGGCAATCAGTCAAATCCATGTGATGGCTCGGGACCAAGATTTTAATCCCAACAGAGAAAACGCAGAAGGCTCACTTTGCTTTTTCTGCCATCTGCTGTGAGATGATAATTGTCAGAAGACAAAGGATCAATGCTGTTCTTCTCCCAAGCATGCAGACAGTAGGGTCAGGTATTTGAACATGACAAGCTTCTGTTTTCACACCGCAACCTGGATGGTTGATGATAGCCTAGATTCTGGGTGATATTCTGATTCAAGGGTCTAGTTCATGAAAACAGAGCCAGGAACAGGTGAGATCCTTGGGTAAAATAGTTAAAGTTACTTTCAGCCCTGACAATTCTATTCAATGCAGTCACCAGCAACGAGAAACTAGATCTCCTTGAGCTGAAGAATGGGACAGAGATGAGATCCCTAGGTGCTTTCCAGCTGGTTGCTCAACCCTGTAAAGTTACAGCATTTTAAGAAATCCTGTCTAATACTGACCTCTTCTAAAATCTGCCTTTTGTGAAATACACCCACTGTAACACTGACTACATGCTGGCTACTTCATGAAACTAATATACTGATCATGAGAAATGTGAGAGGAGATCAAATAATATTTTTGCCTGAAAACTATTGTTTGTTCAGTGTTTGTATGTGACAGTAGTTAAAATTCTGATGTACCTAAACTCAAAATATTTTAATTGCGTTGAAACTATAACATGGGCTCCTGTAGGAGATCTATAAACATAAAGTGAATGCAGCAGGCTCATTTTGCAGAAAACAAAGAGATTTATGACTGATCTTAGCAGCACTGTAGAGAAATGCTAATATAAACAAAACACCGTTGCAAGTCAGGCTTATTAAAATAACCCAGCATTTCAAAAGAAGCAGGGTATAAAATGAAAGAAAATAGGCAAAGACAGACCTAAATACTTAGACAGAAAACAGCATGAAGGCAATATGAAAACCTCTGCTTATTGTTAGATCCAGATTCTACTGATTTTAAACTATTGTGCATGTAGTAAGTGGATACATATGTATTTTTTTAATTCTCTGGAAGAGGTTTGTCTTTTATGGAAATGAGTTAAAGGAAGCATACAAAGAAAAGTTGATGAGGAGCTGGCCTTGGGAATTTATAGGATAATTAAAGATTTTGGAGAAAGTTTAGGCCTGAAAAGAATGAAAACTGTGTATACAATAGAAAGGAAAAATAACATAATTATGGAAAATCTACCTCAGGG
This sequence comes from Ibycter americanus, assembly GCA_035590275.1. Taxonomy (NCBI): domain Eukaryota; kingdom Metazoa; phylum Chordata; class Aves; order Falconiformes; family Falconidae; genus Ibycter; species Ibycter americanus. The sequence goes on from JAVJGI010000014.1 coordinate 81,520,884, forward strand.
CTCAAAGAACAGGATCAAGTCCTGACCCCAGAGGATTTAGCACAGAAAGATTTGGATTCAACTCAGCGATTTGCAATGCTGAGATTTTGAATGTTTAGAAAACACAAGGTGCAAAGGGCAATTATACGATAAAACCTTGATTCTAGTCCAACATACAGCTGATGCTGTGTCTGTGGATGCTTAAAATCTGTGCTATGACATTAATAATTAGCAAGGCTCCAGTCTTCCCATGTAAAAGGATTTTCCATGCCCATTCAGGAAGCTGTATCAGCTTTGTTTTAGGGCACTGAGGGGCACTAATGAAAGGCACGGAGGATGAGCAGGACAACACAGGCCATTGCAGAGGTAGTGCTAGCCTTCATGGAAGAGCAAGGAGCCAATACATCTTAAAGTCACTTAAAGCCTGCTTCTTAGATGCAAAGACAAGATCCTATGGTATATAAAATAACCTGAGTGGTTAAGTTTCCAGGGAAGATTTGTATTGATTTCTCCTTTTTGTCTAGGTTAGAAGTATTAGTTAGCACTTCTGTCATCTTCACTGAAGAACTCTTTGAGTAGCTCTTTGCTTCCTAAGTATACACTTGGAGCGGGACTTAGTTCACTAGTTCTAATAATTTGGAAGTTTATCTAGTCTAAGTCGATTAGCTAATTGTCCTCCCCTTTAAATCTAGTTTTTTCACTAGCAAGTGTATTTCCCAATCTGTTAACTACTTTCAGGGCTCTTCACTGGAGCCACTTCAATTTCTGCAGGGCCATCTTGGACTATGGAAGTATGCACGGAAGTATAAACAACATCCCTCTAGTAGTCACAGCAGCATTACCATATACATGCATAACACATGCATAATAACTTCCATATCAATACATGATAGCCTGTTCATTATTTCAATTCTTTCCTAAGTTTGAACTGTAGGAACTTCCAGAGTATCTTCCTGTATGCTTTTTCCTGCAGAAGAACGTAAGTTTTGCTACTGATGCTTGTCTGTTTCACCACAGCTAATAATTAGGGAATGAGGCATTAGAAGAAACACAGTGGAAAAGACATAATTAGAGAATGACAAACCAGAGGAATGCAAACCTAGGAACTCCTTTTGACTCCAGTTCAGATGAAATAGGTTAGCAGTGAATTAATGAAGGCTGGCAGTGGCCAGACTGAAAGGGAGCTATCTTTTAAGTGACAGATGGAAACGGTGTGCTGTGACTTCAATAGATGTGAAGCAGCAGGACCAGCACAATTAAGAAAAAATAAAAAGTCACCTGCCATCATTCACTAAGAAAACATTTGACATGAGTGAGAGGCATAACCTGTCTCTTCAGGAACTCTTCAGATTAGGTTACCGGCAAAGGACATGGCAGTCATTTTTGTTAAAAGGACGAAAGTGTTTTACTTCCTCATGTGTTCTGAGGTATGCTAATGCATATTACACAGGGCACTGTCTGTTTAGAGGCATAAGAAGGAATTTCACTGCTGTCACCAATAGAGAACATCACCACAAACCTGACAGTGGATTTCTTTAGGAGAAAACTTTTGCAAAAGAGAAAAGTAATAGGAAATTGGACCAGCCTGAACTGTAGCTCATGGTCAGGAAGAGATCAGCATAGTGGAAGGATGAGCTTGACATTGGGAAAATAATTTATGCTAGTTTAAGGGTTTTCCCCTGCCTTTTCTTTGTTACCTGTATTAGTAAGTATCCACATACTTGTATAATTACCATAATTGTTATTAATTCTTGCATCAGAACGGTGGTTACATCAGTCACAGAATTGTAAAAGCAGGCTCATTAGGACAAGGAATGGGAAAGGAAACTAGAGACTACGAAGTAGGACTGGCTGGAATGGTTTGAGACATCACATCAACTTTCCTCCACTCCTTCTTGGGGTTTCATTACACAAGCAGTCTTGATGAATGGGTTCTCCGTGAGATCTGAGGGGACATGTGATGAACTCCTCATTTTGTTAGAGCCTACATGGCCTCCCTCCACTGAAGGGGAGGCTGCTCCTATACCCATTATGGGTGCTTTTGACTAGGAGGATCCTTAAGTCTAAATAGACAAAGCTAATATGAAACAAGCCAAAATTATTTGGAGTTATAATGCTGTGGCCTAGAAACTTGTGCACCTGTATCTAATGATAATGGTATCAGTAGGGACCTAATTTTGCTGGTCCTTCTGTCTAACCTGAAAATACACAATGCAGTTCTCACTCAGCTTCAAGGCCCTGAGGGCAACACCAGCCCTGACTACCCCTTGGCAGCCCCCCAGGGCCCCCACCTGCTCGCAGCCTGGGACACCATGTCACCCCCTGGGGCCATCACCCCCTGCCCCAGAGATGCCACAGCCGGGCCGGTCTGCAGCTCCCCACAGCCCTGCCCTGCCCGGCCATGGGCCCCACTGAGCCAGGCCCACCCACGGGCCCATGGCTTCTCCCAGCCTCAGCCCATCCCCATCCCCAGGGATGCGCCTGATGCCCAGGGCTGGGGCTGCCCCAGTGCCCCCTGCTGCTCCAGGCTGGGGGTGGGATGGGCCTGGGCTGCCAGGGCCTGCCCTGGTGCCCTCCCATGGAGTGGGCCCATGATCTTGGCCCCCAGCCCTGGGCAGCTGCTGGTCTGGCTGCACCATGGCACTCAGATCCTTGTTCTTTTCTTGTGCTATGGCTCTGCGTGCTCAGGAGTAATGTGTTTACATTCACTCATCACTTCTACTAATGGGCTTACTCTTGCAGGTTTTACATTTAATGATCCGTCCTACTTTGAATGGAATCTGACTGATAAAATACTAAAATTTTGCTTATTAGCTCTAGATTAATGTCAGACTGTTGTATGCTGGATTAAAAATCTTTGCAATTAACATTTAGCCTTTCCAGTTAACATTCACTGCTAATCAAGATACATTTTAGTCATGGCTGATGCCGCTGTAGGGCAAAGGGACAGGCTAGACAACCTCTTGAGACTCCTTGCAGCAGTTTTCCTTTATTGGAAAGCCTGGCATGGAGCTTATGCTCATGCAATTGTACAGTATTTCAAAAGCACTGACATGTGCTTTCACAATTTCTGCACTGATTGCTTTAGAAGAATCTGAAATTATGTAAAATATATGTTTAAAAATATATTTAAACCTCTCTGTCTTTGGTAACATCAGTATTCAGCCTACACAAAGGTACTAACCAGAAGAATAGCATGACCTGATTGCAGATTAGAGAGGTAACAAGCCACATTCACCCCACCTTCAAGAGATTCTCCACCATAAACTAGTCATGACATACAAGCACCAAATTCACTAGGTGCCTGAAACACCAAGTCCCAGTGTATGCTCTTTGCTGATGAAAGACGCAATCCTGCTCTTCACAACCAATCTCTTGGTTACCTTTCTCTTCACAGTATCTCTGTATGTGATGGCAATGCCCTAAGGTTGTGTCTAGACTTACCTGTGCTCCTGAGCCTGAACCTCTGACCATTAAACAGCCCAAAACCTGCCAGGTCCTTGTGCCCTGACCCCAGTTACAAAGGTCTTGGACTTACTGTGATGTGCCATGGACTCCACCTAGCCTGCGTGCCCGGGCTTCCTCCCTGTGCTGTATGTAGGGCACGGTGACTGTGATGGGGAAGGGTGGGAGGCAGAATGAATGCCCTGGGCTCACTGACATGGATCCGGTGCAGTGGGAGTTTGCATACAGGAATTTAGAAGAAATCCTGGCTCTGATCATATCACTGTTGCTGAAGCACCCTAGTGATGCAGGTGCTAATATAGTTTGCAGGTAATGGAGGAATCAATTCTGATGCTTTGATTAAAGGTTGTATCAACATGTATTACCTGTCCACAGGAAATTTCAACAGTGAAAACTGGCTTTTCCTGAAGTAGAGACTTTTCTGCTGAGTATGACGAGGACAGACTGAAATACATAACAAACAATGAAAAGCTAGCTTATTAAATGCACTGCTATTTAAGAAGCAGAAGCTGAGAGGATGTGTAATCTAAAATGCCACACTGTGTTTTTTACCAGCTGCAGTCATGAGTCATGTGCCTAAATTCTACCTCTAAGTCTTTGTAAATTTGGAGATCTTTGGCTTTGACCCCTACGCCATCAATTTTCTAGTTTATTACGCAATCAAAATCTAGTCCAGGGCTGTCAGTACATTTTCTGCCAGACAGTATAGCTATTTATGCCATCTCATTGCCACAGCCTAACAAAATTTATGTAAACAATATAATTTGTCTCAGACAAGTTGTCTTCCAAGGTGAGAAAATGTGGAGGCTCTCAGTTGCTCTGTTTTCTCGGAAAGTTTGCTTTGCTTTTAACATTATGCATTCAAAGAATAATGCACCAAAATCCAAGCAGAAAACTCTTGATCTGTTTAATTAATTAGAACCACATGGGATGACAAAAGTAATAAAAACCACAACAGAATCCTAATATGACTAGAAAAGATGGTTCCAGACAAAAAAAAACTTTATCATAGAATCATAGAATCATAGAATGGTTTGGGTTGGAAAGGACCTTAAAGATCATCTAGTCCAACCCCACCTGCCATAGGCAGGGACATCTTTTACTAGATCAGGTTGCTCAAAGCCCCATCCAACCTGACCTTGAAAACTTCCAATGATGGAACATCCACAGCTTCTCTGGGCAACCTGTTCCAGTGTTTCATCACCCTCATCATAAAAAATTTCTTCCAAATATCTAATCTAAATCTATCCTCTTTCAGCTTAAAACCATTCCCCCTTGTCCTGTCACTACATGCCCTTGTAAAAAGTCCCTCTCCAGCTTTCCTGTAGGGCCCTTTCTGTCATTAAAGAGGCTTTATTAGGATTATGTATAGCGTTCTGGTCATATATGTTGAAGATAGATAATTCTGGACTGAGACAGGTGTATAAAAGAGCTACTAGGATCAGCAAATGAGGATACTAAAGTGCCTGACAAGCATCAGCACTGTAAACAGAACAGCAGAAAGGGGAATATTATATCTGTTTAAATGCATCATGGTGTAACCATTTTGGAAGGAGAAGCTACTGACATTTAAAAAAATGAACCTTTGAAACACACTTACTGTGGGAGAGAGGAGGGAAAAACTACCAGCCCAGCTTTGGGAGAGATTTAGCCTGCTCTAGAGAGAGCTAGATTTACTCATAGAAGGATAATATAATGTGCCTATGATGACAGAAAACCAGACTTAATGACACAGATGCTTGCTCTGTTGTATTGCAGCAGCAGCCCTTTGAGGGCTTTGCATCCTCAAACACTCCCATGGACCTTTATGTGACTCTAGGGCATGCACCACATACCCTCAATCGCAGGCAATACAGTCCTCTGTTTCAAACACTCACATTAAAAAAAATAAAATATATATTTCTTAGAGGCACAGAAGGACGATAGGAACCAGAAGAATCCCAGGAATAAGTGTTACATATTGTGGACATCAGGAATCTGCAGCACTTGGCATTAAGTACATAGACGTAACCATAGCTACCCTTGCCAAAAGCCCAAATAAAATTACTGACTTCTGCTTTTGGCATAGCCTCCCCTACCTTTTAATGTTTCATATGGGGTTTGAAATAATCTCTACAACTATTATTTCTGACAGCCATTTGATAATTGTGTGTCTCACAGTAGGAAGAGGTCTTGGAGTTTGATTTAACCATCCTTGAATCAGAGAGATTCTTTTAATCAGAGTAAGAATATGTATTTCTGAGCAGAAACTAAAAAATGTCATCTTCTATTAATTCAGCCTCATCAGTCTCCCAGTAACTTTTTATTCATGTGATTTCGAAAGACTTCTTTCTCTCTTCTCCATTAACCACTTCTCTCAAAGATACAGAATTTCTCCCTGTAAATGATCAAGCATGTACCATTGCTTTAAGCAGGGCAAGAACCACTCAGAAAAACTGTTTTAAGAGGGAGATATTTATGACACTTTTAATGAGGCAAAGGTTTCTTGTCTTCACATATCTTCCAGGTACAAATGCAATAATAAAAGTAAAAATGTAGATGGTCTAATTAGACTGCTTTCTTTTTTAAGAAGCTGATAAATATATGACCTTAACAAGGAAGAGAACACATCTAGAAGTACACAAAAAGGGTAAGCAAGCAGCTAGGCAAGGACCTAGTGAACAAACCTCAGATAAGGAATGAGAGAAATAGAGAAAAATGAGGTATGGAGCAATAATATTTTTTCACAATTTTTCATAATTTTTTAAAGCAAAAGATTAGTTTTATCAAAGCAGATTTCACCAGCACAAAATAGAATCGAATGTCTAAAATCATCTGGAACTGCAGTTCCATATACAGCACCTAACTGCAGTTATGATATTCAGAACTACAGTGATGAAATGAGACCAAAATCTCATCTACAATAAAATATCCTAGACTTTAAACACATTCCGTATGGCAATGCAGCTTATTGCTGACCTCATCAAAAGGAATATATGTACTAGCTAACTACTTCTTAGGACTAGCATCCTCAGAAAGAAATTCAGTTCAAGTTCTGAAGTATATTGGTTGATTTGTCACATTCAGAAAATTAAAAGTGAAAGAAAAAAATGTGCACAGACAAGAGGCAAATTAATCAGGGCCACTGCCCTCTACCCTTCCTCTTTTACTCCTCTATCTTCTCCCCTTATCTACCCTCATCTCTCCTCTTATCAGCAACCAGCCTGAACCTCAGAAATATTAACGTAGCATTCTGCTAAGCATATAAAAAGAAACAGTACCCTTGCCTTGTAATGAATTTCCTTGTATATTCCAAAAAGTGACCTGGCTCCCTTGTGACCCCAGATGATGGCTCAGTCCCTAGCACTCTGACATCCCTTGCCCCTCTGGCATGCCTTCTCCCAGCCAAAACAGAAAGTACTCATGATCATGGAGAAATCGCATCCCCATGAAGGGTAAGTGCTGCACATGTTTTCTGGGTATCACTGCTGCAATTATTAATCTAATAGTCACAAAGTAATAAAGATATCCAGTAAATCAAATGAAAATTTCATACTTCAGATACTGAGAACTGTGATAAACTAGTTTCAGCTAGATATTGCTCTTCCTCTAGGATTTTGTTTTCTTAAAAAAATTTAATCCTTCCTTTAACCTTCCCCTTATGCTGAAATCATGGGGTTTAGTTCACTAGTTCTTCAGGTTTTGAGAGGCTTTCATCCTAAAGGCTGGACTTCATCTGTCAGTTAGCACACAGCCTGGAGAAAGAGTGGGTAAGGTACCAGGAGAGGAGATATTCAGGTGAAGAGGGCTGGAAAAGGGATTAAACACAGAGCAGGAGAAGTATGGAGAGCACATCTTTAGGGAATAAGAGATGAAGCAGAGATAGGGAGGAAAGTGCGGTGGAAGCATAGGGAAATTTATTTTTTAGAAGAAATTTTTTATGATGAGGGTGGTGAAACACTGGAACAGGTTGCCCAGAGAAGTTGTGGATGCCCCATCATTGGAAATGTTCAAGGTCAGGTTGGATGGGGCTTTGAGCAACCAGATCTAGTGAAAGATGTCCCTGCCTACGGCAGGTGGGGTTGGACTAGAGGATTTTCGAAGGTCCCTTCCATCCCAAACCATTCCATAATTCTATGGAAAATATAAGGTAACAGATAGACAGTATAGTTGTAAGGTAACGGGTATTTCATCCTGGGGTGTCAAGAAGATGCTAGTGCCTTAGCGCTGGACATTAAACTTAGTGCCCACAAAGCATCATCCACTGTGCATGAGACTGAGACTCTAGGATACAGCTGTCCTAGCAAGGTAAGCACACCCAGGACACAAGCTTAGGTAGTGCCCTGTGATCATAGAATTGTTTGAGTTGGAAAAGACCTTTAAGATCATCGAGTCCAACTGTAAACCTAGCACTGCCACGTCCACTACCAAACCATGTCCCTGAGTGCCACATCTACACATCTTTTAAAAACCTCCAGAGATGCTGACTCTACCACTTCTCTGGGCAGTCTGGTCAGTGCTTGACAGCCCTTTCAGTGAAGAAATTTTTCTTAATATCCAGTCTAAACCTCTCCTGGTGCAGCTTGAGGCCATTTCCTCTTGCCCTACCACTTGTTACTTGGGAGAAGAGACCGACACACACCTCGCTACAACCTCCTTACAGGTAATTGTAGGGAGCATGAAGATCTTCCCTGAGCCTCCTTTTCACCAGGCTAGAGAATCCCAGTTCCCTCAGCTGCCCCTCATAAGCCTTGTTCTCTAAACCATCAGCTTCATTGCCCTTCTCTGGACAAGCTCCAGCACCTCCATGTCTGTCTTGTAGTGAGGGACCCAAAACTGAACACAGTGTTTGAGGTTGAGGAGTAAGAAAACAATTCTTACTGTTTGCTAGCGCACCTCCTGGCACTGTTTGGCCCATGCCCACTAGCACAGTGCCACACAATGCCTGGGCAGGACACAGGGAACCGCACAGAGAAAGAACTGTTCACAGAAGTAAAAAGAGAGGATGGGTCCATGAATGATCATTAGCTTTCCAAACAGTTGATCTAGACCTATTTTTATTCTGCTTCCTGACCGCTAAATTTTCTTCCCTCCCATTCTCCCCAAAAAGGCAGGACTGCACCTACTGTCGTCATTAATTGTGACTCCCATCACAGGTGCCTCTGTCTGTACACCATAAACTATCACTTTAGGTATTATGGAAGAGGGACAGGGAATCCTGTCCAGACTCTCATGGCCTGCTTCTTTTGATGTACAGCTCCAGGAACTGGAGAATGACACAGACTGAACAAGTGTCTTTGGCTCAGAGGAGTCTTGGAGCTGGGTGCCTTCTGCCTCGAGCCTGCTGAGTGTGGAAGTTCAGGTATGACTGACATGCCTGCTGGTGTGATCTGTACAGATAGGCCTGATGAAGCATGTTCGCATGCTTTGACCATTCCCAAAGCCAGTTATCCTGGAGGCATCCCCATGGTAAAGTAGAAACTTGAGCAACGGAAAACCCTGCTGAGTGTGTAGGGGACCAGCCTAAAGGCTCCAGGTGAATTTGATGACACTGTTGCTTCCAGACGAGCTGGTCCTTTTCCCTGCGGGTGTGTCTCTTGGGGCTCAGAGCAGACCACTCTCAGTGTGGAGGGTGATCTGGAGGAGCACTGATGCATGCCACCATGGCGCAGCACGAACTGTGGTTGGCACAAGGTGCGGCTCATTTTGAGGGACTTTCAAGGGAAGCACTAACTGGTCTTCCAGAGTCTGCACCACCAGCCTTGGCTGCCACAGGTCCCCTCTGGGTGGCTGCAGAGGGTGCAGAAATAGACTCCAACATTTCCATGGCCTTTGGGGAGCGGAGGGCGGCGAGCCTGCTGCTGCAGCACCTCGGGGACTGCGCTCCTCAGCCAGGGGCACGCCGCCTCCCCAGACCCTCCGCGAGGCAGGAGAGAAACCAGGAACATGCGTGGCTCTCGCCGTGGGTGAGTGAGGCCGGTGCGAGGGGTCACCCATCGTCTGGAGGGTCAGCGGCCCCTCAGCCGGAGCCCTGTTCTCTCCTCTCCCCGGGCGGGCCCACCACCCCGCGGGGCGGGCCCCCTCACCCGGCGGGTCCCGGCACGCCGCCAGCC
>JAVJGI010000014.1:81530904-81541294 GCA_035590275.1 Ibycter americanus
GGCTGACTCCAGTCCCCGTAGTTCAGGCTGAATGCCGCGTGGTGCAGGCAGCATTTTATTAATCTTTATTTTATTAATCTTTATTATTTTTTTTTATTTCTATAATTTTTTTTTTGTTTTGTTTTGTTTTGTTCTTCCACTGTCCAGCCCCTGCATCCCCTGAGCCTGTGTAATTTTTACTGGAGACCCTGGAAGTTTTGGGCAGGTGAAGCTGTAAGTGCTGTGGCTACACTGACCCACAGCTGTTACGCAGAGGCCCTCGGTCACAGTCACATACGACTAATTTAAAGCTTGGGGTGTCTTCTGTTTAGAAGTGCAAAGGAAAAATGCCTGAAACGAGTTGGATCGTTTAGTAAGTTTCTAGTTCCTCACTCAGCACAGGTACGGATTTGAGAGCATGAGCGGTCCGGCAGAAATGGACAGCAGGCCTGGAAGCCGTCCTGCATGGAGTGGCCATCTGCTTTTTTTAACCTAATCCTGGCTAGAAGACCTCTGTGCCTGCCCAGAGTGAATCTCTCTCTTGTGCATTTTTTTTAGAGCTACACACGCCAAATAAATTGTGTATGGCCAGTAGATTATTTTTTCCTGTGCCTTTGACATATCAAACAGTTGCTTTTTAGCCTGTTAGCGTTGGGAGTTATGCAGTGTGATAGCTCCTGTGCTGTATGTTAATCTCCTCAGTGCACAATAAGTATGGATACGTCCACAGATCCAAGTAGTATCTCTTGCCAAACTGCAAATAAATTACTCAAGATGTGTTACAAAACATGATTTTATTCATCTTTTTTTACATGGCTTTTAATTTCGACTATTATTTATATATAATTCTAGATGTCTGTTTAACCATTATATTAAGGTGTGCAGCATGCAATTTGAATGATATACAAAATGCAGTGAACAAGATCATTGGCATTATTTCCTAAGGATGATTCTCTGATAACAGCTGAATAATCGAATGTTTCAGGTATGTTTATAAAATTAGCAAAAATTAACCATCGCTTTTCTATAAGGCAGTTGATTCTGAACCCAGTGCTATGGCTCATTTTTGACTCACACCATGTCTCACAGTGGAAGTCAATTACAGAAGATTAACCAGTGGTAACTATTCATGCCTTCTAAACTGAAACATTTCCAGTGTGGTGTTTTTGTATGGCAGTAGTGCTACATTTCCTCTGTTGAATGAGTTAGTGTAACAGCTTTTAATATACCCTTGTTTTTCATGGTTGCCATGGGAATATTTTCATGGCAGACCTGCACAGCCCACACACGTTTTTCTGAAAGAGCAGTCGAAACAGAGAAGCAGTGCTGTACCATATGGTGTGCTTCACTCTTTGCTACCTGCAGACAGCAGCAAGTGGTGGGGGGGTGTAAGGAACCATTTTTCTATTTACTTCTTTTTACACCAGATCTTCACTAAAGCACTTTGGTTTCATGCTGTAGCAACTTTTCTCCTGTCCTCACACAGAGGCTGGAAAAAAATACGTGCACAAAAATTATTAATGAGTAAGCACCTTTCTTCAGTCACTTCCCTTTAGCTACTAGGTACCACTCCTGATTCACCTCTGTCTTCTGCCTGCACACTTCTCTGTAAATCATTGACCTTGCAGCCAGGTGGTGAAACTATGGTTTTCTATCTCCTTGCTCTGATTGAAAACTGCTTACATGCCAAACATAGAATGAACTATGTGATTTTTAAAATGGGTCGCTCCTTGGGGAGCAGGTTTGTTATTGCTCCAGATTCGATGTGCGTTCCTTCAGAAAGTCACTGTTTTTGAGCCACCTGAGGCACAGCCACCTGAGACTGTACTGTTATTGCCTTTAGGTGAGGAAGGTATCAGCTGGTGCACAGCTGTGCACCAGCGGAAAGCTCTGATAATGTTCAGGTGTGCTTGAGTTAGCTGCTACAGTGTAAGCAAAGCAGAAACAGAGTTGCTGTGCTGATATGAGGATGTGAACAAACAGGTTGCAGAGATGCCACTCAGCTATCTCTTTTCTATTGATTTAGGTTAATGCAAGCTGTCCATTTGTAGTATTCTGAGCCTCTTTGGCAGCAGTTCTGCCTGTCATTTTACACAGATTTGATTAGTAGGGTCTAAAATTTAAAGAGTAAAAAACCTGATAATGGAATAGCAGTGCAGAGTCCTTCGTAACCCTGGCAGTCACTGTTCTCCTCTGAAGGGGCTGATGTTTTATCTGAAGATAACCACTTTGCTGAATCATTTTCAGTGTCCTTTATTGCAGGTTTGCTGAAAAGCAAAGAATAAAACTAAAGAACTGGCTAATTTAAGTGTTATGTAATGAAAATCTACTCAAATTTAGTCTTCATTAATTTATTTCAAGTCTACAAAAAAAGTCTGTGGCTTCTCTGAAGATTTCAAATCATCTCAATACAGTTGATGCCAGTGAAGACCTTTGAGTAACAGGAGGATTTACTAAGGAGTAGATTCTGTTTGATGGGTGAAACTTCTGCTGAAGTCACAGAATCACAGAAAGGTCAGAGTTGGAAGGGACCTGTGGAGATCATCTAGACCAACCCCCTGCTGAAGCGGGTTCTCCTAGAACAGGTTGCACAGAATCATGTGCAGGAGGGTTTTGAATGTCTCCAGAGAAGGAGACCCTACAACCTCTCTGGGCAGCCTGTTCCAGAGCTCTGCCACCCTCAAGTTAAAGAAGTTTTTCCTCATGTTCAGATGGAACTTCCTGTGTTTCAGTTTGTGCCCATTGTCCCTTGTCCTGTCACTGGGTACTACTGAAAAGAGCCTGACCCCATCCTCTTGACACTTGTCCTTAAGATGTTTGTAGACATTGATAAGCTCCCCTCTCTGTCTTCTCTTCTTCAGGCTAAACAGGCCCAGCTCTCTCAGCCTTTCCTCATCAGGGAGATGCTTCAGTCCCCTAATCATCTTTGTAGCCCTCCACCAGACCCTCTCCGGTAGTTCCCTGTCTCTCTTGAACTGGGGAGGACAGAACTGGACACAGTACTCCAGATGCTGCCTCACCAAGGCAGAGTAGAGGGGGAAGATAATAACCTCCCTCGACCTCGACCTGCTGGCCTTGAAATTTTTGTGAATGGTGTACATTAAAAAGGAATATTTTAAAATAAAATTTCCCAACTTAAAAATGCACATATGAAAACACTTAGCCACACACAGTGTGTAGTATGCCTGGTAAGAAAGAATATTTAGATCAGAAACATAACAGGTCCTCACAGAGATGGAACTTGCATCATGACAGGTTCTTCTCTTTGCTCAGAGCTGTCTCCTTCTCTTTGAAGGGCTCCTTAAGCACGAGGATGGAAAAGACTATGAGAAAACTATGAGGTTGTGTCATCAAGCTTGCTTATCTTATTAATTGAGACACTAATGATGAAATTTTCTTAAAATCAAATCTTGGAATCTGTTCAGGGGTTTAGTTTAAAAACTTTCTCCACGTGTTTTCAAAAGTGCATTCCTGTCCCTGTTTTTGCCATGAGGACCTCTTTCCTTTTTTTGTTTTCAAAGAAGTTATCAGATTTTATCCTAATGTTATGCCAGTCCTACTTAAGAAAATGCTTCTCTTAAATTTCTGTTGGACAGATTTTACAATCAAATTGAGATTAATTAATTATTATTTTTTTCCCTGAAAGGTGAAGCTTTTTCTTAATTAGGATGAATGTTATTTGAAGTATACTTAGTGTTTTGCTCTTCACCAGCAACGTGCCATGTTCTTGTATGTTTAGAACCAAAACCTACTGTAAGATAAAACATTTCTATTCAAACATTAGGTTTTTAAAATATTTAGATACCTATTCTTCTGTTATTGAGATGCCACTGTGCTCTGTACTTTTTTTCTTAAGCCTTGCTTTGTATTTGTATGACGAACTAATATGCTGTATAATTACAGTAGTGCTCACTGCATCTGTGAGCCAGTTTCAAATTACTTTAAAAACAAAATAAAACAGAACAAACAAAACCAGGTTAGGTATTTTGGGGGCTATTATCTGAAGATGTTCAATCTGTTTCAAAATAGACTGAAGCAGAGGGCAAAATTATTTTTCAAAACAAACCTGGGATATGTTGTAAGAAAAGTATACGTGAGATGCATAACCTTCACTAGTAACCTGTTTGGTTTTGCTCTGTGGTAGTAATATACAACATCATAATAGTCCTCCTTTGAAAAGATAGTTTGCCAAATGAGACACTATTTTTGGAGAACATTACTAGTCTAGGATTCCTATACTAGATGCCCATTTGGAGAGGTGAAAAACCCAGACCAAAACAAAATGAGGGCATGGATGAAATAGTTGTGCATGATGAAATGGAGTGGCTATATCTGTGGAAGGACTGTGACCCTTTCCGAGGGATACCACCCTCTCTGAGGTGCACTGCGGCAAAGGTAATCCAGGACACTTCCCTGTCAGTTGACATGATGAAGCTCCTAGCTCACATTTTCAGTCATATGTCTCTGTATCTGCTGTCAGGAGGTTCTTCCTTTTGTGTTCAACTGTTCTTATGGCTACCGTGAAGCAGCATGAGGCAGTTAGGTGGAGCCTCCCATTTGACTTGCAGATATTTTTTTAAAAAAAAATAATTGGCAATACACAGTAAACAGTACAGAAAGCAGCTGCATGATGTTGTGAGATAGTTTGGTAGCCTAAGCAGCAGGGACAGCACTTTTAATTCACTGACTGATGCCTTCTGATTGGTCTGAAAGTTGATTTGATAAGAAGCTTTCCAGTCTACCTGCAGGAGCTATCTCATCTGCCAAGGCTCAGAGCAGTGCATCATTAAGCATAGCTTTTCCATTAGCTTAATTAATCATTATGAAAGGGTGGTATTAGGGAAAGTTCATTCAGTCTGTTCAGCAAAATGTGGAAACCACCCTGGAAAGAGCAAAAAAGGTCAGTTAGGATAGCAAAAATTTGGGCAAGGGGTTCCTGGGTAGCTATTATGGAAATAACTGGTGGAGAACCCAAGTTTATGTGTAGCAGTTTATGTTAAGGTTACAAACTGAAAAGTCCACAGGATTTTCGTATTTTTACTGCTGAATTGCATCTTCTTTTGACAACAACAGTAGGCACAGAAGAGGCTGAAAGTACTTTGTAAGAAAGTTCAGTGCATTGTTTACTTGGTCAACCAGCTGCAGTGGTGCTTTTAGTTGGATAGATTTGTCAAAGTCTAGTCTAGCACTTGACTAGAACCTAATCACATTGCAGGTGGTGGTAGGTATTCGTCTGCATTAGTGTATTGGTCAGATCAAGTGTGTACCTTGAGCAAATCTGATTGATGCTACTTACTGCTCTATAGTGTGCACCACAGAGCAGGCTTAGAGCATACTCATTGGATTCTTTTTTGCATAAAACCAAATAGGAAGACGTGCTCTACGAGCTCACCTTTTGAGCTGCAATCCCTAATGGGTTGTTCAGCCTGTAGGGTCATAGAAGAGCTACTCTGAAATAAAGCCCCTTTAATGCATATAGTATGGATACTGGGTGTTCAGGATACAACTGTTTTACTCTGCAGATTTGCTGTTCTGCACTATTTGTTAACATAGACACTGCAAACTTGCTGTCTTGGGATATTTTTGGCTTTGCAGATTAAAGGTAGTAACATGGAAGGAGTAAGCATTTCAGTTTTGTGCTCTTCTTCCATGATGACACAGTTAAAAATAATTCACTTGGTCACCCTCACAGCAGATGTGCTCCTGCATCCTCTGTCTCCATCTTATATGTCTTCTTGTCTACTTTTTTCTTTCTTTAATTTTCTTGTAGCATCAAGAGATTGCCAAAAGATCACCTTCTGTGTACTTGTGAATTTTGATTTCCTCATTTTACTCCTTGGCACCATCAAGGACAGGAGTAGTTTTGAAGACACACAATTCAGCATGCTTCCTCCCCTGTAGCGAGTGACCACAGTGTCAGTCTTCAGCAAATAGCAAGATGTCAGATGCCACAGTGATGCGAGTCCAGGTCAAATGGCAGTGCCTGTGGTTGCAGCGACTGTGAGGAGCAGCCCGCTGCTCTGGCTCCATCCTGGGAGTGTTTGGGCTGTCTAACATGATCTCAGGAGGATGTAAGGATATAAGGACAGCTGGTGAGTGGCGGTGGTCTTATCAAAAGGTGGAGAACTTTGGCAAAAAGTGAAGTAGGCATGTTTGTACTGCCTAAGTAGGCAGCCTGAGCGATATGAGCTGATAGTCCCACAGGTAAACTTCCAGTGCTGCTTGTAGTATCATAAACAGCAGAGAGTTTGCTCTATATTTACATATCTTACACCACAGCTAATGACAATGAATTAGGTCTTATGCATAATTTAGTCAGTTGAGAAGGCTTTTCTTCTTCAGAAGTTACTATTCTGTATGTAAACAATCTGGGTAATTTTGGCACATTTCCCGCTGGCGCAGCTTCCTTCTCTATAGCACAAATGACAACTGTAGTTAAGTATTTCTGTTACTTAAAGATAAAAAGCCATAGTCTCGCTGCCCCTTCCCAGAACAGGACTCACTTGCCTTTGTGTTTTGTCTCAGTTCTGTAGCAGCTACTTCACAGAGTGCACTGATACAATGGTGAAGTTTACCATAGTTATAAAAGTTTGCTGAGCAATGCCATAGCGGATTGAGGACCTTCTTTTGGTCTTCCTTTACATAGAATGGTTTTGATGCACTTACAAAGCTCTCAGTTATGTTTCTGAAATCAGTCATCATTCATAGAATCATAGAATGGTTTGGGTTGGAAGAGATTCTCAAAGGTCATCTAGTCCAACCCCCCTGCAGTGAGCAGGGATGTCTTCAACTAGATCAGGTTGCTCAGAGCCCCGTCCAGCCTGACCTTGAATGTTTCCAGGGATGGGGCATCTACCACCTCCCTGGGCAACCCGCTCCAGTGTTTCACCACCCTCAGCATAAAAAATTTCTTCCTTATATCTAATCTGAATCTGCCCTCTTTTAGTTTAAAACCATTACCCCTTGTCCTGTTGTGACAGGCCCTGCTAAAAAGTTTGTCCTCATCTTTCTTACAGGCCCTCTATAAGTACTGAAAGGCGGCAGTAACGTCCCCCCAGAGCCTTCTCTTCTTCAGGCTGAACAACCCCAGCCCTCTCAGCCTGTCTTCATAGGAGAGGTGCTCCAGCCCTCTAGTAATTTTCGTGGCCCTCCTCTGGAGCTGCTCCAACAGGTCCATGTCTTTCCTGTACTGAGGACTCCAGAGCTTCAGCCAGCCTTCAGTTTCTTGAGGAAATTCCATTCATCTCATTACAGTTTCAATAATTTAATTTTTACACAGCCATTTTTTAACTTAACGTGATTTTCCTTCTGGGCTGATAATCTCTTTCATCCCTGTAAACTTATGTAAGATATTAAGGTTCTTGCTGCCTTGTGAAATGGTTTGTCAAAATGTGATCATTCATGTAATTGACTAGCTTTATTTCCTTATGGACTGATTTGTATCTAAGATTTATATTTTGTTACATTGTATGATCTTTGTTTAAAGTTTGTTTTTGCTTATTTCAGTGGTCAATGAGAGTACACTACAGCGTGTTGGTATTTTAACCATGAATGTCTGGCATTCTTTTAAATAACCCACCTATGCACTTGCATTTTGCACAGCCATTTCTGTCTTGTCAGTCTTCTGTTCAAACAGCTTGCTTAAAAGTAATGTCACTGTGAAGTCCCTTAGAAACTGCATTTGTTTCACAAACTATTATTATGCTCAGTATTTGGGGCTGGAGTTCTGTAAGAGAACAGAAAGGGGAATGGGCTTCAATATCTTTGTTGTGGAGACCCTGTGTTCTGGATAACTTAGCAAAAAAGAAGATGCTGGAAAGTGCCTGTCAAGCCACAGAGGAATTTCATTGACTTAAGAAATGGTGATAATGTTATTTATGGGAAGACCAGGCTTCCAAGGAGAAAGTGAAATATTTGGAGGGACAAAGCTGCCCAAGGGAATTCAATACATCTTTTTCTTGTCTCCCATCTCTTCTCTCCAATGTCCTTCTTCATGCTGCTCCTATTGCCAGACAGATGTTCCCACCTCGCTAGCAAGCATGTGGGGCTGCTGTCCCCATGCCACCCACAGCCCCATGGGACTCAGCTGGATGGACTCAGTTTAAGGAGGGATGGGTTCTTGATGGTATCAGGAGCCATAGTAGCTATGGATGGAGATCAAGGAACTGCTCAAGGAAATGATGGGCATTAGGATTTTCATAGGGGGTCTATGTGTGGTTGTGTAGAAGGAGGGAGAGCAGGGGACAGGATGGGGGAACACAAAGTGCAGACCATTCCCAGAAGAAAGAGTTGTCCAGTCTAGAAAGTGTGAGACCTCCTGTGCTACGTCTGGTAACTGGTATGTATGGCAAAATACATCATAGATGCACTAATTCTTAACACTGGCTTAACATTGAAGAGCCTGGCTGTGGTTCATTATAGCCTCTGGCATCTTGGAGTTACAAGAATTAGGTTACGGTGGCAACCAGTGTTCAGCATTTCATGTTTCAGGTGGTTAAAGCGTTCCATGAAGTTTTAATTCATTTGAAACTTGTTCATCTTACTTTGTACTATTCAGCTTTATGGTTTTCAGTTTCCATGATATAACTCAGCTGGGAGTGAGGGGGGGTGGGGCAGAGAGATGCCTTTATAGCCTCCTGCCTTCATATATAAAACATTGAATGCTGTCTGTTTGACTGCACACAGCAACAGCTGATCTAACAACCGGTTCATACTATGCATCATGATTCCTGGGTAGCTTGCATATAAACTTGCACCCTGTTTGCTTGAGTGATAGATCTGTGTTTGAATGCATTAAATATTGGAGCAAGACACCTCTTTTGTTCCAATATAAGTTAATTTCTTTTGAGGCTAGCTTGGCCAGAGATTGAATCAGTGAGTTAAGCTAAATAGTGAGGACAAATGAGGAAAGGAAAGAGTGTAGATTCTTTATTTTACACCTTAGATACTTCTCTCTTCCTCTGTGCTTCCTTCGCCTTTTTTCCACCCACACATATCAGAATGGTATAAATCTAATGGTAGAATTTTTTCTTTCATAACGCTGATGTTTTTATGCGCTGTTTGGCTCAAGCTTTCTCCTGCCTGCAGTTAGAGATGGAGGGAAGATAGTCACTTGTAGTTTCTTGAAAATCTTATGCAGTAGCTCCCATTTAGCCTTCTCTGGATTACATCTATGTTCTTAGCCTTTGGTATCTCAGCCAGGGAATGGTTCATTCTGAGCTGGCCATCAAGAAATGAAGTGGTCTGTTTGGGATATCAGCAAAGAGCTGGCTGGCATGTAAAGTGATTATACAGGATGCTGGGAAATGGTGGGTTTCATCTTCGTTTTTCAGTTATTCAAATAGATAAAATGTTCACAAATCCTTGTACACTTTTCAAGCCAGTAGTGTCTAGCCTGTGCATGTGTGTGTGTGCTTACCTACTTGTATATGTGTGCCATGGTGATGATAGGAATTTCCAGAGGGTCAGTGGGGCATGGCTTGGTGGATATTTGAAAGTGACACTGGGATATGTCCAATATAAATCCGTAATTATTAGGTGCAACTGGGTGAAAATAGTTAGCTGAAGATCAAGGAAAACATGAAACAAAATGGATAGCCATGGAATGAAGGCATGGTGGCTCTGCTGAGAGCTTGCTAGCTGCCATGAGAGGTGACCTCTAGATGGGTGCTAGCAAATACTGAGAAATCTCGAAAATCGTGTTACTCTTTAACATCAAGATATGAGAATGATAGTGTGTTAATTTTTTGAGTTCACATCTTCTGTTTGATCATGTATTTTGATCATTTACTTTTCTTGGGGAACTGAAGAACAAATTCCTTGCTTGAGAACATGCAAGACAGCAAAACAAATAAGCACTTCTCTTCTGAGGCAACTGTTGCATAATTTTGCAAAATTTTCCAGACGTAGCTTGGTCTTCTTTCCCCCACATTGCTGTATATGGAAGGCAAAACTTTTTCAGAATAAATCTAACTGGTATTTTATTTGCTTGTATATGTCTTCATAATAGTAATGCCTAAAAGGATGCTTTTAGTAAACTACCCACATAGTGCCTCAGCCAGTTCATTGTGCTAAGCTTTGTTTGTTCAGTGGTACGGTA
This sequence comes from Ibycter americanus, assembly GCA_035590275.1. NCBI lineage: Eukaryota > Metazoa > Chordata > Aves > Falconiformes > Falconidae > Ibycter > Ibycter americanus. The sequence goes on from JAVJGI010000014.1 coordinate 81,540,983, forward strand.
TGTTTGTTGTAGTGCTGCCTCCTCAGTTCTCTTTATCTCCTTAGTTTCTTCCCTCTGTCTGTTGTGGTTTTAGGCAGCCTGGGTTACAAACTAGCAGAAAGGGATGACCTAAGCCAAGGGAGGCCCCGTGATTGAAAGTGTGAGATAATACTGCAGTACAGATGATAACAATAATATTGCAATTAACTTTAACTCTTCAGTATATCCTGTGGCCATAACAAAGGACATGCAGAATGCGGGGGGGGGGGGTGTTGGTGTTGGTGTTTGGTTGGGGGATTTTTGTTTGGTTTCTGTTTTTTTTTTTACCTGACT
>JAVJGI010000014.1:81541394-81566018 GCA_035590275.1 Ibycter americanus
GGGGGGCCGGCGGTGGTGTTGGTGGTGGGTTGGGGGATGTTTGTTTGGTTTCGGTTTTTTTTTTTACCTGACTGGAGCCTAGAAACAGGCTCCTGACTCTTCCTTTCGAAGTGTGAGGTGGGCACTGAATGGGTGTACTGCTCCGTGTGTTAAGACATGACAAGTCCATAAAATGAATAGAATGCTGAGTAAATTGTTGATACTAGAAATACTCATCCTTTGAAATGCTGGAGTGCCCAGTTTTGTCAATCTAAAGTTTCACTGGAAATGTGAAATGTAAAAATGCAATGGAAACTAAAGGGAAGCACTGGGCAAGGACAGAGCAGCTGTGGCTTCAGCACTTGAGCCTGGGCACCACTGCACTGAAGGTGCTGGGGTTCCACTCAAACACAAAAAGCTGTCCTCATGCCATGCTTGGCAGGGCTTGAGCTTAAGGCACCACCACTTTGCTTGTCTCACTCATAGCTGGCCAAGTTCTGTATCGCTTAACCAGGTACGATGCCTGGGGCAGATGTAGACTGAATGTTTTTAATGTTGGTTTTAAGAACTCTGCTTAATAAATACTGCTCCCTGCACCATGGATGAATCATCTAGGAGCACTGCCAGGGAGAAGAGATCACAGAAAGTTGGGACTAGAGTTTATGCTTACATAAAGTCACATTCACTCACAGGGATGCTCGTACTGACCTCAGTGACAAGGTTACAGAACCAGTGCTCAGACAGCAAAACTCATTGCCTTGGCTAGACAATGAAATGCTAACAGAAATAAATTATATTTGCTCATAAAGCACTGTATCCTAGGCAGAAATGTTATGTCCTTTGTACAAATATTTTACATAAATGTATGTTTTAAGCAGATAGGCAGATTGATAATCTCTTTTTTTGTTCCTGGGGGTTTGTGAAACGGTAATTTTATTGTTTTATTATTTTTTAAGTTCTCGAGTGTTGTAGGTGAGTGATATTAGTTTTAATCACATTCATTGCTGCACAGTGAAACAGCTTAGGAACGGAGAGTATCTCCCCCCATGGTCAAAATACTTGTATCAAAAAAGAGTTGCTTTGATACCTTTCACTATACTGTTCAGCGCATGAAGGTAAGGCATTGAGAATATCCAAGAGTGACAATTTACAGAGACCCAGCTCTACCATGTTTTTAGATTCTGAACGATAATTTTTATATCTTTCTTCCATGAGATTGAGTCACATATCTAAAGTACCTTTGTAAAGGTGACCCAAATTAGAGAAGTTAAAAGGTTACTTTCACCCTAAAAGCATATGGATGTAGGTGAGGGGCCAAGTTAATAAAAGGTACTGTCAGGTTGCAGTATCTCATGTTTGTAGCCCTTTGCTTTTCAGAAGTATTGTCACCTAGACAACTCTTGGAGCAGTCTGGATGCTGTGTACCTTGTCTTGCAGAGGACTAAGAAAGCAGTGAAGCAGGAAAACTGACCATTGTTCATGCTCACCATTTTTGATAGCAGTGTGCCAGCCTGATGTGAACTGAGTTTCAGGCAGCGTGCTCTTAGCTATCTCTGTTGTAGTGCTCCCATTACAATTCTGTATCATGTCCCGTGAATTTATAAAGGGATAGTATTCTTCACAAGAGCAAAATCCCTTGACCTTTCCATAACATGATGAAAGTTACAAAAAATGCCTGTATCACCTTAAGTCACCCAGACCCTGGGCCAGTGTTGGTTTTGCTTTTTTATTTGTTGTTTTTTATTTTGCTTACAATCCTTATCTATAATGCCTTACAAGCATTATTGTCTCAAGCCATTATTTCAATTAAAACATTTTAGCTGGCTAATGATGAGTGACAGAGGTAAAGGTAACCAGCGCCAGATTCAATCTCTCAGTGGCCAAGCAGTAATTGGATTGTGTTCATTAGAGCAGCCAACACAAACAAAAGCAATGCTATTAAACTGCAGTTTCTGACACAGTAATGCAATAGAGAAACTGTAGAAAACTTGGAAGGAGAAAACCCACTGGTGCAAAATGGCTGCCTAGCTGCAGATAAGAACATGCCCCTTCTCTGGTTCTGCCCTCCATGCCTTCAGTGTCGCAGTGGTAGGCAAACAGTATTACACCAATGGCACTGAACATGGTGGTTTTGGGACATCTCTTAAAAGGAGGTCAGAGAACCCTGAGTATAAACAAAGAGGGGTTTTGTCTGAATTTTAATTAGGTCTAAGCAACAGCAAATAGGATTCTTCCACTGGATCTTAACTGATCCAATTTGTAGATGCTAGGAACTTACACAGAAGGTATTCCTGGTCAAAGGAGTGTTTTTCTGCTTCCCCACAATTTCTCTCAACTGCTTGGGGCATATTCCTCTATTTCTTCCTGTTGCCCTAGGTCAAACGCTGCAGCTGTGTTGATCAGTAACAAAGGGGTTGATGGATTTTGTTGCACTGCGTACAGTGCAGCAGTTTTGGCCAAACTAATTTATTTGCTGTATGCATTTTTTATGTATTTCTGAGCATCCGAGATGGTAGGTAAGGTTGCTGTATAAAGAAATCTAATAGTGAGGGAAGTTGTGTTTCCCATATGATCCCACAGGAATACAAGCTTCTATAACTTTTTATAAGTTTTTACAGTTTTGGTGGGTTTTTTTTTAACATTTCAGCTAGTTCACGTTTTGTGATTTTTGTGAGACTCACCACTTTCATTAAGAAAAGAAATTAAATTCCTGGCCCCTCTGGTCAAAATGAGACTTGTCTCATGATCAAGAAGAAGAAGAAGAATATAAATCCTGACATTTCTAAAATAACAGCTTCAATATATTAAATGTCCATGGACAAAGGTGGTCTGACTAATATTTTTTAATAATTATGTTAAGAAATACCTGAGTTCATTTACCTTAGTGACCCTGAACTCAGCTCATATTTGCTTATATAGAATCAATTGTGGTATGTTTCCTTTTCTTGCTATCAGTCTTGTGAAGCATTTTTACATGCCACAGTTTGTCCATTAACCTCAAGGCTGTGCTTGTTCTGCGGCAAAGTATGATGCCATTTCCAAGGTACATTTTGTGACAGATCCCTCATGTTGAGTCTCGTGCTGTGTTTGTTTACTGCCCTGGACCCCATCAAGGTGCTCAGGCTCAGACTCGGGTGCTGCGGGCTGCTCTGCCCACTGGCTCTGGGTAAAGAAGCAGCTGTTACTTGACATCTCGGCAGACGGTGATTTAGATGTGGCCGAACAAGTTGAAAGCCAGGAAAAAGTCCTCAAGAAACTCATCAGTTTTGCCTTTATTTACAAGGTATGTTTTGGCAGCCACTTCTCATGCAGACTTGCTTGAGCCTTCAGCTGGTTGCCTGGAGGATGACTTGTAGTGCAGCTGTTGTACCTGCAAATACACTGGGAAAACCAAGTGTTAGCCCCTGCTCAGACACATGATGTCAAGGGGGATGCTGTCAGCAGTTAACTGAGCCAGTATAGAGCTTGTTCACACATGTATATCCAAGTTGTGGAAGCACAACAAAGGTCAAAAGCAGCTCCTTGCCTTTTAAAATGTTAGATGTTTCTAATCTACACTTACAGCCCATGTTTGTATGCAGAGACCAAGTGTCTGGCATCTGTTATAAATGTTAAAACTCCCCTGGGCAGTACTTTGTAAACATACTTTTGGTGTCAAAATAAATAAATACAAAGGAGGAGAGAGAAATATCAGAAAAATTCACAGATCTGAGGAAATCCAGGTATGAGACATGTAAGTTCTACGGTAAGACCCGCAAGTTAGTACAGTATGATGGCAGCCTTTCTTTCTGCTCAACTTACAATTTTAGTTGCAGAGAGAAATTTTTAAGGGTATAAAGTAATCAATTTTTTGACAGCCCTGTTAGAAGCTAGTAAATGAATGCCAGTGGCTTAGAGGCTCTTTCTTTGCTCCCTAGGTGAATTAGAGTTTAGAATTTGTAGATTAGTTTTACAATTACGTATGTGAGAGAAGAGATTTTTTTTTTGTTCTGAGAAAGGGGGTAATAAATAAGGGGGAACATGATAAAGTAGTGAATATTACGGAGAAAGTACTTCAGGAACTGTAGGAATGCCTTCAGAAATAAACTTTATTTACAGCTTTATAACCTATGCCCCTCCAAGCTACCTGCCCTGTCCCTTATATGCTACAAGGGAATTGGGTGTAGCCCAGGGAAGAAATAAAATCTTGCTGGTGGGCTTGCTGTTGTGTATTGGTTGCCTAGCTGTCCAGAGAATGACAGAAGTGTTCTATGGAAAAAAAAAACCCACCCCAAAACCTAAACAGAAAAAGACACAAGTGTCATTTGGAGATGTATCAGAGGTGCAACTTCCAATGATATCCTTTCTGGTGAAAACTTTGTGGAAATGCTAAGGTAAAAAGGGTATTTCAGTAAATTTGACGATTCCAGGCAAAATCAGAGTGGTGTTACAAAATTTCAATCAGGTTTTAAAAAATTTACTTTAAAATGGTTTTTTTAGATAGTCAGATGCGTTTGATTGTAGGGCTTCATTGTAGTCCATAATATGTGGGGGTCAGATGAAAAACGTGACTCTTGCCACATTTCTCAATCCAAATGTGTGTTTGGATTCTGCCCTTGCACAGAAATTTAAGACTTTATCTTTAAAAAAAAAATAAAATTCTGAATTAGCTCTTCTCTTAATATAAGAAAGCTGTTAATGTTAGGAAGTGAGGTTATAATGAAGCTGTTTAATCAGATGGTGCAATTTAGGATGTTTAGCAGGTACAGAGGTATCAGAGGAAAGAAGTTGGAACTGAAGATGAAATAATAAACTGAAGATGAAGTGTAATAATTAGTGTGATTATTACATTTGAGTAATATCTGTGTGAATGCAGTGCTGCACGATGGAGAAACGATTTTTGTGGTTTGAAGTTGCATTATGAAATTCCGGGGAAGGCAATCTCTTACCAGTATCTCTGAGTGGCTGTGGTTGGGTACCAGGTTGCTATGGTAACGGATGAAGTCTTGCTGGCTTTCCTCTAAGCACAATGGTATTTTCAGTCAGGGGATTCAAATAAGACCTATTATCTTAGCTTCTTTGTTTGCATTAATTATCTGCCTATCAGTTCTCCGAGCAGAACTGCAGGTGAGGCTGTTTAACCATATGTTTTCTGCCATATATATGGCGCTCTGTTGTCCCTTGAAGAAAGCTGACCTGCAGTGGAAACTGGACCCAATTACTGTCCTCTGTGAAGTGGTGATAAAAGTGGTTGAGTCCTTATACTGCAATTCAGATCTAATTCTGTTGAAATGCTTCTTGGGAGGAGGGGAAGGTGCCACTGGGTGGCAAAACATCGTGCACAAAATGGGAGCAGTAGCAGCATCAGTCATGTTTTTGGATGAACTTTACATTTGAACGTGGCTGTTTGCCTCTTTTGTGGTGAGTGGGGGCAATATTAAAGATCTGCCTTTTGTTAGTGATGTGCAAGAGATTGAAGAGGTAACCTGTAGGCAGTGCTGAAATGTGAAACTTGAAGGGTTAAACTTCTCAAGAGGAGATCTTACATCATGTATGACAGATTTTTCCAGGTTTTGCTTCACAGGTTTTGTGCATACTCTGTTTGCAGCAAGTGGAGTATTAAGCACAGAGAGGCTGCTCTGACTCTTGCCCAGAAAAGCAGCTGTGGTTTGTAGAAGTTTCCTGCAGCAATTTTTAGTTTTTGAAAGCAAACCTCAACCTCATGCCCCAATATTCATGTGCTAGTATTTATTTCCATTTCAATATGTTTTTGTTGCTGTTCCTGGCACTTTATCTGTCTTTGTATCATTTTGGCTCGGAGCTCTCCTTCCGCAGCATCCAGTCCTCTCGCTGTTGTTATAGTAACAGTTCAAGAGCCCATTTGGAGTCTTGGGTCCAGCTCCAGGGAACAGGTATGGGGTGATGTGGCAGTACTATGATTCCAAATGTGTGAGATACCAAAAATAGCAACACTCCTGCCTGTCAATATTGTACTGTAATGTGGTATCTGTCACAGCAGTCTTGCCTTATCCTGTACTGTGTGTGCTATAAGACTTAATCTGGTTCTTCACTGTGCCATCTGACCCTCCTGAGACTCTGCCTTTGCTTCTTCCATGTTTTTCACCAGTTACACGTTTGTGATGAGGAAGAGGAGGAGTTAGAGGCTGGCTGTGTTTCCTGCCTTTGTCAGCAATTATCTGCATAATTTCTCCAGCAAACTTTGGACCAGAACAGAGCTGTCATGTAGGTGAAAGAAGGGGGTGGACCACCAGCCCTTGAAAAGAAGTGGTCAAGTAGTGCTTAGTTTGGGAGCCCTGTGGACTGCACAGCTTCCACTATAGAGTCAAGCCCCAAGGACACATCCCTCCCTCTGCAGAGATCTGAGCTGCTGGAGGATGGCAGCGAGATATTAATGAACCTGATCCTCTCCTCAACACTGTTTGGATTTTTTTTTATATTTGCATCATGAAGGGGTAAACTGTTATCCACCTTTAACAGGTACATCTGTGAATGTTGGGGAGAAAAAATGGTGGCACCTGCTCCAAAATAAACAGTAGGGAGTAAACAGTATGTAGGTGCAATAGGATGGATGAAAGGTTCATAAGGAAACAAGGAGGTGGTATCTGGGCTGATCACTGTGAATCAGCCGCATTTCAGCTGAGTCTAGAGTGCTATCCTTTCACAAGCTTCTCTGTCTGTTCAGCTCTTGGGAATTAAACTGCCTTTGTTCCCAGCTGTACTGAAATGTTTATTCATTAGATTTTAATAAAGAAAGTCAAATCTCATATTCCTTAATCAGTGTTGGTAACTGAATATTATTAATTGATTAGTCAATACCTGTTAGCATGATAAGACAACAGAAGCCTGCAGTGACAACATCCTTCAGATTATGTATTCATTCTGTAAATTATTAATAACTACTGTTGATCTTCTCCCAACTGCTGAAACATTTGTCTTTTTTGAAGAGCAACTTTTTTAAAAAAAAAAAAACACTTGTAAGCTATATTTATTTAGGAGTTTTGTTGCCTATTTTTCCATCAGGACCCAGCCTCTTTTTGCAAGTTTTTTGAAGGACTGGTTTGTGTTTGCATGCCATGACTGTTTTCTGTATTTTGTTCTTCCTTGGTATCTTCAAATATTTGTGAGTGTAGTTAAGGCCACTGATCCAGCCAGATGTTTTTGCAATATAATTTCCTCAATAAGGAAGTATGGAAAGACCTTTATCAGTGTCATTACTGGTTTTCTCACTAACACTCATGTGAAAACCCAAGATAAATAAGCCCATGAAGCTAGAAATAAAAGCAAGACAGTATGATCTTTTAATGGAAACTGCTGCTGCTTTTCTTCAGACAATGTCAGATCCTTTAGACAGATAGGTCTACATCATTGTTTCTTTTTTTTACAGATGGGGAAACAAAAAGCTTAAGTAATTTAACCAGCATAGTGCAACAGGTTCACTGCACTGCTGGGAACAGGACCTGGTTCTCCTACTTCCAAGTCACTAATTGACAACCAGGCTGTTCTGTAGCACCTTTAGTAGGTCTCATTAATATTCTTTCCCTGTCCAGGGGTGCTATATTCTCTTCATTATCATTTCATTCAGTCCTGCCATGCTAGCTTTGGGCATCTGTTTTTCCTGCCAGCACCTTTGCCATGGCTCCCTTATGCTTAGAACAGTCTGCTTGGACAACTCCTTCTCAAAAACTACATGTACTAGGACACAGAGAAAAAACTGATTGCTTTCTGATGGTGACAAGGCAGAGAGCCAGAAAGGATAGCTGAATTATGATGTGTGTGTGGCTTTGTGTTGGGTCTGGCTCAGCCCCATAGCAGCCCTCATAGTGCTGTGCTTGTATTGGTAGCCCAGAAGGTGTTAATAACACACCAGTGGTTTGGCTACTGTTGAGCAGTTCTTGCACCGTGTCAAGGCTGTCTCTCCAGCATTCCCTGTGATTCACCAGTAGGCTGAGGGTAGGCAAGATCTTGGGAGGGAACATAGCCAGGACAGCTGACCCAAACGGACCAACAGGATATTCCCATGCCATATGACATCTGCTCAGATGTAAAAGCTAAAAGAAAGGAGGAGGAAGGGGGGGCATCTGTTATTTATGATATTTGTCTTCTGGAGCGACCGCTATGCGTACTGAAGCCCTGCTTTCTGGGAATTGGCTGAACATCGCCTGCTGATGAGAAGTAGAGAATAATATCTTTTGTTTTCTTTTGCTACTATGTGCACCGCTTTTGCTACTGCTTTCATTAAAGTGTCTTTATCTTGACCCACAAGCTTTTTTTTTTTTTAATCTTATTTTCTCCCTCCCTATTCAGCTGAGGAGAGGAGTGATAGAGTGGATTGTTGGGCACCTGGCGTCCAGCCAAGGTCAGCCCACCACAGACTTCTAGCTTGGCCTCTGCTGAATATTCAACACATCCTAGCAGTTCAAGAAGATGACACAGCCCTCTAGAATATAACACTTTGTTGTCCCACTGGAAGTTCACCCACATGTGGCCAAAGTAAGAACCCCAGTTTATACAAATCTCAGTTCGTGTGCTAAAGTAAAAGGCAGAGATGATCTTAAGAAGTTGAGAGGTTGTGGGCTGTATTCCCTTCGTGTTGTGCACCCTTTCTAGTTCCCTTCATTCCCATGGTGGCTTGACACACTTGCTGCAGGACCTGACGCTAATATTTTTCTCTGCAATCAAGGATTTAGGGCATCAGAACTAAAATGATATATTCCCTCCTGTATTCCCATTGTTCCCTCACTTGATGTCTCAGCTTCAAGAATTGCAAAATGGAAATAAAAGTATTATGAAGAAAATGGCTGAGGGATGAAACAATTTTTTGCGGTAGACTTAACCATATTTTTTTCTTCTTGCTGCCACACAGAAGCGCACATTTTGTCTCTTCTGAGTCAGACCATATGTTCTTCAGAAGAAACCTGTGACCTGGCTTTGTGGGAACTTTGCTAATGTACTTCAAAATATTCAGACTGGAAAGCAGACACATACAACAAGCTACAGGAAAACTTGTGAAATTTAGGACAGTCCTAATAAAACTTCACTTCTCTTTTTTTTTTGGGGGGGGTGTTTACAAAAGATGACATGCTGATACTAGAAAACAGAAAGCTGTCACCCCAAGTTCTCTGCCTTACTGGATGACTATCATAACAAGTGCTGGCTTATGCATCAGAAGAGCTGAGCATGTAGTGCAAAAGGTGGTCAGCACAAGTAAAACTTGACCACAGACTGTTTTAATATGTGGCTTCAGTTCCATTTAATGATTATTGGGTTTTTTTAAATTCTGCCTCACCCCCCTGGCAAAGTATTTAAATGAAAAATTCAGTATTTGGATGGTTAGCTACGTAAGTGTTTACATGTCAAGTCACAAAAGCCATGGAGCGCATATACAGAAATATTCTTTTTCTTTTTATCTTTTAGGTCTCTCTGCAGCCAAACTGCTGACTGAGTCAGGCTTGAATGTGGTGTTGCTGGAAGCCAATGACAGGGTTGGTGGAAGAACTTTCACTGTAAGGGTAATTATCTCCAAACCCATTTATACTACCTATACACACATACAGTATATACTATACATATGTATAATTATACACATGTATGGTGTATAGTATACACATACTATATGAATAGTGTACATAAATGTATTTATTTATCTTTTCTGCTAGAGGACCTACTTGGGGGAAAATTTCTAGAGTGCTAGCAGGTGGGAAATTTCCTGATATTGTAACCAGCAAGAGTAGGGAAAGACTGGCATGATGGAGGGCACAGAATATTTCTGTGTGATCTGCAGGCTCTGGACTCATCAGTCCTTTCCTCTGGGAAGGAGAACATGATTAGTTAAGTTTCCATATCATTTCCTGGGGAGAGACACTGGAGAAATGTATGTGAAAAAACAGCCATAAGGCCAACCAGAGCCTTGAGCTGAACCATAACAAGCCCTGTGAGAAGTGACACAGGCTAGAGGAACGGCAGGGGTGGCTGGGAACTAGAGCCAGCATGTCTCCTTTCAATCTGTTACCTTCTGCCCTGCCTAGACCTGGGAGACCCCCTCCCAGTTTGTTCATCAGAAAACCTTACCTGTGCTACTTCCTAGTAGTCTGTTTTGAACTAGTCATTGGTGAGATGCCTGACTGAGCAAGAACTGTGCAGATGTCTCTGGCCTTCTCTCTGTGCCTGTCAGGCTCTCTCCTTTTGTGTTTGTTAAGGCTGTAATGTAACAACAGGCCAGCTAATATAGTTATGAATTCCTTATTTGAGTTTCTCAAACTGCCGAGAACTCTGCCAAAGAACTAAAATTTTCCATGGGGGGAGGAATCTTGGCCAAAACATTCTGGTAGTGTTTCATTTAAAGAATTAATCTGAATTGCTTTTTTTCTTTTAACTTTTGTGCTATTTACAAGGAGCTTATTTTTTTCAATCCTTCTCCCTCTCACCACCCCCCACCCCCTGCGTGTTGTTTGTGATAAACTAGAATAATCAAGTTAAATATGTGGACCTTGGAGGAGCGTACGTGGGGCCAACACAAAATCGTCTGCTGCGTTTATCTAAAGAGTTAGGAATAGAGACGTATAAAGTGAATGAAGATGAGCACCTGATACACCATGTCAAGGTAAGATGCTCTCGAGTGTGCTGCTGTAGACAGGCAAGTTGTAGTGATCTCCTTTCTCATTGTTTTCCATGCATGCTACAGTGGAGTGTGCCTGTTTAAGTATGCATCATCTAAATTTCTGGGAGGAAAATAAATATGTTGGTAATGAAGAACTCCTACAGATTACTATATGCATGCACATCTACATGTGTACCCTGAAGGTGTCTCCTGTTAGCTGATGCCTTGGTTCAGGTCTGAGCTCTTACTTAAAAGCTCTCAAAAAGCTTCATTGTTTACAAACAATGTAAACTCATCTGTACAGGTCAGCTCTCATATACACTGCCCAAGGTGTCTGAAACTCCCTTTCAGAAGTCCTAGAAGTATCTTCCATCGGGCTGAAAGTTTTTCAGGAAGGAGTTAGTAAACCAGTGACAATTATTATCCTAACTGAAAGAAACATGAAAGTTAAGTCTGGTTTTGCTGATGGGAAAGCTAACACGCAGAGTAGCAAAAGGCATTGTAATAGTCATTGCAAAAGGCTCTGGGAATCATTCTTCTGGAGGCAGATCTAAATTATCTGTTTGCAATCTGAAACAGGACAGCTGTGGCAAAGCTGTTAAAAAGCCCGGGTATTCTCAGTATTCATACTACGCTTTCTCCAAAAGAGCACCCTTTCTCCTCTTCTGATATAGAGCAGTGTTGCACTCCCACAGAAGGGAAAATTTCTGTGTTAGTCGTGAGGAAATTAACATTGAGTTTCATTGTATGCTTATGAAAAGCCATTATGCAAAATATTATTCAGACAGTAGTTTGTGCTTTATCAAAGGTTAAAGAAAACATTGACAGATTTAAAAACAGCAATGAAGAAAAGGTGTTCTGTCATATGTTTTCCAATATTTTTTCCACTCAATTGTTCTAAAAAATTATGTTCTCAAAGCGATTTGCTATGGTGACTGTCCACAGTTACTTCTGCTGTGGCAGAACTGATGGGTACATCCACACTGTTCTCTTCCATGTGCCTCTGTCACCATCCTCAAAGCCAAATGTTCTGCTTGTTCACACTGTTTAGCCTTCAGAGTCTCCTCAATAGCAATAGAAGGTCATGGCATGAAGGGAAACCTTAATGGTAGAAGACAAGTGACATGGCCATTCAGGATGACCAGCTCTCGGGACAACCTTGCTGTCCTAGCATGGAGGCATTCCAGAATGCTGCCAGAAGTCACTGAAGCCAAAGCTGAAGCTGACATGTTGGCCTGATTTATTGTTAGCAGCCAGTCAAGCACGGCTGCTTATTTGGTAAGCCAGACCCTATTTTCTTTTAGGATCTCTAGGAACCAAGCTTGTGAGAGGATATTTGTATTACTATGCAGGTTGAAATAGCCTATTGTTTTCCAATAAGCTTTTGGAGTGAGGAAAACAGAATGGCGCAAAAGTAAAAGTTTGGGCTCTTGCCAAGGACAATCTGTCTTTCTCTTGACTGCAAATGTCTTATCTCATAAGTTGTCAGAGGTTGCACGTAGCCTTTTACCATCATCTATGGATACCTTTTGGCCCAGGATGGGGAGTGCTGGTATTAGTCAAGGCTCTCAGCTTTCTCCCCTGCCCAGGGAGGAAACTTGCTGGCATTCAGGGATGTAACCCAGGCTGGCAGAGAGGGGCATGCCTTGGCTTTGTCTGTATGTTGGGTGTAGAAAGGGCCGTGAACTGGGACACTGAGGCGTTAGGACACAAGTCCAGGGAATCTATACAGTAGCATGACTTGTATCCAGAAATCCAGAGGTGGGGGAAGCCACTCTGCTCCCGGAGTCATTCGAGCCATCCAAGCCTGGAGATACAGGGTGCTTGCTACTTTGGTTAATGCCAGCATCTGTGCAAACAGATCCTGGGGGAGCTGTGAGGGAGGCTGAGGGCCTGGGCTTGCTCCAGCACTCATGTGCCTGTGCTAAGACCTACAGAGATGCTCACAGATGACAGGTTATGCCCTTACATATGCTGGGGGATGGAGCATCCATGGCAATTTGGTGCAAGCAAGTGTCTTGGTCTGAGTGCTGACAGGCATGTGTGAGATTGGCTCTGTGTAAGGCATAGTGCCATGGAAAAAGTGGCTCTGGAAAGGGACCCTTGGAGGTTCCTACTCCACTCTGGGCTTGGAGCAGTGTTTACCTCATAGTTAGGTCAGGTTGCTTGGGGCCCTTCCCAGTCAAGTGTTGAGCGTCTCCAAGCAGAGAGATCCCACCTGCTGGCTGAGGTGCTCCCAAGGCAGGCTAAGAGCCTGCAGGTTGGATTCAGACAGTTTGTAGTCTCAGGCTCCCAATGTGTAGGAGAGCTCCTGAGGAGATGGGGGAGAGAAATGTGCGCCAGGACTCCCTGGTAGCCAAGCAGGAGGTAAAGAGATGAGATATTCCACAGTCAGTAGCACCTCCTTTGAATCTCCTAGTTTCATTCATTTTAAATCTTTTTTTCCCTTTTTGTTTCTGTGTTTATACAACTGTGAAAAAGTATTAACATAGTTGAAGAATTACTCGCAGTTATATAATTGCAGCATGGGCACTATATAGTAGACATATGCAATGTTGTGTGGCCAAACCAGTGTAATAATCTTCAGCCTTCTACATTTCATGTATCTGTAATACATTCCTTACAGGTCTCAAACTTTCAGCCATGTGGCTTGCCCATGCTTTCCCTGCAAATGGACAATGCTCTCGTGTGCTCCCTACAGTCTAAATGGTACTCTCAAGTCTTAGTGTGCAAACCAGATTCCAAAATATGCAAAGGTCTGTCACCCCTGTGTGAATTTGAATTCACATGCTGACTGAAGCTTTGTGACTGTGGCCAAATGCAATTAAATTCTGGACTACAAAATTGTCTGAACCCGGAGAGGCAATGAAACCTAAAGGTTTTAATTCTTCTCTCACTACACAATTAGGCATCACAGTGCATCTTGTAAAATCAGCTGCTGTTTTTACATATTCCCAAAGGCAAAATCAAGCCTTTCATAGTTAATTAAATTCATTTTAGAGGCTTTTTAATACAAAAAATATATGCAGCTTCTTTGTACTACAAAGTGAAAAGAATGCATTTTGTTGATCTCTGGGTGGGTCTCTGCTAATTAGGCTTTACCAGCTTGATTGGGTTGTGTGGTTTTTTCCATTTTAATCTTTTTTAATGTCAGGTTCTATTGTGAGATTATTCTTGGTCTCACTTATAATGTGTGTGATATTTTCACAGAAAGTCAAAATTATATTTCTTGCCCTACATTTTTTTTTCTTTTCTTCCACTTGTTAAGCAGCCTTTTTCATGGTCTTTGAAAGGACATCAATATGTTCTTTTCACTTGTGTAAATACTGGTTCATCAGCTTTAACTGAAAAATTAGTCTAACTATGCAAGTAGTATTTGGTAGGCAAACTACTGCTTGAACACCATTGCTTTTCAATAGCATAATTGAAGTTAGGTTCATAAATCCAGATTTAAGAAGCAAAAGCAGAATTATCTGAGAAGTCATCATCTAACAGTCTTCCCAATGGACTGGTAGGCAGATGTAAACCACTTTTAAAATAAGACAACTTTTCTTTAGCTGCCCAAGAGAGGATTCAGGACCCTGCCTTAGATAGGTGAATTTGCAGTATGTTTATTTTCCTCACCAAAATGACAGCTTTTGTTTTAGAAAAGAAACCAAAGTACATAAAGTCCAGGTAATGTTTACCTTTGCCATGTAACAGTCCCTGGAAACAAGCGTTGAAATATGAAAACATGTCAATTATTGTGAAAGTTTAATTATCAACATATTTTCTTCATTAATTCAGTTTGCACTTCACTTTTGTGCAGTCCCAATAGCTGTGCAAACTTCCTGCATTTTAAAACACAAATTTACCGACGTTATCCAGTGTAACACAGGCTCCTTCGCCAAGTAAGATAACTGTGGAATTGCTTTACTCTGCTACCCTAAACCTGTGTGAAGAAACATTTCTTTGTATGACTGGTTTGCCAAATTCATATTTTCAGAACTTGATTCCTTCATATACAGTAAGGATGATCTACTCTTTGTCCTGCTGTGGTGCCATCCGAGCATCCTCTGATCCTCTTTTCGTTGATGGAGAGCTTGTATGAAAACATGGCAACATAGACTGGCAACAAGACTCCTTACTAGCTACATTAGACCAGCAAAGCTTGTTTCTCAAAATACAGTCATTAGTCTGTGGTAGATGCCCCCCCACTGCCATTGTTGCTCCTTTTAATCATTTTCCACATGTGTTTTCCACCAGAACTTGCTATGGGATAATACCATGATCCTTCCTGGAACTCCCCAGATTATAGCATCGTTGCTAGAAAGTGGTAGTAACACTTACTCCTTTTAATCTCTGTGTTGTCTCAGTGCAGCCAGTGGATAGCACTAACAGCTGGCTTAGTAGCTGGCTATTTTGACAGTGTGTTACACCTGAAACAATCCTCATGTGGTTATAATTGAAATAAGTCCTGCTAATTGTTTCCTTAGTACCAAAAGGAACATTTGGCATTGCACATACCTGGAGGGGTCTGTCTTTTGCGCACATCCAGAGGTTGAAATGCTGGGTGACACATGAAGCAACCCCTCCCAAGTCACTGGACAGGTTCTTGAGAGCAACTTGCCAAGCTCTTTGCCTCAATTAAGTTCCCTGTAAGAGGGTAGAACTTCCTCATATTCATCTGCCAGCAGCACTTGCTAGAGTTGTCTGATGCGTGTCCTGCCCTCTTCAAGTCTAGCACCACTTTCATACAGATATGTACCTTTGGCATCTCTGGGAAGAACACCAATGTGAACCCTGTCTGCAGTAGGGTGAATATTTAGTCTTATATATGCAGTACTTTTGACTAGGACCACAAATCTGTGCTAATGTCACCAGGTTACATACTGATCTACAACAGATCTGCAGAAAAAATTCTACAGCCCTCTTGGGTGTCATTCATTTTCAGCACTATTGTGCTTATTAAAATGCAGTTTGCTGTGGTCTTGTTCATGAATAAAAAATGTGATGGCCATATTGTATTGGGATTTAATTAGCAGCTGGATAAGTGACTGCTGTATCTAAAGTTATAGAATTGAGTGGTGTTTCTTCTGTGATATCAGTGACGTGTGCTGAAGCTAAACAGTGTGCCTTATTTAAGCGTTTGTCCTGTTCTCTGGAAATCTAAGGACAGTATCTCCTGGCATAGTCTGTAGTATAGAGCCTATGAGCTTTAAATGGATCTTTGGAAAACTAGGTAAAAATGCTTTCATTTTTCATTGTATATCTTAATTGGAGTGCAGAGAATGAAAAGTCTGTGAGACTCTCAGTTGCCGTCACTTTAAGCACGGCAAAATGACATCACATCTTTTGTTTTTTCCCCTTTTTGATGACAATTTGTAAGCAAGACCTTGGGGAACTAAGAAGAATTCTTATGAATCTTTAAGCAGCTGTGCATCTGGTGTCTTGAAAAGGAAGCCAAGTAAATTCAAAGATGTTAAGTTACTACAGGGCCTTGGTAATTTCATGTGTTATTACTGGAATGCACATCTGTGTTATTTTAACTCTTTACTAGATTTGAGATGTGGGCATTCCTGTCACAAGATGCCGCATCATTAATCACTCTTGCTGGTAGCCTCAAAAGTGAGTCTGAGGATTGAATAGGCTGAGGCTGGTGACGGCATCTTCCATACTCCCACAAAGGATGTCCTTCTCGCTGTGAATGAAGAGCAGTCATCAGAAGGCAGGAGTGTAGGAATGGCTGGTCATGTTTCAGTCTCATTGAACCTGCCGTGTAAATAAATGGGCATCTTTCCTTTTTTGTGCTAGCCACCTGGCAGTAATTGCAAGAAGGCAGTTTGTAATTAGGCCTTTTTAATTAAAAAAAAGATGGATAATATTTATACTACAGCAGCCTAAAAGAAGCAAGATTATATATAGCAAATCTGCAAAGTGATCTCTGTCAAAGGAGACTGTAGAGCAAGATCTTGCAAGGTATGTTTATGGATCAAGAAGATTGACTGGAAGACTGGCAGCTGTGACCTAATGGTAGCATGAGGATGAAAATAGTAAGAGAAATGAACTGGAAATAAAGCATGCATTTCTTAATTAAATCCGAATGGAAAGAAACTTCCTCAGTCTTAGCTCTCCCAGACTCCAGGATCTGTTCCCTAGGAGATAAGGAAAAGGAGCTGTGCTCCCACCTAGCTTCTTTAATTCAGGCTGCTGGGAGACAAGCTTCAATTGTATCTGATGGTAAGAACCGATTTTCGTTTCCCTTGAGAAGTTGATTGAGGTCTACAGAAAAACAATTAGAGAAATGTGTAATTCATACAGGAACATCTGGTTGAGCATACTGGGTTTCGCACCTCTGTAAAATTTTATGTAAGGTCTCACTGGTTTTTGGGTAAGAAATTTAATAACCTGGAGTGTCTCAGAAACAAAACTAGTGAGGCCAATGTTATCTCTTGCTTTAAAGACAGTGGTTTAGTTGTGAGAGAGCATGTGTGCTGAGCATGTGTTCAGGTATGTTATGGGCAGATGCTCATTTAATGTCTTTCTCCCAAATGAAACTCCTCTTTTCTCCTGTTTCCATTAATTTTTGCCCATTTACCTGCTTTTAGGAGGGGAAGGAAGGTTTTTTTAAGACTAATTCTACAAGTACTGAAAAGTTTTCTATTGATTTTATCCACTTTGTTGGTTGATTTAATTCAGGTGTTGAAAGCCACATGCAGACCCAGTTTCAACGAGTGTTTAGAAACAAAGTCCCTATAAATCTGTGCTTCACAAGACACCAAAATGCTTTTTGTAAAGATGGGTTTAGTGTCCAAAACCAAAAAAAATCCCATTCTAGTAGGAAGGAGACTCAGTTAACTTTTCTCAGCTGATTGGAAGAAATAGTTATATTCATTTTTAAATTCAGAGCAGATCCTCAATTTCCCTTTCTAAATCACTTCAGTGGTTTTTTTTTTTTCTTCTCATTCTGCCTTTTTTCAGATAAGACAAGTATTCAAGGGATTGCATGGCTGATGTGGCAGAGTGAAGATGGGCATAATTTCTATAATATTGCAGAAACAAATTGTCCCCAATTAGCTCCTTTCCTCTTCGGGATGCATGTTTCAAGCCAATGTGTTTGGCTATGCTACACTTAAAATGGAATTACTTTTGCTGACCAAATTTCACAAAACACTCTGGCATCCATGGCTGATAATCTCAAATTAGATATTGAAAGATATTTGGAGGATATTTTGGTGTGACTTAATATTGTAGCTTTGCACCGTTAGTTATCCAGGTTTTCTTGTGCTGCATTTATATTTTCTAAGCTGTATGTCTTTTTACCTGTAGGATATCTGGCAGTATTGTAAACAGCTGAGCATGTGAGCTCCTGAACAGTTCTCAAAGAAGGGAACTTTAATGAAGTTCAATACTGTTACAGTTTTCTAAGTAGTCCTGTATACCTTTCTCATCTTGGTCCAGCTAGTTGCCGTGTTTTATTGAGAATTATGATTACACAAGAGGCTTAGCCCCAAAGACACATATTGTTAGATGCTATGGGTTAAAACAAAAACAAAAACCACTCCCACAAAGCAAACCAAAATGATAGTTTTCCACAGGGCAGCAGATGAGAAACTGAGTGTCAGAGACAGGTACAGAGTTACAGCCTGAAGTGACGCTTTTCTGTTTCTTATTTCCCTTCTCACATCTGTGCATTTTACCATTTCTGTGCTTTACATGAATGACACTAGGTTTTTAAGTTGAGAGAACAAGGTGTGTGTGAGGTACCAGTGCTGTGATTCAGCAGAGGGCACTATGTGCCTGTAAACCTGTGTAACTATGAATTAACATGCAAAGTGACATCTTGGTGAAGTTAGCATCAGTTACTCCAAGGTTTAGATGATTTAGCTGAGGGAGTATCTGTGCTCATTCAGTGATGCAGAGAATGCACCACACCATCTTGTTTCTTCCAATGAAAGCTGACTATATTTATAAGATGTTTATACTGTGCTATAAAAAATGCATAGATCATTGGCATCAGGGACTTCAATTCACAGTACTGCATCCCACTCAGGCACTACCTGGGTACATAATGTTTAGGGGAGCATGAAGTTGCCTTGTGCCTGCAAAAGCAGACTTTCTCCTGAGATCCCACTCTGCATTGAGATACTGATGGTATTTCCTGGCAGAGTGTGTCCTTTCTCAGCTAATCATCCACTCACTCTCACAGGAGAACGTGTGTGGGATCCAGTCCCTATGCCCTCCTGGATGCTGGGGCTGATAGTCAAGGGGCTACTGATACTCAGTTACCATGCTGTGGTTTTTTCCCCCCTGTAATAACCCACTTCTAATATCAACTATTTGACCTGAAACAGAGCTGATGAATGCAGAAAGTTTATTTCTATACTACTTATATTACATAGGTCTACTGTAACTGAGCCAAACATTGGCTGACGTGAAACAGATGGATGAGAAAATCTACTGGGAATTGTAATATTTGTGAGAAACACTGGATTTCTCATTTCGCTGTTTGTTTATTCCTGAGACAGCTGGGTTGCGTGAGTTTCCTCCCTGTAGTTTCAGCTTCTTCAGTATGCTTTAGCCCATACTGTGGCAACAGCCTTTGTAAGCAGCAAGTGACCCATACCAATAGCAGGTAGACCTCTAACTGCTGATGCTGGTTTTCTGTTTTTGGAAGCATTGCAAGTGGCAACATGAAACAGTTTCTAAAAATGTATGTGTCTCTATTAAATACAATTAAGTCCTAAAAAAAAAAAAAAAAGCGGGGGGCGGGGGGAAGAAATACTTCTGACCGTTATAGTACTGGTGTTGAAAATGCCACATGATCAGAAGGAGTGGTTATTATTGCTGCTTTTATACTACTCTGATTTGGGTATAAAAATATTTGAAAAGGAAATGTTTTGTGCATCTTGGGGCATATTTTTCATCTGTGTGTTGTTCTTCTTTAGAGATTATAAGGAACCAGGAGGTGTGGAGAATGCTATTCCCAGCAATATGATGGAAGTAGGCAAATTTTGCCTAAATATCAAAAAGGTGGTTGTATTTGCAAAAGTGCAAATTCATCAGAAGTAGAGCTGAAATATTTAATTTTGTTGGAAACCGCTCAGAGCTATGTGTGGTCTTTCTTTAGCACTGCTATTATTGTTTCTGTGTAGAGCCTAGTCTTGCAGTCTCTTCTCAAACAAAACTCTGATAGCTCCTGGAGTTTTGTCTGTATAGGAAGTAAGGATCAGGCCTTAGGTAATGTCTTAGGAGCTCTTGAAAGTAACTTTCAGAAGAGACTCCTAACTTTTGATGATTGTTTTTATTTTTCCAGGTTGAAGTTTGTTCTTGTGCTTTATGGGACTTGTCATCCCAGATTTCTGCACAAGAGACATACCTAAGATTTCCCTTTCAGCTGTTCAAATGCAGTGAAATAGAAGAATACTAAACCAAAGATATGTTTTCTGTGTCTCTTAGCCGTGCACTCAGGAGGAAGCACCACAGGGAATTCATAAGACTTGAGTTAACTTAGAGGGGATAACTCAGTTAGGACTGCCTCTGGCAGAGCAGCAAGCTCAGAATAAAATCAATTATTGGAATAACCAATTATGATGCTGTCCTGTTTTTTTGAGCACAGCAGTATATGTGTTTTATAAACCTAAATCTGGGAAATGCTAGGTAATTAAAACCAAACTGATATGCTTGATCATTGGAATACCTACATGGTGTTTAGAGTAGTGAAGCGTGGCTCCAGTGTTCAGAAGGCAGCACAGCAGAACTCACTTCTTGCTGCCATTGGAGTTCGTTACAGAATTTTAATGTGCCCAAAAAGGCCAAGAGGTAATTCAACATGGTTTGGATGTTACAAGCTGGAATAGGAAGGTACTAAGTCTGAGAGCATTTGCTTTTCATTCATAGCCCTTTGGCAGCAGAGTATGAAGGTATGCTCCAGTTTAAACTAATTTCATATTAAGAGATTCCCTGATAGTACCCAAATGTCTGTCAGGACCAATGTTTCTAATGGAACAAACTTATTGAGTTCATCTCCATCTACAAGGATATGTGTTTTCCTGAATCCAGTTTAATGTATTTTAGTATGGTTGAACACAAGAGCTGTAGAAATGCACTTTTGTTCCATGCTGAATGAAAACAAAACCAAACCAAACAGACAAAAAACCAAAACCAATCCTGTATTTTCTGGAGTATTTGTGAACATGTGCTGTAATGTCCATTCTTAAATTGGAGATGCTAGGTTTTCAGCGTTGGTGCCTCTGGTTCATGGAGTGACTAGAGATCTACTCTGGCTCTGACAAAACTTCTGTTTGAAAATTTCTTAAAATTTGATGTTCAGCATTTTACAAACCATAATCTATCCTCAAAAGCACTGCAAAATGAAATTGTTGTTTTGCAGCTACTTCTTCATATGTCCATGTACCAAAGAATGAAATCCTTTCCTTCCACACTTGACTTTCTTTCTAACTTTCATTACCTTGTTGACAAGGATTCTAATAAGAGTTCTGCATTTGTACAAAGACTAGGTGAAAAAAACGTTGTTTCTTCACTTTCTCTAACCTGCTGGGATGTTTTTGTAAACTAATTTTCTCTTGTTCTTATCCTTATGTTTGATTTTTGGTCTTACTGCTTTCTAAGTATCTCTCTCACTGAATTAGAATTCCTCGAAGTTGTTAGCCAGCATTTTCCTAGGTTATATCTCATTATGTTTTTTTCTGGACCAAGTTTTTAGTCTTTGAGGATCCCTTTGTGCCCTTTTACTGTCTCTTCTGGTGCTTGCAAACACCTGCATATTTGAATAATACGTTCTCTGTCCCTTCTTTCACATTATTAATAAAGAGGCTAAATCAAATCAAGCCTGCCACTCCTTTCTGTAAGTGGTCTTTGGATACTTCTCCTCAACAAGACACAGTGGTGGTGGTGGTGTTATCTGGTTCAATATTAAATCTTGATGCAGTATTTCTTTTGAAGTCAGTGTAAATATTTTTTTAGTAATGAATTGGTGTGGCACTGAGTCAAATCTCTATTAGAAGTTAGTACTTTCACCAACTGACATTCATGCTGATGCACTGCCTGCTTAAATACATAATTTAATGTAACTTTTGAAAAATCAGATGTGGCATACAATATGGCCTGTATTGTTTATCTATTTTATGGAGTCCAGAATACACTGTGAAAAAATGAGTAACCACATAATGCTAATGAGCATTTTTCCCTGAATTTTAAAAACTATTATGCTGCCATCTGTATAGTCAGACAGAAAGATCCCATGTGAATAAAATAACTCTACAAATTGCCTGTTGTCTTGTACTTGTAATTTAGCTAGACTTTCTGAATATCTAGTAGTGGAGATAGAGATATGTAAAATTTAACTATTATATATATAATGATGTAATTAGGACATTTGTATTGGTCATACTATCAGTCTCTGGAATTTATGGCCAGAGCTGTTGGATTGGAAGAATGAGTCATTATTAGTAAATGCTACATTTTCTGTAGGGCTGGGGATTTTTAGGTTATCTGAAACCATTTTTTTTTTCCAGGAAGGTCTCTGAGCTGTGATTTTAGTGTGTAGTAAAGCTCATCACAGCTGCTTTTGTCTGATTTTTTTTTAAAAAAAAAAAGCCCACTAAATAAAACTAACGGTTCAGTCTTTTCATGAACATTTAGGACAAAAAAATGTAACATATGTTTCTCTTTTTCAGTAACAAATAGCAAGTTTTTCATCTCAGTTGTGCAGTGCTGTTCCATCTGATTTTTTTGGTCTGATCTTAGTGACTCTACTGCAGAAGTTCCCAATATAAAGCTTTGAAGATACAAAGCACTATCAGTTCTGCACACAACTGACTTAAATCAACTGTGCATCACACTTCAGTTGCACATGCAGAATAACAGGATCTCAGAATGGCTGAGGCTGGACGGGCCCTCTGGAGGTCATCTTGTTCAAACACCGTGCTCAAGCAGGGCCACCTAGAGCTGGTTGCCCAGGACCATGTCCAGGCAGCTTTTGAGTATCTCCAAGGATGGAGACTCTACAACCTCCCTGGGCAACCTGTGTCAGTGCTTGGTCACCCTCACCGTGAAAAAGTATTTCTTGATGTTCAGAAGGAGCCTCCCATGTTTCAGTTTGTGCCCATTGCCTCTCATTCTGTGTGCACGCACAGACATAATCTGTCAGAAGCTGTTCACATGTATTGATTAAATTTGTGCTTTCTTCCAGTGAACACATAACTATTTGGTGCAGCTTCCCATGCATAGAAGCCATGATTGTGGTTATATTTAGTTTTGATGATGTTTTTGTTTCTCATCTTGCAGGGTAAGTCTTATCCCTTTAAAGGTCCATTCCCTCCTATGTGGAATCCATTGGCCTACCTGGACTACAATAACTTATGGAGGACCATGGATGAAATGGGAAAGGAGGTATGGCATGAGGAATTGTAGCTGACTGTCTCAGCTCAGCTTTACCTCCATGAGGGGCAGAGTGAAGATGGGGCTAAAATGCAGACAGGCAAAGCTGCTGTAGCTTGAACAAACCTGGTACTGGCAAGAGCAGCATCATGCCATGCATTTTGGTATGCACTGATGGTCAGAGTATGTGTATAAGTGGCATCCTTGCAGACTCTACTGAAAGCCATGCTGCTGAGGCTGTCTGTCTGCGGTCATACCTTTGTTTTTCTGGATATATGAACATTAGGATTTATGCATGTGATTTTTAGCACTTTGCCTGGCGATTGGGTAGGTAATATTTTAAGAGGCTTGTAGACCTCAAATGTATGCCCGTCTCTGCCCTCAACTTCAACTTGCCCTTTTTACTTTGTTACCACTAGTGTATGTTTTCCATTGACTGAGCTACCAGGCTTTGAGAAGAGGTTGCCATTACTTGCATAAATGAATGGGAGAGATATGGAATAACTCAGAGACGTTCCCCAGCGCTGTACTTTGCCTTTCTAGGCAAAGTTCTTAACTTTATTCTCTAAATTCTCTAAAATTATTCTCTAAATCTCCCAATTAAAAAAAAAAAATCTTAAAACAAGCAAACAAACAACAAAAACCCCTAAAAGCATCTTGTGTTAAATTCACTATATTACCTGCCAGGAATTTGCAGGCTGAATTACCACGTAAAGAGGAGATTGTGTTTGTTGTCTCTTTCTTATGCTACTCATTCATTTGATGATGAATGCTCTTTTATGTCTCCTTAGATTCCCAGTGAAGCTCCATGGAAGGCTCCACATGCAGAAGAATGGGACAAAATGACTATGCAAGATTTCATAGATAAAACTTGCTGGACAAAGTAAGAAAGTCTTTGATAGAAAATATAATAGCTTATATTTCATATACCTTAGAGCTCTAAATAAGTGTTACTGCTTTGTAAACAGATATAACTACCACTAGAATACAGCCTTTTTAAAGAAATGGGGTGATAAAATCTTGTAATAATGGACCACAACACATGTCAGCACACACAGTAGATTCTGTTATATTTCCCTAACTTTTTAGACTAGAATAAAGATAAAAGGAAAATGTATTTGGGGAGGGCAACTTCTGAAGATATGCGTAGTACCTTCATCTATAATGTGCACTTTCTTTCTCTTTACTGTGTGCCTAACCTTTAATAGAAGATGCTCTGGCTACAGCAGGTTTTTGAATCAAACTTGATGGAACAACACACATTTATTCTGTGCTGGACCAACTGATTTTACCAAAGTGCTATAAAAATAACATTTGTCTTGAAATAGCACTAAATCACTTTAACACCCATCATTCTATTGTTTAACTGCTGTACCATATACCAACCAGGGAAACTGAAAATGCTTCCTGGTTTTATGTATACATCAAAGCAGTTTTTCTTTACTTGCCATTCAACGACAGTTTGATTGGTTTTCTTCGCACTGAAGAAAAAAATGATTAATTCTACCTTGCTGTAAATCAATTTGATTTCTACAGCAACCTCTTCAGAATTGCTAAGCACCTGACACACGGCTGCCATGAGCCTGCATGAGCCTGCTAGCACCCGCTCAAGCTGACACTGTCGTCAATAGGGGCATTTTTAGGGCTTCAGCCAGCCTCTAGAGAGC
>JAVJGI010000014.1:81566118-81591089 GCA_035590275.1 Ibycter americanus
AGCCTGCTAGCACCCGCTCAAGCTGACACTGTCGTCAATAGGGGCATTTTTAGGGCTTCAGCCAGCCTCTAGAGAGCAACATGATTATTGTTAATGGACAGTAGGCTCTTGTCCAAAAACTTTTAATCTTCTGGTTGTTTTGCTTTAACAAGGTGACAATTACACAAAAGCATATAGAAAGCCTTTCTCATTTGTATCACTGTCCATATTCAGTAAAACCAGATAGAAATGTATGCTGGTAGTTTTGCTGGCCATCTGAACCTCTGATTTGGTAAGGAATTATACAAGTTAGCAAAATGCCACGCATCAGTAGTCATTCAGTGTCTGATAGCTCATGCAACTACAGTGATTTTTTTCAAACTCTGATGGAATAAGACTTGACATTTTACCTGAATATTGGCATAACTGTCAGCCTCCCTTAATTCCAAGATGCTTTTCAGGTTTTGTATGTGCATCTCAGTTTGATTTGCTCAGTTTGTTCAAGATGTAGGTAACACGCCATAGAAACTTCCCAGCCTGGAAGGTAATGATCCAGAAGGGTAATCTTCTACTATTTTCTGTCATCTAACAGACTGTACAGATTTTCTTTTGGTTAGTGCTGCATGCTGGAAAATCCCCGGTGTTCTTGGTTGAAATACTGCCATTTCTAGGTAAAACACCAGGAAAACCTGGGGAACAGAAATGCTGAAAAGCAATGAGAGGTGGCAGAAACTAGGAGAATTTAACCACCATCTAATAGCTTCTGCTTATGAAATATTAATAAATGCATGCACAATTCTCCCATTAGACAAAATATCTTTCAGAGTTGATCATGTTTTACAATATGTGTTTATACAGACAAAAAATGATAAATATTTTCAGTATTATTTTTGTCTGTCAAGAATGAACCCAGAATGTGCCCATATTTCAAAAAATGGGTCAGCTTTTTATTTTAGTAGGACTTTGCATTTTTAGAAAGGACAGAAGATGCCTTTTTTTCTGTGTAGATCTACAGCTGTTTGAAATCATATGTTTGAGGGGGTTTTTGGGTGTTTTGGGTTTTTTTTGGGGGGGGGGGGTATTGTTTTTTTGGAAAGTTCAAAGACTGCAAAAAGAAAGAAGGAACTAAAAGTCGATTCTGCACTGGCTTTGGAAGTGATTGATTGCCTGATGCCTTGCATATGAAATGCCTATAGAATCTCAGACCCTGTCAATCACAATGCAGTTAAGCAAAGCATCTCCTGGTCCTGTCCATGTCCCCTTAAATTCCTCCTCAGAGTGAGGACAGAGGAAGTATTTACTTCTAACAGGAGGAATGTTTCCCTGAGCCTTAATTAACTCTGTCTTAGTGCACCCCAGAATCTTGTATAGGTTTATACAGTGATTTTCAGTAGAACTGTTGTGAAAGCACCAGCTGGAGTACATAAAGCAATGATCATTTTTCAGACGCAGGCCACTTTTCCAATTCTGTGTTCGTCACCATTGGCTACTGGACCACTGTTTAAAATACTGAGTTGAGGAACCAAAAGTATCCTTTCCCCTTTCTTGCCAGACTTTTGCACGAATGTGTGTATGCTGTTTCTTTGCTTCTGGCTTCCTACTTATATTTCTTTCCTTTTTGTGTTTCAGCTGCAGCACCCTCCCTGAGCACAGCAGAGGAGCAGGCAGTGAGAGGATGCTGACTAACCCCAGAGAGCTTAGATAATTAGCTTAGAAAAGATCACTAACTTTTTTTATGACAACGGTTGAATAATCTCTGTGCTGTGTGCTTGAGGGACCGGCATTCAGCAGGTGCAAACAGAGCTGCAGATACTGTGTGTAACACAGGAACCACGGGAGGACATGGTGGTTCTGGAGTCCAGTGAAGACAGGAAGGCTTGCTTCCCTTCATTCTGAATCTAGGGTGACAAGCAAACTGTGTTAGTAACATAGAGTGACAAAAGCCTTCATGGGCTCTTGTGTCTCCTGGAGCCCTAATTCAGCTGGAATACAGCAGTGCTTGATTAGCAGTTTTTTGTAGGGTTACTTGAAAAATGTTGCATGAAAGGAATTGATAGTTTCCTACTTCAACTGAAATTAAGAAATCCTTTGCCCACAGTGAAAGAAGAGGTTGCCAAAGACAGTCTCTCCCCTGCTCAAAAACAATCTTGTCACCCTTCTTCAGTTTTTAAATTAACTCACTTTCTTGTCTTTGTTGCAGTGCTGCCAAGAGTTTCGCAACTCTGTTTGTGAATGTGGATGTCACTTCTGAACCCCACGAGGTCTCTGCCCTTTGGTTTTTGTGGTACGTGAAGCAATGTGGTGGGACAGCAAGGATATTCTCAACGACCAATGGAGGACAGGTACTGTCAGCCATCACCTTCTGCGGCTCGTGACAGGCCTTCTCTTAATTTCATTCTTTTGCTTGTTTATTTTAGTTCAGAGGGCCAACTGAGACATCCATGGTTACGAGCCAGTAGCACATTGATAACTAGTTCTATTCATTTACGTGTTAATGTAACGTCTTGCAAAAATAGTGTTGAAGGCTGTTCCTGTGCTGAAGGCATTGGCCCGGGGATCGGTAGATTTGAATCTGTTCCTGACTCTGGCTTCCTTTTGGGCTCTGTTTAGAATACGTACTTTGTCTATCCACAAAAAAAAAATAAAGTTTTACTTATGCTTATTTCTGTCATAAGGCTGAAGCAAGCATTACCACTTCAGAAGCACTTAATGGAAATGGCAATGTCAGCTGCTCGAGTGTGTAGAGTGTTCCACATTAATACTGAAAATATAGTCCAGAGCCGGGTTCCTTAAGATGCAAGCTTCCAAGGATTAAAATTCTTACGATTTTAAAATAATTCTGAAGAAATTGAACACCTCTGCCTAAATATGAATCTGCTTTGAAATGTTTGAAATCTGGTGCGCTAGTGCTGCTTTTGCATTTCAAGGAAGTAAAGACTCTGTTAATGATCTTCTACTTGAGAAATGCAAAATTTACTAATTGTATTAGAAACAATTATATTTTTGGAAATGCAAATTATTTAATAATAAATAATTAAAACTACAAATGCATCAAAACATGTTAAAATGCATAAATATGCATAGATAAGCAATAATTATAATGTAACTGAAAATATGTTGAATAAAATATTGTTTGAATTCTGTATTACGTTAGAGGTAATTTGAATTTTAAGTTAGATTATATACTGCAGGAAACATTTTTGGAGTGAGCTACATCATTATACCTTGTTATGTATTGTGAGGATTACGGGTCCTACTTCTGATACACAGACCTCTGCAGGGGTAAGAGTGAACTCAGAGAAGGGCTGAAAAGTTCAAGCACTTTTCAGAAGTCTTGCTGATTCACACAGGCCTGTCAAATCCATTTGGAGACCACATGAGAAGGGATTTTCTCATGGGGTTACTGATACTTCTAGTTTTGGCTGGTGATCAAAAATGGGAAGTACCCAAGGAGCTCACTGAAAGAGAAAATAACATGGGTGTGTTTTCCTGGTGAGATTGCCAAACTTCCCAAAAATGTTTTGATAACAATGGAAGAATGGGGTTTGGTTTGAATGCCAAGCAAAATGTTTTTCATGATACACCCTTCACAAGCACCAGTCTGCTGAGTCTGCTTTGCTGAGTTGTTTTCTGTGTTTCAGGAGAGGAAGTTTGTTGGGGGCTCTGGCCAGATAAGTGAGAAAATAATGGAGCGCCTGGGAGGCCGGGTGAAGCTAAGGAAGCCAGTTGTCCGCATCAACCAGCTGGGTGAAAGTGTCATAGTGGAAACCTTAGATCATGAATTATATGAGGTAATGAAACCTTTAACATTTAAGCAACTGTTAGTGCTGGGATAGCTAGAAAACCTTTAGCTTTTCCTTTTTGACTTCTCCAAAATTCTGTACAAAAATGTAGCAGAGATTTAACAGACTACGAGAAGAAGTCACACTTCCTGATTGTTTCAAAGTAATAGCAATGATAGAACTTTAAAGTGATGCCTGAAAAGCAAAGTGTAAATTCAAACTCTTCCTTTGCTAGTATCTCTTCTTTGTGTTCAGTTACCATCCAAATTAGAGGGCAACTGTAAGGTGAACAAAAAAATGTAGCTTAATAATAGACTTTCTGTGAAAAACATTGTAGGCTTTGCTTCCAAGTTGTAACAGAGGAGTCCAGATGGAAGGGAGACCAATGGACTCTTAAAACATAGTGCTTTTTTTTAAGCATTGGAGAAAGAGCAGCTGCCCATCATTCAAACAGATGGCTGTTTATATAATGTTTGTTTGTTATTTAACAAGCAAGATTTTGTGAGGGTTCAGTTTTGCAATTCTTATGCTAAATGCCAAAATTGCTTCAGAAGATACAACTTGCAGCCTCCCCAGGTGTCTGCCAAGATCATTAGAGCAGTATACTTAGAATGAAGTAGTGGAGAATATATTTGGCTTATGTATAATTTCTTTTCCAGGGCAAATATGTGATCAGTGCCATTCCCCCAGCTCTTGGTTTGAAGATTCATTTCAACCCACCTTTGCCCCCAATGAGAAACCAGCTCATCAACCGAATTCCCATGGGTTCAGTCATCAAGTGCATTGTGTACTATAAGGAAACTTTCTGGAGAAAGAAGGGTATTACATTTTAATTGAAAGGAATAGTAGTGACTGAGAGAGGAAAGAGGGTACATGGTAACAGAGTAGACTTTGTGTTTAGAGTATGCAGGACCTTAGAAGGACACTTCATACACTTCTATGCCATTTTTGCCACCCCTTGAGAAACTCGAGAGATCGATTGGGAAGAGAGGGTGGATGGGGGAATAAAAAGAAGGAGGTCGGCATGAAAGGATAACTTATTTCTGTCGCTTATTGCCTTGGTTGTTCTTTGTTGTCCTCTCCTTTTCTTTTAGTAGCACCTGGGTATGAGATGAGTCTCTCCCACTTGTACAGTAATGTAAAGGTACAAGTGATGTGTGGTGGAAAGAGGTTTTATCCCATCAGTTATCAGCCTGTAGAAATTCTGCCTTCTGCATGCACTGGGCAGGATTAATTTAAGGTGTCTTCACGTAGACATCCCCATCTGAACTAGTCATCCTGAACTCCCTTTACGTGCTGAATACTTTCATCATGATTCCTCAGCTCTCTTTTAGAACTTACCAAATCTAAGACAAAACGCAGTGTAATAGCACCCATTTCTCATCACTGGTTTATGAGTCCACATCTGCATTTGTCTACAAATGTCATCCATCCTTCATCTTTGTGAATGATTTGAAGAGTCCTGGATCTTGGCATATTCTGGCTATTTGGTTTGGGATGGGTTGGCAAGAGGTGACTCCCATTTCCTGATAGAACCAATAGTATGCGTACTGTGCTTTGCTAACACCATTGTTCTTCTTTTAAGAACAATTTATTTTCTCCAAACCCTTCTTTTAAGAATAACTGTGTTTTCAAAACAACGTATGAATATCTTCTTCTACATCTGACGTAAATGTCATATATGGAAACAACTGTGGTAGTGGCATTTGAACATCTTCAGTATCTGAGAGCAATCTGTTTCAGTGCAATTAATAATTACCTTGCTAACTGGGTTGCAGAATAATTTATTTTTCTATTATGAATTCAACAATAGGAGATTCCTTTACTGACTTTCTGTTTTAAAGATGCTTGAAAAGGATTGTTGATTTTCAGCACATCTCAGATCTAAACTTTCCCTTCTAGAGAGCATCTAGCACTTCTCTGACTCAAGGCAACACTACACTACGCTGCCTTGCAGATCAGCAAGGGAGCTGTGTGCTAATCTTTGTTACTTGATGTGGGTCACTTTACTTGTTTTTTTTGTTCTCCTTTGTTTTCATATCTCCCTGTATTAAAATCAGAATCAGAGAATGATAGAGATTGGGAGGGACCTCTGGAGGTCATCTAGTCCCCTGCCTTGCTCAAAGCAAGGTGAATTTAGGTCAGGTTGTTTAGGGCTTTTCCAGTCAAGTTCTGAGTATTTCACAACTTCTTGGAAGCTTGTTCCTGCGTTTGGATACCTGGATCCTGACTTCTTTTGCACCTTGTGCTTGACAGGGTATTGTGGTACCATGATCATTGAAGATGAGGATGCTGCAATTGGTTTAACACTTGACGATACTAAGCCTGATGGCAGCTTTCCTGCCATAATAGGGTAAGAGACAAAGAAAGTGCCTAGTTAATGCCTTTTTATTATGTTTTAGAGGCAACAATTGAACCTGCTACTTTTGAATGGAGATACTTTAAAATAGTTAAAGGGTTGAGTTTCTCAGCGTGTGGTGAATATATTCTATGATTCTTTCTTTCAAAAAAAGTTATCTCTATGATTTAATAGCTAGTTTAAAAAAATTAAGTTCTGTTTTTCTTCTTTTTCTAACTGTCACCTTTGGCCTTTTTCTGTGGCAAAGTACAAAATTGGAGAAGAGGATAGGAAGGAGAAGAAAAAAGGAGGTGATTGCAGAAATGTAAAATTTTCTCCAAATATTTTACCTCCCCAAAATCTTTCAGTTCTTTAAATGAAACTTTGTTTTCTAGTATTATAGTTTGTTTGGTTCTGTTTCTTTAAACAGCCAGAAAGCATGATCAGTCTTAGAAAGTTTATTAAACAATAATTTCCAGTTCAATGCCAGGCTTCACCTCTTGTTGCTATATGCCTGCACCCACTGCTGTGTAAAATTAAAGTCACTGGGAAACAGCTCATAGAAATATTCTAACCTGAATCTCAGAGTGGTTCCTTCCACAGTGAGTCCTTCAAGCTGCAGGCAAGCATATAACATTTTGCAGAGAAGTGAAATGGGTATTTTGGATGGAGACTCAAAAGCTAATACTATGAATTGCAGCATCCCATCATAGGGTATTGGCATTTTAAATAATGCAGGAAATGTAGTAACATAATGGAAGTAAATTGTTTGTGGTCTTCCTACAGCTTCATTCTTGCTCGGAAGTGTAGAAGACTGACAGGTCTCACAAAAGAAGAAAGGTAAGTACAAACACTGGAGATCTGCATGGAATCTGAATAAAAATTTTGTTACAAATGACCAGAGCAGGAAAAAAATGCCCCAATTCGAAGGAAGTTGTCTGTAACCTTGTGACAGTATGCGACAGTATGCAGACATGTCACTTTAAGGAAGAAGGTATCACTTGTTTTTGGATGAAGACCCCACAGAATTCCCACAAACCAGCAGCAGATGTGGTAGGTAGCCCCTGCCCTTGGGAAACTCTCTGGTCCTGATTCTCATTTACCAGCAGGGCTGCTCTGCTTATGTGACTCTAGAAAAAGAACTCCTTTAAGCTGCTGAATATGAAAGTAGTGTAGATATTCTGCTGCCCTCACTGGGAAGGGTCCAGGGCTAGCCTCACCCCTGACACCACCACCCCCGCCCTACCCTGCTATCTCTCTGGCTTCCTGCAAGTGCACTGAGCTCTTTGAAAGCTTGTCAGAAAAGACAGGTTTGGCCACTGTGCCTGATTTTTCTTTTTTTTTTTCCTAATCACCCTGGAGGATCCTTTCAGTATTTGTAACTTAGTGGAACCTTGAGGCTGCTGTAGCTGCCATGAACAAGACCCCAGCATCATGAAGGGGTCAAAAAGCTGCCTCCAGCTCTCCACCCTCAGTTATGGGGGGAAAAAATGCCCTTCAGGCACAGATGAAGGTCTTTTTTACTGTCTTCTTGAAACAAATCTCTGCATATAGTGCAGCTCTTCAGTTCATTACTAAAATAGAATTTACAAAGTAATGAGTTTTTTCCATCACACTGATTCACAGTATCAGATCAAATTAAAGCTACAAGTAAAGAGTGTGGATATGAGGAGAGCCTTATTGTGACATGGAGAAAATACATTTGTTTTAAAAGCATGCCACAAGGAATACGGTGTCCAAGTAAACATTTTTCCCGTACTAGCTAGTCTAACTAGAGAAGATGTAGTCATCTCGGATTAGGTTTGCAGGTAGTCTAGCAGTCTGTGGATAATGGGTGTAAGTGGGGCTGTCAATGTCCCAGTCTTTTGAAATGACAGCCTGGTACCACAGAGTACTTTTAATTTTGGCAGGAATGGACAAGGCAGCCTTATCCTCAGCACTCAGGCTTTGAGATAGACCCCCAGCAGGTGACTGACAATAGTAGTAGTGTAGGTATTCTGAAATCCAGTGCGCCCAGTATTTTAAGCCATCCTAAATGCCAGATGATGTCTTACACTGTGTGTCAATACCCTAGATACAACTGAGCATTTGCAGTGTTTGAGAACAGCTTCTTCTTCTGTGAAATGAAGGGCTGACCTGGCTGCTTGCAAAGCACCATGAAGGAAAGGTTGCTTTCCTCTGTGCATTAAAAGCATTAGCACAATTACCTAACTTTGCTGCTGCTTACAGCCAAGTTTTAAACAAAAGGATTTTGAACTCTTGTCTTTTGAGGAATAAACCTTAGACTAGGAGGACTTTGCTTTAGTAAAGAATGCTTATGAGATATACTTAAGTTGGTACCTGGTAGAGGTACCCTGTTGCAGGGGTACCTTTCTGACTCCTGTAGTCCTGGCTACAGCCAGCTAAGGCAGGAACCCACTGGGCTGCACTGCAACTCCTCTACTGCACATGAGCACAAGTCTCCTTCCAGTCGAAATCAGAGTTCAGAAGGCAGAGCGCAAACCCGGACCTTCTCCCAGTGTACCCTCAGGGTACAACCAGTTTGTGTTGTTTAGATGGGGGCTATGCAGGGAGGGATCTCTCCTGAGGACAGGCTTCATGTGGCACCCTACAGAGAGTGCGTCTCGCTGAGATGCTGTGCTTGCCTATCAACACAAGCTGGGCTCTCCCTTTATTGTGTTGATGACAGGGTAACGTTTTTGGTAATCCGTGGATATGAAGAACAGGATGTGGAGTCCATGGCAGCTGTCCTAAATCATGGCAGGGAGCAGCGGTTGTGGGAGGGGATGGAAACCATTTTACAGCCTAAGCCAGACTGAAGGGAATAAAACTCACTGCTGCCTTCCAGCTGGTCTTCCCAGGTGCCAGTGAGTAATTACAGTGGTTAGATTGTGCTCTACCTTTCACAGCTGTGCAATGAAGGTGATGGCATCACACACTGCCATGGAATAAGAGACCAGGGAAAAGGGTTGAGTGTCTGCATGTGCACGTCTTCCACTCAGGGCACAGTGTAACTCTTAACAGGGCCTTCCCTAGGTAGCTCCAGGCATCACATTCCTCTTATCTAGTGCTGGTGGCAATTTCACAGCTGACTCCAAAGACAAGAAATAAGGATTTTACTTTCTGTGTATTCCATATGTTCCATGCTAGCATTAACCATAAATCCATAAATTTATTTAAACTATTCAAGGACAACAAGTGCAGATGTTGCAGAGAGACCAGCACATCTGCAAGGGTTGCTCTTACTGTGGGAATATCCTCAGTGATAGATTATTGTTGGTACAATTCAATCCTTTAGAAACTGCTTTTCTGTGATTTTTTTTTTCCCTGTCAAATAATATCTTATTATTGATAAATAATTCCTTCCAAGGTTGAAATTTATGAAGAGTCTGAAGATGCCCTTGACTTGAAGCTTAATATTTTCTTCTGCATGGCTATATTAAACTAACTTTTATCCGTGTTTGCAATGTAGTTAGCGAACAGCAGTGAACTTGCAGCTCCTTGGAGCCCTGCAGTTGGCCGTACATGAGAATTCCTACCAGCCTCTGGTATGCCATTTCCAGGCTCCCTGGAGGGTCTGCAAGTCACGTGTGGAGAAAGGGCAGGGCACAGCCACATCTAGAGCGGTCCTTCTTATCCCTGTCGTGGTGCTGGGAGGAGCAAAATCAGATAGGACCCAAGGTGAAAACCCACTTTCCTGTGGAGCTCCGTGGTGCTGACCTGCCCTGAAAGCAGGAGCCAGTGGGCATTTGTGAGAGGTGGTGGGCAGACCTCAGCAGAGGCTTTGCTGGATCATGCTGTTAAAATGGCTTTATTCTGTTCAGACACTGGGTAGGTGCTGGTGGTCTACAGGGCACAGTGGTCACCTCACTTAGGGAGAGACGGAGAGAGAGAGCTGGAGGAAATGTTCCCTTTTGTTATGGCTGTTGCTGGATTCTGACTGCAGAGAGGATGTTCATATATAGATCCTGCAGTCCTCTTCTGAGTCACTGTGTCACCATGCATTTCTGCTTTTGGAGCAGGCTGACCCTTGTCCTCTGCCCCAGGGCACAAGGAAGGGGCTGCTTCTGTCCCCCTGCTGCTTCTGGGCTCGATACCTGCCAGCAGCAAAATCACCCTATGGCTCTTCCTGAACTGTAGCAGCCTTCACTTTCTTGCTTAAGCCCCAACCTGCACAGGAGGATACCTTCTTCAAGGCCCTTCAGGTCTTCCTCATTTTTTTTGTCCTCATCCCCTTTCTGTAGCATTTTTTGAGTTCAGCTGCTCATGGGTATATCTGGGCTCCTGTATAGTTGTGTTGCTTCATACAGCAGTATGGGTACGGTTTCCTCGTATACTTATATAGCTGCAAGTGTAGCCCATACAGTTACAGAGCTGGGATTGTATTTCTGTGCCCAGCATGGCTTTCTGTGAAGCACAGGATTTGCTTCTAGAAGTAAACATCTTTCCAGTGTTGTGTTTGCATGTTTGTTTTTCATAATTGTTAACTATTATTTCATTTTGATCTTCTTGTGTTTGGGAATTGGTGCAGTGCAGCTAACAGTAAACAGTAAGACTTGTAGGAAGAAACTTACTTGCACTTGGGGTTTGCTACAGAATGAGGTATATTCAGGGATTTATAGACTCATAAACTGAAACAGGAGGAAATTTTATAGATACAGAAATAAAGTACTGATTCCCTGAGAGCCTCAGTCTATCAACACTTGCATCTTTGTAGGAACAAACCGTAAGTTAGACTATGTGACAGGACAAAAAATTGCTATGGCTTACTACTTTTCTTTCCTGACAGTCTGGAGAACCTTCAGATAATGTATGGATTTGGGCTGCTAGAGGTATCTTCAGGGAACAACTTGCATAAGCACTGGTAAAACCAGCGCTTACTCAGCACAGGAGTTTGAGTTATTTCTAGAGATCCAGAGGCTGACCAATTAAGATAGATCCCAAAAAGCTGGAACCCGAAGTTCAAGCAGATACTGATACTTATTCTCTTGGAACTAGGACATATTAGAGGTGGCTTGTTTTCTCCTTTCCTCACACAGTAATCTTCTGTTGCTCTTCTCTTGCAGGAAGACGAGGCTGTGTGAGCTCTATGCAAAGGTTCTGGGATCAGAGGAAGCTTTACATGTAAGCACAAAATCAAAACCACTGCATCTCTTGTCAAACTTGTTGAGCTTGGGAAGAGCAGAATGAAACTGGAATGCAGCAGTGCTGTGGCACAGCACTGTGTAGTGTTTTTGGAAAAGGTACCTCTATGGGAGCACTTGCTGCCCTTTCTAGAGGAGTGGAGAGAAGGTTACGGCAAGTCTTGGGTTGTGCTTGACAGTGAGCATAAGAATGAGCTTATGAAACATTTAAAAGGCAGACGTGTTCTTGTCCAGCTTCATGGGTAGCATTCACAGTGCTTACCACCATAGATCTCAGCTGTTTTCAGATGTGACAGGCTTGCCTTTCCCTCTCAGGCTATGTTGATCATCATGTTTCCTCTCTCTTACTAGTTGCTAAGACCCATTGCTGAATGTGTTGGGGTGTTTTTGCATTTTCCCTGTAATGGTAAATAACAGATAGGATTTGTGTGTGATCTCACACTTAGTTTATGTGATCAATGCCATTTACCCTTTAATGGCAATTTTACATGAGTTAAATGTTGTAGACACCAGTCTCGAGATTACATCATTTTAAACATGATATTGTAGGCAGAACCATGCAAGTGCCATGCTTTGCATTTTTAACAGTATATATTTGTATCCAATGTATATATTACAAGTATTATACATGTGTATACCAGAGGTTAATTTTGCTTTACATGGCTCAGAGCATAAATTTACATTGACAGATTAAGAGGATTATGTTCTACAGTGGCCAGATTAGCTAGTTTTTTTAAGAATAGCTAGCAGCATCTAAAACTAAAGGCTTATTGTGCCAGATCCATGTTGCATTAAGAGACTTGTTAAATGTGCCCATCTTTTCAGGTGTTGACATGCAACAAATCATAAGCTATTCTTCTCTGCTGTCTCCTTAGTTCTTTTATTAGCTTCTTCAGGATTTTGTCCTTTCCTTGAGTGAATTAATATCTGTTTTACAGCCAGTGCATTATGAAGAGAAGAACTGGTGTGAAGAGCAGTATTCTGGGGGCTGCTACACAGCCTACTTCCCACCAGGCATAATGACTCAGTATGGAAGGTACAGTGTCTATTTATAGTGGGCTTCAAAGTGGTAAGATAAGACCAAGTTAATAAACATCCTCAGAAAGGTTCATAAATCCTCTGTCACTGTTTGCTTTATACCTTTATCATCACTGGGGAATGTTTTAAGCCAATATCATAACCTTCCACTTGTCTCAGTTGGTTTTTTTGGTGGATGAGTACAGTATCATTAGGGGGTTTTATTCACTTTTGTTATTTAGTGAATATAGCTGAGTAGGTTCTTGGAAGAGAGTTGGGGAAGCTTTCACAATCTGTTTACAAAACTGGCTTTGGGTATTTGAGATTGGTGTTATCGTTTCCAGCACATCTTTAGCTGGTATTTTATAAATACTGGCAGTGAGTTACTTCTTGCCAACATTGACAGTAATGAGTGATTTCTTTGGACTGTTCCTTTCTGTTTAGCAGTCAAGGCTTAATATAGTAATCAGTGTGCCATTGTACACAGTCCTGTCTGACATAATTTTTTTGCATGAAAACAAGATTTACCAAAAAGAAAAAGGCTTACTGGTCTGACCAGTGATTGGATTCAGATACACAGTTCTTAATGTGGTGGCATAGCCCTCCTTTTGAAGTATGTTTTCACAATTTAAAAAGAACTTAGAGCAATAAAGCAGTTGTAGTGAAGAGCATATGGAAGCCTTAGTATTTAAAGTAATTTTAATGATAATTATTGCAAATTCTGGCAAAAATAGAGTAAAAAACCCCCTTTTTTTATTATTTGCTTGTTATTTTAGATATCATGGGGATGTACTTCAGAATGCTACACTGTGCCAGTAATGTCTAGCATGGGTATTTATGGCACTAGCTGAAATCATGAGATAGAATAAATCTCATCTCAAATGAATTGTCCTTTACATCTACAAGCAGTGTAAATGTTTAGAAAATATGGACACTGTTGTGTTTACTGTAAGAAATGAAATGCAATGCAGACTACCTCTCCAGCTCAACTTACCAGGAATTACTATCTTTAAGTGCTCACTGTTATTTAGAAGTTTTATTCTACTATTAACCCAAGGATTTCAGTTATCTTTCCTGATATGGCTGATGTGACTTACTGCTTGTCCCCCTCCAGGATCATTCGGCAGCCCATTGGCAGAATCTATTTTGCTGGCACAGAGACAGCCACAGAGTGGAGTGGATACATGGAGGGGGCTGTACAGGCTGGAGAAAGAGCAGCCAGAGAGGTATGGATGCAAGCCCAAAACAGGTGGCACTGTCAAATATCCTATGGAAAATAAAAGATGTTCTGGTTGGAGGTGAAATGGGAACTGAGTGTTGATAGCTTCAGGCATTCTGAAATCTTGATGCAAATCCCTGCAAAGGGGATAGACTTCAAAAAGGATGTTGGTTTTGCACTTAGATTTGGAATGCTTAGGAAGAGCTCTCTACTTCATCAAAATCTTCTCTGTTTCCAGGAACTAAATCCTTTCTTCTTTAACAGAAATCCCACATTCTCACCTAGTAATTTTTTCCCCCCAAATGGGCACTTTGTTAGTCATCATACTGAGAGATCATGGCCATTAGCCTCACTAGGAACAACTCAGTTCTGCAGCTCTACACACCAAGCTAGTCCCTTCCTCAACTGTTTCCAACAATACCATTGACACAGGGATATACCATTGAGACAGCCTTATATAAAGTCATTAAACAATGACTTAAATATTTTCCTTCTGAAAAAATGCCAATTCTTCAGGTATTTCCAGGAATATTACAGTTTATGGAGCAACAAAAGAAATTTCATCTCTGTTTTATGAAGTTAAGGGAACCTAGTGGCTAAAATCTACAGTAATTGAATGGAAATTGGCCTGGAAAGGGTCTGGAGAGTTTGTGTAGCCCATACACCTGCCGCAAAAGACAGAGACCCATTTTTGGAGGTTATGCGTAACCTGTTCCAGAAAACCTGCAGAGCCTCTCTAATGTAGGGACATTGCAGCAGAAGCTTCATAGGCCTCAGCAGGGAGGTTGGCAAGTGAGGTTGACTGGTAAAAATTTTGATGCTTTCCTTTCCTCATTTATTTGTGAAAGGAAAATCTGTTTAAAATCTAGTGCAAGGGTGTTTCTCACGCTCCTGTATTGAAGAGTTGGTGGGGTCCATGAATCTTGTCTAGAATAAAAGCCCATCATAAAAGACAGAAAATCTTAAATCTGCAAGTGCCTGGAATAGGAAGAACATTAATATCAGCACCTCAATTTTATTTTACTGTGGAAGTTAATCTTACTGTCTTTCATGACTCATTTCAGATCATTTTTGCTATCCTACTGATCTCAAGTATCTTTGATACTTTGAACAGTTACTTTTCCATTGTGAAGGTTTTCTTTTTAGCCTTGCGTTTCTCTGGTTGAAAGTGGTGGTCTGTCATCACTCACAGGATTCTGTTCCTCTTCCGACATCACAGTAAAATTAGCAAAAAAAGCTACTTCTGGCTATATAGCTTGCCCATGCAGTAGCTGGTTTATGCACACCTCACTTTGCCACGAGTGTATACTTAACTCTTAGTCATACTCGTATTACCAGGTTCCCATGGGACCAGTCAAGTTCCAATATCTTGCATGGACTAACTAGGCATAAGAGAGGTTTTCCTGTTACTGTTTCTATTTTTCACTAGGAGGAGTGTCTTATTAAATACCAGGCCTCCCCAGAAATAAGTTGTATAAACATTGAGTTTTCTTTTAACATTTGAATACACAGCAATGTATGTGCTTAGTTGTTATCTTCATCATGTCATTTTAAAACAAATTGAAGCCAGCTTTTTTTCCCGTTTCAAAGAATGAATGGTACTTACTAGAGAATGTCATTTATTTTCAGATACTGTTTGCTATGAGGAAAATCCCAGACAGTGAAATTTGGAAGCCAGAACCTGAATCTATTGTAAGTCTTTCAGTAGATTAAATGGATATTTTTTTTCCTATGGTTTTCCTGGTAAGATAAAATTTTGTTGGCTGTTTTTATTTAAGTTCACTAAATAAAAGCCACAATAAACTTTCCCGTACCAAAACTGCCCTTCCATTAA
The DNA here is from genome assembly GCA_035590275.1 of Ibycter americanus. Lineage (NCBI taxonomy): Eukaryota > Metazoa > Chordata > Aves > Falconiformes > Falconidae > Ibycter > Ibycter americanus. The sequence continues at coordinate 81,581,432 of JAVJGI010000014.1, forward strand.
CAGGAACATGATCAAAACTCAGAGAGGGCACCCATCTGACAACTCTGTAACACGGGATTAGAAAGGATTGCACTTTTTAGCTGGGCTATGAATCCTTTCCATGTCTCTTCTTCCCTTTAACTGAGAAGAAAATTTTTATACACTGTACTTCCTGATAACGTGAACTGCTTCAACTCAGTTCCGTTTCTGCTGCAAAACTCGCGATTTACATCCTGCTTCTCACAGTGGAGAAGTACTTCTCACAGTGTTATGTTGATAATGGATGCTCTCCCTGCAGGATGTTCCAGCTTTGCCCATCACTACAACCTTCTGGGAGAGGAACTTGCCATCTGTGCCAGGACTGCTAAAGCTGATTGGATTTTCCACTTTCTTCACCGCTGTGGCTGTGGCTGGGTTATTTGCTTACAAAAAGGGACTTCTAGTTCGAAACTGAAAAAGGTGCTGATGCAAAGCCTCACACTTGAGTGGTTTTCTTTTTTTTTTGGAGGGGGGTGTTGTGGATTTGGCATGCACTTCCCTGTTTCCAAAATCAGATCAGGGCTGGGGAAGAGAGAAAACAGTAGAGGAGAGGCTGGAGGGGAGGGATAAAAGAAGGGGATCCATACTGACAAAGAACCCTTGCATCCAGGCCTATTTCTTTTTGGTTAGTAAATTTCTAGGATACCCTGCCAAGCGTTATTACCTTGAGGTTTTTATCCAGATCTCAGAACAGAAGTGACAAAATACCAAGCCTGTTCTGGTGAGATTTCCAGTTGGTTTTACACTATCTGAACCAGACCCTGAACCCCCAAGTCTTCACAGGCACTTCCATCTCTAGTTATAAACAAAGGGTTTCTGTCTTCCTGTCTAGTAGACTGAGAAAAGAAATCCATGGTGTAAAGAATAATTAAATAGTTCATGCAAATTGCTGGTAAGGATCTTTTTAGTGTTTTTATTTTTCACCCAAATGTCCAGAGCCCAGGTGGCACCTAAGGGACAAGTCAGGCTAAATTTATCCATCTGAACTACACAAGTGTGGCTACAGGTAGCTGATATTTCCGGTGGTATATTTGTCCTACAGTGAGTTAAAGGACAATGTTTTTACTGCCTTTGGCATTGTGGTTGAATTTCAGGCTCCCCAGCTGTGTTCACACTGCCTGGAACAGCAGAGCTCGCGTGTTCCAGTCGCGTCAGTCCCTGTGTGGGATCAGATCTCCCCTGCCTAGAAATCTGGCAGGCTCCAGACTATAGCTGATGGGTACAGCAGTGTGGCAGATCAGGCTGTTGGACCTGAGTGTGAACAGGGAACCTTGTGCTGATGTACAGATAGAGCCTTTCAAACCTTTTACACCCAGTCTGATATTTCTTTGCCTCCGAGGTCCTCTTTTAACTCCTTAAGTTGCTGCAAGATAGCAAGAGAACAAATTAACCTCTGCCTACCCCAGGAAGTTGTAAAGCTGTCCATAAAAAACTCTTTTACGTATTTTTTCTTATCTCCTTCCTCCTTTCATTTACTTAAATTTATACTTCTAACACCTTGAAGCTGTCTCTTGCCTGGTAGGGCACAGTGGGCTCAAAATTGTAGCGATAACGTTAAACCCAAAAGAAAACCCATCTTAACTGCTCCCCAGCACTTACTTCATGCTGAATGCAGCTTAGCTGATTCAGAGCTTCAGTCTGTCCTAACAACCATATTGATGAGATTAGCACTTCCACTTCTTCCTGCTGTGCTGTGTTGTACTGACTGTGCACTTTTGGTAACTAATCAAGGATCTAAACGACAGAAAGATGAAAGAGAACCATGGATAGTATAGTCACATGCAAGTGCTTCCTTCCTCCCTAGCTTGGCAGCTGTCAAACGGTCGAGGTGGTGGGGGGGTGGGGGGTGGGAGAGAGAGAGCGAGAGAGACAGAGAGCACCCCCCCCCCCCCCCCCCCCCCCCCCCCCCCCCCCCCCCCCCCCAGAGAGAGCGAGACAGGAAAACTTAAAAAAATAATAATAATACACCCCCCTGCTACCACCAAAACCTTAGGTGCCTACCTGTCAACATGACAGTACCTTGTCCAGGTAGGTCTGCTGTTTTACATCTGCACAGCACAAGACAGGAAGACACAGGTATAACTGAGAACACTGGTGCACATGAAGTTTGAGATGTCTGAAATTATTCTGAGCCTGTTTGCTGCACTTCTCCCTTCAACCAGTGCCAATGTATACGTAAAAAAAAAAAAAAAAAAAAAAATTGCAGTAAAAAGCCATGGAGAGAAGTATAATATATTCAGCAACTAGTGTGAGCAGACGGTAGAGGAACTGTATCACCAGTCTCAGGCAGACGTTTTTGGGCTAGCATCTGATCTTGCTTGTGTGGAGTAGTACTTCATTCTCCAAATAGTCCCATGGAAATCCACTGAACTACTTATAAAGCTGTTATATTTGTGAGCAGCGCATCAGTTTCTGACCCTTAGGTTTCATTCTTTTTAGCTCAATGTGCCGGTTAAAAATCTTGTAGCAGCAGCTTGGATTTTATCACAAATTAATATCCTCATAACAGCCTTTTAAAATGCATAGGGGAACTTTTCAGATGTAAAGATCTTTTAAGTCAGAAGAACAGTGCAGCAGTGTACATATGGCCTTTCTCATTGTATCATATAGAGCACTAATTGGCTGGGACATTTGCCTACCACAGAGTGCTTCTGTGTGGCTTTCTCTCTGTGTGATTTATTTACTAAATGAATTAGGAACCGAAAGCTGAATGGTAACTATGTAAGTTCAGAGCTTTTGCAACTCAGACAATTCTCAGGCCACAAATAAACAGTCAAACCTAAATTTGGGAAGACGTTTTTAAAGTCTTGGCCCAATATTTGCAAGTGCTAGATGGTGAATACATACTTAACATAAAAGAACTGCTGCATTTGCAGATGATTTCTCTGCCAAAATTGTTGGAATTCAAGTCCTGCTTCTGCTCTAGAAATACTCTGCAGGTCTAAAGGGGAGCAGATCCATGAGACTAATGAAGATAAATTGGTTTTATTCATGTCCAAAATGTGTGTAGCTCTTCATTGCTCCTGAATCTGGAAGAGGTTTTTCCCAGTCTAACAAGTATATGTTGTGTGCCACAGGGGCAGAAAATCTAAGGCAAACCAGAAGCTGGATGTCTTTAGAACTGAACTGAATCATATACAAAGCTTTTCATGAGATGGGGCAATTGAAAAAAAAAAAGAAGTCTTTATAGTTATAAATTTTTCTTGGTTTCAGAGTGAAACAAAAACAGAAAAAAAACCCCCAAAGGCACAAAGCATTTCTCATGTTATTCTGCCACAACTATAAGTAAGTGCAACTTGAAATCTCAGATTAAGTTTGGATCCCCTGAGATTTCTAGCCAAATCTGATGGAGCTGGGAGTTCTGAATTGCAACATCTGTATTAGCACTCAAAAGTCTCTGTCTTCTTCCTTCCAGACTGCCAAAGCATTAGGAATGCTCTCTTTGTCTTTACAGCCATGTCTTGCTATGATTATGCTGTGGAGTTTATCACCACTATGGGATTAAAAAGAAGGATTTGCTGCTGTTTTCTCGACATCTTCCACATAAAAGGAATATGTGGCACTTTGTGTACGTGGATGCCAGTGTGGTGAAAAAATTGATAAAAGTAGGTAAAGAATCAAGTTGCTTCCCCATGGGTAGAGGGAACTTTTAGCAGTGGCTTACATTTTTAAAATTCCTTCATGCCAGCCCTTCAAATAGAGGAATGAAGTCTGGTTTAACGGGTAACCCATTGTGCTATAGTCTTAATAAATTAAGATGTTTGATGAGAAATCTGCTATCATGGAAGTTCCAGCAGTTTAACTGCTTCATAAAATGTATTATAGGAACAACTATGGAAATAATTGTCTCTTATGAACTGATCTGTGTTATCATGCATATTTTGTAAGGCTCTTCAGACTCTGCAAAATAAAGAGGTCTACTTGCTTGTATACTGTGGTGATAGCAACTGTGTATTACAAAGGATGTTGGGTCATGGCATGAAAATCTGTGTTAACCAAAGTACTTGAAAGCTAATTGTATAAACTACTCAACCATAACAAGGAAGTGACCAATCTGAGGCAGCCCCTTGTCTTTCCTTTAACTAGTGCATTTTTTCCTCAGTGCAGATCTTGATTCCAAATAGTACATCTGCTGTCAATACAACAAAGACATTAATCACAATTGAGTATATGTCTGAGCATGGTCCATTACTGGAACCCAAAGTGTGGAGAAGAAGCTAGGGACCTCTATTAAAATAATCTTCCTGTGTCCTCAGTGGGACTGTTCTTTCACTGAGGTAGACAGAAGTGCAGAAATTTTAAATTTTTTTTTTTGAGACATGAAAATATTTTTGAGGAAGAAGTATGTCCTCTAAAAGTACTTGGATGCAAAGGGGAGCCAGGATTAAATGACAACAGATCGGCCACTGCTCTCTGGCAAGAAGCAAACCCACTTAAATCACACATTACAAACGCTCACAAATAAACCTGACCCGTGTTTAAATGGACTAACATTCCCTCTCCCATCTCCACAACCTTAAGATCATCTTGATCTTACAATCTATTCTTCAATAGAGATAAAAACGAGATGACCAAAGCAGTCTTGCTTTCAAAGTATCTCTACAGTCAAATCATTTAAAGTTGTCATAGACTGCCGCTTATAGCGTGTCTACTGTGGTCATGTACAGGTCAGTGTTCAATGATGCCTGCCTCTGTGTTTTGGCAAAAAAGAGTGACCTCACTTTGCAGGAATATATATGCTGTGTATGTGATGATTTTGTGCCTTTTATAACTGTAGCATTTTCTCAAGTGCCTCTGTGGTGACTGTCTCCCTTGGTTTCCTTCTTAAGCTCCCTTTTCAATAGGCTCTGCAGATATTTTTATCTGACAGCTGTGAACTTTTTTTAACCTTAATTAGAATCAATAAATATTGTCATGTCACATTTACTGTTTGAGGCTTTTCTTTTGTGGAAGCCCCTTTTGACTTGGTTGTGACGGTGAGTATTAGTAACACAACATTTTGCATTTGATACTGAAGCCAGTGAGGTATGTTTAGCTTTTCTCAGTGGAGAAAGCTCTGTAAAGAAGGAGAGAAGGACAGAAAAAACAAACAATCCCCCCAAAAAGCCAAAAAAGCCCCAAACCACACAAAAAACAAATACCAAAAAAAAAAAAAAAATAAATCAAACTGCATTTGGCAATAATTCTTCCTAACATATTGTTTTGCCCATAGAAGGGGTCAGCACAAAGGAAACAGACACTTAGTTAAAGAAGTGTATTTACCTTTACTTAAATTTGAAGCAATCGAATAGTAAGTGAAATTATACAGCAAGAATTAAACAAGACAAGGTAATGTGCCTAATCACTACTACATATGACAGACTATAGTGGTTAAGAAAGATACATCACCAATTGCCTTAATACTTTACCATGTCCAGGTCTGCAGTCACTGGGGATCTTCGGTCACAGCAAGGATCTGGAGAGCCTTTCCTGGCAGTTGGGAGGCCCTGTGCAGCGCATCTACTTGTAGGTGAGGTCTCCAAAGTCACTGTAAGAGAGTCCAGCTTTTATACTGTTGAATAAACAAGCTCACCTAATTTCAAACACAGAAACATCTGGTTTCACGCTCCTCTTAGATCCCACTGAAGCCTGGCCAGGGCTCAGCAAGGAACTAAGGGAGTCTTCCTTATCTACTTTATTTTAACCACCAGTTTGCAAACAAGGCCACATGCCTGGTTTCATAGCCTTGACTACCTGCCTCTAAGCAAGGAAGGATGCACTGTGTCTTTGCTAATGATTAAATTCTATCTCAGCTACATCTTTCACTAATGATCATGCATATTTTGCTAATGAGTGGATACTATATATATATATAATGTTTGGTTGGCAGGTTCATGTAGAAGTCAGCTTTGGCTCAGGACCTGTTGCTCAGACCTCAGTACTTTACATACAGATGGCAAACTGTCTTACACTTAAGAATTATTTTTTATTGCTGTAGGTAGATTTGGAGTGTCCTCATCATAAATATACCTCTTACAGCATCTTGTTTACCAGAGCACGTATGGGCAGGGACATGTTTCATAGCTGCTCATAAGAGTCAAGGGCAGGTGGCACGCGGCTGTAACTGAACATGAGAAGAAACAGACTTTATACCAAATAATGTGTGGTGTAAACATAAAAAAACAAAGAAAAGAGGCAAAAATCACTGGCTTAATTTCATCCAGCAGCTCAGTGTTAGTGCTAGAGCGAGAATGTAACCAAAGAACAAATTTAGCCTTGGGAAGGGACCTGTGTTTCACAAAACCGTAGTCTATGAATACTGGAAAAAGCATAACCATCCATGTGAAAAACACGTCAAAAGCATGCAGTGCTCTTTGTATAAGCTTAACTTTCAGTATTACTTACAAGTTATAAAAGGGCATAAATACCATGAAAGCAAATACCCTCAACTAATCCTTTCCATGCTCTATAAAGCATCCATCCCCTGAGAAACGCATCAGAAGCAGCAATGCATTTCACAGGCCCTCAAAGCAGCTCACAAATGGTTATGACTCTTAAACATCACTGCCTTGGGTCAGATTTGAACTACCTCTTTAACCCTTTGTTCATACATATCCTGTAGCATCCCAGAGGAGGTACTGAAATAGTGGTATTTTTATTTATCTATTTATTTATTTACTTACTTACAAAGCTTTCAGTGTGCATGTCAAAGAGACTATGTCAGCCAGGGTCACTTCAGTATTTCCAGCAGTCCAGTGTACAGAAAATTAATTTGGACAGATTAATACAGGAGAAATGCATATTTTCTATAGAAAACACTAATATGATTTCCTGAGAAAAAAATTAGAACCCACTCGTTATTTAGCAGAAGGTAGGATGTACTTGCACATTATTTGGCTAAATCATACAAACCTCACTTCTAGTATGAGAACTGAGGATCATTTTTTCCTCTCACCTTGTATAATTATACCAATCTACTCATCTGAAGCAAATCTGAAAACGCTTGAGGGACTGACGGGTTTTGCCTTCTGGCTCAAGGCAGGATAAATTCCCCTTGGGCCTGTAGCATTGCCTCAGAAAAAAAAAAAAAAGCACAGAATCATAGAATCATTTAGGCTGGAAAAGACCTTTAAGATCATCAAGTCCAACTGTTAACCCAGGACTGCCAAGCATCTGAGAATGAAAGGCAAAACTGGCCTCAGGTTGTGCAGAACCAAGGTACAGTTTGGTAGCTACTGGAAGGAAGCAAGGGGAGGCTTTCTGCTTAATTTAGACCAACGCATTAAGGCCCAAGTTTTTGCCACCTCATTTGAGGTGCTTCTGTCAACAGGGCTGCCAAGACACAGTTTTTGTCAGGCTGGTCTTTCTCTGCATGGTGAGCGGGGAGCGAGGGGCTCCTCGCCTAGTGGTTATGTCCGTGCAGGACTGGAAGGAGCCCCACGGACATGTCCTCTCTCGCTGTCTGTGTGGGAGGACACCTAAACTGATGTAGCTTCTAACTTCAGTACCTCAGTTATATGTTTCAAATACATGGGATTAACTCATATCTAACGCATGTGTTTCACCTGTTCTGCAAAGACATTAATAGCCAGGTTAGATGATTTCAAAGGGCATGTGATACTCACCCACCTAGGGAGCAATTCAGGAGCTGAAGCACAGTTGCCTTGTGCCTTTCAGAGTCTGAGGGCGCCTTGTCCAGCATCCAGCTGCTGCTCCAAAAGGTGGCAGCTCTTCCAGAGGCCATGTGTCCTAAACCAGCCCTGTGCAGGTGGCACAGGCACTCTATGGGTACCGAACTAGGCAGCTTCTACCTCCCACCCACTGCTGATGGCAATTAGGTACTTACATGCTTCCTTGGGGTATTTAGCTCTGGAGAAATGCAAACAGGGATAATGCAGGCCCCATGAATCTAATGTGATGCAGGTTAATAAATTGCATGTTAATAGGTAGCTGCACATGCAATATGTTAATACATAGCTGTCCTTTATGCAGGCAGGCTATGCAGTGGTTTTGTTGGTCATTGGAAAGAAAAACAAAGTCATGATATGCTAGTCAGAATATTAGCGGTATCTGCTAGAAAAGCCTTCAGTTAGCAGCTGAGTGCCAAGTTAAGCTGTAAAAAAACCCACACCTGAGTTAAGAGGATTTATGAGCTGACTTTAGTCTGCATGATTTGTACAGTCAGTAGCAATAAGCTATTCTGAAGCTAGGCTAGAAAAAGCTCAAAAATTAATTTTAAATAGCTGTGATAAGCTGTGAAACACACACTAAGGGTCTTGTCCACTGGGTCTTTACCCAGTGCCATGCTGGCTCATCCCAGTTTCCCACTCTTCCTGGCCTTGCTGAAAGAGGCAAACAACATTTTTGAGTTTTTACACTCTGTGTTTTGACAGAATGTGAGAGACACCTTTTCTAATTTAGAAGTAAGAGAGTCTTAGCTTTCACCCAGGATTGGTTTTTGCTATGTGCACAGACAATTTTCTGTTAGCAATTTTTACAATCCCTCCTTAGCAGAACAGCCCTAACAAAATAATCTATATCCATCCAGCTCCATTTACTCTGGCATCTACAGGCTCTGTAGACTCCATTAACCCATCCCCACAACTTCGAGGGGGGGGAAAAAAGCCTCATCCAAATCTAAGCGATCCATTCATCTGACCTGCAGCTGAAAGGGTCTGAGTAAACACAGACCTGTCCAAGGGCATAATGTCATTGAACCCCAGTAGTAAACTTGGGGGGGTCTCATCGAGTTCCATTTCCCTGTGGCAGCAGAGACTTGTTGACGAAGCGCTCGAGGAAGCAGTAGCCAGCAGAAACACCAGCCTTTGGCTAACTGGGTTTGTCAAATGACTCAGTGTGCTCCTGAACCACCATCTAATGGGACTCAACACTGCACTCGACTATGCTCTGATGCTTGGATGGGAAGGAGGGAAGAAAAGGAAGTGTATTAATAATGCACTGAGGCATCCTTGTCAGCTCTCAGGCTGTTCACTCCCAATTTGCATATGCTCCAAGTTGTAAGAAAACACTTTGCACAGGAGCATTGCATTTAGCAGAAATTACATTATAATTTCAGATGTGGAAACTTCTATTCCAGGTCTGAGGCAGTGATATATCCCATCGGGCTCTGCAGTCATTATCTTAAACAATTGAAATGCATGCTTGTACTTAATCAAAATCAAGGGGAGATGTTACTCCAGCCTCTACTTGCCAATTCAGCCTGAAGTGGAACAAAAATATTAAACTAAATTAGAAACTATGTTATTTCCCAGTAATTTCTTTATGAGCTGGCATTTGGCTGGAGTGCTTTTTCAGAGTTTTTTGGGGGGGTTTTTTGCATATTTGATCCAATACCTCTATTTATCTCTGTAAAGCAAACTGCCCCAAAAGAAAGCCCCTTCTCAGAGGAGGTGAGCGTTCAGGTGCATTTAGGATCTGTGCCCACACTTTTTCAGCTCCTTCCTGCTGCCTTTCAGAAGAAGTCTTGGAGTGCTGGTAGAGGGGTGGTGCAGCAGCCATTTCATTGCCCTGATTTCTGCCAGGGACTGGCTAGTGCTGGGAAGCAGAGGCTGCAGGGGTGGAAGCTGGAGGGATGGAGCCTGCCTTTGCTTCCTCCAGTGTGGCATATCTGAGCTTGGAGATGGGTGAGAACAGGGACTTG
>JAVJGI010000014.1:81592758-81634932 GCA_035590275.1 Ibycter americanus
ATCCACATCAGCCAACCCACCACCCCAGAAGCAAGCCCACAACTGTATATTATCAATGTTGATTAACCCTCTACAGAGCTCTGTGCAGAGAATGTAAGACCAGTCTCCAGCTTGTTCCTGGCATGGTTTCTGGCTGGGGAAAGCCCTTGCTCCCAGGCAGCAGAACCTGGTCGATGGAATGAAGGAACCGGTGGTAAAACTGCACTTTACAGCCCATCAGACTGCACAATGTTGGCACATCTCCCTGGGTGGTATTTTATTCAGATACATAATGCTAATTTGTGCGAGTGGTTGGGGGTATCTTTGATCCTGGGAAAAGAGATCAAGTGTGAAACTGGGGGCTGGATCAAATGTGAACTGGAAAGTATTGCTGGTGAATGACTATTGAAGAGCCCAAGCACAGGCTGCAGCCACTTGCTTGCCCCGAGTGGATTTTGAGGCTGGGTATACCTCTAGCACCCCATGTGAATGTGGTCAGAGCTCCTGCTTGCCCTGCGCAAGGAGCACGGCTGGAGGGATGCTGCCTGACCTGGGGGATGTTCATGTGCTCTGGTACCAAAGCGTGCAGCCCCTGCAACCCAACTCTTCATCCTCGTGATGGTGGTCCCTTCTCAGACCCCTCATATGGCGGGTTTCCAACCAGAGAGGTTTGGGTTGTCAATTCCCATGCTGGGTGTTTTGAAGGTTGCGTGCTGGGCATTTTGGAGGTTGCATGGCAGGTAGGTGATGAGGGAAGGAAAGCCTTGTTGAGCCGATGGAGCAAAGAAGCCAGCCAGCAGCTCTCCTCTTGCACCTTCTGCCCATCCAGCTCCTGCCGGCCCAACAGCCTGTCCTGTTTGAAGGTGAGTGTCCCCATGGGGCTGGTTGTTGGCATCCAGGGAGGGGGCTGCTATGCCACCCTGCACAGGCAGCAGCTGCAGGTGAAGGGAGTGGGGCAGAAAGGAGGTGGGAAACATGACAGTCTCACAGGAGTGCTTTCCCATCCCCGATGCCGATTTCTGTGGCTCCCGAAGGTGTTGAAAGGCTGGTTATGTGACACGCTGAGGGGCTTGGGCATAGCTGCAGTGGTATCTGTAAGCAAAACCAGCAACTTAATTTAAAAAGGGGCAGGTTCTCTCGCATGCATCATCTCCGCTTGCTTATTTCAGACCACCTGATCTATCTGCTCCGTGGTGCTTCTTATTTCACTGCTAGTATGGAGGATTAGTCTTATTTTTTTTCTCTCCTTCCCCTCCCCTGCTCCTTCTACCAGTGTTTGCTCTCGTCTTTGCTTTATTTCCACACATCAAACAGCATCCTTTTCACCTGAGGCTTTCCCATTTCACAGGCATGTCAATGCAATTCAGTTCCCACCCTGGTGCTGATGGACTTGGTGTGGACCTTGGCCTCTCCCTTCTCATCCCTTACTTTGAGAGGACAGAGCATCTCCCACTTCTGCCAAGGACTGCAGGGCTCTTCCTTCAGAAACTGTGGCACTGAGCACCCGTGGTTAGGGAAGTCACCGCAGGCTTTCCCACTCCACTGCCTGGCTGAGGACTCCACTCAGTCGCCAGCAGAAAGAGGTGTTTCCACAGTGCTTAAGCCTCATGGTTTTAATAACAGCAGCAGCTCACTTGGAGAGTTGTCAGCGGTGATAAACTCAGTCCCATTCTGTTTCAAAATTGGTTTAAGAAAGATGCCTGGCTGTTTAATATTTAAGCTAAATGTTTAATGTTTAAACAGGGAAATTGTTCTGATTGTCAGAAAGGGCATTAAAGCAGGATGGAAACTGGTCTATAATCTCTGTCAAACGCTGCCCTTTCTCTGCAGCAGTGTGGTGCCTGGGAGCTGCAGGAGTTTCAGAAATGCCGATTTCAACCAACCTTTTCCATTTCATTTGTGCTTACCAATCCCACAGCAGCCAGATGTGCTTTTTCCCTGCAAAACAGGAAACATTGTACCTGGCCCTGTTTGGGACTGGTTCAGCTGCAACAAACTTGCAGTTCAAAACCCAAATTGCAATAGAAGTGCATGGGTAAGGTGAAAAGTGAAGCTGGATGGTGTTGGCTCACGGGTATATTCCAGATGATTTGGGGTCTCTTTTGCATGTACACACAAAAGCTGTGAAATTCAGATGTCAAGTTTAAAGTCAGCACAAAAATAAATGGTTCCAATAGCCACAAATACCTGTGTGGAGAAATCTTTTTGAATAGATATGGACAGTGTTTTTCAGGCGGTGGAAATATCCCCCCGGGGGAAGCATGTAACGGTGCAGAACCACTTCACACTACAAAAGGCTTCTCAGAAGCAAGCCAGTGCTCCCTCCCCGAGCCCTCACGCAGGCACTGTGGCTGTGCCAGGCTGCATGCAAGGGGTCGTTCTGGTGCACAGGAATCTCTGCTTGGTAATGGCTGGAGCTGGGGGGAACATACTCAGCAGGGAGCCCTCAAGTCAAACAGCAATTCATGTCAGTTCCTTTCCTTCCTCGTAAAATGTTCCTAAGGTGGATGCTAAACCAACTTGTCAAACTGCGTCAAAAATCCTTTAAACAAGCATATAATACTACAGTTCAGTGTGTTCAAAACCCAGCATTGCTGCTTCCTACTGAAACTATTCTCTCCTTTCTAGTGAGGGTAATTTGAAGTGCATGTGTAAGTTCAAGGTAGATGGGAAAGTTGAAGCTGAAAATGTAGTCACCTTATAAATAATCTCTTCAGGCTTTTTTTCTGCCAGAGAAACTGGTAGTGGCTGGCTGATCCTCACACAGAATGTCTATGAGCAATGAACAAAGTAGCTCAGGAGACATGTACCGTCTGCACAACCTTTCGTGTGCAGTGCTTAACACTGGCACCATGAGCACCTGCTCACATCTGATGATAAGGGGCCACTTGAAGCACTCCTTCCCTCTGGAAATGGTTTCTGGTTTGGAGCCCACCAGCACCTAGGCTGAGACTGGTCTGCACTTACTGTGTATATACGAATGTGGTTGAAGTAGAGGCCAGGAGCGAAGTCATCTTGGGTAGGTAGGTGTTTCTGTTGGTGTATACATATGGATCATATCAAGCAAAGCAAGGGTTTGGTGGCTGCTGCATGTGCTGTGCCTAGTGACTTCACACACCAGAGAAACATCACCTTCCACAAACTCACAAAAAATAACACGAGAAAGAATCTCAAGAAAAGTTTATAGAAGAGCTCCTCTTACCAAGGTTTCAGGACTATGGAAAGGCACATTTCACCCATGTTGATTGACAGTTGAGTTCATGGACACATACAATGCTCACACTTCATGGCAAAAAGACTGCATAATGATGGTACGTTGTGAAACATATATTCCAGACTTCAGTTAAACACTAAAGTGATTATTTTAAATGTATCATGTACATAATAAGAGTGGAACAGGCAGATGCACCCAATTACTGTAATTTACAAGGCAGTAATTCAAGCCCCAAATATATTTCTCCTTATTGGAGGAAGGCAGTACAGATTACGAGCAAAATGAGGGGCAGCAAATTGACAGGGAGCCAGGAAGCTGCTGCCATTTGGAAAATAACAGCTAGCACCTGCTGCAAGTCGGAAGGGATTTAACTTTGCTAATTCATTTCACTCTGGTTTAACAGCAAATGGCTTGGCTGGATCAGATGCTCTTGGGCCAGGAAGTAACTGAGAGCCGCACCGTGGCCGTGCCGCGCTGACGAAGGCACCCTGCAGAACAGATAAGCGCAGATGTTTGCTCGGTAGCGGGCAGAATAAAGTCCACTTGCGCTTCCTTTCTCGCCATTTAGTGAGCTGCTTCGTGCTAATTACCTCTTTTCATCCAGCTCGTGGTTAAGTTTCACGTTGCAACGATTAATAATTAATCAAATGCATCTGAAAATTAATTTGGCAATTCTACATCTGATTGGCATGGTAATCTCTTCTGTGCAGCAGGGATGTTATGGGAATAACCTCAGATATTCTGAGCTGCTAACTGAAGTGAATACATAAGGGCATTTATTATCTTGTGTGGTAAAAAATTAAGCAGCAAGTGGAAACAAATACATTCTCCAAGGCCTCTTTGCCTTTTGGGAAAGGTGTGATCTGCATTTTGCCTTGCCTGTATTAGGAATACACAATCGATGTGATCATGTCCAATCAAAACAAATGGAAAAAGGAAAGGGAAATTTGAAAAATGTGCCCACAGTTGATTTATTTCTGTTTAGCTGGTAGCAGTTGCAGTAGATTTGATGCTTTAATTATGGTACTAAAAAGAAAAATCACAAGGAGAACAATTTTTGCCCTTTCCTGCTGTCCATGGCGCTTCTCTCCAAAATCAACAATCATCTGGTAAAAAGGAAGAAGAGGGAGTATGCAGCTTCCAGTGGACATGTGATCCCCGCTAGTTTCGAATTAGCAGTCCCTTTTTACAGGCAAACAGCCCCGCAGCAGCCACAGAGGTGAAGAAGATGGTAGAGCTAAGCAGGCACAGCAATCCCGGCACGGAGGGCAGGTTCCTCTCCCAGAAGCTGGTGGTGAATGGTCGGGCTGGGACATCCTGGGGGAGAGAGGAGATGGTACTACCATAGGGTTTCCCTCACTGCATGAGAGGGGAGGCAGAAAATGTCCCCCACTAGGCTGGGGAGATCACAGGTTTCTCCTGAGGACCAGACTGGAGCATGGGGGAGGAGGGTCATGGCTGTGAAACGTATTTTCTGTCATCCTGAACAGCTACAGAACAATGAAGGTGGAGTTGCTTGTGACTGGAAAGAGGTTATATTTGGTTTAAGACCATGACTTGGGATTGGGCAGAACTAGGATTATTTCCTGCATTTTGCAGTCCCCCAGGCTCTGAGATCTTTGTCCCTGGCTCTTGGCCATCCACTCCTCAGACAGGGGCAACAATATTACTCGGACAAGTTAAAAAAATAAATACCATCAGCATGTGAGGTAACCCAAACCTCACCTGGGGGCAGCCCCCATAGGAATTACCGAAGCAGGAACTTCAGCCTGACTGAGGGGTGCGCACTTGACTGTGTGACAACAAGAATGACTGGCTTACCTTTGACTCCGGCTCTGGCATCCAAATTTCGTCCTCTGAGATCTTCCCCATCCTGTACAGTATCTAGGAGAACAAATTATTTGTACCACGTGAGAAAAAATTAAAACCCACACGACTATCCATTTTGGCAAAGCAGAGCAAGTCAGAGCAAGGTGACATTTAAAAAAGGCACAACTACGACTAGCTGAAAGTGAACCAGAAAATGTACAATGATCTCTCTGCTAATATTAACAAAGAGAGAAGAAGGAGGCAGTTTTGGTAGTTTGTGTAAATATATGACAGCTGGTCATCAAATGGTCCTGTGCCTTACCAGTGTTTTAAGGAAGGACAGTTTCACAGCACCATTTGTAAAAAGTAAGACTTCACTCAGAAATCCGCAAAAGCTACAGCTTCTCCAGATGTTCATTTTAGTTTTTTTTCTGAGTACAAGTGAAAATGCTTTTTCACATGACAGTTGGAGAAATAGCAAGGTGAGGTTACCACCACACACTCAGGACACAAAGTCTGTTAGGAGTGATGCTGCTTAGATCACAAACTAGAAAGCAGAGAAATACATCTCTAGGGCTTTCAAAGCATACAATGACAAAGTTATCTCTTGGCTATTCAGGCAGTACAAAGCTCATCAAGGATTTTTCTTGAGAATAAACTGAGTGCAACGATCATGGAGGTTCTCAGGGGCAAATGACTGTCTCCAGAAGAGACAGCTCACTGTCTTTGTAACTACTGCTCACAGGCATGGAGAAAAGAGAAATTAGGTGACCTGAAACAGAGCAGGTAATGAGGATTATAAGGTGAATATGACATTCTGTCAAATGAAAGCAAAGGGCTGATTTTCCCTTTAATAACAACTCCGTGGCTCTGCCATACAGTAGTTGTAACTGTAATGTACACCCTGTAATGGCTTTTTTCCCTCCCTCCAGACTGTTGTAAAGGGATTTCACTGTGACTGGGAACCCAGCCCAATGTGTGTCATTCTGAGGAGATTTAGACGCTATCAGAGCCACCCATTATGAATTCATAAAGCCGAGCTAACAGTACTCCCTCATAAAAGGAGAAGCAGAAGGGATACATCAAAAACAAGAACAACGCTCAGATTTCCAGATTGCTGCACAGGAAATAGCTGCGAGCATTTGTAATGACTTAAATGGCTTTTAAAACATACAGCAATTAATTTGTTAGAAGCTGCGGTAGTGTATCTAAGGGCAGCATCAGGTTGGAGGGTTTTTTCCTCTAGACCTGAGGTATATGGCATGAGCTGCATTTTAAGTATCCAGTGCAGCAACACACTGCGTAACATTCTGACTCAGGTGAGATTTTTTGTTTGACTTTATTAAATAGCAAGCTAATTAAATTTAATTAAAAAAAAAAAAAAAAAAAAAAAAGGCTTTGGCTCACATCCTTTTCTGGGATTCTTCCCCATCAATTCCAGGAGACTCTGCACAATTACAGGGTGTGATGCACAAAATCAGACTCTCCAAGCTGTACTTAATCCTTTTTAGCCTTTTAATAGAGACATTGAAAGCAAACCAACAGTCTGTACCTCTCTGGCTGCTCTCTCTCCTGCCTGTACAGCCCCCTCCATGTATCCACTCCATTGGGTAGCTGTCTCTGTGCCAGCAAAGTAGATTCTGTCAATGGGCTGGCGAATGATCCTTCAAAATAAATGGAGAATGTCAGATTACAAGTAACAGGAAGGCGATGATCCTTCTAAAAGCAATTTATGGGTTTTGATGGAGCACTCAACTTCAGTTCTGCAGAATTCCTGCAAACCTGGGCTGGAGAGCATGGTGCCATAAACTGTACCCACAGGACCACCTACTTGCTTCTGTACACAAAACTCAAGATCTGAGACAGAGAAAATCTAAGGCATAAATCAGTGCCCAGCTTCTGTGCAAAATAACATGAGCCTTATTTTAGTGCTGGGATAAGGGATAATCCTAACAGCCTCCAGAAATGCAGTGCAGCTGATAGATTTATGTCTTCCGCATGGCAGCTTTGTTGTTATCCTGCCATTACAATGGGATGTGAATGACGTTTTTGCACTGATAGGTCACTAATACCAGCTTCTATTCGGAGGCTGGACTTGCCTGACTGCCAGTCCTGCCAAAAGGGGAGAGCAGCTGAAAGCCTCAGCATTCAGGGAGCTGCATTCACTCTGTAAGGTCATATAAGCCAGCCCTTCAGCTGTGCAAGGCTGCACAAGCATCCTGGTCAACCCAGCCACAGGTAAGGAGCTCTCTTTCCCACATAACACGCAGCTAGGTTTTCCCTGTCTGCCTGACATCAGCCTCCCCAGGTCAGAGGCCTCACTGATCACTATCCAAGTGTTCAGAAAATTACAACAGACGAGACAGCACATGAGATGACTTCTTCCCACACACGTCTTGGCACAGAGGCAGGGTGTAACTCCATGATGGACATGATGAGGAGCTCACGCTGTGATGTGCTACGTGGCTTGTTTGGTCTTTGGCTATGGATACAAGATTTGTCTGGTTCCCATTATGTGCCAAACCATGCCTTCCACACACTTTTCAGTACTATACCTAGTATTAATCAGTATTATCTAACATATTCCTTTAGGAATACAGCAGTTCTGCATGGGGAGGGCATGGGAAGCTTTGCTGGGTGGGAGGAGCAAATGAGTTTTTATGTAAGGGTTTTGTGCCTTCCCCTCCAGATGTGACTCAACCAGCTTCACCAGAACCTGATGCTCCACCCACACAGTCAGAAGAGGACTCTTCATCTGTCCAAGATGTGTGCCCTCAAGGTCTTAGCTTTAAAGGGTTCTATTGCAAATACTGCATAGTGGCAAATCCTCTAAGTAACCTGGTGGAGAAAGGTTTCATGGCTCTAACAGGTCCTTTGTGACTGTGTTTTGTTTCCTCAAAAGTCACAAGAGAAAATCTGCTCTTCTTAAAGTCAATAGCAAGATCCTTGTTAGGTGGGGAGCAGGGGAGTGGAAGGAGGGTTGGAGTTCTCCCAATATGCTACATACAGCGTAAGTTTGTTGCATAAGGTATATCATTGCACACAAGCTAAGAAATGTATATTAGAAAGCAAAGCATTCTGTGCCTTACCTCCCGTAAGAATACATTATGCCTGGTGGGAAGTAGGCTGTGTAACAACCTCCTGAATATTGCTCCATGCTCCAGTTCTTTTCTTCATAATGCACAGGCTGTAAGTATCAGCAAACATTAGAGAGTGAAACAGTGGCAGAGAAATTGGAAATAAAGAATTCATTTCCTTTGAAGAGGGGAAAAAACAAGCTAAGGATACCTGTCAAAGGAGTGCCATTTCATCTAGCTAATGCTATTCATCTGCACAAAACAAATCTTTGCACTTTTACAGAAGCACTAGCCTCCCACGGGGAAATGACAGGACAAATTAAACCATGCACTGCCTTCTCTTTTCTTGTAAACAGTGAGACTGGCAGCTCTTTTCTTCCCGTACTAGATGCTGCTGCCCTCCCCTTGGGACTACAGATTGTATGGCACAACATGCAGTTTTAGGTACACATTTTAGGTACCAGGAATTTCAGCTTCATCCTCCAGAACAAAGAAGCAACATTACTGTACAACAGAGGTGAAAACAGGAATTCATTTCTTACATGTAAAGCCTCTTCCATCCCCATTGCTTTGGCATATGCCTCACAGATCTTCTTCTTCCTATAGCAAAATAAGATCAGTCAGGAAAAAAAAGCTGGAAAAAAAAACTCTCAGCTATTGCTTTTATAAAAAAAAATCACATTTATTGCAATACATTGGAAAGAAAGTTGTGCTTGGCTTTGTTTTTAAGTCTGATTTTAAGTTGTTAACATACATATTTCAAATGTTGATGCCTAAATGTGACATCCAAAATGGACCCAGGGAATGGAAATGAAGGTTGATTTTGGCAATGAGCTCTAAAAAAACTAGATCTTTGTTATTTTAGGAAGCAGAGCCAATTCATTCTCTTGTTCACTGGTGTAAGACCAGAAGAGAAGCAATATAAATCAATGAAATCCCTGCAGATTTGCTATAGCTGAGAACAAAATATGAGCTGGAGAATACTACTCACATCCCTAAGCAGAACTCATCTTTCACTTGCATGTGTACCAAAAATCACATTTAGAAAGTACTGTTTGTTCATTTCACAGGCTAATGGTAAAACCATACTGTTGAAAATACAGAGATTTAAAAATTTTATCACCCAGTCTGAATGTGAAGGACATCCAAAACTATGCATGTCAGCGCTCCCTATATCCCTGGGGTGAAGCATCATTCAGAGGTGATGCAGTCTGGGAATATCTTTGGAAAAATCTTCTCAGTCCACACAGAGACATAGAGCTGGTAAGTCAGTCATAACATGGAAGAGCAGGCAGGACTTGGAAACTCAGAAATATCCATAACTGGGTGGATATTAGCATTAGTGTCTTGGCCTGTTTATACTAAAAGCTCAATTTTTGCCCCAATTTCCAGTACTGGTAGTTGCACTGTGCATATGTATACAGTCACATGCACACACATATTCACACACATTCCTGTGGGGAAGCATCCCAGAGAACTGACTGACTTCTGAAATATTTGCAGTTGCTGAACTCTTACCTCTCTTCCTTACTGAGATGGGCCAGTTTAACAGCCTTTCTGGTAAGGATGAAACTGAAAAGGAAAATACGGCATATAAATGTCACGTAGTGTCAGCACCCCAGCTGATTTGCATGCTCTTGCTTGAAATGACTCTAAAAAAAGACAGGCAGATCACTTCACCGGTACGTAATGGGCTTGACATTTTTTCATCATACCTCATCACTTAATAATTACAGGTCACATGGGTGAAAAGGCCTGTGCGGGGTACCCTGGGGAGTTAGTTGAAAGGCAGTGCATGCATTCCCAGCGGGCAGGCAGACAGGACTGTCTGGCAGCTACCAGATGAGGAAGCTGCGGATTGCAAGCGCATTTTCAAAGCTGCCAGCGCTGGCCTCATTTTGCTTTGTGGGAATGAACTCTCTCTCCATCCCCACTGACTCAGGAGAGCAAAGTTACACCCAAAGTGGGCAGAGAGATGACAGCGTCCAGCAAACTACCCTGCACTGCCTACCCTCTTACACCTAGGTCTTATTCAAAGGGACTGAGACCGAGTTTTCCTGAGCTTTTGAAGTCTCGCAGACAGCTGGCCATACTACTGCCCGTGTCATTTGGTGTCAATAAGTGACGGGAGCCTGCTGCTCTGACAAGCACTGCACAGTGTCATGGACCAGTCCTGTAAGAACCGGGGTGAATACTTATTCAGCTTGAAGGAAACAGATTTGGCAATTAATTAATCTGACCTTAGCAGAAATACCTGGGGATGAAGTATGTTCCTGCACTCTTTTAGAAAGTTGCATAAATCCACAAGGAGAAAGGAGGAGCCTGTTTGCCGTATGGGGTTTGGAGAAGGCTTACTGCTCTCAGGTCACAGAAGTTTTTAAGCCTTGAACATGCCCATAAACATGTACAGTTCCGTAGAAGTGGCAACCTTTCCTTGCCAGATACTTAAGGAGTAATTATCTGACATTTATATTGGCCTTTTTTTGGCAGTCTCACCAGTGGAAACATTTGTAAAGGTTGTTTGTTCATATTGGCTTAACCTATTTTAAAAGCCAGTCAATGCTGTTACATATTTTCCTATCTGTTTGTCCAAACTACAACTTTTTTATTTGGCAGTTTCTTCAGAAGGCTGATTTCTTCACTGCATGGCTGCTTGCCCCGCTCAACCACCAGCTGATGTTCACTGCTCTGCCTCAGGTCCATGGGGAGAGGAGGCAAATGAGGATTTCTTGGACAACTGCATTTTCTTTTTGGCCCAGGCGCTAAATACAAGGTCCAACATAAGCCAAACACAGGCTCACAAAGCTACGTAAGAAAGGGATTTATTTCTAAATCCATTCCACAGCAAAAAACCATTAACTGAATGCTTAAAATGAACTACAGCTGAATTCAGGAACTCCTTCCCAAGCATCTCCTTTGTATCGGGATATTTGTAGCAGAAGCTTCATCTAAAAGCTTATATGGACTAGAGAGGCACAAAAGGCTTGTCAGAAGTGCTCTCCTCCATCTATGAAGACTGTGGGTGTGGTCACCACTGATGTAACCTGGCCATGTCCCCTCTTCCGCCTCCTCCCACTCCTTCAGACAAAAAGAAATACACATTTGTAAGTATGGGCTAGAAGCTCTTCACCCCATAATGGCAGGGAAAGATCCATCAGGTTTCGTGTCATCTATGGTTATTCCAATTGGAGACTCTTCATCCTCAATGATGAAGGAACCACAATAACCTAAGGCAGGGGGTCAGGGGATGGGAGGAAACAAAATTATTGTCAGAGAAACTTGTTGATGACCATGCTTTCTGACAGTAATAAGCAAGTAAAATTATCCATAAAAGGAACTGTACAGAAACTCCCTTCATCACAAATAATGCCTACATGTCTGAAGTGTTTTTGTAACAGTCTCTTTCCTCTCTTCCCTCTGACTCCGGGAGATCTTGTACACAGACTTACACAAGTCATATTTAAATTCCATTATTATCTAGCAAGGAATTTCTGTGGATTGTTGCAAGTCCCTTTGGCTTTCTATTTAGGGGGATAAACATTAAAAATAAATGGATGTAGCAAGAACTATGATGGTTCATTCCATGAGTTACTTTGGCCAAAACAACAGCAGCAACAAGTCCCAGTGTAATTACATCTCGTTACCGTGGGCTCAAATTTACACCCTGTATTGATTTTGCTGGTGACAAGACTGTCAGGAATAGTGTCCCATAACAGTAATGTGGCAGAAACATGGGCTGTCTAATCTAGTATCACATCAATACATGTTTCAGATGAACACGCAAAAAATCTCATGTAGATAACAATGTATAAACCTGCCTACATTTCCTTCTAATCCCAATGGCTGGTTTATGCCCTGAAACATACAAAATAATATTCTTTTGATTAAGAAATATTCTTGCCCAGTGCAACTCTCAGTATTGTTTCATAAGTGGAAACGAATCTGTTCCTACAAACAGTTCTGGAAATAGGACCAGTTAAAGCTGAGAAACACTTGATGTTGTAACACATAGAAAAAATATCTTGAGTTAAACAAAAACCTAAGATACTTTTTCCAGTACTCTGAGATATCAAGCCTGTAGATCACAGGATTAAAAAGAGGGCAAGGTCTTGCTTACACCTTAAGCTCTCCTTGTCATCTGCTATAAATTCTCTTTTGCTGCCCTAACTCTGTCCCTGGCAGGGAGAAGTGGGGACCTGCTGCTGCAAGGTCACTGCTTCTGTGCATTCCAGTTTCAGCAGTGCTTCCCAGAGAAACCTTGCTTGTTCTCTCTGTCATCCCTTCTCAGCTAGCTACAATGAGATTCGGGATCCTGTTTGGGTCCAGACTCATCTCTGGGACAAGGTGTGCACTCAAGCTTGGAGGAAGAGCTCTCTTTTCTAAGGAGATTTACCTTTCACTTTTCTGGGTGTTCGGTTTTGGGGTTTTGCACATTTAACCCTGCCTTAGATTTATTCCCTGACTGATAGACAGCAGAGCCTCAAAATTCATGTAGCATGGGGCTCCCAAGTCCTTCACTTTCCCCACATACCCTTCCTCTGCCAGAAGGCTTCCCTGTAGTACACCATGCATTTTATGACACACCCCATAGGCAAACGCTGAATTAACTGGTTTCTCTTTGGAGGTAGTGCTGGTTTGTAATGAATCTTCGTTGTCAGGATCGGAGGGATAGCACTGATCACATACTTGCCCTGAAACATAAACCACAGTCAGTACAGACAAGGCACTGCCTCTCACTGAGCTTGCCCTACAGGACATGTTTGAAAGACACTCTTATTAGTTGTTAACAGCTTTCCCACACCTGACTCTGCTACTTGGCTTTCCCCCACAGATATCTCCAGGTCACCAAAATAAATCTGCCATTTCAGAAAAAGGATCTGGGAAAAACATGATGTTTTGTGGTTAGATGATGCTTGACAGCTTTCCAGACACTACAGGACCAGAGCTGAAACTTGGATGGAGGCAGGTGGGGAAATGGGGCAAGACAGATCTTATAGCATAGGTAAAACTGCCTTTTATCATCCCCAGGAAAATATGACCCACATTTGTCCAAATTATAAGCTGTTAAAAAAAACATGTCATGCACGTTCACAGGATACTACTTCAGGACAAGCAACACTCATGGCGATTTCAGCTTTCCTGAACATGCTCCATCCATCTTGCAGGTCCTGTTTCTGACTGGAGCAATTAAGGATGCTTGGTTTCAGGGCTCAGGGTAACAGTGTATTACAACAGATGCTGCTGCTCTCAGGTGCTCTCACGCTGATGGGGCCACTGAGTGCAGGAAGCCAGCCTCCTCCGACTTGGCTGTCACTCATCCAGCATGGAGGGAAAAGCCAGTGGTTTAATTCTGGGGTTTAAAAATCCCTGGGGGAGGGAGAGAAGGGTCCCTTCTCCAGGACATCCTTAGACCAGCTTCTCTGCCAAACACCCCCTTCCTCTTCTGCTAGCTTTCTCTAAATATCCTCCAAACACCACCACCTGTGAGACAGGGGTCTTGCATGGTCCTGCAATGGACAGGACCATGATGGTCCTGCACAAACCCCCATGGCAGGTTGGGCTGTGTGTGCAGAAGGGAGCTGCCACTCCACAGGTGCCACTGTGGGTAATCATGTACTGATGGAGCATTTCACAGCACCACTGTGCTGAGGCAAAATCTTACTAAAGGCATTTGAAATGTCTTTTGTTTTGTTCTGCAAACCACAAACTTAGGTATGAACAGGAACGTTACTTTTCCTTTCTTTGAAATGGTCTCGATGCAGAACTAATACGTAAAAATATATAATCACAGGAAAAGTTAAGGCAGAAAAGGCAGAGTAATGACAGAAACTCACTAGCAGAACACCAAGAAGAGACCCAGTCATAAATAAATCTGTAAAGCAGGTTTCACAGAGTGTCAGCATAGTCTGAGAAATAGACACACACAAATGGGTACTTCCTGATTACATCTGGCTAAGAGCTACAGCAGATATATTCCCCCACCAAATGCATACTCTACTTCTATTCTGATCAAATTACCTCATATATCTCATGGTTTAGAGTCTCCACAATGACATTATCACCTGTCTGATCAATAAGGACCACAGGTCTCTCCAGTTTAACTCTGCCTTTGAGGCGTTCCATTATTTTTTCCGATATCTGACCAGAACCCCCTTTAAACTTCCTCTCCTAAAAAACAAACAGGAAAGAAACACACAAAAAAATCACCAGCATTAATCACACACAATGACATTGAATATGACTTCTGCTCATAATCAAGAAATTCCAGGCCAAATCTGCAAGTCCTAAGGGTGCATAAAGAGGCCCAGACTTTCAGAAGAGCAAAGCCATAAATCTGAGCCTCTGGGGATTGCTGCCTAAACCACTTTTGGAATGGCTTCCTCAATTAGCTGGCTTGAAGGGTCTTGAAGCCTAGTGAACAAACATATATAACGCAGGTATGCCAGCTAGTGTAAACATATTAGTTCATTAAAAAGAGGTTTTGAGTATCTTATCCATCACTGTGCTACCAAAACCCTCAAGTGTGACAAAGGCACCAGCTTGCACCTGTACAGGGAAAGCCTGCACCAGCTCAGAAGCAAGACAGATCTTTTTAACTGCATCTGGCCTCAAGTGCAGCAAGCAACAAGCTTTATCTGTCCCTGGGAAGACACAAAGATATTGCTGTCTGGAAAAAAGCACAATCTGTGACACATATTTCCTTGCGATGCCTGTGCAGAGGCTCAGGGGAAGCACTAACCCTCTTATATCTACCGGCCACCAGTGTTGTATCAAGTAGCTCACTTTTATGTAGAAGATGCTGGTACTGGAAGGGAGGAAAGGATCCACAGAGTCTCTTTGTGTTGAAAGACTGAAATGCTGCCTGAAGAAGTTTTACAAGACTGATCATGGCTGCTAAGTCAGCAACCCTTATTATTTTTGCCCAACTGATTTTGATTGGGGTGAGGGGAGGGGGAAGGATGGTAGAAACCAAGACAGCTTGCCCCATCCAGGCACAAAGAAAACAAAGTGCTCTTCCCAGGCTAGCTTTCCGGTCTCCACATGTCTTGTTTAGCTATATGTAACTTAGGATTATTTTTAATTCCTGCTGCAACGTCCAGCAGTTGCTGACATGGGATAGCAAATGTGGCTGAGGTGCTCCTGAGGAGGAAGGCTTTGAGGTCTTGCTCCTGCTTCAGGGCAGCATTAGTTCTATTTACATCCTTCCTGACACACAGTTGTCTACTCTTACCCCAATGGACAGACGTTAACGGAGACTGCATCTTTCCAGGCAGCTTCTCCTAAGGCCTCCCTATCCTGGCACAGTTGGAAGGGTGCAGTACTGTCTCCACTTTTGCTGTTGGTAGCTTAAGTCCGAAATGCTGCACATGCTTCCTGAGGCCATGTTAACTGAGGTACAAGGCTAGTAAAGGGTGCCACTATACCACATCCAATTACTTTGACCGCCCCCTCTCCCCTTCTCTGAAACTTCATCCAGAACAATCACATAAACCATGATGTTCTGCAGGCAACCAGGCACCTGCCATGACCAAGGCTTGAAACAGTCTGAAGTAGCTCGGAAAACATGCTGCCATGTGAGCTGCCCCAAGAAGGACGGGCCTTTTGCTATCTACTTCCACCTCTTACCATTAGAGGCTCTAATGCCAAAAAAAGTTATTTCACTCTGAAGTACACTTGCTTTGAACTCATTAAAACATTCAAATGTGCTAAGTAACCCATAGAAAACAAACTGGCAAAGAAGCAACACAACAGCAACAAAAGAACTGTGCTGAAGTGAATACAGGAAAAAACAATTGATTCAATTGCTCCAATTTATCTCAAAGCCTAGCTAATAAAATTCCTCATTGTACAGAGCTAGCTGAGAGGGCTGTTCCACCCCATGAGAACACAACTGTTTCTGGTGCCACATGCGTTTGGTATTTTGTCCTCTCTTCATTAATTGCAGGTCTTTGACGAGCACAACACTCCACTTGCTGTTTATGATTTCAAGAGAGGAGGAAGAATATGAGACATTTTGTACCTGGCCCCCATTGGTGATGGAGAAAATCCTGGATGTGCCCCCACACTGTCTCACATACCACAGGAACCAGAGAGCAGAGACTTCATGAGGCTCAGATGTGACGTTGATATTCACAAACAAGGTGGCAAATTCTTTAGCAGCTCTGCATGAGACACAGGAGTAGAAACAGGTAGTAAGTAAATGTGACTTCCTGACTGCTTTCAGGATTTTCTTTGTTATTCTTGATAAGGGCTGCTTTCCCAAAGTCAGAAAAGCCAAGATGATTTATATCCATCTCATTTTTTAGTTTGTAGTGAGACTGATTCAATGGGTTTATATCAGCACTTCCCTCACTCCCAAATCATTTACCCACTCAGTTTCAAATCCCACTAATTTCACCTTAGTTATTTTTTTAAATGGTTTCCCAGCTGCTATTCCTTTTATCAGAACAAAATATTTTTCTCAACAGAAGAACGCATTTGGTAACCAGTTAGAGAAACTCTTCTGCATTTCTCCTCCATGGGGAGCTCATTGGACACATAATTTCCAAGGTCTGATAGGTCCCAAGGGACCCTGCCAGCCACACGGCCAAGACATTTGCCATCTCTCACCTGCTGCACACACCTTTTGTGAAACCAAGAATCAGACATGGTAAATAACCCAGAGAAACCAAATTGGCAATCATTGCCGTAAATATGAGGAGAGGGTCAGCTTTCTACCACAGTAAGCCCTCTGAACGTAAACAGAGTTACAGCAGCAGGAAATGAGGACCTGGCTATTCACATTTCTTTCACTTGCGGCTACAGATTGCTAAGAGAATTGAGATCACTTTGCAAAGAAGGTGAAAGGTCTTCGACTTGGATGAAGTTTTATAAAACAACATGGATTTACAATCATCTGCTAAAGGAAGGAACCTTGCAAGTTATCTGGGCTAAAATATGTAACTTATAAACTTTTATAACCTCATTTCCCTGGGTATGAAGTCCAGTTACCTCTATTTCATTAGCCAGAATATGAAAACATCCTGCACACAAGAACCCCCTGCCACAGTCCTGAAAGCACCAAGACACTACACAGTTGCAGCAGGTTCAGGCCTGAGAAATGTGAAGTCTCCAGGGTCAGTAGATGCTGATCTGTGACACATGACAAACAAATCTTCTTTTATAATCTTGACCCAAGTCATATAGAAAATGCTGCGGAACAGCTTTTCTGTTCAGGGCAGTATGCTTTTTAGCTATGTGTGGAAAGATCTGGCTTGGCCTGAAGATCTAAACCAGCTTTTTACTGAGTTTTTGAACGTTTCAGCTGAGCACATCCATTAAAACTGCAGTGTCACAAAACCACTGACAATAGAAGCAGTCTTGCAGAGAAGCGTGTTACAGGAGAGATCACTATAAACCCAGTTCTGCTTATACTCCACCATCTCCCTGACTAAGAGGAACAGTAAAAACTAGAAGAGGAAAAGCCAGTGCACTTGCAACAGAAAGGGTAGTTCAAAGTATCCGAGTTTGTAGGCAAATGGCTCATAAAACTAATTGTAAAGAAAGCTACAATGCCACAGAGGGATAGAGAAAGTCCAAATGGCTGTACCACATGGTACAAATGGCATGTATCACATGGAGCCGGCAGCAAGATTTAAGCTAGCAAAATAAATTTCAAATAGAAAGTTTTGGTCAGGAAGTTGCAGGCAGAGTGATAAACCACAGTCAGAAGGAAAGAGCAAACAGCACAGCCGCACAAATAAGGGACAGTGACTGCAAGGGAGGAGAGCATTGCAGAGTAGCACAGGGGCTGTAACAGCAAGTGGGGACACAAGTGCTCATATAAGCACACTTCTCTCTGCCTTATAAAGAGAACTAATTGAAAAAAGAAAGGAAGAGTATTTCCAGTTGTTGTCACCTCATATTGAATATTGTTTCTTTTTTTATTCGTACAGTGTGGTCCCTTGTAGACATATAAAACACACTGGCAATTTTCTAGGTGATACAACACCTTGGGTTCTCTTCCTACCAACTAGAGTTGATGCTCTGTTGGACATGCTACTCACAAACAATGAAGACCTGTTGGATGATGCAAAGGTGAAGGGCAGCCTTGGCTGCAGTGGCTGTGAGACTGTGGAGTTTAAGATCCTGAGAGGAGTAAGACAAAGAGTGGGATTGCAACCCTGGATTTTGGAAGAGCAGATTTTATCCTCCTCAAGGGCTTGCTTGGCAGCATTTCATGGAAAACTACCCTGTAGGACAAAGAGACCTAGGAGAGCTGGCTGGCATTCAAAGACAGCTTCCCAGGAGCAGAGGGAGGCTGCACTGCAATGGGCAGAGCTGAGCAAGGGCAGCAACAGGCTTGCTGAGACAGACACAGAGTACCCGACTGGGCTCAGGCACAAACCAACCAGGGAGGTGAAAGGCAATGAGAAAGGCTGCCTCAGCTGCCTTGTTTCCCTCCAAGGGGTTTGGAGGCCCAGCAGGTACTACCGCTGAAACAAGGAGCAGCATTTGAACTTCTCTGTTTCCAGAGCCAACAGCTGCTCACTCCCCCTCCTCGGGTCTCGCGCTGCCCCATCCATTCAGCAACCACTGGAAAGCAGCAGCTCTCTGGCATGGTGTGATGCTCTCTGATCTGCCAGCGGCACCTGCCTGCTCTGTTGTACATGCGATTCAGCTCATACAGTAAAAGCAGACACGTATGGTAACTGCGCAGGAGAGGACATAGCCAAGAGTCAGAGGACATCACTCCTCAGCTCCTAGCCTGCTGTGGGTCTGGTAAAGCCCCTTCACCTCCTTCTGCCTCCATTTCTGTGCTTCCAAGTGACCTTTATTCATGCCTACAAAGCACAATTTTATCCACATGTTGCTTTTCCTAAAGACAAAGGCACATGCTCTCCAACTGAGTGAAGTGAGAGCACGGTGGGAAGA
Organism: Ibycter americanus; assembly: GCA_035590275.1. Classification (NCBI taxonomy): domain Eukaryota; kingdom Metazoa; phylum Chordata; class Aves; order Falconiformes; family Falconidae; genus Ibycter; species Ibycter americanus. The sequence goes on from JAVJGI010000014.1 coordinate 81,611,752, forward strand.
ACCCACGCTGTCATTCCTGTGTGCATGGGCCTGCCAAGGTAAACCCCAGGTTTCCCCAGCACCTTTAATCCCATCTGTCAACCAACCCAAGCTCTGCTGTACCACCTTATCCTCCACAGGCCCTCACCCACCGCCTGACAACAGCCCACCACAAAGACCAGCGTCATCTCAAATACCTCCTGTTCTCTCACTGCCTGTACCCCAGCTGTACCCCAGAATTTTCCAGGGAGCCACTATCATTCTGCAGCTGGATTTCAAAGTGAAGAAAGAGTTATGTACTTGGTCCAGCAAATCTTATTTATCAGCTCTTTCATGGTCATTTTGTCCCATTCTTCAGCATGTGGAGCGTCCCATGGTGCTTCAAGAGGAATCTGGAGAGAGGCAAAATATTCAAGAAATTATTCAGTACTATGTCATTGCCTGGTCATAGCTAGTTAGTAGCACAAAATTGATTGATATGTTGGCCAGGAGTTGCTTTTGTCCCCTGCACATGGCTGTAAATTTGGAATAAAGTCACTAAATTGAATATTATCTGTTCACACCTTTGGGCATGAATTGTACTGTGACCACCAAATCTGTCTTTATCTGACCAATGAACTATATCCTTATGTCGGGACTCATCTGGCCTTTAGTTGTCCAGAAGTGAGGTGTCTATTCTAATTCAGTTGCCTTGGTGTCCTCTAACAGCTGAGGGGAAAATTCTTTCTCTAGTCAGAGATTTAGTCAGTTCCAAGATGGGCATCTGAAGGCCCCTATATCTGTCCGTTAACTACAGAGGGAGCAAAAATGTCTAGATACTATTAAATTATTTTTAGACAGTGAAATTTTTAATAATAACTTACATTGCATGTAAGTACCATGACATGTGACGATGCTACTGTATATTTGAATCTTTAAAAAGTAAGCATTGTTTGACAAAAAAAAAAAGTCTAGTATCATGCACAGATTTGATTCTACAAAACCACATAAACCCAATGAACTTTGCAGGAATACAGTTAATTATGCTTGAAGGTTATTATAAGGTAGGTCCCCTGGTTTGTAGTCAGATTGTAAGGCAACTGATAAAAATCTGAAAGACACCAAGGTTCAACCTCATTTTTTTCAGGTATCTTAGACACCTCCAGATCTTTCTGTATCCTCTCATAGAATGGTTTGGGTTGCAAAGGACCTTTAAAGGTCACCTAGTCCAACCCCCTCTCAGTAAGGAAGTTCTGTTATTTCCAATAGTTCGTGGCCAACATAGATATATTTCCTGATGGATGTTTCTTTTTTTTTTTTTAATACTAAAGAAGCAATAAAAAAGCCTGCCAGAAACAAAACAAAACCAAACCAGATTTACTCATGGTGACATCAGCACTGTAGGAAACAGACGCAATTTACACAGCCTACCTCTTTTCCCAGCTTGTCCATAGTCCTCCACAAGTTATTGTAATCCAGATAAACTAACGGATTCCATGTTGAAGGGGAAATACCTGTGAAATAGTGTGACTTTCCCTAAAATACACATAAGAACATAAGCAACTGAAACACAACACAGCATATCTGCATTACTCAAGAACACAAAATTCTCAGTCATCACATGGTTGACCTTTTGCCCCAAAAGACTTAGCTTTCTTCCCCCCCTCCCCCCCCTTTTTTTTTTATGCATATGCCTATAAGCAACGGAATGCATGAAGCTAAATATGAGGGGGGAAAGCAGCTGGACTGACATTAAAAAGGACAATAATACTTTTTTTTATTCAGAGGGGATGGGGAGGGGTACATTTGTTCTGAGCAGGTTATCGCATTCTGGGCTAAGGAGACTCAAGCAATGGCCAAGGAGGTAATATTCCTTGCTCCTAAGCATTCTTCATTATTACATATGAATGAATCTAATGTTTGCCTGCTTGCTGAAATGTGCATCCTAAAAGTTGCATGGGTTTAAAAGCAAACATAACTCTTTATTATGTCAAGTACCTTGGAAGAAACCTAGCCTAAAAAAAAAAAAAAATGCCAAGAAGAAAGTTTTTGGCTGCAGGAAGAAAAATTTTGTACACTTGCAAAAATGGTACCAGTGTTTACAATATGTATGACACATAGGTGCAAGAGGAACATGGACTGTTTCAGATAATCCTGTGATATAATGATAAGCGAAACAATATAATAGCAGCTGGTTCTTTGTGATAACTTTAATCTGAAAGAGGAATGAATGAGTAGGCAACATTTTCTCTTATTAAATTGCTTTGAACCTCTTCAATGTTTGCTCTTCCAGGTGTGTCAGAAGTTTGCATGAGGTCACGTGGCAGGATGCAGTGAACACACTGGACCATGACAGGTAGGAGCTGAGGTGCTAAGCAGTGTGCAGCGTGCTTCTCAGTGCAATGTACAACATGCCAGCCCATCACACCTGGCAGGTGGGAGTCACAGACCAAGTGAGAGGCTGCAGTGCTGCAAATGCATGAGATGGTGACCCAGGGACAGGGGGACACAAAGTAGGAGCCAAATGTGCCTTCCCCACACTTGGTGAGAGAGAATTTATCAGTCTTCCCCACTGATAACTCCGTGTGTGTGTAAATACATATGGATTTCTGATATTCTTCAGAACATTTTTCTGCAAAGATTGTAACAAAGATAAAAGGTGCAGGATGAAACTCAGAGACCATAGTGAGATTTCAGACTTGGAAAAAGCAGTAAAAAAATTCAAACTCGCACATTTTGGTCAATTTTTGTCAGCCCCAGGACAGGTACAACGGAGGAAACAATGGCACATGGGTAAGGGACAGAAGTCTTGCTATGGCCAACACCACTTGTTCCCTCTCTCCCCAGAGGATGGCTGCAGTGGTGCCCCAGCTCCAGCATCCCTCTGGCCCACAGCCCACTCCGTGCTGTACCTCCTCACCATCTTCAGTCAGGGCAGCAGCAAACATGCCCTCCTGTTCAGCTTAGACACAGTAACCTCTGCTCTGGGCCAAGCAAAGCACAAGGTTGCAAACTCAGCACTTAGTTCATCTTGAGATCCAGGTGCTAAAAGGCTTTTTTAAAAATTCCAACAAACACTGAGTTTTCAAGTCAGCAGGATGACTCTGGAGGTGGTTGGTTACCTCTGGATTTCTGGGTATGTAATCTTAATCTTGTGTACCACACATTTTTTCTCTCTTTTATCCCCATTCCATTCTGTTTTAGTTATGTTGGAGGAAGGTGGGCTGGACATGCTGCTCCAGCCTTCTCCACGTGCACATGTGTATGCAAAACACGCTTCTGCCATGGCAAGAGCAGAGAAAATGCTCCTACGAACTACCAGCAAGGGAATCCTCCGCACAACACTGCCTCTTCCTTTTCCTTGAGCACAACTTCTCACTGCCACTGTGTGTTCAGCCACAGAAAAGAGTACCAAAAAACACATGCAAAGAGATATACCAGATGCTACAGCTTTTACTGTCATAAACCAATGCTGTATCAAACAAGGCAATCCTGACACAAAGCAGTAATACATTGCTCATCATTTTCTTCTTATTGCACAGTGTTTCGTTTTTCAAAAAGATCTTCAAACACTGCTCCTTCAAAGTTCATTCACTGCTAGACTTTTTATTCTGGTTGGGAATGCAGTGCTATCAATGTGTCTTTTGCACAAGTTATGTGCTTTAACACCCATAATCCTGCCCTTAAGCAGAGGTGAGGTGCAACGCTGTCAGGTCACCCAACAACAGGTGAAGTTATTACTACAGTTCCATCACGTCAATACTGCAAGGGGACAAAGGGAAAAGATAAGCCGGCTGTTCAGGAGTAGCAGCGAAAACTTCCCAGTTTTCCACTGTTCAGTGACACCTCTTTTCATTAGGCTTTTTGATGAGTGACTGTGCTTGTACTCAGTGGTGAAACTTGGAAGAACCTCTCCTATCCTTGGCTTACTTAACTCAAAAAAAGAAGCATCTCTTCAGAAAGAAAGTAAAAAAAGTAACTTCTAGGGCTCCCCCCCTCTTGTTTTCAGCCAAACCTATTCCTTATATTGCTAGAAACAACAGGTGAAGGAAGGTCTCTCTCAGGAACTGTATGACAAGGTCTGTGCCAAAACAGCTTTTCCAGCCCCCAGCGTTAACTCTACTGTGTTCAACAGCTGCCGGCTGAGAAACTCCCAAACTATCCTGATTGCTGCAGATGTGGCCATTGGTGAGAGAACTTGCCCACTGCCTGGCTATCAAATATTTTCCTCCAACTTTGCCACCTCTATACTAGCTCTGGAACAACATGACACAAACTGCTGAGGACTGATCAAGAAATCTCACAATCTTGGCCACTGGTATGACATGTATCACATTGGATATTTACTTATCTGCTATTCAGAAAAAAAAAAAGAATGATCCTTTCATTACTGATCTGAAAATGTTACCACCTCCACATCTTGGTCAATGGCATGGCCGAGGAAGATCAATGAGAAAATGTATTTTATCCCTTGAGAACTATGAAATGCCAACTGATGATTAACAGTCTCAAGCTGCATTACTTGTTGCTCTCCTCTGCATGCAAAAAACCAGCTTCAGTAAGACTGGAGACCAAGGGCAGGAAAAGCTGGAAAAATACAACAGTGTTAACAGACCTGGAAGAAGTGGAGACTGAATTCAGAGAGCCTGAAATAGTTCACAGACACACTAATTCCTTGTGCAGGGGGGCTGGGTCTGTAAGAGGTGGGAGCTGATCTGAGGAAAGCCCAATTCTAACAAATTCAAGGAAATAAATTCCCACTGCCCATCAGAGAGCATGAGCCAAACAGCCTTAGCCTAGCATACCAGGTGTTCAACTCTCTCTTGCACAAGTGTCTCCACAGCAGAGATTAAATCTAGCCCAAATGACCTGGGGATGGTAAGTTATTAATTTGTTTTTAATTTTGTCTCCCTTACTAGGCAGGGAAGCTCTGGCTGCATGTTTCACAGATGAGCTCACTGCAAACCCACAGGGTCTTGCAATATTCCATTTTTAAAGAAGTTTATAGTGTTCTGGGTGTATTATTTTGAGAACTACTGTTTTCTTAACTGAAAGGCAAATAACCTACTGGCTTTGTTGCCGTGCTAACATAAGGCTGCTTGACTGACCCACAGAGTTTATCTAATTTTTTTTTTCATTTCCTGGTGTGTCAAACACTTTCCAGCAGACCTCAGATTTGAGTCCTGCTGCCTGCCTAGATTAGCTACTCCCCACCAATCCAAACAAAACAATATCCCCAAGCATCACACTTCAGTGGTTAGAAAAAAGGCAGCAGAGAGAGATGAGCTCTGCCAGGTCTGTTTTTTCTCTGCCCAGGGCTACCCTGTGGCTTGTAGCTGTAACTACAGGATTTAAGCCCAAGCTGCCCCAGATGTGACACCACCCCAAGTTCCAATTCGTGTAAGAGAAGCAGACAGCTTTGACAGTCTTGAGAAAGGCGAGTCTAGCTCCTGTCTGCTGTGCTGAGGACAAGCTACACATCGGAAGAGGCATCCCTTGTGCCCCAGAGCAGCGACTGCTATTGCCCTTGGGCCATGCATGGGGCACACAGGTAGAGCAGCAGTTCCCTATGGTGTGAGCCCTCAGGCGGGGCATCCTTCACTGCTCAGGATCTCCAGCAGGTCTAGCCTTGCAAGCATTGCAGTGCCTCAGACTGCCTGCGATTCCTATGTCCGAACTGCAGATTTACAGCAATCTGTACAGACTTACTTGTTACACCCTAATCTCTCAATCTGAAGGCTAGACAAAGGAAACAAAAGACTAGATGGTCAATGTGAAGCATTGCACAGAAATGCTCATCTTTTGTCAAGTGTTACCTTGCTCTGAAAATCACAAGCAAACAAATAAGCAAAATCAGTCCTTATTTAATGATGTTATGTATACTGGAGCTGGGTGCTGCTACCAGATATTAGAGGACTGCAGTTACACAAGAAGGTTAATACCACACCAAAGCTCTAATGCCTTCACTTTCTGGGGTCTTCTACATAAAAGAAGGTGAAAACAGAGCACAGTGTCACCTTCAAGGACTTCTTCGCCTCTTCTGGGAAGGAACTCCAGCACATCTGCCTTTTCTCAGTCCTAAAGCAATCTTGATGAATTATGGGACAGTAGCCACAGAGCAATTTGGCTGGAAAGAAAGTCTAGGGCTCGTAACAAAATATTCAGTTTGAAGGTACAGATTTACAATGAAAGGATACAAATTCCTGATTGATATCAAAGTAGTCCATGTTACCATGCTAACTGATGGGAAAGAATGAACAAACAAAAATAAAGATAAACAATAGTTACATATTTGGATTTTTCAAATAGACTGTAACTATAAAGGAAACCTGCCCACATGCAGCAACATGGTTTTTAAAGCTTGCAGTGCATGGAATTTTTCCACAGACATATGGGAAAAATTCCCTTCAGAGCAAAGAAGCTCATGAAATCCCTCTGGGGATTTCCACTTTCTCTTAGTTGCTTCCGCTGCTAGGATAAACTATTTCCTCACTTTCCCTTAACTCAATCCAAGTAGTATTCTGGAAATCTTCAGAAAGAGCCAAACTGAACTGATTAGTATGGTAAACAAAAGACCAAAAATCTGTTAATCTGAGGATGCTGGAGATTATATAAAGTTGAATGACTGTCACAATAAAATCTAAAGCCATTCCTCAAAATCCCTTCCCTCTTGCCTCTGACAAAACCGCACAGCGTTGCAGACTTCGGAGAAATGCCCTTGGGAAAAGACCTTCCTCTTTGGCCCCAGCTACACGCTCCCCGACAGCCATCAGCTGACTGAAATAGCAGATGAGACACAAGGACAACAGTTTTAGTCATACTTTTCAAACCTGAAAGGCAGCAGCTAGCCCATGGCTGACAGCCTATTAGCCCAAGAAGCTGAACACAACCATCTTTCAGATTAATATTTAATTTCTGAGGCAATGATCCTTTAATATCAAATCATCTCTTTGCTAAAACATTTTCTACCACATAGGAAACACTACAGATGTGCAGGTTCCTTAAGCATCTTTATTGAATATAAGGGGCACATCTATAGCCAGGAGAGCACAAATCCCGACTTGGCCCACTCACCATCACACCATAACAACAGTGTGCAGCAGTTAGGTAAAATGTACAAGCCCCAGGGGCCCTGAGCACTCACCAACCCAGACAAGAGCCAGGACTGAACACAGGGTTTTCAATAGGTTTCTTCTAGAATTGGGATGTAAGAAAGCGTTCAACAACAGATGCCTAAAACAAATGGCATGGTGACTACACAATGCCTCAAGGAAAGAGCAAGGAGAAGCAGCTGTGGAAAACCTTAGGGAAAGAAAACAAAAGCCTGCAATTCATGGGAAGAAGATGTGGGAGAAATGAGACCTGCTGGAGGAAAGGCACAATTATTATTTATCCAGTGCTTAAGTCTGTCCGTGCTGGGAGATCTTAAAGCCCCTTTACTGTCACCCTGGTCCAACAACTATGCCTCCCTTGGGGACCCTGGTTAGCTCAGCAGGACCACGATGCCAAACCTAGCATTGATCCACAGCCTGTGATCCAGCAGGATAGCTTGTAATGCTGCCTCTTGCTTAGAAACATGCTTTCACTTCAAAGAAAACTTACAAAATTACATGCTCATTAGCAAGTACATGCATAATGAAATGTGGGACAAAAAAAAGCTGCAGTTTCAGTGTCAAAACGGATTAAGGGCTCAAATTCATGTAACCCATTAGAGCCTTTTCTTTAACATACAGAAGATCAGTGCCTTTTAGGATGCTAAGAGATCCAAGTCTGAGCTTAAATTGAGAGCACCAAACATGCAGCTGGTACAGATCAGCCCAGCCCTCTTGCTGTAGAATTACACCAGTTTTTACCAGAATTTTACACCAGGTGGTGTAAAATAACTTTTCTGCTATTATGGAGTGGCTATGCAATTATTTCAGATATGACTGTTTTATGACTATGGCATGAATCTGCCCAGCAGAGAGAGGTTACAGAACCAGATGATAAAACTTTGCAACATGAACACATTGCTGTAATTCTTGGAAGAAAAACTGGGAAGATAATAGAAATGAAACCAGATCCATCACATAGCCTTGCCTCTGTCAAGTATTTCAACTCTGACTCACATAGGCTTCAAGCTTTGTTCTGCCAGAGTCTGGGAAGTACCAAAACTAAAGAGTATTAAAAAAATTGAAAAGTGATGGTCTTTGGAAAGTAAAGTAGTTTGTGAGTTATGGAGACAGATATGAGATTGTACCTCATACCTATGAATCTTAGGCCTCTGTCCCTCTTCCTACCGCTCTCCCCCTGTACTGGTTTTGGCAGTAGGTCCTGACTAGGACTTGACTAAGAAGTCGTGGGCTAAAGAGCTAAGACAAGGGCTGGATATCTGGGCTGGATATCTGCTCTGAAGACAAGTTCTGTTACAGTTCACTTTAGCCACACCAGTACCTACGCAAAGAGTGGCCACTGGGACTCCAGATGCCCCAGACACATACCTGACATGAAGCTTACAGCAAGCCTTGGGAGGTGCTTGTTTCTCACCATTAGCTAGAGAGGGGATCTCAGCGAGTCTCAAATTAGACACCCACCTTCCAGAGATCTCTTTGTAAGTAATCGCATGCTACGCTATTGGGAGGGATCTCACGTGAATCTAGTTACGTAAGTGGGGCAAATACATTATACCATTCCCAGACTAGTCCCATGATACTGTTGTCTGGTGTCATCATTCAATAGTATCCAACAGTATTATTAATTCTTTCTTAATTAAATTTGGCTTTTATTTCCGAACAAGTATTTACTGAATTTCAGGAAAAAATTCTTTAGAGGATATGTTCAAAAATAATCAGGTGCCAAATGTATTCCAAGTTTTTTAAGTGCTGTCAGTCCTATTTTCTGAACACTTTTCAAAAGAAAACGAGAACCATTGATCCCGCTCCCAATAAGTTAAAACAGAATAACAACACTTCAAACAGGTGCTGACTGGATTACTAAAAGTGAGCTTTAAATGAAACTCACTTAATGACTGTCGGTAATTTCCAAAGCTCAGTGATACCTTTAGGTATCTCAACATGAAAGATGCAGTACTTACCCCCTTATAATGGATCATATCACCCTCGACATTCACTTTATAGGTCTCAACACCCAGTTCTTTTGCCAGTCGGAGAATCCGGTTTTGGGTAGGTCCCACATATGATCCACCCACATCTACGTAATTAACCTGATTGTTCTGTCAAAAGAAAGAATACAGGAAACAGAAGCTGTGCAGGAAGCTCCTCAATACACACATCTAGAAGTAGAAAGAATTATTCCATACTGACTGGCACTGCAATTGACTTAAAAGTAGGCAGTATTGAGCTCTGTAATGACAGACACACAGAGATCATACAGTGTCTTCACTCTGCCATGCACATGTGTGCGACTGAGTTTAACTTTTGCTTAAATTTCACTATAGCTTTCAGTACAGACTTTTTAGTCTCACAACAGACATGAAAATATGAAGAAATATCCAACCAAATCAATACTCTGGTTAAGTCTAACCACGCTTTTTCAGAATTCATGTTTCTTTTCTTGTCATTGCAAAATATTTCTCAAGTTGAAACCGCCTCCAGCACCAAGGCTTATTTTCTTTCTGTAGATATCTGCCTAGACTTAATGCTGTAGATGCTGAGCACTGCACTGCAGTACTCAAGGAGAGTAATCTCCTTTCCAGCATGGCACACCTTGGCTTTAACCCGGTGCGCCTTGGCTAGCAGCCCCCAGCCACGGCTGCCACCAAAGGTGCTCCACACACCCCTCAGACCAGCATCGCGCTCACTTGGGAAGCAGGGAGAAAGCAAAAAGTTTCAGAGAAGCATACTATTACAAGCAGGCTGATTTCCCAAGACAGTAACTCTTTTTAACACTGTTTACAGTGAGCATTTTAAGCTAGGCATTCTCACTGTCACAGAAGGATGGTGTTTATGCTTCATGTTGCACACACAATGATTTCTGCTGAAACACCACTGTTTATCTGTGGTTCCCCAGCAATGGCATCTGGCATAATTTAAATCTCTCTTACTTCCAGGGTGGGAAGCAGAGGTGATGTCTGTATTACATTACCCTGCGCCACAGGTGACTCATCATTTCTTTCAGTTTCTTTTTAGCAGCAATCAAGACGAGGTCCATTTTGAGAAGCTGGAGTGTTATTTCAGGTGACTTTAAGCTGTGTTAAAATGCATGTCTGAGCTGTAATGATGTCTGGCCCTGCTCAGGCTGCTTCTTATAGGGCTCTTAGTTATCATACCTGTTACAGTATGCAAAGTGAGATAGGAATGAGGAGAAATGCTTTGACGCTCATGGTCTCAGATGATAGTTTCCCTCTGTAACGCTAAAGGCAGAGTAGATCCTGCCATGGACAAAGGGTATGGACTATGAGGGTGGAATTCAACTGCCTTGATATAGATGTTAACACCATTTTAGACAGCTCAAGGTATCCAAGACTTCTGTACAAGGCTGACAAATTTGACATGGAAGACCTGCAGTTGGAGGCCAGGCAAGGTACCCTAGGGCAGCAAAAATGGCACTACACACTTCTCGTTAGGCACCCCAATCCCATTTGATGGCTCTCAGAGTTGCTTCCAGACCAATTTTAAAGCACCTCCTGTCAAGAGAAGCCCACTGGCACATATTGGAATGCAACCTGTCCAAACAGAGCTCTATTACTTGACAAAAGTGATGGCAACTTGAAACACCTGTCTTCTTTGGGAACTCTACTCCCCCTCTTTCCCCTGGCTAATGATGTAAAACCCAACAGGATCACAGAATGGCTGAGGTTGGAAGGGACCTCTGGAGGTCATCTGGTCTAACCCCTCCTGCTTTAGTAAGGTCACTTAGAGCCAGTTGCCCAGCACTGTGTCCAGACAGCTTTGGAATATCCCCAAGAAGGGAGATGCCACAACCTCCCTGGGCAACCTGTGCCAGTGCTCAGTCACCCTCACAATAAAAACCATACTTCTTAATGTTCAGATGGTTCAGCTCTCCAGTGTTTTGTTTTTGCCTACTCTCTCTTGTCCTGCCACTGAAAAGAGCCTGTCTCCATCTCCTTTGCACCCTTTCCTCACTCTCTTCTATAAACTGCTGAGATCCCCCCTCAGCCTTCTGTTCTCTAGGCTAAACAGTCCCAGCTCTCTCAGCCTTTCCACATAGGAGAGATGCTCCAGTCCCTTCACATCCAGATCATTAAAGAAGATGCTGAACAGGACTGGACACAGTATTGATGCCTGGCGTACAACACAGTTTATTGGCCTCCAACTAGAATGTGTACTGCTGATTACCATCCTCTGGACCAGGCTGTTCAGCCAATTTTCAGTCTATCTACTGTCTGCTCAACCAGCCCATACTTCATCAGCTTGTCTATGAGGATCTCAGGCGAGAGAGTGTTGAATTACTGAAATCTAGGTAGACAGCATCCACTGTTCTTCCCTCATGTACCACGCCAGTCATTTCATCATAGAAGGTTATCAGGTTGGTTGAGCATGACTTCCTCTTGGTGAATTCATGCTGACTGATGAATTTCTTGTCCTTCAGGGGCCTGGAAATAGTGTCCAGAATTAGCTGCTCTGTCACCTTCCCAGGGACTGAGTTGAGGCTGACCAGCTGGTAGTTCCCTGGGTCCTCCTTCTTATCCTTCTTGAAGTTAGGAGTGATATTTGCCACATTGTAGACCAGCACAAGTGAGAGTCCAGCATCTCATGAAGGACTTACCCTGACAGTGAATGTCCTTCCTCCAACTCTGTTCCGGGCCTCAAGAACGACCACACTGACCCCAGACTCAGACAGCAATTTGGCAGCCGACAAACCTACCAGAAGAAGAGAAAGTGCTTTAAAGCAAGTGATAGCAATCAGCATGTTAATGGTCAAAAACTCAACCAAAGCTTCAAAGTCAGAGACTTCAATACTGTTTTCAAAAGTTCCTGGAGAAGTCAGAAACTTTTCATGGCGTCTTACCACAGAAATCATGTGGCTGCTGCTGAGTTGCATGTTACAACAGTCTCTATAAGTAGCATTCACAGACTGAAGTTTCCTCCTTCAGGTTAGCATTTTGGCATTTTAAAAACTTCAACTGGCAATTTAAAATCTCAGTTATTAAGGGACACGCAGCTTACTCTTCATTTGTGCAGTGCATAGAAAGGCAGAACCCAGCTTGTGGGGCTTGCAGCGCTGAAGTGATAGAAATAATACTAAACTAAATAGGCATGTTCTAGCAAGGTAGGCTTCCAACTTCTCTCACTCATCAACTCTCCACTCTATTGCTATCCATTATCCTCATTCACATGCAGAAAGTAAAGCTGCTACACTGTCAAGATTCATTTCAAGCAATGGAGTTTGACCATGGCAATCAAACAGTCAGTACATAGATACTCTATAAAAGGAATTATGGTCTCAGAAAAAATCATCTAATTATGGGACTTTGTGATGGAGGCACTAGAGAGAACTGAAAATTCAACAGGACAGGAGTCCTCTTTGCTTCTGACAAATGCAAGCTGAGTAAAAAGCAATCATGAGTTTTTGAAATTAGATTATCCCATTGCCCTGCAGGCCAATTTGGCACTGAAGCATTGTTTCTTTGGCGTTGTTTCCCCTCCTTAAGTATACGAAAGCCAGCCTTATTGATCAGAACTTCCAAGATACCCTGCAGTAAGGAATAATAATATTATATTCACGTTTATTATACTACCTCGAAATGTGATTAAAAGCAGCTGTTTGTGAGCCCACAAAGAATGCATGTCTGGTCTGAAAAGACCAGAGGAGAGGAATCATTCTGGGCAGTGTCAAGTGTACTCATTTATTCTGAGGACAATACAGAATAGCCCATAAACTTCTGTGCACATAATCATTTAATAGGGAAGCAGTACACCATTCACTGGAAACCAGAACTGAGGAAGTTCAAATTACTTACACTGACAAAAGTTATATATACAATTTCCATATTCATCTAAAAATAACTTTATGTCCTTACACTATATTCTTTAGATTGCTGCTACAGCAGAAGTATACGTAATTCTTCTGTCGATTTAATAAACTAATTTTTAAAAATGCAAGCCATTTGTCAGTGGAGTGAACATCTGATAAACTAACCTAATTTCTTTCAGTAGTTTTTGATCATTTTTTTTCCTGCATGAAAGTCTATAGAGAATATTTTACAGGTTTTTAATAGTTAATGCTTTCATCCTTTCAGTAATGGCGTTCTCTTCTTCCTCAACATAAACATAGAAGACACAGCCTATAACTGGAAACACAAACTGCAGTATTTTCTTACAAATATTTATATTTTTCACATGAGGAAAAAAGATTTATCAGAATATACAGTGGGTTTTGTCAGAAAAAAAAGTTAATTTCCTACATATATAAAATAAAAGGTTGAATTTCTCTATTCTGCATAAATATCACTGGACACTTGGGCACGAGTGGGCAATTCTTTTGTGAGAAAGTTTACTGTAGATATACAAGTCTTGAAAAAATGCACAGCACATTCATGCATTGCTGTATAGAACATGAAGCAGCAAAAAATCTGGCCTTGGTATGAAAAAAAAATTGTATGCAAACCCTCAGTGTGTAAGACCATCATTTCATGCTGTATATGATAGCTATATTCACGCCACAGCTGTTTAGGAAGAATAATGGTTGCACTGGACTGGGTTGGAAGTTAAGCTTAATACTGGTTTATAGCTTAATTATATCCCATATTCAAATGAAGAAGGACTGCTAAGGGATGAACAACACGTGGTAATATGACTGAGGTTCTCTAACCTGTTTGCTTGTTAAACTATACTGCTTGCACTCCAGCCTTACAGGCTTTCAGTTTCATTACTGTTAACCCAAGTGTCACCTTAGACACTGATCCAAAAAACACCAGGAACAGGTTTGGAGCTACACAGGCTGGAAAAGGGCAAGAGATACATCGGGACAGCGATGGCTTACTGGCAGCTGGGAGAGCTTGACTCAAATAAAAACAATGCAAAAATATGTTGATTAAAGATTGCTACTACACATTTATTTGTTTGCTTTCAAAATGGAGGACTAGCAACAACACCCACACATGGGGTATCTCAATGTAGTTGTCTATTGAACCCAACTCTTCAGCTCCATTCTGGTGTGACCAAAGCGCACCAGATACATATGTCTCCACAGGCACGTCTTCACCCCTCAGGTCATGAAGCCTGCGTGCTTTTGACACACAATTAACCTCTAAATAGATTGCACAATTTCCCTTTATCTTCTCTATACCTTGAATTTTCAAGACTTTTGTCGCTGTCCCAGTACCCTCTACAGGACTGGACACCAGAGAGTGACCATTAATTTCTGTTTGATTGACGGGGTGAGAATGAGAGACAGGAAGGAATGAGGCCTTCTCCTTTCCAGCTCCTTGCCCCACCTCTGCCTGCTCAGCCTCCCTCAGGCTGCAGAGCCTCTCACCTCCTCTCCGGCATCTCTGCTACTTCCCCAGAAGACATCCCGCTCCTTCCCAGAGCTGTCAAGGGAGAGGGCAGGACCTTCACACCACAAGGGCCTCCCACAACACAAGCGCTGCTCTAGAGCCATGGCCCTCAGCCATGCGTGGGCGCTGACCCCAGCCACAGACTCCTGGGATATTGTGGATATCCACGGTGTCCTGCAAGCGTGCTGTGCCGGGCCAAGCGAGCCCTGGGCTGTGAGCGCTCGGGCTGCAGCCAAGACTCTGGCGATGTATTTTAAAACAGACCTGTATGGCTGCATGACTGCAGCACAGACACGCCTGTCACAGCCCAGGCTGCTGCGGTGCCCCATGGCCGCCTCCACCTCCTCCCAGCGCAGCCGAGAGGGAAAGCTGCCAACCACCCCAAACCACTGGCCGCACTCCTTCCCGATACCGCTCTAATCCTATGACTTAGAAATATACTTCTTGCCTCAGAAAGATGAAAGGAGCCTTCCAAAACCATGCCTCATTTCAAGTATCTGGCTGCAGAAATTCACTTGTTATTAGATGAGAATAAACAAGGCGAGATGACTTATACATCTTGCAGAAGGGTTTCTATGGCAATCTCACAACAAGCTCCCCCTGTGTGAAGACGCCATGCAGGAAAGCTCTATTCCTATTGATTGTGCAGTGCTATTAAGGACTTGGAATTGCTGGTGCCACAGAACGTACTGCTGCTGCTTTCATTTCAGAAAATTGTCATAATCTCATCAAGCAAAGCAGTTTCAAGTGCATCAAAACACTGGATATACAGTTTAAAAAAAAAACCAAAGAAACAAACAAACTAAGATGAATTTATGCCAATATGCAGACTACAAGACATATACCATGGCCGAAACATAGAGATACTGAATTTTGCATGTAGCCTGATATAAAAGACAACAAAGCATGGCTCTACCTCACAGGAGAGAAAGGTTCAGCTCTACAGGTAGTACACAAGATTGGGACTCAGGAGACCTGAGTTTGATTCCCAGCTCAGCCCCGTAATGTGGGAATGTTTCCCTATTTTGTAGGAAAGCATTTATAAGAATAATTCCAAGTTGCCTGAACACTGGGGTTGGTACAGGGCATATGAACAGATACGAGTTCTGTAGCACAGACTGTGGGAGTTTTTAAAAAGCTACTTTACTAGAAATGTGATAGTAATTCTATAGTGACAGTACAGTAATTCTACTTTTCAAAATCTAGGCTCTGTAAATGCACATCAAACAGATCCACTGAAACATCATGATGAGAAGCAAAAATCACCAGCATCTTTCTCAGAGGCAGCACTTCTTACCTGGTGTATGCTGAGCATCTCCAAAACATGCAAGGGCAATGAAGGGGAGCGATGACAGTCTGAAACCATTAATCTTTTAACCTTTCAAATCGAGGCCACTATGTATGTGCCATACTGAGCATACCAACACAAAGCACAGAAAGTTACCTGTTACTATTGAAAAGGTAACTGCTGGTTTTCTAGATGCATTGTTTGCCTACTTGGTAGCTTCTTTGACAAGTTTGTTTGCCTTTTATAGATCCACTATCAGGTTGAAAGTTTACCAAAACCAACCTAATACAACATTACTTCATAAAATCCTTGTTAACCCACCCTATAGTACATGGCGTGGGATAATTACATCTTGTGAAAGATGACTAACCCATTACTGTAGTGTTCTAGCAGGCTTTAATTGAGCAACATACAGAAAAAAATGTCTACAGAAAATCTCTACATTTTTCAGATCTTAGGCAGGGGAATAATTTTAAAACTTTTTTGCTCATTATTCCAATGTACATCAGTAAAGTAAGACAATTACCAATATGTCCTCATTAAAGTTCCACTGTAACAGCATGCGAATGCTGTGATTATTTTTACTGTTTCACTGATGGAAAACTTAACTTTTTGCAAACAAAATTGAGTAATTAAATCTGGTAATGGCAACCTTAGAATCAGCCCTCATTATTCAGCTAGAAGTCTCTTTGCCAAGTAAACATGAACCTGTCATTAAGACACGCAAAACATTTCTGCCATGACCATAGGGTAAGATCTCCCTTCCTCACCTCTTTCTTCTTCTTCTCCCCCTTCCTGCTTTTTTTTTTCATTGCAATTTTTGTGCACACCACGATATTTAAATAAATTTTAAAATATAGCTTAAAAGCACTCAGTTACATCAGACTGACCAGAGATATCACTAATGGGCAACAACTTATAGAAGGATGAGAATGAAAGAACTGTTTTCTTTCACAGACTAAGGATTTGAAGATTTTAAGTTGCCACTGAAAATTGAAAAAAAAAAAAAGTATTAATTAAATTACAGCCCCTTACATTTGCACAAAACAGCAAGAATACACAGTGTGGATCACAAGTCTACATTCACTTCTTACTCAGTGTTGCCTGCTACCATAACATCACTATCTTCCTGTTTGTCAGAAATTGTACTTTATCTTTCCATACGTTCTTTCACAATCCTTGCTGTAGATCACTTGATACTGGGGATAACGTTGTGTTTATTTATTTTGTCATTTTCAGGAAAATGTTTTACATTTCTTTTTCATCAATTCTTTTTTTCATCTCTAGCAAAAATAATGCAGTTGATTCAGCAAAGATTTCAACCAAAAGAGGACAAATATTTTATATTACAGAGTACATTGTTCAATTGAGATCAAGTCATTCTGACCGGTTTCAATGGTGCTACTGTCTAAACGCTTTCAACAGATGCAAGCCTTGTTCTGAAGGGTACAAAGACAGTTTCTCGTAGACAGTGTTAACAGAAACACAGTGGGCAGGAACAGGGAATTGTATCCAGGATGAATCCACTCCTCCATACACACCCACTGGGATTTTCAAGCCCAAACCCCACTGCAGTGAACATCTCTTCCCCAGAATAACACCCTCCCCCCAAAACAAAGGCAGAAAAAAGTTACCTGGTATAAGCATGGGATTAGAAATTCAGCAGTGTCCTTCTCCTTACATATTAAAATGAGTAGCACCAGATGACAATGGTTTGATACCATCTAGTTAACACAAATATCTAAGGTAATTGCACACATTTTCTAACTACAGATAATTGTTTGGGTCAGTATGCAGAACAGATTCCTGTTAGCTAAATGGTGATCTTCCACTGAATAAGTACGTGAAAAAATGTTGCTGCTAAACTCTGATCAATGTCATTGCCACAAATACCAAGAACATCAGCACTGGTATTCCCAGGAAAGACATAATGCCTGTCCTGTGCCCATTTTTGTTATGCTAGGATATTTAGAGATTGTCCTAACTACTTGCTATTTCTTGTGCTCTTAAGACTTCAGCTGCTACCCAGCTAGCAGGCATACTCTTTCTTACCTTTCAACACCTTTCACCTAAGCCTGAGACATGGTGCAAAATCTGCTCCTCAAGGACAAACCATAGATTTATAGGACTCTCTTAGGAGCTCTGAATTTGCTAACCTATGACTCGTGCTGGTGTACATTTTGTTTTTGCCAGAAACAAACCTCACATATTCTTCATTCAGGAGCAAAACCAGCTGTGACTACTCAGCTTACCCCCTGGGTTAGACAATGTTTATAAATCATGCATTTACCGTAGAAAACCACATGATTATTAAAAGATGAAGAAAATAACAATATTTCTACATCTGGTTATGCAATGAACATGTCACAACCATATTTTGGTCAAAACTAAGTATCTAGCACTGAGCATAACAAAAGGACTGTCTTGAAACTCATGCCCCACATCATAAGGTTTTGCATCTTTAGCAGCAAAACATTAGAACACATTATGAAGAAGGAGGCAAATGGAAAATGGTATTTCTGCTTGTTTGCAAGTGTTGTATAAAACAACCATTAACACTTTATGCGAGGGTAGTTTGATAGTCCTGTTGCCAATGCCAATTTTTCTCATCATGACAGTCAGTTTGCTAGCAGTACATGGGGAACTGAGAGCTCTGTGAAACATTGCTATTTATTTCTGCATACCAAAAAATGGTCTTCAGGAATTTCTGGTACTAAATGAAATTATCATCACTGATTATCAGCTTCCCTGTTGGATCCAGAAAGAAAGTGGGAAGAAACAGGGGTGCAGCACAGGGCAGATGTAAAACAGGATACATTTTAGGAACCAGCTGTTGCATTCCTACAGTTCAAATTCTGGGTAAATTTGGAAGTATCAGTTGAAAAAAAAAATCTACTGAAAAATACTCCAGCTTTACACAGGTGGGACTGATTATATCTTCTATGAGTAACTGTGTATTTGACAGTTTATCTGACACTACCACCCACCAGCAGCTTGGCATGCTGTCAAAACAAACAGAGCAGTATACAACATAAGTTGCGCTGCCATTATAGCAAGCAAGGAAAAATCTGCATTTCCTCATCATTCAGTCTTTCACTCAGAGACCACAGTCAATGTGTAGGTAGCTCAAGGGGTAAGGTTATCGATCACACGCCGTGGAGCAGGAGATGCCAACACATAATGCTCTTCCATGGAGAAGAAAAAAAAAAGCTTTGATAGTGTATCATATGTTTTATTTCAATATAAAAATTAACTACTACTATTTTTATATCCCAGCTTCTACAGTTTGTGGCCCATGGACTCCTTCATAAGTGCAATAGAAAACAGTGCTGTTTCCTGCAAGTGGCTGGCAAATCTAAGTGTCTGTTTTGTTGAGCCACGAGATCTCCTTGTTTCTAGCTAAGAACAAATGTGGTTTTATGTGGAAGAAGAGAAGAACTATCTGGAAGATTAAGAACTATCCATGTCGAAGAATGATAATCTTCTGTGTAAGTTTCAATTATGGCTGTGTTGTGTTTCCCTTGTGCTTTGTGCTTGTAACATGATGTGCTGAAATTTCTTCCAAAAGATATTTGTGTACAAGTTTTCTTGGACTTGCTTGCTTCTGGACATATTTATCCATATCTGATGCATCATGTAGACAAAAATGTCTGCATTATGTAAACAAACATTCTTAATTCTCCATACTTTCTTTTGATAAACTTGGCTTCCAGTGTCCAAACATCACATGTAAGGTGAGGCTTGCACATGAATACACCCCAAACTTCCTGCTGAAAAAAGTTGGGTTATTTTGCTTACGCTCTTTTTTTTGCCAATTTTTGAAGTATTTAAGCTTGAATTTTCAGGGTGTGGTTTGCAGGCTGATTTTTTGTTGCTGGAAAATATTGGTCACAACTGGCTGGCCTCTAGGAAACAAACATTCTTCAATTTTGAAAAATCCTGGCTTTTTTTTTTTTTATTCCTATTTTGGAAGTTTTAGCAGTCACTTGAAATCTGGCAAGGAGGTAGCCTTTGAGTCAACATAGCACACTTTGTTATCCTTATGAAAATATGCCCCAATAAGGTCAGTTAAGAAAGTTTTGAGGGATTACAGGTCACACATAGGCAGCAGCCATCTTGTAGATCTGAAAAGCTCAAATATCAGAGGTTTCTGTCAAAACTCTCAGAGCACTTAATGCCGTATGGTCGTTATCAAGCAGTCCTCAAGCAATGAAGACTGAGCATCCCAGACCTCCTTACAACCCATCTTGTATCTCAGAGCACCTGTGCAGGCTGCATCCTAGGGCTATGGAGCCAAAATCTGAATCTCCCTGTAACTGTGGCCTTAGCTTGCACAGCAGGTAATGGAGCTGGGGTGGGGACAATGTGTCAGGAGAGGTATGGCAATGACTTGCTGCATAAAAGGGACAACTTTTGGATGCCGTCAACACAGTAGTTAGTCCACACAGAGGATGACATCTCCTAGTCCTCCACTAGTGTAGCCCTTAACCCAAGCAGCAGAGAATTCTCTGATGGGACATCAGAGTTACGATCCTGCCGATTATCAGACACGCATCCATGGCAGATTATGTGCTGTCAGCTTGCTGTGTTTAACAAACGAAGGAATTACATAGTCTAAACCAAAATGCACAAGCAAAAGTTCAAAATCAATTCAACCCAGAACACCCTCTTCAGTTCAGTAGAAAACCCTATCAATAGAAAATGGGAGCATTATTCAAGGGATATAAATAAGAACTCCCTCTGGGTATGGGGAAAGTATTTAACTTCAGGCATCATTTTGTTTAATATGCTCAAGTAGAAGATGTTATAATTAATATTAACTATATTACAGGGGGCATTATCCATTAAGAATGATATAAGCATGTGCCTGGGGCCTTTCCTGGCCATGATCCACATTTTCAACATGTACGCCCATGCGAAAAGAGGAATCTAGCCCAGGCTCTGCTCTCTCTCTCCCTGTGGGGGCCTAAATGTCCTTGCTGATGCAGTCTGGACAGTTTGAACACAATTCCATGGGGTACAGCAGGAAAATCTCAGTGATAGAGGCCACCAGAGCCGAGCTGTTCTTCCAAGAGCTTCCCCACTGTGAAGAACTCTTTGCAGAAGCTCCCTCCATCCCTAGACTGCAGCTTCCTACAGGCAGGGTTGATTCTGTGTCTCTGTGAATGACCACGTACAGCCATGTGCATGCAGAGGCCAGAAGCACGGATGAGAAGAGTGTGTTAGATTGTACAGAAACTGGCTCTCAAGACCATGCTTCACTTTGAGGAACAGATAATTCCAGAGATGCCAGTCAGGACGTGAGCTTCATTTTGCAAATATTGTACAAATATTTTTAAACTACACAATCTCACTGCAGGGAAGCTCACACTATGTAACACACACCTCGCTTATACCTGATACACACTTCATGCATTACTGGCAAAGAACTAGTTTTCTATGCTTTCTTGCAAGCATCAGGTAGTGAGCATCTCAAATCCAGTAGGAGGAGAAAAGACCTTACCAGATGAGGCAACTGCAAATACATCTTCAGAGAAGAAGCAGCAGCAAGTCAAGACTAGAGTCACAGAGATGCTGAGGGGAAACCCTGTCCATACTGGAACATGTTTTACTATTTATCTCACTAGAAGAAAAATTCTAGATACAGATTACTTTTTGAAGACCAGGAAGCAGCACTAACCTCTTACAGAACTGAGGTGTAGGTATATTGGTACAGGAACGGTAGCAACAGAGAAGCTGTGTGAAAAGCAAAACAAACCAGGAGCCGATAGGAATTAGAGTGCCCAGCTATGAACGGTACTGTATGTTAAAGATGGATTAATTGTGAAGTAAGGCATTTATTGCCTGTTTTTCTAAGGCTGCTTTCTTAAAATGATGCCTGTTCTAATTCATAACAGGCAAACACCAATTTCCATGCCAATGGCATGACATAAGGGTTTCCATTGGCAAGACAAATGTTTCTGTACCCCAAGAGTGCTGTGACATATTTATTTGTCTTCCTAATGCCACTGAGAAATTTTCAGGGGCTGTAATGTCTTGAAATTTCCTGCCTGGCTCCATTTCAGACTCCGCACCAGGCTTTAGTCCAAGGCCTAAGTGTTCTGAAGTAACTTACTGATTCTTGTACTAGTGAGGCTACCACTTAAAAATGCTTGATGCATTTTCCAAAACACTTCTACAGGTTGGAAAGCCGGAGGAGCAAGGTACCTTCAAGGGAAGAAGAACTTCTCAGAGCCCTAAAAAACATATTAAGATCACATTCCCATCAGCTGCACACAGTACAGGTGGTAATTCCCTAAGTGCATCCTGTGCATTACAGGAACCTTAAGAATGAAGACCAAATGACTTGTGCTAGCAGGAAAATACCCCATGTGGTAAAACTAAAGAGCAAGTAAAACTAGGTCCAAACTCCTTCTTTCTGTTCAGTGATACTACAGATTATTTACATAATTACATTGTCACAAATAATTATTTAAACAATTCCTGTTGTTTTAGCAAATGAAATAATGTAATTAAGAAAACAATTTGCTGTTTTGTGCACTCATTCACTGCAGATTCAAGAAAGGAAAGCCTCTGATTCCTTCTCAATTCTAATAAAAACTAATGTTACCTATAGCAATATTGGCTGTAGTATCACTGAAGTCAATTGGTCACACAACTCACCTCTTCTGAATCATCGGTGAAGTAAAGAATCCCTGAAAACTGAAACCTGGCCAGAGCTGTTAGCACAGTATTTATCTGATAGACAAACCAAATAGAGATTTTCTCCAACATAGCAATGTTCTCACATTAGGTACCATCAGGTGCCATAAGAATCATTACTTCTTTTTTCTAAGCATGAGGACCAGAGGCCACAGTGCACTTGCTAGCATTAAAGCAGATCTGAAGAGTATTTTGGGAAGTATTTCCTAGTAAAGTGTGAAAAGTCCATTGCACTGGCGGCACATGGCTGGCTGTAGTACAGCTCTTCTCATAGTAACAAGATCTAACCTGTTTTTCCATACATTCCCAGATACCTTTCTGCAGTATTTATCAAAAGAATACAATTGCAAGGCCAACCTAAAGAAACTACAACTTCAAAATCCAGTCTTTCTCGGGATGCAAAGATCCCAGCCTGTGCCCCTGCATTCTCCGGCACCTGTGGGCGTTACACAGCCAGTGCTCCTGCAGACTCCCTTCTGGCGGGCCGGGCGCGCAAACCAGCGCCAGGAGCAGCAAAAACGTCCCAAACCAGCGACCCGGATAATTTCCCCCGGTTGTTTCCCCAGGTCTGCAGACCCCGGAGACCTGACGCTCTCGCGAGCCATCGGCCAAGCCGCAAGGCCAGCCGTGGGGACGTGCCGCCGCCGGCCCCGCCGCTGCTCCTGGGCGGGGGAAAGGGGCATGACACCGGAGAGGTCGAGGGTGGGGCGGCGGGGTGGGCGGGGCAACCTTCGCCTGCCAGCGGGCGGCGGGCGGCGGGCGGGGCGCTGCT
>JAVJGI010000014.1:81635269-81663322 GCA_035590275.1 Ibycter americanus
ACTGCCGCCAGGGGCTGCCTCCGAGCGCGCCTTTGGCCCGGGCCCGGCTCGGTACCGGCTCAGTTTCGCACCAGCCCGGCCCGGGTGCACGGGAAGGGCTGGGGGCAGATAGGCGACAGCGTGCCAGTTGCGGGATGCAGCAGCGCTAGCAGCCTGCGCTCACTAACCCCGTGTTATTCACTCAAATTTAGAAAGTCTGCGAGCAGTGAGTGTGGGAGAGGAGGAGAGTGGTGGAGCTGGAGTGTCCCA
Source organism: Ibycter americanus (assembly GCA_035590275.1). Taxonomy (NCBI): domain Eukaryota; kingdom Metazoa; phylum Chordata; class Aves; order Falconiformes; family Falconidae; genus Ibycter; species Ibycter americanus. The sequence continues at coordinate 81,635,519 of JAVJGI010000014.1, forward strand.
GGCTGCAGCAGTATACAAGCCTCACCTTGGACTAGGATCAAACTGCACTTGATCGGTGAGGCAGGGAATGAAGGGTTAACCTTTGCACGAAAGTAGATTCGCAAAGATGGTGCCTGAAATAATAACTGCTTGCCAAAATACCGATTTTGTTTGTGCTTAGCTGCTATTACTGCTCTGAAATACATGTCGGTTGTGATTTTTTCATGCATTTTACAGCTCGTACAATTTTTATTGCTGAAGTGTAAATGTCACCTTTGTGAAGCTAAGTAGAAAAAATAGAGAGCCTGTCCATCACCTTCCAAGTAAGCAGAGAAGACCTTTACAATTCACACAATTGCAGAAAAACTTAATGCCACTTCATGTAAATATTGATACAAGTTCTGAGAGTTGCCCAGTTCCGCGATCATATTCCATACCTGGGTAGGACCAAAGAATTGAATAAGAGTGCAATAATACACACTCCATGTCCTCGGGAATGCTTTGGCTCTCTTACAGTGGGAAAAATTAAGACTTTTGGTTTGTGCTGATTGTGCCAAATAAGCAAGACATGGACCTGCTGAAGTGGGTCCAGGGGAGGGCCATAAAAATTATCATAGAATCATTTAGGTTGGAAAAGACCTTCAAGATCATCAAGTCCAATCATTATCAGAGGGCTGGAGCACCTCTCCTATAAGGACAAGCTGAGAGAGTTGGAGTTGTTCAGCCTGGAGAAGGGAAGGCTCCAGGAACACCTTATTGCAGCCTTTCAGTACTTAAAGGGGGCTTATAAGAAAGATGGGGACTTTTTAAAAGAGCCTAAGCAACAGGGCAAGGAGTGATGGTTTTAAACTAAACAAGGATAGATTCAGACTAAATGTAAGAATTTTTTTACCATGAGGGTGGTGAAACCCTGGAGCAGGTTGCCCAAAGAGGTGGTAGATGCGTTATCCTTGGAAACATTCAAGGTCAGGTTGGATGGGGTTCTAAGCACTGTGATCTAGTTGAAGACATCCCTGCTTATTGCAGGGGGATTGGACTAGATGGCCTTTAAATGTCCCTTCCAACCCAAACCATTCTATGGTTCTATGACCGCAATGATTGAGTGCAAAAACATCTGTGAAATCCCTAGGCAACAATATGAGAGGCAGAATAATGGATCTTCTTCAAAAATAAACCCAGGTACTAATTAAGTGTATTGTACTAGCTGCAGACACACAAGTGCCAGGTGCTTTAGGAAATAATAAGAACAAGATCTCTACTGCTCTGAGAGATTGTCTGCTGACACAGAAGCTCATTATCACCAAGATTGCTGCTGCTTGCATGCCAGAGTAAAGTGAGCAAAAAGGGGACAGTCCAAGAGTGTGAGAGTGATACGGATTCCAAAACAGAAGATGCAATGTACCAACAGCCATTTGTGCTTATGGGGAAAAAAGTCTTTGCCTCTTGAGGGTGTATAAGGATACCCACTCCCACAGCTCTGCTGGCCCCAGTGAGCAGGTCACAGGGAATCTGTCAAATAAAAAGCTTCACCAGGCAGCACCTCCCTCATAATCCAGAAGGCAAGTTTGGACGAAAACAACAAAAACATCCTCTGTGATAAGAACAGGAAGCTTGTGTGTATCTAGATAACTTGCTGATAGATAAGCTTGCCAAAAAATCTCTAGTGCTTAAAGCTGCAACAGGCTTGTTAAAGAGCAATGGAGATTGAAGTGGTTTTACCTAGAGCAGCTCTAACCATGAGAGATGATGTCAACGTGTGAATTGTACAAATTGTGGTGTCCTCAACTCTTGAAATAAGGACGGAAATATTATCTAAGGGGCTACCAAGGATTATCTCGGGCATTAGCAGCCTCTAGGAGTAGCAATGGCTGTCAGAACCATGTAACTGCTAAGCCCTTACCATCTGTATGATACAAATAAGAGGCTTCAGAATAATTCGACCTCAACTTGTATAGATCTGCAGACACTGAGGATTTAGGAAAAAACCCAAGCAGATGCTGAAGCCTTGCTTGAGAACAATGGGCTGAATCCAAAGGGAGATCTTGTTAACCTCTCAGCTGGGTCCATCGGGGTTTGCTGAGGACTTGCTGAAAATGCAAGAAGCAGGGAAGGAAGGAAGTGATGTGTCATATTGAGAGTGATCCTTCTTTCCTAAATGTTTTGACCATGTTTTCAAAGAGAAATTTGAAATATGTTTAGAAATCAGCAGAAAATAAATAAAATAATAAATAAAAATAATTCAGTGAATGAGTTGTAGTAAAAATTTGCTAAGCTTGCAGAATGTGCGTGATCATTAATGTGAAGGTATAGAAGGTCACAGGACTGACATAGATTTTTACATTTACCAGGAAAAAAGCACTGAAAGTTGCTGAGAAATACAGTGAAACATCCAGAGAAAGCCTTTCATTTGAGATCAAAGCTGTGTCAGCAGCAATAAAAATTGTCAGGTAGCTCCAAGAATGGGCAAAAATGCATCAATTTCTTGATCAAAGAACATGAAGAAAAATAACCAAAGGTAAGTGTCTTCACCAAGTTCTTTATTGTACTACAAGTGTTTTGCTTTCAGCTTTGCCAGCTGCCAATATGAGGAAGTCAAACTTCCCAGGTCATGTCATCAGTAGTCACAGTTATGTGTTATTTCATGTCTGCTCAGTACCCCAAACGATGAGTAAAATCGGTCATAATCATTGTGGAAGACACAGATGTTTTACATTCCTTCCTGATTTCACTGTTACCTGTTTTGCCAATGGATCCAAAAACTGGAACACAAAAGAAAAAAAGAAAACCAAAACCACCCTGGCATTAAAATAAAATGTTTTTGTCAAAATAAAAAATATTATCTATTGTTCATGTATACAGTATAATTTTTTAGTTATTTGTTTTATGAATGTCTTTTGACAGGTAAATAGAACCTAAGTGCTGTAAGGCAAGAATGCATTATCACTAGAAGTCTGATTATCATTACTAAGGTCATAATTACCACCACTTAACAACCTCTCAAGTCATATCATTTTTGTATCTTAATGATATCAACAGAGCTTATCTGAAATATCCTAGAACATGCCATCTCAAGTGTTACTGCCAGCTGAAATTTTTGCCATTAACTCATCATCTGTGTTGATTAGCACTCTACTCTGCAGGCACAAAGATGAGCTTTCCAGGGAGTATCAGAGCCTTTTGCAAAGCTTGATTCACATAAATTTACATTCACACACATTTTAATTCTGGTAATTATATGTTTAGTACTCTGGGTTACATCAAGCTGAAATATGAAAAACTGTGAAAAACAACTCAAACTCTTCCAAACATCAGACGTGGTACTTCTGTTCAGAGTCCCTTTCTTGGGCAACAGTGTGCATGGCATGGAGTATTCAAACCTCAGCTGTAGGTGTATTTCCTGAGGACAGTTTTCGATTTTGGATCAGTATCTTAGACTATCTTATGCTAAATCTGGGATCATCAATTAATTTACAATGTTAATGATGTTTACAGAGTAGTTAGTTGGGGTTTTTTTCTCCCCAGGACTTTATCAGTAATGGAAATGATAGAAGGCCACGTAACACATGGAAATAGACAATGTTGTACACCGTGAGTAGAATAAAAATGAAATGTTCTGTAAAATGTTTTAGGCTTTAGAACACTTTCCTCTGAAACAAACAAATTCCAGACAAACAACCCCAGATCACAGTGTCCCCAAGGGTTTTTGGAAAGAAGAAAAAGAGAAAACACGCGTTCCCAAACAGCAAGGAAGGGGTAGTCCAGCTTCCTGCCCAAGGCAGATCCAGGGCTTGTCTAGTTTGAATACATTCAAGGATGGAGATTCCATAACCTGTCTAGGCTTCAGGCTTTGACTACCCTTGCAGTGGACCCTTTTTTCCTCGTACTGAGTTGGAATTTTGCATGCCTCCAGGTTGTACCGGTTGCCCCTCTGCCATTGCAGGGCACCCTGGATGCTTTTCTCTTTTGGAACAAATCTTTCTCACCCTTTTCTGTTGGAGGTATTTCAAGAAGCATTAAAAACATGACACTATACAATAGGTCTTAAACATAAACCATCATGATCCCATGTCCTCAGTGAGTCCCCTAGGGGATGTTCATACAACCTCTCTGCCTTTCTCTGGTCCATTGAGTAGGTAGTTATCTAGACTAACTGGAATGGTCCCAGCAGGGGATTCATTAGGAGATTGTACAACATGTTGGTAAAAATTGGTAAGAACCAAATTGGTCAGCTGTGAATGGTATTGTACAATATTAATGGACATTTTAATTGACTAGGATGTATATCCTTAGCTTTTCAAGTCCACTTTCTTACTTAGGTGTGTATTCAAAACTATCAGAAAAAAATCACCAGTCTGATATTGTGAAATAGTCTTCACTTGTATGAAAAATACTTTTGTACACAAAGATGGATGTGACATTTTTATTCATCACTATTCATTTTTACCGGTGTGTTTTCAACAACTATAGCAACTTCCTGCTTCCTGACTAGCTCTGTTTCAGGCACCACACTAAACTCTAATCAATGAATAAGCACCTTGAAGCAGGTTATCATCGCTCATAGCTATTAACATTTGATTAGTTCCCCTTACCTTATAACCCCAACCAGGAATCTTCTGAAATATAAACACAGGCAATAAAATCTCACTGTTCACCCTCTCCTTGACCCATGTTTCCCACTCCCTCAATTACTGAGCATCCAACAGACCTTCTGGTGCGGTACCTGTCCTCAGTGCAAGAAAGTGGCAGTGGGATGTGGAGGGGCACACGAGGAGTGGGATGCTCTGAGCCAGCCCCCACCACTGGCAGGGTTTCTGCTCTTCAGTGACCGATCAGCACTAGACCTACTGACTTGCTTTCCCTCCCCTGCAGCACTCCATAGACATTGGTTCCCTTGGCAGTGTTGGATGCAGAAGGCATCGTTCATGTGACTGCACTGCATTTGAGTGCCTGGAAACTTTTGGTGGGGATGGGGAAAACATGCAAATGCATGTAAAGAGTTTTCTTAAAGCCATGAGGAAAAGATCAACTACTATGAGTTTAATGTCCCTGGGTAAATCTACTAGACTATATTTAAACTATTCATCCAAATTTCAAAGTGCTCCTCTACACCTGGGAACAGGAAAACAAAAGAGAAGCTGAGACTTACTCCCTAATGGGGAATGCCCACAGCTACACACAATGAATTTTTCTGTTCCCCCAGAGAAACCTGTTACATACTCACTGGATAAAGTCTCACTACCTCAGGCCACCAAAAGTTGTTTTGACTCTACAGAAATGTGGAATAAAATTTTTAAGTATTTGTAGCCACCAAAGAGTTAGGTAAATGTTTTCTTTCTGTGCAGCATACCATCAATAATTTCTTCTTGTAAAACATTTCCAACTCTTTATTTAATTTTATAATACAACATATTTAGGCATGTGGAGTACAAAAATTCAGAAGATAATTTGGGAAGGAAACTGAATTACCTCATTAAACATTTTTAAAGTAACTTCCCTGCCTGATTTTGCAGGCTGACTAAAACAGTTACAGATCTTTTAACAGCATCAAACTCTCCTCTTTGTGTAAGTCTCAAAATTGTCAAATATTTTTAAATTAAGTAGATCTTGAAAATTTGAGCATCATATTAACGACCATTGGGCAGGCAGGCTCATCAGTGGGTGAAATAAGGCACAGATCTCCATGTACCAGAAGTCAGACATGCCCAGGTGGCTCTGGCACAGAGAAGTGGTTGTGCGGCATTGCCATAGGCAGAGGGAGGAGAGTTCTCTCCCTGGGACTACAAGACACGACACAGTGCTTCAGGAAAGAGTAGGTGAAGTGCAGTAGAACTGTTTTTTCTCAGAACTCAACCTTCTCCCATACAGATCTTTTCTGAAAGCAAGCAATGATTTTTAGATATCTTTGTAATTTCATAGCTAGTTAAGTTCCACCACAGTAGCATCAGCAGATTCCAAACCACCTCTCGATAAACATCTTCTGGGGGCTGTGCTAGGCGATCACAAAATATTATTGTCGCCTTTAAAAATTTACAACACACGCACACACTGCTGTGTGTGGGGTTTTTTTTACATAAGATGTGAAAGAAACATAGCTTCAGATATATGACTCATGCTAATAAAACAAATAGAGGCAATTCAAGTTAAAGTCAGCATGTGTGACTAAAAAGATTATGCTGGTAACTCATTCTTAATCTCTAGCTCACTAGCCTTTGTCTTTAATTATGTGTGTTAGTTCAACTGCCAGTGTTAAGACAGACATAAAGTCTTTCTAATTCACCTTCATGACTCATTTTCCTATAAAGGGAGTTTATTTTAATAACTATGAGATAAAATATATTCGCTGACCATAGTAATAAGGATTTAAAAAATATGTATATGCCTTCATTTGCTTTCAAATAAAAGAAGCACTGGAATTATTTCAACAAGCTTAAATTAAATAAATCCTTCAGGATGCTTAGTTCTGCTAACACTCTTCAGCTCCAGTGTAAGCTCCAATAGGAAGTCAGTACGTGGGACAAACTGCAAGGGAGGTCTAGAAGAAGGACTTCAGGTACTGCTCAGACCTCTGGAGCTCCTTCCTTTCGTCTTCACAGGGGAAGGCCTTGCTAGGCGGCACAAATGGTGCTTTCATTGCACAAACGAAGGAGCAAGCTGGAGGCAAAGTGGCCATGCAAGCAGTTCGGAGCATGGGGTCATGTTCAAAAGGAGCTGACCAAATAGCTGGTGCTGAGAGAGATCTGCAAGAGTTTTGGCCAAAAGGCACGAAAGAGCCCAAGCAGACATACAGGTGACAGCAAGGAGCAGCTGTGATGGAGCAGGCTTTGCCTCTGGAAATGGGGAGAAAGTTCTGAGTCTTTCCTCCTGGACTCAGCCCCTCAGCAGGCATGGGTTTAACATTCAATCCATTCAACTCAGGTCTCTGACTCTGTCACTGTGTACCAGACTTACACTACTGTATTACTGAGGGCTTACTAAATTGACTTAATCCCATTCTTAGTTTAGCAGCTCCTGCTGATTTGCCCAGGTGCACTTTTCAGGCTTGCTTTTTAGGCTTTAGATACCAGATGAGTGCGAGTGCCTTCTGACCTTTGGAGGGGAGAGTGTTGGTATTGCACAATGTATGCTCCAGCTACGGGAGAGGACTTTGTGTGAAGACCTGAACTTTGCTCACGTTCTTTAAAGCACATGAAACAGATTTATACTGTGAGGTGTCATTGCTGCTATCAAGTTTTTTATGTGCCCTTCACCGCTGTCACACCATCAGATAATTTTTATGCATCGGGTTTTACAATGCGCTTTTAGTGATATTAGCAAAGTGTTCCTTTAATTACCAGCTCCATTAAAAAGTGGTTTGTATATAGCTCATGGATTGCTGGTATCATTTGAGATTAGATCAAAGCTTGTATAAGAGATAACAACAAACTAAACATGAGAGTACATTCAGAGAACAAGGATTGGTTATAGATCACAAAGCCTGGCTGCAGTTTGAACAGGATTTTTAAAGTAAAGCTCCCCATATGGGGAGATCAGTGGAGATCGTTACTGGAAACAGTTAAATACCAAGGAAGTGCGATAAAGTTTGATCTGAGAGTAAGAAAAAGCCTGGTGGAAACACCAGCCAGAATAAAGAATCCAGTTAGCCATTGAAATCCAACCTTTGATACAACAACCAAAAAATCAAAAAGCTTTGCTAAAAGTAGGTCAGAGAAATTTGTTATGCCCTCACACTGCCTATCAGGTAAAACAGCATTGAAAACCTATAGAAAGCATCCAAAAGGAAATAAAGACTGTTCTCCTCTGCAAATCCTGTATGGGATGCAGTCAGCTGAAGCCATGTGGAGAGCTTCATCTCTTTTCTAGATGAATGGCTACTTCACTGAACACCTAAAACCATCAGAACCCCTGCCAAGAAGCGAATTTACTCTGGGGTTTGGGATACGAACAACCTTTCTGCCAGCCCTCCTCTCCCTGTGCAGTGACCCCAGCACTTTGCAATTGGACCCAGCCCCAAAATACCACCAGGTAGAAATCGGTCACACAGCACATTTCCCCATCTCTGTCAGACAGCTGAACTGAGAAGGAGAGAAAAGCTCATTTCCAGAGTGGCATTTCTTCTTTTCTTGAAAGTCCTTGACTGCAAGTTACCCTGTAGCTGCAGCACACTTTCTAGCGTGACCCAAGGAGTCACGTTCTTGTACTGAGTAAATAAAATTAATTGCCTGTTTTTCTTTTTTCAAACCCAAATAGAGAATCTGAGATATCAACATCATGCTCGTTCCTAAGTAGTAGTGCATTTAGTAGTGCATTCTTTTGCCTCGTGCAATTACTCAAATTTAGATAATAAATTATTAGAAATTGGCCAAAGCAATGAATTAGCAGAGTTTGTAACTAAGATCTGTGAATAAATTGGTTAAAGTTAAAATCATGAGAATTATTTGTCATTTTTATTGGCCTCTGGCGTAACTATATTATCTCAGCAGTATTTATGATAGTCACTATTTCTTACCTGGTGATATCAAAACATGCTCTAGAATATTATTGATTACTTCTGCTTCATGCAACTTAGTAACATATTAAACTTTCTGACTGCTTCAGAGAAAAAATGTCTTAACCTGGCTCTAGATTAAAAAAAAGCAAACCTGAAATTAATCTCTGGTCAAGGTAAATCGGGCAATGTGCTTCCAGTAAAAGAAAAAAAATACTGAATGTACCCTGTGATGATTTCCATCGACAGCACCTTATGCAGTTTCTCAGAGCTCTGTTTAGCAGTAGTCACTGCCACCTTTAAAAGATAGCCCCAGAAGGCAAACGGAGGTGTCTGGCTACGCACACCTTCTCGATTAATCAATAGGTATGCAGGTCTGCTGCGTTCCGCTGTGCACGGCAGGCAGCGTGAGTCTGCAGGGCCTCACAGGGTGATATATAACACGGGCAGAGCAAAGCAATCAGAGCTCAATTTGTAGTGTCAGGGCAACAGAGAGGGAGGACAGGAAAACCGTTCTCGAGTGTGAGCTACTCGCTGCCTGCCTCAGTGGCACTGATTTACCTAGAGCCAAAATGCCGAGCACAGATGTGAGTATAATTTACAGCAGCGGGAGGTAGCTGTATTTATATTCCGCTTACGCCTTTGGCACAGACTACGAGTACAGTACTTCTAGTGCCAGCGCAGGTGCCTGGTCGGGGTGGCAAAGCCCTTGCTGTCACTGACCAGACCATGAAGCTGTGCATCCATCCGTAGACCTGGAAATGAGCAAGGAAGCAGGAAGCTTTGCAGGGTACCTTGTGCTCCTGAGTCATTAGAAAAATGCATTGCCGGCTATCTCTTTTCTTAATGAGTTGTTTAAGAGATAGGGCAATTGGTGCAGTTTTCTAAATATTTGGGGGTATTTCTTAAAGAACTGTAAAGTGGTTTTCATTCTTGTGAGCAGTGTTATGAGATACAGGCATCATTATGAGTTCGATCTTCATCTTACACCTGTGAAAAGAGGACTGAGGGAATACCACACATGGGAGTGTACACTCACTTTTAGTTCACAGCGGGAGACACACACAGTCACTCGTTGCTAGTCTGGACAGGCATGGGCATGGCTCCATCAGCAGTGTCCACCACGGCTACTTTTCATAGTGAAACCCTCTGCCCACCACCCCGGGGAGGCAGCAGGGACGGGGGACTGCACCATCAGCCCCGGGTGATACGATGTCTGCACCAGGGTTTGGAAGTGGAGGCATGCGGCTGGGAGGAGTGATCCACCGCACCCATAACCATCCCTTATTGTCAGGCCAAATAAGGAGAGAGTGACTCTGAGTACAATTCACCTCTCCTGATTTCATCTAACAAGAAGACATCTAGGTTGTCTGTACAGTTCACAGAGAGAGGGGTGTATTTCACAGGCACAATTTATCCTGCCTGAATTGTATTTACAGGTAAATGTGTGACTGTTGTAGGCAATAGAAGTAAGTTCTTGTAAAGAAAACAAAGATCCTTCAGAAAAATAAAAACTTTCCTTCCAGCATCAACTAGAACTGGAAAGGAAATGACATGGACCAGATGAGTCGCTGCACAGCACGTAGGAATGCTGCCTCCAGGTTTACAGTCACTTTGGGCATATACAGTGATGAGATGCATGAGCTCAAGAAACAGGATCAGGGCTCCTACTTCCTATATTTTTGTGCACTTCAGTACTTCTTTGGCATGGTTGAGACTGGAAAGGGAAGTGCTGAGATCCCAAGAGAAAAATTTCCTATTCTATCACCCCCAAGGCAGATGTGCTGACTTTATTTTCTCCCTCTGGAAAATTTCTTACTGAGCCCATCACCAAGTTTGTCTAAATAAATAAAGACAGACTGGTTTTTAGTTTGAGATGTGTGGACAGCTCAGGTAACTATCCAGCTTTCATTTTTAGTGCTTCTAAATTTAGTGCTCTCATGCTTCTAGTTTTACCTGCATTTTGATAGTTGCGAGCCATCAACCTGCTAATATTGCAGCACAGAATCTGTCAGGCAAGAGTATGTCCAGCAAACACTTGGCAGTGGTGACTGTAGCCAAAATCTCATTCTTGTTCCCAGATCCTTGCAATAGAGAAACTGTGTGCATGTAAAATTTTTTGTTCATACATGTATGTGTACACACATAAACACACAAAATCCTTAAGGCTCAAGCACACATTAGCCTCTGCTCGGCACTAGTCTGAAGGAATTTAGAATAAACAAAGTCCACATGCTAAGATTACTTCCACCATCCATTACACCAGAAGCTGACAAAGCTTTTAAAAATTAAAATGCTAATTCAGAAAAGGAAAATGCATTAACAAACAGAATATTTTGGTAGTTAACAAATGTGTTTTCTGGCTATCTAGCAGAAAGCCATTTCAGAAGGCAGCAGGTATTTGTAAGCACCTGTAAAAGCAAAAGGAGTGAGGATGCTTTTCTTTTGTCTAGGATTGCAGCTGTGGTGGTGTGAATGTAGAAAACATCAAAATCCTGGAGTATCTGTTAAACATTAATTGATAGTTTCATTTCCTAAAAGTAACTGATTTCTGAATTTTTGTTAGCAGCTGCTGAACTTTTTTTTAGTATAGATGATGTAGCAGATTGATGAATTTTTCCCTCATTTCCATGAATAGCAGGTAGGTACCTGCAACACCTACTGTAAAAGTAGGCAAGTGAGAAAAAAAAATCTGCTTCTTAAGCCTTCCTGATTTCTGAAGATTGCACAGGCATAGGCAGAGCTAAAACCTAATCATCAAATCGGTGATGCAAATCTGTAATTAAAATGACGCAGTGCCATAAGGCAACACTTTTTCTTGTGTCATTGGCATACACAGTTCATGGCATAGGCTTTTATCTACTGTCAAAACCGGCCTGACTTGAAGGCAGCCTGTGGCCACTGCTGCAACTGCACGCTGCCACGCTCACAGCACCTGCTGCAGAAGCAGATGTGCAGCTCTGATGCACATGTGAGTGAAACGCTGATGATGAACCTGTTCCAACTTCCACAAAGCCAGGCTATGATCATTTCAACCTCTGAAGGTGATAAAGGCCATAGTTCTCCCCGCTTATTTTGCATTTTCATGCATCTCTAGCCACGCTCCATCTAATTAAGACAGGATATAAAAGCTGAGATACTACAAAGATGGCTCTTGTTAAAGGAGTCAGAATGCACTTTTCCTTCCAGAGGATTAACAGCTCCAAGCAATGGGTTTGGTCCCACTGTGTGCTGGGGAGGAGGACAGGAGTGACCATCGGAGACCTCACTCCTTAGAAGATTCTGCATCTTCTCACAACTCTTTCTCATCATGCTCTGGAAGTGTTGTTAGGAGCATTTTTGAAGCCAAACAGCCTGTGGATGTGATGTTCTCCTTGCCCAACTACTCCAGCCCATCTGACAATATGTAAGCTGTGAGAAATCATAGAGGCTTGTAAGGGACCTTAAAGATCATCGAGTTCCAACCCTCCTGCCATGGGCAAGGACACCTTCCACTAGACCAGGTTGCTCAAAGCCCCATCCAGCCTGACTTGAGCACTTCCAGGGATGGGGCATCCACAACTTCATGACCTTTTTTTGGCTGAGCAGTCCTTCTCCAGCTACCCATGAAGGCAAGGCTGAGATGTATAAAGTCTGATGACCAGAGAGGTAGGCAGGTGACAGAAAGGAACCACATGGGCAGTGGTTGCTCCAAAATCATGGTCTTATTCTCACAAAGTTTCCAGGATTGTGGGTGGCCTATGTCCAAGCACCGTCAGACAGGCCCTGCTAGGTGCTGAGATTTAGAAAAAAGGAAAAACCCAGAAAGAAAAGAGATATTTCTACTATTTATTTTGCATTGTTAGCTTATATTGATGTTACAGCTGCAGCTTCTTCTCTGCAGCTATGGACAGCAGAAGCTTGCTTCTTTAAAAACAGCACAGTCCAAGATTTTCATATAATAAGAACCTGGAATCCAAAGCTGTAAAGACAAAATTGCATAATCGCAAGATTTTTTGGTGGAGTCATAAAAATTGGCTGGACTTGCTTTGCATCTCAGTTGTATGGAGAATCCAACAGTTGTAGTAACTTTGAGAAAACACCCCATTTTTTTGGCATGGCTCTTAGAAGAGAAATCCTGAGCTTTCAAGGGTTGTTTTCTTTATTCCTGTTTCTCTATAGTCAGGCCCAAGGCAGCTGATATAAAAATACAGCACTTTCAAGTGGTGCAATTATGATTTCTGTCCAAACATAATGATTTATATAAAACGTATGGCACCCTCAGGAGCAAGCTTCTGGAGACAAGATATATTCTAACAATCAGGAACACAGATCTACTTCCACACTTACCAACAGCACTTGTACTAACACTTAGCTGTAATAAATGCTTTCCTTCTTTCTTTCCAGACCAAAACACAGGCTGGATGACACGTGAAATATTTATACAATATTTGCAAATATGTTATGCAAAATACACTTAATGCATGATGTTAGCACTATAAGACATGTGATATAAACCAGGTGTTGCTTTCCAGGCAGGGACAGACACAGCTGTCACAACAAATGGCAGGTTATCTCGCAGGGACCGCAGCAAGAGCAGGCTCCCAGTCTGCCTGGACACTGAATACGTTGTTGTGTTCACTTGTCTCCCTGTCCCTTATCTGCTCCTCCCACAGCGCTGGTGGCCAGGAGCCTGCCCGAGCCACCCCTGCCAGGTTCCACAATCCTCTCCCAGAGCACCGTGATGGAGGCCAAAACATGACACATTCCTGTTCAGAAGTCATGGGGCTGGGGTAGAGGACATGCTCACCTACACTGATGTTACCCCCTGAAGTGCTGTCACCATGGCTTGGACCCTGCTATGCTGCAGGACTCCCCTTCCCCAACCTCATGAGCTCTGCATAGACCTGAGGAGGAAAGTCCCACAGCCACCGGAGTCCCTTCCTCAGGGTGCTCCAGCATTCAGGATGGAGGCAGTGGCCCAGGTGTAGGAGAAGAGCTGCTGGGCAAAGTGACCCAGAGGTAGGTGGAGTTCCACCTTTGTTTCTGTTTTAATTCAGGACGTTAAGAGCCACAGAAGTGGAACAGGGTTTCTGAAGCTGGTGATCGTACTGACAGCAGAGAACATTGCTGGTCTTTCACATAACTTTTTAACTGAAGTAATGACATTCACCTCCTTCACTTCAGTGGTGTGTAACTGAGACATTGTGAAAACATGGCAATAAGCAGGAATGTGACAGACTTCTTATTCTTAAATGTACTGAAAAGCATTGTCTTTACAAAGATTTAGCCTGCATCATGACATTTCCCAAGGGAGTTTGCAACCTCAGTTTTGTCTGGAGACAGAAAGACAGCAGGGTATGTGCTTGTGTGACAGCCACCATCCCAGCTGAGACACCAGTGGCTTATATGTAGATATTCAGAGTTAAAACCATAAGTTGGCTAAGCTAAACTAAATAATTAAGATCAGGGGCTATGGGTGCTTCTTGTGACAGACCTTGAATAGTGAATTACAGATATCTCACATGCTACGAAAAAATAACGTGCCTGTGGTCAAACATAGCTGACTTGAATCAGTTGTCCCACTTCCAGAACATGAATAAAAATCTCAGTGGTAAACCCTAGCCACTAATTAATAGTAAAGGTATGTAAGCCAAAAGAGTGACAATAGAGAGTTACACAGTCATAGGCTGTTAGGACTCTATCACCTCTTTCTCTCCATCTCCTGGTTACTTGACCACCACATTTGGGGGCAAACTTAATAGGGTCTATAACAATAGACAAGGGGTTATGGTTTTAAACTAAAAGAGAGTAGATTCAGATTAGATGCAAGTAAGAAATTTTTTTCCATGAGGGTGGTGAAACACTGGAGCAGGTTGCACAGAGAGATGGTAGATGCCCCATCCCTGGAAACATTCAAGGTCAGGATGGACGGGGCTCTGAGCAACTTGATCTAGCTGAAGATGTCCCTGCTCATTGCAGGGGGGTGAACTAGATGACCTTGAAAGGTCCCTACCAGCTGAAACTATTGTATGAATCTATGATTCTACGATCATCCTGGACTATCTGACTGTGTGACTTGCCAGCTTGGTGGGTAGTGAGTCAAGTCCTGAGATTGCCCCGCCTGCCTGCTGGTAGACATGCAGAGTATAGGCATAGCAATGCTAGTGCTGGATACCTCTGGAGAAGTAAAAGATATGCCCTGGTTTTCGGAGTCAGGTGTCTTCTCTTTAAATGCAATAAAATGAAAAGAAAATACACACTCTGGGAAAGCAAAGGATGAAGTGTTTTTCATTGCAACTTAATTTTGGTAGAGTATTTCATTCTCTGGGAGGGAGCTGTGAGGTACAAAATGGAAAAGCAACATTTTAGATGAATTTCCCATCCTTGGAGATTCTCTCACCCTGCCCTCCCATTTACCAGAGCTTCCTTTAGCTTACGTAGCCTGTCTGCCATTTGTAATGGACTTACATCCCATCAGCAGGGTAAGCACTGTACCTGCACCTCAGCTGCCTCCCATTCCTGCCCTAACAGTTGCTTTTCCCAGAGTCACTTGCAAAATGCTCACAGTAACTGCTCAGTGACCTCAAATGCTTCAGCACTGCTGAAAGAGTTTGGCAAATAGTTGCTCTCATATCTGTTGAACTGAAGAAAAGCTGAGTCCTCTCATGTTCTTAGCTTCAGCATTAAGCATTGAGATGGGGCTGAGCTGACTGTGAGCCTGGGGGGACACCTCTGCTGAGGATCAACGCCCAGCTGGGCCTCTGCACTGACTCCCCACCCAGCAAACCCCAGGATGTCAGTGGGGTCACTTACTAGCTCGTGACAGCCCAGGGAGAAGAAGAGGACAAGGAAAGACATGCCCAGGATGATGTGGATTAGATGTAGCCCTCATTAGTGACAAAAGTGACGGCTGCATAGCAATGCTAGCATTAATGCAGGATCAGGTTCTCGCGCACACCCTCCCCTCCTCAGCTCTTCTGGTTTGTGCTCACGCGTGGACCAGCCCCAGCCCATGCTGTGAGAGCTACACCCTGAGATGACTGGTTTGGCAGGGCGCACAGAAAGTTCACCGTTTGCTGTGGTGAAGAACGCCTGATGTCCCACACGCTGTATGCTGATTGTTGCTAATGAGCTGCTGAACTAAAAAGGCTTAAACTCCATGAGATTTGGATCAATGTCCACTACTAATCTGCCAGTGGACACCACCGATAATTTCAAGCTTCGTTAGGCACAAAATTACACTGCTAACCCCTATTTCTCATGCATGACGTGGATTACCAAGAAAAGGGAGTAATGCAGGGAGAGCCAAAACCACTGACTGTCTTTGCCCAAAGCCCAAATGTCTATGTGGCAAATGAATGCAGGGATCAATAAAATATTCCACTTCTGATAACAATTTTCACTTTGGCAGATCTTATTTAAATCTACCTGACAGGATTGTCTGGAAGGATTATCCAGTGGATGCTGGAAAGAGTATGAAGAACATCTGAGATGAGGGTTCCACACTGTCCCTTCTCAAATACTGGTAAGAAAGCTATACGGACTTTTAGGGGAGTAGAGAGTGGGAAAAAATTAAGCATCTGAGAACATCCACTGGGCCACATCTAGGTGTCATTGCCTGGGCCTGGGTGTAGAGAAGTGATGCTCACTGGTACCAGCTGAGAATATGGCCCTGAACCTGTAAGCTCCTGACAAAGCAAGAATGTGAGTAACTTCCATTGCAATCTGCTCCCACGGTTGGAAACTGTGACTCTGAAGAAGACGTTTTAAGATTACATCCCTACAAAGAAGAGCCAGGTTTATCACTCAGGCTTTGGTTTCTTTCAGAGTGATAAATATGCTATGGGCTTTCTATTTTTTTGTGGTTTTGTTATTCTCATTTACAACAGATGCTCTGTTTCAGTGGGGTATGTCCCATGTGGATGATTAAAGTCAGAGACCATAGCCAAACTGGGGCTCAAGGTACCAGCAAAGGTACTAACAATGGAGATTCTGTGTTTAATTGATTGAGTGCAATGTAATGACAAGAAACCCCAACAAAAATTACGTCAGCATCAGTAAGTGTAGAGGTGCATTGTATTGGCCAGATGTGCACCAGTATGTTTATTGCAGATGGTCTGCTGAAGGTTAGTTGGTCTTGTTTGATGACTGACCCCAAATGGAAGGAGTTGTGAAGGGAGAAATTAAGACAAGTCAGAGTTAAAGGGTGACAAGAACTCAAGAGACATGGTTAGCTAATGTAAAATTTGTTTGGCATTACTTTCTGAATTTTTATGTTGGAATTAAAAATCTGGACTCTGATGGAAAGGCTCGGTCTTCCTTAAACCAGACTACATGTGGCAGGTACACGGGTAGAAATAGAGGAAAAATAAGCCAGGTCAAGAGAAGTCATGATCTGACAGAGTTGCTAGTGGAACCTTTCTCTAAAATCAGAAGGAACAGGGTGAGATATTTTATCTGTGTTAGCAGAAGACATGCTAAGCCATTAAAACAAGATCAGAGCTGTACCTCTCCAGAGCCATACAGTGTGCTGGCAAAGAGGCCTACAGCAATTTGTAAAGCAAATGGCTGGCCTTGGAGAGGTTCATCAGGAAGGTGTGATCTGATGAAGCTGAGAAGCTACCTGAGGCCTTTTTTTGGCTTTTGCTAAACTAAAAGAAGGTAGATTGAGATTAGATATAGGGAAGAGATTCTTCACTGTGAGGGTGGTGAGGCACTGGCACCGGTTGCCCAGAGCAGCTGTGGATGCCCCATCCCTGGCCGTGCTCAAGGCCAGGCTGGATGGGGCTTGGAGCAATGTGGCCTAGTGGAAGGTGTCCCTGCCTACGGCAGGGGGTTGGAACTAGATGATCCTTAAGGTCCATTCCAACCCAAATGATTCTATGATTCTATGATTGGCTAAATGATTGGTTTGATATTTTCATTACTACAGCCTCTGCAGAGTCCTGCTGTGTGCTATTAATGCCCCCATGTTGGGGAGGGTAGGAGGGTAGGAGCTCACACCTCTGTTACAGGAGGCAGGCCATTGTTGCTTTCTTCTGGGATTTTGCTATGGATATCACACAGGTCCAATGCAGCACCTGCCCAGAGCTGTCCAGAAAAACTTGCTCCAAGTAAATTAATTAGGGAATCTTAGAGATAACAGCTTGTTGGTAAATATCTCTTACTGAGATCTTCAGCTGTGTAAAAGAATTATATTTCCTTTAATACATCTGAGGCTCAGCACACAAATATGTCTTTAACATGGATCAGGCAATACCATGATTCCCCTCACTCGCTTTCTTTAACCTTGGATTTAAAGCTCTGCAGGGCTTTTGTGGCTGGTGGGTCTCAGGGCTCCCAGGCACTGAAGCAGCTGGAACAGGTCACAGATCAGAGAACCAGACAGTTTGAAAAGCCCATTACTAAACTAGTGAGGCAAACTGAGCCTTTTGTTGGTCCATAGTGTGTCCACAGAAATAGAATAACTTAAATTAAATGTCTTTTAAATGCCAAATTTCATTATTTCAGATGGATTTAGTAATTTATATTTAATATCATTAACAACACGAAAAAGTAAACCACATGTGCAGTATGCACACAAATACCTAAACACAACTATGATGATCAGATTTAAAACAACTAAAAGAAAATGATTCAGATCTGCCAAGTCTTTCATCCTTTTGTCATATTGTCTTTCTTATGGTGACCTCCCAAGCCTCCCTTCCTCTCCTGTTATTTTGTGGTTTTGTTTAAAGTGCAGATCTTGGCACTGAGTGTATGAAAGAAGATGGGGAAAACAAGCCATGTGCTTGTAGATACAAGCTATGGCAAAGGGCCATTTTTAAGGGGAGGAGGTGGTTACAGGCCTACATTAAATGCAAGTAAATGAACTCTTACAAGGATTTGGAGCAAAATTTGAAGGACTGAGTCAGCAAACAATCACTAGTGCAGACACCCTTAACTTTGCTTTTCCTTCCCTGAAATCAACAGAAGCATGCAGGAGCTGAAAGCACTTTGCTGCACTGAGCCTATTAAAGGAACTGCAAAGTGTCCAAGTGTACTTCGCTGTATCAAGCAGCAGAAAGGGAAAGCAATAATGAACACCAAAGAGACTGAGATGGAGAAAACATAATGTAAAGGTTGATCCAGATGTGATTAGTAGCCTGCTGCTCTGTCCATTCATCCAGAAAATATGAAATCTATGGATAATCATCAAATTCTGCATGCATTTCTTGTCTTTTGTTTCCCAAAGATACCAAACTGTGCTATGAATGAGAATATATAGCAATAATTATGTACACAGTGGGCTGGAACGCAGGAGCTTTTTAACCACACACAACAGTAGAGCTGTAGGGAAGGTTTCAGTTTGGAGGCAGGATTGGGCAGTGCCCAGAACAGTGTGATAAGTCTTCCTACCTTCGTAAAGGAGGGTAACTGATTATTTCATGACAACAGATGGCCGGGACTTCTCTTCTATTTTTCATCCAAAATCCTTCCTCTTCTGTGTGGTTTCGATCCCTTTCTCTAAAATGGATGCAGCCCAAATGCACCCGAGTTTGGTAGATTCAGCAAAACAAGATGTTGGTGCATTTCACCTTGGTGAAAAACTGACAATCCTGATGTTGCTGAAGATTTGGGAGCTTAAGAAGCAATACTCAGGAGGACCCGAAAGTGTCTTAGAGAAACCACATTATGCAATGGGAAAGCTGAATGCACAAGACTACCTGTTTATTTATTTATGGGAATACACAATTTATAACCACACTGGTGATTTGTTGTTTAGCCGTGACTAAGTTATACAACGATCAGGCAGAGCAATAGATTTCAACCAGAGTGTCAGCCTGGGTCTTTCATACCTCTGTTTGGCTATTATGCCTAACAGTGTAGACAGTGAAATAAATTGTTATTGCCTATGATAAGCAATAAAGATCTTGGGAAGAGCCTCCACACTTGTGGAGGGTTTTCAACACTGGCAAGTGAGTGTTTGTATTGGAGCTGTTTCTGCGATGCCTTCTTACCCTTCACATTTGGGGAAAAATCACGTAGTGTAAAATGCTTACAGGTCCCTCTAATGCCATGGCTATATCCTCCAGACCTTTTGTACTAATGCTCATATTTTTTTGCTATACACCTTCCAAGACAAGCAACTCACAGTGCTGTTTCCTTGGGGTGCCCAAACTGCTGCCGAACTCCCAGGTACAGCCACACAGATGTGCTGGGAGCTGGAAAGCTGGGCACTATTGATCCAAAGAGGTTCATCAATAACATAGCAAATAAACAGAATTTCCTGTTGAAATGAAGTCTTGGGATTTCCTGCACTCCATTTCTATGGAAAGGTTAATTTAATGGAAAAAGTGTTACTCACTCCCCTAACTGCTCCATGCTCCTTGGTCCCCTTGCAGCCTGGGGCCAGGTGGGGTGCAAACGTGGAATTCCTTGTTGCTGCTGGTTTGCAGCCTTTCATGTTGCTGGACCCTGCTACCAAGAAATGCCTACAGAGCACAACAATTTGAAAACATCTCAAAACATCCAGTGTTACAGCTGTTGAAATATGTACATCCAACTTACAAGTAATTGCTGAGTGGAGTTTATGTTTATCCTAGATTCTCAGATAATGGGAATGAATCCTCTTTGCCCAGGGGAGTCTGGAAGACATAAACCCTCTTTCCAGTCCAAACTCACCAGTTACGGTTGCTGAGAGGGCAACACAGTGCAGCCAGGGCTCAGGTAGTCAGTGTGTTTGCTTCTGGAGATGCTTCAGTCTGTGATGCTTGAAGTTGTGTGACAGTAGTTTTCATATCTCCTGTCTTGCACTAAGTAAGTCTTCTCTCTTTCCTGTATGTGCAAGCAAAGCAGAGAGGCATGATCTTACCTATTTTCCAAGTGAGAACCTGAGGCCCCCAGCTCAGCATCTCAGAGGTGTTTGGGCACCCAGGTCAAGTCCCAGCAACATGCATCTTGCCTAAGGCAACAGAAAAAGTCTTTGGCAGGGGAGTGACACCATCTACCTTTGTAGCTTTGACCAGATGATTTAAACCACAGTCGGAAATCTCAGACTGGCTCCAGATTGCCTTCCTTCTTGGACCCTTGCTACCACAGGGAGAATTTCTTTACTATAAGAACTGCTAAACTGTGCATGCAAGTTGGGTCTGCAGGGCGGGTTTTGCAGGGCTTTTTCGTGTCTGAAACCAGTGATAATGTACTCTCAAGGGAAAGCTCTCACACATGGTGCTTTCTCCACCAAGCTGCCTGGGAAACCCAGCGCCTGGTGAGTGTTTGGTTTGAAAGGAGAGCGTGTTTGCTTTGGCAGACCTCTAATTAAACAATACAGCAGAGCCACAATTGGTTTGCCTGTGTTGATAGCCTCTGCCAGGAGCTTTCTGTCTGTGCTAGCATTTGTTATGATACCCATGTATCCCAGCGGTGGGAGACGCATACAAATAGATCTGTAAATACATAAATGAATGTATAATTGAGGAAGAAAGCAAAAAAAAAGAAGAAAAAAAAAAGAAAGTGCTGCTTCTGCTAAGAATACATGTGTGTGCCCTGAGTTTGGAAAAGTCTGTTTGCCCGGAGAGCAGAGGGTAACCGGATTTCTTTTAATTTTTAATTCTTCTTCCACAGGAATAAGGTTGCCTGGATCTCCCCAGCACTGGCTCTCCGGCCCCGCAGCCCGCGAGAGGGCGGCATCGGCCCGGGAAAGCCTCCGGGAGCTCCCCACGGCACCGCACCCGGGAGCGGGAGCGGGAGCGGGAACGGGAACGGGAGCGGGAGCGGGGCTGGGCTGCCCGCGGCAGCTGCGCGCCTCCCCCGCCCGCCCCCTGCATCTCCGTGCATCCCTGTCTGGCACCGAGCGCCGGCTGTTTACAGAGCCCTTCGCATGCAGCGTTATGCTCAAATGACAAAGAAGACACTGCATGGTCCCTGCTCCACCCCCCCACCCCCCCACCCCCCCCACCCCCCAAAAAAAATAATCCAGCGGGACAGAAAATAATTTCTGTGCTTAACCGTCGACCGTCCTTTCACCAAACTCAGAGAACTCCCGAAGTCTGTCAGGTCACCCGCATTTGCAGAGAAAGGGTCCACACGGTTGTAAGCGCAGAGCACTGGATTTTGTACCGGTGCAATGGAAGGCATCCGTGCTCCCATGGCAACCGCGGCTCCTGCTGCCGGAGGCCGACGGGAGGATGCTCCGCCACCGCCGCGGCGCGGAGGGCCCCTGACATCCTCTGTTTTGCACATCCTTTGCATTATTTGGTTTACATCAGGGTTTGCTTAGAGCTGGCCGCCCCCAACAGGCCTGCTGTATTAGTTTCATCCAGCTGCACCGTGAGCTAATTGCAAATTCAAACATGCAAAATTTGCCATAAAATGTAAGAAAGCCAGGTGATGTTTTCACTGTACCGTTTTCACGTAGGAATCCCTACTGTTGAGTTTCATGTTTTTTTACCGCTCTTCCGTCCGCAAGGAAAGAGAAATGGAACTATCCCCATTTTGTTACTCCCTCAGGAAAGACAATGGGAACCATTTGCTTTTCCATGGATATCTGCCCCTTGACAGTTCTGTTTTTACAAGGAAAGAGCTCCAGTCTCAGCTAATTCCATCTAAAAACCCACTAAATAAGAGGCAATTCACATTTTTCTCCTGATGTAGAAGTGCAAACTAAAGACAAAGTCTCACAAATCTTTTTCATCACTTCTGATTGTTCTGTGTACTAGGACAATAACTGGCTGACTCAGGGTTGGGACTTCGCTGCTTTGGGGCTTGGTTTTTTATAGGACAGTAGAATCCCTCCCTCTTTCTTGAAGATGGGTTGCCTGAATCTCTATGCTGTGTACCTGACACGGGGACCCATTTTTATTTTTCTCCCTGCGGCTGTGCCAGCTCTCCTATTTCCGTAACCTTATAGCATTTCCACAACACTCCTTGGAAGTGCAGCCCTTCTGCATCAATTCAGAAGCATGTAATTTTATTTTAGTTGCCTGACTTTCTATATTTCTATAATTCATATCTTCTCAAACTCTTACATTTGTTTCATACCTTTTTTTTCATGGCCTCATGCCTGCCCAAATCAGGCACAAAAAAATGCTTGACCTTCTAGTTTAGGTAGTGAACTACTGTGTGATCCTAGCGCAAAGAATCACTTGGCAATCAATAGTGCACCTCTGTGTACACACACATCCATGCACACAGCCCAGGTCATTTTTACATGCTCTACTTTGTATGTTTTGGGAGGCAAATGGTGTGCTGACCTAAGAACTAAGCTTTATAGTCTTTTGTATCTGTGGAAAATCAGGGACATGTTCATCAAAGATCTAAATAGATCAATGCCAGGGAAAAAAATGAATTGGAAATAATGTCCGAAGTGTAGAAAGATACCCACAGGTTTTTACTAGACTTTCCATTTTTGTTGTGAACCACATGAGTTTTGTTATGGGTCATCTGATGTTCCCACATGATTCCTGTGTTCAGCATTGGCACATATGGTTAGAGGAAGTTTTCTTTCATTTAGTATGACACCATTATACTCTGATAAATGGCTTACAAGATTTTGTTTGCTGCACCCAGCTGCATTACACCAAAGGACTATGTGGGTCTCCTTCAAGGACAAAAGAAGGTCATATGTTACCTTAATTGCAACTGCTCTTTTGAAATGGCACAAACAACCAGGGAATGAACAATGAATTGTTCAATTTATGATACATAGAAGAGAAAAATGCACTGCTTTTCCCAAATGTTATAACTAATACTTCTAAATGCTATATCCCTCTCTTGTCCAGTTTACAGGAGAGTGTTCTAGCACAGCAGCTTTATGTTCAATCAGTTTCTTTGACAGAGATTTATGACTTCAGTATATTTTAATTTATGATGTTAATATCTGTTCTCTTGGAAGAAATTTCATTTTCCATGGAAAGGCTCTGACATTAGGGTTTCGTACCATTAAGGTTGGTGATTGATTTCAAGGAACTGTGGCTATTTTTATGCTTCGTTAATTTAGACATTCATTGGAGGTACATAGGTGGTGATAGCACCTGCCTGCCTCATCATAGGCTTCATGAGGAGACATTCATGGTGCTTTTGAGGCATCCCTGATGAAAAGCATCCAACAAGTGGATAGGGAGGCCTGGCACCTCAAAGCTCAGCACAAAGGAATGTCCTGTGAGGGTACAAGAGCTGCTCTTCCACTACTACAATCTCCCAGTCCCCAGTCATCTTTTATGCATGAAATAAATAGTTGAAAACTGAAAAGAAGGTAAAATCTAGACCAGTTCTTGGGCAGATCAGATCTGTGGACTAGACGACTGGCCATCTTCAGTCTTGACCTTGTGAGGTTGAGAAAAGTAAGCTATTGACCAGCCGATAAAAATACACAGGCAATGCAATTTTTCTCAAAGTCTTACAGTAGTTCACTTCAGTGGTGCCATGCAATATGTAGCAGCAAAGAGGGAACACAACACAGCTGGCTGGTTGAAATAGCTATATAATCAGCCTTCTCTGAAACTGCTCTTAACAGAGGTGGCAAACTGCAGAGCTTGGGACTTCAGGATCCAGTGATGTAACTTGTGTAAATTCTGTGAGTTCAGACCCCAGGTTCTTGGGCTCACCGCAATATTCAGGTAAAGCCTCATTGCAAAATGCATGGAGGAAGAAAGACTCCTACCAAACAACTCCTGAAAAAAAATAGTTGTTTTGGGCATTGTCTAGACAGTCCTGCTATCTATTAGAGATCTACAAAATTGGGAAGTACTTTCCCAGGTTAGCAAAGCATGTAACCACATGGTTAATAACACACAACGTAATAGTCCCAGGGACTCCAATCCAATTAAGCTATGTGCTTATAAGCTCTGCTGAACTGGAACCAGACTGCATTAGCTTGCTTTAACCTCTCCACAGATCACAAACACCAAGCTGGAAACACCTGCCTTAGAGAGCTGAAGGTAATAGGGAGACACAGGAGGAAGAAGTGCTCCGACAGGCACCTGCTGGGATGGTTCTGTCAGAGTATTCTGTTAAGGGCAGGTTGCTGGCTCAGCAAAGGGACGAGATGTCTAAACTCCTGAATTGCCAAACTCTGATACAGCATTTAGCTATATGTTAAAGAAGTCTGTGCACAAAGTTTAGGCCAAGTTGACTCTAAAGTTGTTAAAAGTGGCGAATGAAGGGACTTTTAATCAAGGAAGTCAGTCTTGGGAAGGATGGGAAACAAAGAATGGATAGTGAAAAGAACGCTGTTATCTTAAGTTATGCAGAATGAAGCCTCCAACTGGGGAAGTTCTGGCTGCAAGAGGAGACAAACTGTGTTGCAATCTACAGAAAACTGGTTGAAAGTAGGACAAAGGTAAATGTGGCAGTGAGAGATCATGACCTCTGAGTCAAACAGCTCCCCTGAAACAGGGCAAACCCCCTTGGGGAGCATGCGCAGTTAGTAAAAAGCTTCAGTAGTGCTATCTGAGGATGAGTTCTAGTTTGCATTAGAAGCCAGAAACTTGTAACCAATCCTGTACGTGAATGAAAATGAATCTGTAATACACTATGAATGTGCAAGTACTCTGCTGTATATAATGTGTACCCTTCAGTAACTTCGTGAGCATGCTCGGAGGAAACATTCCCCCAGTGCTCCCAGCGCTGTAATAAAGAATGCCTGCCTTCTAAAACTTCAAATCTAGTCTTACAGGGTTTTTTTCTCCATGACTGACTTTATGATATCAGTTTGGGTTACACCAAGCCCAGTGTGTGACTTTGGGTTTCAGCAGACCGAAGGGTTAATTATGGTGCTATACTGTGATTCAGGGAAATGAAGTTAAACTAACCAGAGATCTTGGCCAGTGTCTGCTGATCTTGATAAGGATTTTCCTGCATATGGAAAGAGGGGATCTTCTGCATGTAGAAAGAGAGGGGCATAAACAGATCTGTCAGCAATACCCGGTCTTCTTATGAGAGATGAGACGAGCTAAATGTAGGCTGGCTTAGAGCCTGCAGTCAGTGGAGTGGCACCTGCTTCTAATGTGGGTGAATTCAGTCCTGATTTGTCACTTGGGATTTGCTTGCACTAGCAAGGAGCATTGTTGATACTGACCAAGTTACCTTCCCAGACTAAAATACCCTGCCATTGCCACTGCAGTTCCCCACATGGACAATGTGCTGATTTTACAAGGATTTTGTTGCCTAATCTCTTTCTTTTTAGTTGCAATAGGCCTTTTTATCTGAAACACTAATGAGTGGTGTTGCTGGAACTCTAGTGCCTCAACACCATGGCAGAGCTCACATGAAACGCACTGGTTTTGTCCCATATAGGTGTCCATCAGAAAATGGCATGAGCTTCTTGAATGGTATACTTTTATGTGAGTAAAATTACACATACTTGGTACTGGAAACCTGTCAGGGATTGTTGATGGCATCCATTTTGGAAGCTATTATAACTGTATCTACGGTCCTTGCTTTCTGGCAAATTGCAGGTATCTGTGGACCATGTCAAAATAGTCAGGTTCAGTTTTTCATGCTTAAAGCCTTTAGCTGTGTAAGGACCTGATAACTCTTCAGACCATCTTCGTCAGACCACGTCCCAATAGGTGTGTGTGCACTAAACATAAAAAGTGAGATCTGTATCTTTTTGCGTTGTGGGTTTTTGTGTTTTTTGGTGGTGGGGAGAGAGAGAGAGAGAGAGCGTGCCTTAATCTTGTACTGCCTTCACTAGCAGACTGTGTATTTGCTTTGGGAAACCTTGGGATGTGAAATGAATGTCTCCTGGGCACCTGGTTCAAGCCAAGGCTCTCTGTGTAATGAATAAATATCTCTGAACATTTACTTTTCCTCATTGAAACATGGTCAGTCTCAATACAAGCTGCTAGCATCTGTAGTGTTTCTCACTATTCTATATTTATCAAGGCTAGTAAGAGGGTTCCCGGTGCGTGACCAATGGACACTCACGGCCGATAAAACCCATCCCCATGGACTACAGAGGGACTTCTTAAGAGTGACCAGAGGCAACCAGCTGCTGACACTTAGCTTTTCTTCCACAGTGTCTGAGCACTGGGGAGGTCAGGGCTGCTGACACTGTGCAGGACCCAGGGAAATTCTGCTGAAGCACTGTCAGGCAGACAGTTGTGGGGGAGCCCGGCGCTGATGCCATGCTTGTTGCTCCTCCAGCCCTTTCCATAGTCTGTGCTGTAGCAAGGACCTATTGCAAGGTCTGGTCTATGGCACTGTGTCACCATGACAAGCCTCCCTTTTTATGCACAGCAGGAACCCTTGAAATGCAATTTAGTGCAGAGATTTGTGTTTTTAATAGTTGTCACAAACACTGGCAGCAGTAAACAGGTGTTTTTTCAGCTTACCCATAACACTCTAATAGATACAACACCAGAAATGAGAACTTAATATTACATAATATAATATAATATAATATAATACAAACCTTAGTGATAGAAAGGAATAAAAGGATGATCTCTGAAGACAGAGTAATATCCTGACTCATTTTGTATAGTCCAGTGAATGGCTTCTCAGCCTATCTCCCCAGAAATTGGCAGAACAGACTCAGATGACAAAAGGGAACAGCACATCTGAAATTATAGGAAACGGCCTATTTTACAGTTATTATTCAATCTAAATCAAAAGACAAATATTTTGGCTTTAAAATTTGCATATCACACCAAAGTGTCAGCTGAAAACTACATTCTGACCAGGAAAGTACAGAAATTCTCAGTGTTATTTATCACTTTTTCCGGGGCAGGGAAGGATGAGGTTGGTCAGGCCCTTTGTATTTCCACAGTTTTCAGGGAACGCCTCAGCAGTTTGCCTCCCATATTCTAAAAGTGTCTAGTGTGTTACCAGCACAATCTTCTTCAATAAAAATGAATGTATTTTTAAAGATCAGTTTTGCTTGGTACTTGGTGCTACTTTTGCCTGCTATTTGCAGGCTGCTCTTCAGAACTTCCAATTTTATACAGTCCACACCATGTAAATCTGTATCAGCACTGGTTCATTTAATTTCTGTTAGCATATTAGAAGAATAAAATGTAATATCAAAAGTACTTTAAACTTTGTTTCATATGAACATTTTCTAAGATAAAAGCATCAGATGCCCTGACAAATCAGCAATAAAATTCACATCAACTTTCCTGGTGCAGAATCAGGCCCATAGAAAATCTTGAATGATTCCGTCTGCAGACTCCAGCCTATGAACATCTCAAAAAACTCATCTCACAGATAATGAGGATGAAGTGCTATTTCATCAAAATATGAAAGCTAGCAGTGAAGGAAAGCCATTATGCAATGAAAGTGCTCAGAATGTGAATACTGATTTGTCGTGGTTTCAGCTGGGATGGAGTTAATTTTCTTCTTAGTAGTTGGTGCTGTGCTGTGTTTTGGCTGTGATG
>JAVJGI010000014.1:81663422-81675874 GCA_035590275.1 Ibycter americanus
TCCCCATCTTTCTGGGTGAGGGGAATGAGCGAGTGGCTGCGTGGTGCTTGGTTGCCGGCCGGGGTTAAACCAGCACATGATTCCAAAACCTTTTGGCATAGCTCCTCACTCCTTTTTTTGGTTCTTGGGAGTGTGTGTCATTTTTGTGATACTTTTTACGAAACAGTAGTTCTGCTGCTGTCATTAACGCACTGATGATGTGAACAGTCAGTTATTCTCACTTACACTGATGTGGAGGCCACAGTCCCCTTCAAAAAGTCCATGGAATTAGTGCAGATTTGGCTTGACTTCTGGAGAGTGGCATTTAACAGTAAGCAAAACTAATTAAGTAAAGCTTAAAACATCTCAAAAGTTTCCCAGTGAAATTACACTGATATATATTGCATTTATGATGGTAGTATCCCTGTGATAAACTACAGCCATATTTGATAATTTGAAATATCTTTGATACCTCCAGTTTTAATCTGCTGTAGGATTATACCTTGCATTTCAACTCCCTAATAAAAAAATCTCTTCATTTCCCATCCATGTGGATGTATTCTGCTAAAATTACAGAGCCATTAGGCCCGGTACTACTAGCACTCTTCAAAAGTTAAAGTCCAATACCTCCCCAGTCATCCAGAGTCTCTTACCATTAAAAACCCAATGCATTTTGTGTGTGTGTGGTGTGTGTGTGTGTAAATTGATGTCTATGACAGTTGTTTCTAAAATGAAATAGTTACTATTTTTCTTTCTGTCTAAGGTCATACTCCAAAGGAAGATGAGCGATAGAAGTGATGAGATAGAAAGGCAGTATACACATAATTTCATTGCTTTTTACCATTACTTTTAAAATTAAATGTGATAGAAAACTTTTAGCGCTCACATGGGACAAATTAAATGATCCACATAGATGCAGGTGTATCCACCTACTCTTCCAGCCTGTGCAGGTATTTTAAGCCTGTGCTGGTAAACCTTGTTTTCCCTGTCTGAGTCTGATATGTTTCTTCAGTCTCCACTTTTTATGCCTAATAAAACACAAAGGAACTGACAGAGAATATTGACTGTTTCATGGAAAAGTATTCTAATGAATCAGCCCCTGTAGCAGGATTTTTAAAATTTTATTTGGTTTCAATAACATGAATCCAACCTCTTGCTTTGCACTCTGATGTTGTGCCTGGCAGCCCCTGGCTAGGCTGATTGACTAACCTGAATTACAGCAACATCTGACAGGAGCCCTGGCTTGAAACAACCTCTGTTTTTTGCAATACGTTGGTGAACCAGTTCAGTGCTGTGCTGAGAGTGTCCTGCTCTTCATTTGCCAACACTTTTTTCTTTGACCTGCACTCCATCTTGTCTTTCTTTTGTTTACCTTCCATTTCTTCTCCAACTGCTCAGCCTGATTCCCCTTGCTTTATTGCCTGATGATTCCTCTTCTGTCCCCAGCAGTCTCTGCATCCTCACTCCATGCCTCTTTGGCTTTTTCGGTGTTGATGTGCAGTGCTGGATCTTTTCAAAGGCCTTAAACCTCCTCAGGTGTTTCATTGTCACTTGCTGCTACACTTTTGATTTCTTCTTCTTCTGACAGCTATTTGGTCTCATTTGGCAGCACTGGTGTTTTGATCAGCAGTGCAGCCTTCCTGTTCTGTAGCCTACAACTTCTCTAATGATGGGTTTTCTTGAACATCTAGACCTCTGCTTCCATGCTTGCTCTCCTCTCTTGTATATGTTGCTTTACTGCTTTCTCCCCCTTTGGATGTGTCTGCCTTTCCCGCTGATGAGTCCATCCTCAACCTCTTTCATTCCTCAGAAATGTAGACAAGGAAGTCCTAAGGAAGAGAAACTCCACTGCAGGCTCTCTGTTTTCATTTTCCGCCAAAAAGAAGAATAAAAATTATTCTAGATATTTCAGAATCACAATTTTTACAAGTTGAAACCAAAGACATCTTGACTTTGCAGTCCTGATAGAGGTTGTGTGGAACTTCCCCTGCCTTTCACCATGGGCTGGAGTGGCGTCCGTGACCTCATGGATGCAGACTCCTCTGACACACAGTAAGAAGCAGTTTAGCACAGAAGCCTTACTTTCCATGGGGAGAACCAGCTGATGGGTAGCTGCACATGCATAGTTGCATTTTAAATGTAGACTAGAGCTAGCTGTAACACTTTCAGCAACAGATAACTTTTCAGAATTGTATTACTATAATTTCTGTCAGAGAGCACAGTTCTGCTCCCTGCAGTGAGATCGCTTGAGTCTCACTTGAGTGCTTAAGTTTTACTTGGTGTGGCTTGGATCACACAGCTATGAAAAGCTCTCTCTTGAATCTGCCAGAGCCTGGACTTAACCTGCACCTCACTTATCTTAAGCTGGAACCTAGCCGTTACCTGGCACATTTTTTTTTCGTGGAATTCAAATTGCAGCATGCTTTATCCTTGTGCTTCTGCAAGACACACACACACAGACATAGCCCCCGTTTTAACAGGAATGTCGGTCCATTTAGCTGCTGCTTATTAAAAAATAACATACTTCTGCAGACAATTGTTTATGTAAATGCTCTCAGAGTTTCTCTGACTGTCTTCAGATCTGAGAGTTTTAAAGGGTGAGTTACACAGAGGAGCAGAAAAATCTTGCTATAAAAATCAAAGGCATCCCATGTTACTACTAAATAGACACAAGCAGACATATATTCCATGATTCCCTTATTCTTAAACCGAACACTCCAGTGGTTTAAGTATCCTGGTGATTATTTGCAAATTAATGTGTGCTAGACTTGGTGTCCAAATGCAGCTCATGCTAGGGAGTCTTCCTTATTGCAGGGCTGCCCTTAAAGCTGCAGAAGATGATAATGAGTTCCCTTTCTCACTTTTCACTTCCTCAGGAGTGAAGTTACATTGGTTGCCCACAGAGTGCCCTTTGCTTTCCACCTTATGTCTGTAGGCGTCTGTATGCAGTATTCACAGCTATGGCTCTCTTCTCTCCTGGACAAGACAGTTAGAGGTGCAATATCAGCATTCTCCCATTAAATTCTAGCAACATTTCTTTATCTGTAAAGAGCAGAGTGAAAATCTGGTGCTTTTTCTGCCCTGCAAGATGTACTCTCACTAGTCAGCACCTGGCTTTTTTAAAATGATAGAAATCACTAATGGCTGGCATGGTCACACCTTACCTGGAACCAGCCCAGTTCTCCTTTAAATTTGAATGAGCAGTGGGAAAAGATACTGCCTTGCATACATTAGGCCCCAAATTATTTTGTTTAGTCAGACCATAATCAGTGCAAACTTCCCCACGCAGCTGCCAAGCAGGCTCTTGGCTTATCCGTAGGGAGTAGTGTTTTGAAGCAAACATGCTTTGTTAGGCTGCTCTTGGCATATCCACCATAACTCTCCCATTATTCACAGGGTGGGACCCAGGGTAGAGAAGTGAGGCCATTTGTTAAAGCACAGTCCCTACTCATGGGACTCATTTTACTTAAATGTAACTGGTGCTGAGGAGTGCATGCACGTGTATCTTTAGGTCCTCTAGCTTCCTACTGCAGAACCAGGTCCTTGCTGATGAACCCCTTCACTCTTAGCAATCCATTTATATAACTGCATAGTCAGGGCTATTTCTGCAGCGTAGAAAGGGCTGGAAAATTACAGCAGTTGCTCATTAGAGCAATTACATTTCTCCCAAAGTAGTCCCACTCCTTTCAGCAAGGGGTCACTCAGTGTGAATGAAGAAGAGTTTGCCCATTAATTACTTTGCATAGTTAAGCTTGTCCTTTATGGTTTTAGCTTCTCTTCTGATCTGAATGTGCACAACCGTGAGCTCTGTGGTGTTCAAGGATGAAGCTGGGAGGGGTGGACTCACTGGTTGGAGCCAGCTTTTTGATTCTGCCTGTTCAGTGACATGTTTTTTTACAGGCTGTTTCATTGCTGAAAAGTCACCCTGCTCAGATCAGGAACTGTGAAGAATCTTCTTTCCACCCCGCATACAAGTTGTCTTCTCTGGACTCCACAAAATAATGTTTTCCTAATATATAAACAGAAATATGCAATTATGGATGGGAAGTTCAAATGACAACATTAACAGTGAATGGCAATGATATTTATGTTTATGAACTGTGACAAATTCTGATTTCATGACTTTGAACACACTACCTTGAGGAGAAAAAGTATGCATTTACTTACGGGCTTCAGAAAGCTGAACATCTACAAGACAGTGGATGAGTAGTGGTACCATATTGTTTTGTAAGCCTTTTCCCAAGCCTTGGAAGCCTTTCACATCTTTAAATCCACCAAAGAAATGTATCTAAAAATACATTTCCTTTTTATGCAGTTTTCTTCTTTAGGAAAGAAGGAAGTTTAGGCACACAACTGCTTTAAGATTCAACTTTTCTTAACTGTCAACAGACAGTTAGTGAAACAGATGTTAGCATGCAGTTGTTCCATACATTGAACATACAGAATTACAAACATAAAAGGATAAGTAATGCTCCCAGCATCCAGACACTGATGGTAATCAAGAGGTCTCATAGTTGTTGTGCATACATTACTCTGCAAGTAAATGTGCACATACTCTTGGTATATTGACACAAGAGCTGTATCATACCTTTACCAAAGCATGATACCTCTACAAATTATAGTATGCACACACAGAACAAAATAAGAATTGATCTGTGATCTGCAGAACACCCTCTGAACAAACAGCGGCTTTAGCAAAAAGGCTCAGTTCTCGACCCACTCCAACCTTGGTGACTCCCTGAAAACATTACAGTGGAGCCTGCTGAATGCCGTTGTCACTATACAAAACTGGATACAATAAAATTAAATACATACACATATAAATAAGCATGCATAAGATCAAACAAACTGCATATAAAATTACAACATTTCATTGCACAAAACCCACAGTGTTGAAATGAACAATTTATATTATCATTATTTTGTGTATTTGTACAAGGAGGTAGAGGTGCTGAATTAAGTAATCAGGCAACCTAGAAACTGTTCATTGCTCTTTGGCATCCTTCTGATATTCCCCCAGCCAAGGCACCTCCAGAGGACAAAACGTCCCACTCATAAGAAAAGTGCCGTAGAGAAACGGGATTAATCACCTTCTGAAGGAATCTCTCTCCATGAGGACTACAGAAGGAGCCTATGTAAAACAAGCTTAGACCACATCCTTAACTTTACATGGCTGAAGTTAAGTGAGATGAATTCCTTTACTGCATTAGTCTGTGTCTGCTTGGAAAGCTGAAGATAACGACACTTTACTCTCTCAGAGTGCTCAAGTGAAGATCACTAGTGTAGGTATTACAGCAAAAATACTGTTGAGAAGTAGAAAGGTTTCTGGAGGAAATGAGTTTGAATTAAATCAGCCTACAGCTTCACAAGGTTTAGGAAATACATTTCAATTGGAGGAGAAACTGCAGGAATTATCCAAGAAGCTTATTTTGAACATCACGGAGGTATAAGGAAATTCATCCCTCTTAGCAAACATCTTAGTGTTCAGCTGGGTGAAAACAAGAAGGCTTGGCTGTAAATGCAGCCAGAAGGACATCACTCATGCCAAGGTATCCAGTGTAATAAAAATATAGCAAGTATTCCGGGATAATGGAAAGCACAGACTGTCATCAGTTTGTAGAGAAGTTACTACTGTGGAGCCCTATAGGGAGTCTCATCAGATAGAAACGAGTGGGCATTGCACCAATATAGATGTTTATTAGTGATAGCAGTTATGAGAATATAACACTTTAAAACCCCACATCGCTGGCCTCATTCACAAAAACTGTTCATCTGCTTCTCTGTGGGTACCACAGCCCAGACTTTCTCCCTCCATCTATGTGCAGTTCAACTTTCTTTTTCCTCCTACCCAAAAAGGCACAATCTGTTCCATGTGAGGTTTAACTTTCAGCAGCCACTTATCAAATTATTTATCACATTTATTTGGCAAATCAAACGAAATGAGAAAAAGGGGCTTTGAATCTCAAGGATCATTTCAACCTGTGGTGGTGTTGAGGCAGCTCTAGTTAGTAACAGCTTTTGAAGGCATTAGTGATTTTGCACTAAACAGGCGTATTGTCCTTGGAACGTGATTCTAGGGCATTTCCTGCACTTCAGCAATTTAGCTTTTGATTTCAGTTGTTTTCTTTAGAAGTATGCCTTTCTATAATGACAGGAATAGAATGGACAAAATTCTGCAGAAAACAAAGGCTGCCAGATAGAACTATCTTTTCTCAGAAATGCTACTTTAATATAATAATCTAAACTAAACCATGTGTTAAGAAAACCATTAAGAAAACCAAATCTGAAACTGTCCAGCAATTCAGCAAATAGATCTTCATCCTGAAGAGAGACAGGCCCCACACCGGGGAGGGGACAAGGTTGGCTCCACACCAGGGTTCTCTGCTGGACACGGGGCGTGAGACAAGAATAATATTCTTGACCAAATGCAGGCATGTGACTGTGCTCCCTGAGTCAGCTTCCTTCAGCTCAGTCCTTCTAAATATCCCTGTGCCGGTCCTTATCTTCTCCCTGCTGTGAAATAGCATCCCTTAGCTTAAACCTCACTAAGCAGAATTTAAGCCAAGGCACATTGCCTTAATTTGGGCTTACGAAGAGCAAGTTCCAATCAGCTGCTGAGACCAAAGTGGGTCAGCCACCATGTTTACCAGGTCCTTCCTTAAAAACTTAAGAACTATGTGATTTTCTGTTAAGTAACTTTTGCAAGGAGGTGAAATGAAAGCCTGACTCTGAGGGGCATTTGGCTGCCCTTGTACTCTGAAAGCAAAGGCACGCTAGGATACTTGACTTCTTTGGAAACATTTTTAATTTCATCCAATTGTATCTTTTATTTGCCAATTAAGTGAAGCTTTACAAAACCAATGTCCCTTTCCCAACTTCTGTGCCCCACTCCTAAATACCTACTGTTACAGGTCAACAAGGGCCCTTCCTGGTGGGGACTGCTGATGGATGGGCAGAAAGGATGCTCTGGTAGGTTTTGGAACAGCTGGGTCTCAGGGTACCAGTGTTTTAATCTTCAGCTATTGTTGCGGTTGACCACAGCCAAGCACCCACACAGCCACTCGCTCACTCCCACATTCCCAGTGGGACAGTGGAGAGAACAGGATGAGCAAAAGCAAGAAACTTGTGGGTCAAGATTAAGACAGTTCAGTAGGTGAAGGAAAGGGGGAAAACCCGAGTGATGCAAAGTTGATGGTCACTCCGCATCTCCCACAAGCAGACCAATGCCCAGTCAAGCTCCAAGTAATGGCCATCTCAGAAGCCAAAAACCCCACCCTTCTTTTACACTTGCCCCAGTTTTATTGCTGAACATGACACTGTATGCTATGGAAAATTTATTTGGTCAGTCCAGGTCAGCTGTCCCAGCTGCATCCCCTCTCAGTCTCTTGCCCACACCCAGCCTGCTCCCTAGGGGGTGGGAGGTAGAGGGGCAGAGTGAGAAACAGAGAAAGCCTTCACACTGCGCAAGCACTATTCAGCAATAGCCAAAACATTGGTATGTTATCAAAGCTATTTTGGTCACAAACACAAAGCACAGAACCATAGGGGATGCTATGAAGGAAGTTTACTCCATCCCAACCAGATCCAGTATAGCTGTTCATGAACTGAACTGGTGGTGTAATGCAGTCTCACTATGGGATGTCCTGAGAACAAGTCCTGTTTTTCTTGTGAACAAACAGTCCTTCTTGTCTGTCAAATTTGCAAGGGCTGTCTCTGAGTTCTTCAAAATATGAGCCCCTTCCATGGGCTGTGGCTGCTGCTGGCCTTAGCTCTGCCTTCTCTGCCTGCTCTGAGTGCAGGTTACGTTGCAAGGGAGCGCTGGCATGTGAGACACAGCGTGCCTGGAGGGGTGGAGATGACCTCTAGCTGTCCCTCCTCTCATCTAAGGGCTCATCACATGGAGGTGATTGAAATGCTGGGAATTACATTTTTGTTATCATGGCTAGGGGTCTCACAGCTAATACTACTGCTGTTAGAGAGGCAGCCAGCAATCTGAAATGCCAGAGCATGTCACCACAGTGAAGGGCCCAGCACAGGGAAGATGAAGAGTGAGAAGTTTTGGAGCTCTCTTTGGAAAAAAAAATGTATAGGAGAAGCTGTGTGGCCAACTGCCTTCGCACAGGTCAAGACCTAAAGCTCTTTCATCCCGCTAACAAATTGGCTTCAAACTCTGCAGTAAGTCCTGCCAAATCGTATCAAGCCCACTAGAGAGGCAAGACAGACTGTATCTTTCACATTTGCATGGGGATTTTCAGATGGGAAGGTTGTTAGGTTGATCAAGAAGTATTTGTGGTCAACTTATTTGTGAAAAATAGTCTGTCAAATACATCAGCCTAATTATAGGGGGTCCATTTCTGCCAAGATATAATTAACAGTCTCACAGTGATATTAAGTGCTGCGAGAGTTCATTTTGAGATGAAACTTGGCCTGAAAGACCTGTGTCCAGAACTGTTATTTTTACAAATATGCTTTATAATAAGATAATTACAATAGGTCTGAACTAGTATTTTAAATACATTTAAAATGGTTTGTATATTTCTAGCATAGCAAGACTATACATTTCAAAGCATGAATTTCCATCACTTCCAGCCAGCAATTTGGGGTGCCCACTGTTGTTTAGTCCCTTATGTAAGGATCAAGGGACAGGAGCAAGTGGCAAAGTGTAACTATAGGAAATTATGTTAAATGCCAGGTAGAATGCAAACAGGGGGTGGGATGCCCTCTCCTCTCTTGCCCTCAACTCGATGTTGTCTATAAGCAGTTAATTAAAGGTATATCTTCAAAGCCTTGAGCAGCACTGGGAGGGCATGGCGTGGCCCTGTGAGTACCCCCCTTCTTTGCTGCCTCACTGCGCGCAATGCTAGCAGAGGCCTAGTGCCCTGGGAGCACAGAAATGCCATTTTGAGAGCAGGGCTGTGGGGTCAGCCATAGGCTGAAGTGCTGACACCAGCGGGGAACAATGTCATGTGTAAGTCTGTGCCTGTGAAGTGTATGGCTCAGCAGCTCAAATCCTGTTTGGTGCCTCTACAGCTAACAATATAGTTATTGTTATGGTGACACTGTCCTGTTTGTTCGCTGCCTTGCCATGACATGATGACACAAAACCACCTGGATTCCCCATGATCTGCCCTGCAACATTGCAGTGGTACCCAGTGAGCTAGGTATCTTCCCAAATAACTGCTTGAAAATAGACTAAACCAAAATGTAACACTTTTGAGACAAGCTAAACACTGCTTCCTTGTTGCATTTCTAAGTACGAAAAACCTGGAAAAACCACCTTAAGTTCTCACCTTTCAGCCTACAAGTAACTGCAAACTGAGAGCAATTTCAGCCCTCCTTAAGAGAGAAAAGGATTTCCTTCGCTGGCCAGAAAGCCCTTTATAAGTCAGAATTAAACTATATCAGAGCCATTTACGAAAAGATAAACTCAGGCATTTCATTCCCTATCTGGAGAACTGAACAAGGTAAAGAAGATGAAATTAACCTGCCTTTATCATCTTTTGATATTAGGGCTGGCAGGCTAACCTGCTTTTATGTAATTGGACTAATAGCTATGGTTTATTAACATCATTAAATAAGTGCTGTCTAGTAAACTTTTCTTTTATCTCACAACATTGCCCTGTGTGCCCTGAAGAAAAGGACTGGTTTCCTAGAAGCGCATTCTTCCACATCATGTGTCAATCGGGCAACAGGCACTGACACAGCCGGTTCAGGGCACAGCACTGATCGTTTTAATGGTGAGCAAGAAGCACAGATTGCTGGTTTTGATGAGCAGCATAACAGCTATTGCTATGCTGCTGCACTTTGCCTAGCAATGGCTGCAAGCGATCCCTGACAGTACCGATACCCCAAATCCACAGTAATGCTTGTTAATCTTGCAGAGAGAAGACACAGTTGTAACGAAGGAAAAAGAGCAGCTTGATCTGCTTTGCCATAGGGTGTCTCAAAGCAAATGAAGATTTTGTATTTATTGGCTTCTTTGATGGTAAGGATTACAAGCAGAAAGCACCTACTCATGTTGTGCCGCTGCCACCCTGATGAGTCTGCAGTTTGCCAGGCTGCAATTTGCACAGACTACATCATTAAAGGAGACGCTACATTAGGAAAGAGGACTGGGTGTGCTTGGAGGCACTGCATGACAAGAAAGATGCAAGCAAATAAATAGCAAGGGGAATGGAAAAGAAAACACAGACCTGAGGAGTGCTAGCCTCACTTGGATTGTTATTTGAGACCTGATGGATCACTTCCCTATCCATTCACATTCATGATTGGAGCAGCAATGGATGAAAAGGAATCTTCAGTTCCTGCTGATGCTACCTCTGTTTTTCAACTGTAACTCTGCTGCCAGAGTGAAGTCCTCTACATTGCCCACACCTGAGCTGTTTTTTATGGGTCCTGAATATTGACTTCCTCAACAGGGGATGCCATGTAAAGGGCACATCAGTATGGACCAAGGTGAAGTGACAGTATGTAGAAGTAAAGGAACATGAAAAATAAATAAAAGAGCTGTGCAAGCCATATGTAGAAGACACAAGGAGAGAGGAAAAAAACCTTCCTTACTTGAAAGGATTAAAGCATGTATTTTGAAAGATAGGGCCGCAAAGACCCAAAACACTGGGGAAGAGATGAAGGAAAGGAGAGGATAAGGAAACTGTTTGCATTTCTGAATCCTACACATCTTGTGCCTGTCTAAAAACTGTGGAGGGACACCTCCGACAGCCAAAGCAAGGTTCACCAAAAGCCTCATGTAAAAGACAGATTGCTCAGACTGGACTTCTGCTCTGTCCCATCCTTTGCTTAACACAGCTCTACTCCCCTGCTCCTTCCTCTGCTCAAAGATGTGTTCTGCACAAGGAAGTGGGAGATACAGGGCAGATGTGCTGGATCCCCACTACAGCAGCACAGTTATACTGGTTTTGATATAGCTATATGTAGCTGTATTCCAAAATGGCTGTGGTGACTGCCAGAGCTCCGTAAGGGGGATCTGCTCCTGTTCCCTGGGAGGTCACTGCAGGCCACCTCACCTCTGGCTGCAGCAGTGTGCACGGCAGCCTGTGCCTTCAGGCTGCAGGCACTGTTTCTCTTGCTACCTTTGGGGTGTTCAGAGCTGTGGTCATTTTGTGCATCATTTTGTGCATCACCGAGGCTGCCAATCACTACCAAATGCATTTTCAGAAAACTTCCACATTCTCGATATTTAGTGTTGTGGATCAATCAGTGAAGTGGTCTGAGCATGTTCTTCTCAGATCCCCCTGCAAATAAGGCCACCAATAACTGTTTATTTGTGTGATGTTTTTCTCCACCCTTAACAGTGAACTCCAGGCACCAGTCAATACCTTGTTACACTGATGTACCTTAGACACAAAACGCACAGTTGAATCACTGATGTGGCTTAATAAAAAAAAAACAACAATGCACCATGAAGCCTTTTCTTCTGGTGACCACAATAACGACAAAGACTGACATTATGGTCGTGCCAAACAAAATGCCACTTTTACCAGCCTTGTCAATTTTTTTATGTCACTTACTTTGATTAAAGGTTTTTCAGTGGAATTGCTGCCAAAACTTTTGTTCTCTGAAATAGCTAATATTGATATAACATAAAAATGCCTCTGTCTATATGCTAACTCCTTCTCCCAAGGGGAAAAAAAGGGGATTGTTCTGTTCTTGTGCTTCTATACAGTGTGATGTTAACTCAAAAGCCTAAACTTAGAGCAGCCCAGCGAGACAAGCGTCTGTGTTTCTCATCCTGACGAATGACGAGAGTTTCAGAACATGCTTCGAACATCCTTAAGTACCTTGCTGAACTAGTGCCTAGCTGACTATACTTAAGCAGCTTGGCACTGCCAAGACTCACAGATTTTGCAGACTAAAAGGCCAGAAGAAGAGGTGGCCCAAGGTGGGAGATGAAAGTCCCAACGGTTCTCAGTGTCCCTGGTCTGATATCCAGAACTGCTCATCCTGCCTTTATGGTCACTGGTCGATGTTGTCCTATGGGCCTGACACAGTGATGCTGTGAGGTTATCTCTATACAGAATTCTTTCTTTTCAGAGTTCATGCCCTACACCTTCAGAAAATGTTTACCTCCATACGAAAATGACTTTCAGTCCCAAAACTAGACTTATCATCAGCTATATTCTTGTATCCCATTGTTGTAACCATAAACTAAAATACAGACAGACTTAAATATCTGTGTTGCAGGCTGGGCAGTGACAAATGTCTAAATGTTATGTATGCCAAACTAGAAGTGGCTTAACTCCTTCTGCAGGTATTGGCTCTCCAGTGGAGAAAACCTTTTCTTTCCATACATTCTTTTCATTAGTTATAATGATTTTAGAGAAGCCTTACTTGAAGAAGGATATTTATGTTTTAAACTAGTATCTCTCATAGTTTTACTCCTTCCTTCCTTCCTTCCTTCCTTCCTTCCTTCCTTCCTTCCTTCCTTCCTTCCTTCCTTCCTTCCTTCCTTCCTT
>JAVJGI010000014.1:81675974-81693192 GCA_035590275.1 Ibycter americanus
TACCTCCCTTCCGCCCTCCCTTCCTCCCTCCCTTCCTCCCTCCCTTCCTCCCTCCCTTCCTTCCTTCCTTCCTTCCTTCCTTCCTTCCTTTTCCCCCTAAGCATATCACTGACAGCAAATG
Organism: Ibycter americanus; assembly: GCA_035590275.1. NCBI lineage: Eukaryota > Metazoa > Chordata > Aves > Falconiformes > Falconidae > Ibycter > Ibycter americanus. The sequence continues at coordinate 81,676,096 of JAVJGI010000014.1, forward strand.
TGTTTGTGAGCAGATCTTTCAAGTCAGCTGAGGGCTGCTGCAGCACTGTGAGGTGTGAAGGCTGCGTTGAATCAGTAGCCAATTAAGGAAATTATCTTTATTATTGCCAGCCCCTGGGCTCCCTGTGCCTGTGTGTGCTCGTGTGCATCTCCTACTCAGTGCCCTCTGTGTGCCATCTGCAGGCTGAAGCCACCGACTGTCCTCATGGGATGGCTCCCAGGGTGCACAGTGCAGAAAAGGGAAAACCTCACACTACTAAGTAACAGCCTTGAATTTCTTTTAAATCCTGAGTATAAGCAAGGCCCAAAAGCTGAACGTGCCCTACAGATTCAGGTTCAGAACCAGTTTCCCTTTCTTTCTGCTATTGTCTACATGGATAAACTGTAGATTCTTCCTTTTTTATTAGACACAGGTTTGAATTAATCCAATTTTTCTCGGGTCACATCCCAGAGCAACAATTCCAGTTTCAATGCTGTACACATTTGCATGGCTTTGTCTTTTGTCAGATGGGAAGGGATGGAAGACTATTATTTCTATCACAAGCTACTATGCAATTCGCCCCACGGGATAGTTTCCACAGAGCAGAGTTCAGAGTGGAAAAAACTGGTTGGTAGTGAATAGTCAGGCTGTTCATTAAGGAAAATTCTAGTGGAGAAACCTAGTGTCTAGATTTGATGAAAAGTTAATGAAACACGCACAACATCCCTGTGATCTGCAGCTCATTTTGAACAGAAGCTGAACTCAGGTACATCCGACGTTTTTGATAAAAGTTTCATAGGCATTTGTGCGTGACCCCAGACCTGGAAGGCAGAAGGGAACTGAATAGTTCAACTGCCAGGCACACAGAGGGAACCAGGACAGAGAGGAGGAGGAAGGGTCCCTCAACGTTTTGAATGAGAAACAGGGCACCAATAAGAAAGTGAACATAAGGGCTTTTTTTAATCTACAGTACCTTGGCTACGAGCTCTAGGTAAATGAGCTGCTAATTAGCTGAAGGAGAAGCTAATATAATTAAGATACAGTGAAGAACATGATCCTGTTTACGGGATTGCTACTACAAGACTAGAATAAAATGTTGGCTAACTTACATTTTGCAGTCTATTATTTGTCTGAAAAGCTTGCTGTGCTATCCATGTAAAATCTGGCCTGCAAGCAAGTCGGTGCAGTATAGAAAGGGAACAGGTAATGTGCATCACACAGCTCAATCCTCACTTTGACAGTAAATACATTAGCAAGTCAGTTAGATGTGATCTTGGGGCGGGGGGGAGGGAATCTCTAATGCTATCAAATACTCACATTCTGCAAAACAAAGGAGCACTGCAGTTAAATTTGTTCTAAAGCTCATACCATCATGTAACATAACCAAAGCCAAACTGTAATGCTGAATGCTTAAGAGTTTACAATTGCTTTTACAGCTATAAGGAAATTATGAATGTATATTTCTGTTCCGGATTATGTGGTTAATGAGACTCAGTCTGATAGGAAATAGGCTTGTCTGTTTAGAAAGGTAGGGTATGTGTGAAACACAAATGGATAACCAACAAGCTCACGGTTCTGGAAATAACACTTCCTGACAGAGCTAGGATAGAGCCCTGCTTTAATCAGGGAAAGGCAGTCAGGCTTGCTTATGCAACATAACATGCCCTGACTGCACTAGCAAGTGAGGCACTTTTCACCGTTTCACCAAGCCCAGTGAAAGAGCCTGCCATGCGAAAAGTACTTCCCAACAGTCTCATTCCTCCCTGTGTCTTATGGTTGTGCCGTATCTCAGATGCATCAGGTACATCTTTTCTCAAATAGTCAGGCTGAGCAAAACTCCATCACTTATGGGCTCTAGTTAACCTGGAAATAGTGTGAAACTCTGAGCTGGTGGAAAGTAAAAATGCAAACTACAAAACTCAAAGCAAAGTTCCTTTCCAATTTCTGTAGCACACTACCTATACAGGATGAAAGAGCACCTTGAGTTCATACAAGTCTTTTCTGTACATGTTAGAGAAGCTTCCAGAATAAAATGGCCACTGACTCAGGAAGGAGAGAATTCAAGATCTAAAGTAAAGACATTATGGCTGCATAATTCTCTAGTCTATGTAAGTGCATAACTGGGTCTGATCTTCTTGCAAGGCTCCCTTTCCACTGGTGATTTGCCTTCAATAAAAACAGTGCATGAAATGAGTGGGTTTATTCTGTATACTTCAAGGCTGAATAATAAAGTGCAAATGTAATAAAAAGGTATGATGAAGCAAAAGGTGGAAAGAGAGTGGCCAGTTTGTAAGCAAGACTGGACCTGCTCAGCAGTGCTCAGCAACACCTCCAAGAGCTTTGCTCCAGAGGTTTTCTTTCCCCTGAAATCCTCCTCCCCTGGGCATCACAGACTCTCATCACACAAGGAGGGCTCTCAGCTGCCTTTTGGGCAGGACACCTAGGTAAGTACCTGGTTTTATGTTTTCTCTCCTGGTTTTTTCTTTTTCTTGACATTCTCTTTTGCCTGCTGGCAATTATTTCCTTCTTCCAGGCGGGCTTTGTAAAGCCATACCACTGGGGAGTCATTGGCAGGACAGCCTCAGAAGTGTTGCTGACCTGATTGCAAAGTATCACATTAACAAAACAGGACCTTTTTTTCCCCCCTTGTTCAGCCTACCAGAAGGGTTTCTGCTTGATCACTCTGTATGTGGGAGAGGAACCCAGACACTGCTGCATTACTCACTGGACTGAATAGAGAAAGCGTTCCCATACGTTTTTCCTAATGTGTGTGTACACATTACAAACTGAACTCTTACATCAGTTGCTCTGAATTTCTGGTAGTGATAAAGGGATCAGAAATAGGTTGTCACAGAGAAAAAAAAAATTATCTTTAGCTTACTGATGTCTGATTTTTTCTTTGGTCTTCATGCCAAAATTTTTGATGGACACATCAACCTGGATATAGATTATTACAGCTAAATTAGCACACATCACAGATCTACTGGGCCTTGAAAGCATTATTGTGGTCTCTCTTCTTTCCATCCTTCATTTCAAGTAAATACTATTGTAGTGTATATTCATGGCCTGTTTTATTTAACTGTAATATCAGATGTCTGAGATTCAAATACCATCAATCCATCCATATATAGTTATCCCAAATACAAAGCAAGCATTGTGCACACTGAATGAATGTGTTTAATTACCTTCAATACATTTGAATAAAGCAGTACTACATGGTAGGCAATGAATTTCTCACTGATTCTGATATGCTCGGGGTGGTGCTAAGGAGCACTGCTGCTGTGGACATAATTTCTCACTACTGGGAAAGCTCAGCCATCCTGCGCAAGTGCACTGGTTGTCATGGGTCCCTGAGATTATGAAATGTTACTTGAGACAATAATGAGCAAGAATGGGCGTGGCTGGCCTTGGGAATAATATCACTAACACTTTCAGTTTGTCCCAGTTTAAAACTGAGAAGCCTCTTCAAAGTACTTTCTATTGTGGCATAGGAGAAATCTGAAATGGTAATAAAGAAAAAGACAGAGATCTGATGCAGTCAGACCAGACCTCATTATCTGTGTGGCAGCACTGATAATGCCCTGATGGATGCCAGGTTACCTGCTTGATGATAATCAAGCCAGCCTTGGAGCCTGCAGAACAGTAGTAAGACTCCTGTTTTTGCAACACATCCACAGCTGGGAGAAAGATTCATCCCCACAAAACAGCGTGTGACTGAGAAGTTCCCAACCTGAGGGGCTGTGGGAGGCTGAAGCCTGCAGGGGCTTGGCTGCTATGCCTTTCAGTGCTGCTGCAGGCAGGATGCCTGAAAGTATTTATCAGGAGCTAATCAACACCCCTAGTCCAAAAACTGATGGAGGGAGGCACAGGGTGACAAACAGGGAACGACTGTGGCTGTCAGCTAAGGACACACAGAGCAGCTGGTGACATTGGATGGATTTATGCTGGTGGAGAGACACCTTGGAGCTACCGCTACACCAAGTGGGTGACTCTGACACTAGGACAACCTTCATGGGAGTCATCATGATTATCAGGATCAGTTCCCCTGGGACGGAGTCCGGCAAGGGCAAGAAGGGATTGGAGAAGAGGGAGGGCCATTGCAGTGTGGAGACGTTGTGAAGGAGACTAGAAGGAGGAGGACAGAAGAGAAAGGAGCTTCTGCAAGGGAAGAGGGGCAGGAGAACACAGGTAAGTGTGGAAAGGAACTTCATAAATTCAAGAAGCATGAGGATGGGAAGTTGGAGAAGGCATCCAGAAAAGAAGGAAAGGGGGAAAAAAGTCTGGGAAAGCCAGAGTCTTGAAAAGAGTTGCTGTTGACAAGGCAACAAGAAATCTTGAAGGAGATAATTGCTCAGGTATGAAAAAGCCTGAGCCTTATAGGGGAAATCTTTTTCCTAGGTAAATGAACATTGAAGAATGATATTACCCAAGTAACAAGAGTGGATTTGATTTGATTTGAAAAAGAAAGAGAAAGTATAATAATGCTGAGTGACACAGAGCTATTACTCTGGATGGAGATGTAAGGAAACCTAGTTTTTTTAGTATATGGAAGACCAGTCTCCATGGTAGTCTAGCACTGATCTTGACAATGAAGTGGCTTTCAAGGAACTGATTTTTGCTGTGCAGGGTATAAAGCCAACACCACAGGAAATGGAGACATTAAAAAATAATGGTTTCTGAGAGGTAACAGGTGTTCAGCAGGGAGAAAATGGGTTGTGGGATCCTAAAGGCAGTGATGGGGCCACACGAGCAGCTGCCGGAGCTAGTCAGGCTGAGACTGCACAGGCAGCAGCCTGTGAGATGGCCTGACTGCAACCCCAGTATCACACCCATGCAAAACCTCGCGAACCCCCAACTTAAAAAATAGCCTTCGAATGGGCACTTGGGGGCAGTGGTTGCTCGGCTGTAAAGGCAGGCAGAAACGGTACCCAGTTGTCAGGCGGGAGCTGCGTGAACTTGGTGGTCCTGGGTTAGGGGTTGGAATTGGTAATCTTAAAGGTCTTTTCCAATCTAAACGATTCTATGATTCTATGAATGATACCATAGGCAAACAGCTGCAATGCAAAGGCAGCATAGGCCAAACCACAAGCTCTCCGGGTCTCAGAGGGCTTAAGTTTTTGGAAATACATTCATGTTCTGTCACAGACCTGAATTATGAGGTGATTCTTTGGTTTTAACTTGCCTTCATTTCTCAGGGCAGCATGTGGCTATAAAAAGGGCTCAGAGAAAAGAGAGGTGCTGTCCTTCAGAGTCTGTCCCTTTCTGTTTATTTCTTAGCTGCACCCTGGCTGTGCATGGCTTTTTACAGAAGGAGAGGAGAAGCCTGACCTGGGAGAAGCCTGCAGGTGATATTTGTACCAGGACCCACTCCTGAGCACATTGGGATGGACGTTCTGGTTTTTACATGTCTCCACTGGAACACAATATTTAATACCAACTCGTTTAACACCAGTAAGTGCTTTTTTTGTTAAACTCCTGTGTCTCCTTCAGACCAGCAAACACCTAGAAGATGACATTACCCTTTCACATGTCCTGACTCTCCTCATAAAGAGCCCCCAGCAAGTAAGTAGGATGAAAAAGGGGAGGGATTCAAAACTTGCTGATAGTCATTGGAAAGTCCTCTGAAAAGTGCATATAGCCAAGGCTGTGTTAGTTCTTCAGCATGACTTTTCCTTTCCACAGGAAAAAAAATGCACTTGGCGTGGCTTCTGCAGGCAGCAATGCGAGGGGTGCACAGATGTGTCTAGACAGATGCGACCGCTCCCACCTCCACCTCACCTGAAGCCAGCTGGCCACAAGCTATTTTTGATCCTCAAAGCCATCTGTGTGGGCAAACATCACTCACTGCCCAGGTGAAAATACCTTTTCTTTCAGCAAGGCTTTCTTAGCAGAAGGGCCAGGATGGAAGTAGGAAGTTGTCAGCCGTACAAAAACAGAGGGTTGATACATAAACAATTAGGGCTTCTTCAAACATTTGTGAAAAAACACAGTAAAGATGTTGGGATTTTACCACAAAGCGGTTTATGAATTACAATTTGAAAGTTCAAATGGACAGCTAAGACAAATGCCAAGGCCTCATTCTTCAGAATTAATTTGAGGAGGCAAAAGCAATCCAATGAAAATAAGCATAGATGATTTCCATGCTCAGCTGTGCATAAAATAAATGTCCCCATCAGAAACTGGGGATTAAAATGAATGCTTCAAGGTTTAGTGGTGCAAATAGATAGGGGAGAAAAGATTTATGGCGTTTTATGTTTTAATTTTGTTCCTTTTATTCTATGTTAAATTGCCCAAACTCCATGATGCATTAGGCCATAAAAAAGCACAACTGTCAAAATCAAAGCACAATATAGATTAAAAAAAAATCTTTACAATTAAAATAATGTGATTTCTTTGTCCACCTTTTCTGAGATCACACTTTCATAATTATCTAAGAAATAGTTAATTAAGCCTATTAGTGTAAAACAAAACTCTTTCATGAGATATATTAAATTAGCCATGTTTTATACACAAATCATGGCTGCTGATTTTATGCATTCTTAATTTTTTTAATATTCTAGGGTTTGACTCTGTCGGTTTGTCATCTAAGTGAGGGAGTGCACTTTTTGACAGGAAGGAAACTCTGTAGAAGTAAGGCTAGAGAAACATGTCCTTTAGGGTCTTCCTGACATGAGTCCTCGTGGACCCTGAGCTTTCTGCTCCCAAGAGACACCTAACAGGAGAGCGGCTGGAGGTGTCCCATCTCACTTCAGGGAGTGTACCAAAGGCAGGAGTGAAGCATGCTCCAAGCACAAGGGCTGCAGTGTTTGATGTTGCTGTTCTTTAACAGCAGACCCAAGTGGAGAGATCTACAGAGCTAAAAGATAACCAAACACCTAATTCAAAGACTATCATTTTCCACAGGCTTTGCAGCAAATTGAAATAGGAGTCCTGTTTGTTTGCTCTGGTAATTTCAAGGACTATCATTCTTGCAGGGTTAATTTTATTTCATCTTTTATAATTTCTGAATGACATTAAAAATGAGCACTTCCTTTGATCAACCAGCTCAGCACGTTCCTCATCAGAGAACTGGATATGAAAGGCCACAGTCTAATTTTGGTAAATTCAATAGAGATTGACATCACTGGGGTCAGTGCTGAATCTGCATACATGTTGCCAGAGGCAGATCCAGAAACTGGGTAGAAAAGCATGGAAAGTTTGTAGATGTTCAACTATCGTCCATCACTACCTGGTAATAAAGCAGGAAGAATGAAAGAAAAAATTATTCTGAAGCAATCCTGTTTCGTTGGTAGAAGAAAAATAGATGCATAATTAATAATACATAATGAGGAATTAACAGCCTGTAATACCTTCCTCTGAAAACGGTAGCAAGGATCTGGGTTTCATCAGTTTTGCATTGTCCCAAGCAGGCCATTTGCCTGTCTGCATTGTAAAATTAACTTTTCTCAATTAATACTAATATCAGTTCTTTTTGTTCTAATCAGACTCTTCCAAAAAAGCAATAAACAATGTCGGATTAGCATTAAGAAGAAAAAAAAAGAAAAACAAGCATGTTATGACTGCTGCATTTTTGCCGTTAGAGTTCCACTTCCATCTTCACTATTAATAAAGCTCTGGGTAAAATTGGTTTCTTTGATGATAGAAAAAATAGTGATGTACTTCTAAAGGTGTTTTTTTTCCTTGCAGAAACTGTTATAAGCAGAGCAATTGCATGGATGCAATGGAAGGTGAATGTCAGAAACAGAGTGTGAGTCTTCCCTCTCAAATTATTTAACAGTGGCAGTGCCCGTGCAAATAGTCATCCAAGAGCAGCAGAATTCACAAAAACCTGCCTACCATAGTAGCCTGAACTCCTTTATTTTGTAGTACCTCAGCTGCATGGAGACCCCAGACAAAAGAACCTAAAGGAGCACAGATTATGAAGTGCAAGGGCCACCTCACATTTAACACACACACGCACCCTTTTGCCTCAGAAGCTAAAGAAGCTGTTCAGAGTACATTACGGCCAGTTTCTAGCTATGGCTTTGTCTGTCACAAAAAGTGTGAATTTAATCCCTTACGGGGTGGCAGGGGTTTGTTGACTGAAGACAGGTTTGAGGAACACAGCACTTAACTGTTTTGTATGTTGATGTTTCATGCCTGGGTAAAGAAGAGATGATAAAACCAACGCAAGTTTGGGTTTTACACACTGGATAAAAAGCACTAGAGAGGTTTCATTATTACTGTTCTTCAAAAGCTCTCCGTAGTGCAGCTTCACTGAACGTGGTGCATTCAAGTCATCAGGAATGAAGAGCTGTGATATTTCACAGGGTAAAGCTATGGACCAGGGAATGAATGAAATGAGATACTGCTGAGACACCTCTCTGTATCTGAGAGGGCTACAACTCAGCCTCATCGAACCATTGCAAGAAGAGGGTGTGTGAAAGGATTTGTGCCAGGTACACAGTAGAGCCCTTAAACCTACTCAGAGGAAAAATGGGAATGATAACGACAGAGCCCTCTCCAACCAGAGAGCATTCGGGCACTCAGGCAGGGCATTGTCTCCCCTTTGCTATGATCTGCAGTGTATCTCAGGACTTTCCAGGCCAGTTGGCTCCTTTAGTACAGTGGTCAAAGGAGAGGCCAAACTACTGCTGTGTCTAACACCCATCCTGTTCTGCATCCCCTCTTCTTTCCCTCAAAAAAAAGAGGAAAAAAAAAAGAAAAATAAGTTTTTTCAGAAAGCTAAGACCATTGCATATTATGTCCAAAGACCAAACATCGTTTGCAGACCGCAGGCAAAGCCCTGGTGAGGGTGTGCGAATGAAGCTGTCTGTGGACAGCTGTCACTGACAATATCTTCAAGTGTGCCACAGGGTCCCTCAGCACAGCAAGACACCTCACCCATGTGCCTTTGGGCTTCAGAGGACACTTCAGGTGGAAGCAGCAAGTGGCCTTGGATGCATGGATGCAGTGAGCGGGAGAGGACCTGGAGACTAAAGCAGAAATGTTTTATCATTCTGTGAACAGCTTCTGCTTCCAAGAGCCTTTGAGGAACCTCAGTTTCTTCATAGAATCATAGAATGGTTTGGTTTGGAAGGGACCTTAAAGACCATATAGTTCCAACCCCCTGCCATGAGCAGGGACACCTTCCACTAGACCACGTTGCTCAAAGCCCCATCCAGCCTGGCCTTGAGCACTGCCAGGGATGGGGCATCCACAGCTGCTCTGGGCAACCTGCGCCGGTGCCTCACCACCCTCACAGTGAAGAATCTCTTCGTAATATCTAATCTAAATCTACCTTTTTCCAGTTTAAAGCCATCTCCCCATGTCCTATCACTATATGCCCTTGTAGAAAGTCCCTCCAGCTTTCCTGCAAGCTCCTTTAGGCACTGGAAGGCTGCTGTGAGGTGTCCCCAGAGCCTTGGCTTCTCCAGGCTGAACAACCCCAACTCTCTCAGCCTGTCTTCATAGGAGAGGTGCTCCAGCCCTCTGATCATCTTTGTGGCCCTCCTCTGGACTCATTGCAACAGGTCCATGTCCTTCTTATGTTGGGGACCCCAGAGCGCAATGCAGTACTCCAGGTGGGATCTCAAGAGAGTGGAACAGAGGGGGAGAATCCCCTCCCTGGACCTGCTGACCACGCTTCTTTTGATGCAACCCAGGATATGGTTGGCTTTCTGGGCTGCAAACACGCATTGTCAGACCATGTTGAGCTTCTCGTCCACAGACACCCCAAGTTTTTCTTTTCAAGGCTGCTCTCAATCCATTCTCCACCCAGCCTGTATTTGTGCTTGGGATTGCCCCAACCCACATGCAGGACCTTGCGCTTGGCCTTGTTGAACTTCATGAGGTTTGCATGGGCCCACTTCTCTATGCCTGTCAAGGTCCCTCTGGATGGCATCCCTTCCCTCCAGCATGTGGACTGCACCACACAGCCTTTGTTGTCCCAGCTTAGCCCTCCAACTATAGTAGCCTACATGTGACTGAATCTGTTACTGTAAAGGGCTGCAGTCTGGCCTTTTGCCATTACCTGGAAAAATTAGCTCTTCGAGAGAGTTGTTACAAACAGTATGATCCTGGGATTAGAGCTCTATAAATGAGGTTTATAAGGGGGGCATGGCATTCAGCTGTGCTACAGACAAGAACAAACGAAGCATACAGACAATTTATTCTCATCTGTTGCAGGAGCTGCCCTACATAAAAGCCGGATCACCTTTAGTCAGTGCCAGAAGTATTTCTAGGTAAAGTAATATGGACAGTCCTAGGAACACTGCCTCTTTTTAAAAGCACATGTGCTTATTTTTATTCCAAGGTTTAGAATGGAAAAGGGTTTTGGAAACGCTCATATGACAGCCTGGTCTCAATGCAGAACCACATTTAGGCAAATCAGAACACAGCCAAAGGCCGTTTTGGAGCATTGTAGGTTTGATTAATCATTTTGATGGCATTCTCCTCAGGAACGAGCTCCATGCTTGCCCAGTGCTGTGATTTACTACCCAAGTACAAAACAGGTGCCCGCAGTCCAGAGCACAACAGTTCAAGTGAAAAAAAATCTGACACACATCTTGGTGTTCTGGCTGGTAGCTCCCGAGACATTTCCTGACAAGTGCACATTACTGTTTGCCTCAAATGCTTCATGAAAGAAGCATGTGACGGGAAAGAAAGGTGTTCCTCTGCTCTGTTAAAATTTTGGACCTGCATGCTGTAGATATATGCTTTGCTTGGTGCCAGCACTAAAACCAACGTGACATTTGTATATCTTCTCTGTCTCATACTGCCAAAGCATATGACAAATGTACTACAGGGAGTAGCCTTTTCCACACAATTTTTTCCAGATGTATCATCTTTACTACCCCAGCATCAGTCCTTGTTGGTCTGCCTGTGAGTTAAATCTTCATATTATTGACTACTGACAGTACTTTGCAAAGTGGGTTTATTGTCGCCTTTGTAGGAAGTGGACATTTACCCTATTCAAAGTAGATATTTTCCTGGTGAGAGACTAAGCATAGCAGGAAAACAGAAGGATCTACAAAGAGCTTACAAAATCACATCCTTGAGAAAAACTGGATGGAGATGCTTAGAGAAGCAAGATGCAAAAAATGAGACATCCAATTAATGGACATCCCAGCATGTCTGTGGGGTTGTATTTGATTGCTTGTGAGGACTGACCCAGTGAGGTGGCCCTGAATTCCATCTGCATGCTCCCCTGCAGCCCCTCAGCACTGCTGGAGCTGGAGCTGCCCTGCATGACACAGAGGTGCAGGCACACCACCAGCCTGGGCTCTGTGGGGGCTATTGCTGATCAGTGCTCGCAGACCCACGCTGGGTCCCTGGGTCTGGATGCTGAGGCTGCACCCTCAGCGACATGATGTCTGCTTTCTTGCCTACTGACAGCCTTGTTGCCTGCTCTGAAATACCTGTCTGACCATGCTGGATGCTGCTGGTTGCTATGAAAGAAAAGCAGAAAAGTGCTCCAGGTGATTCCCAGCAGTGGTCGTGACAGCTGCCAAGGGGCACAGCATGGCCAGGAGCTGTTCTGGGCTCTGAAGGCATGCCCAAATCTCAGGAGGGTGCTAGGCAGCTTCGGCAACCCCCTGCTCACTGCTGAGCTGATGGTCCTGACGCTGGGCCCAAGGGCAGGGGTTTGCTTTCCCTCAGAGCCCGTGATCCCATTACAGGCTGTTGACAGGGAGGTGCTGCTCGTGTGGCACTCACCAAGAGCAAAGCAGGACTCGGCTCTAGCTGTAGCCACAGAAATAACCCTTCTGTAGGGAGAGTCTACAAGGGGCTGTCTACGGCCTGGGCATGCAGCAGGGAGAAGGGAGCAGGCAGGCCAGATCTCTTCTGCGAGGCTGCCGTGGCCCTGGTGCGGCATGGCCACACACTGCGCGTGTGGCTGGGCAGTGCAAAGATGCGATGTGGTGGTGTTTCGGCACGGGCGGCACTGCAGTGCCTCGGTCCGCTGTGCAAAGTGTGGGTGCTGCCAGGGAGGTGGGCAGGTGCACCAAAGGATGCGCCCAAAGGCCACCCCCAGGGCTGGGGACCATGTCGCCAGGTCCACCTCCAGCATATGGCTGGTGCTGGGAGTGAGGGGAAAGAGTCAGGAATTCAACATTTATTCCTACATGCTTTGTTTCAGGGACTTTTGTTGTGACATCCCTACTGCATCTCTTGGTTACCTCTTGCTATTAAAAGTGATGTCAGTCCCATGGGATCTAAGATCATCTTATTTCTTGCCAATATCAAGCTATTACAGTCCAGAATCTATAAAGGAATTAACACTTCAGGAATCAAATCATGAAATCATTGTAATAGGGAAACACTGTTTGCTTTCAGGTCATGCCTCTGAAGGTCTAACATTGATTTTAAATTCTGCAGCCCGCTCCTCCTGCTTGGGCCCCGGCGGGCTGAGAGATGCTGAACTTGCTGACAGCCCCCATCAGAGAACCATGCAGCTGTGGCAGCGGGACCGGCTGGGAAAAGAAGGTGCCCAGAGGAGGCTGAGAGAGACCTGGCAGGGGAACAGAAGAGACAGTCCCCTGTTCTCACCAAATGACATCATGGTGCAGAGCAGAAGTGCCTTTCCTTCACCAATACACCATTCGAATGCACTCTGTGACCATAGAAAAAAGCCTTTCATAAACCAGACTTTACTAAATCACAGAAACCCTTCTAACACAGATTTTAGTTAGCAAGGTTTTCCATAGCATCTTTGCTAATAAAAAGTTGCTTACCTGAATGCTGGCTAGCATTTGTTTTCTCCAGAATTTTGCAGACAGTAATAAAGCAGGGTTTGGGGAGAGGTGGTGGGGTTGTGGGTTTTTTGTTTCTTTTGTTCTTCCCTGAGGGAGAAACTGCTTGCACAGTAACCAAGGTAGCCACTAGTGTTAAGGCTGTTAAACTTCCAGAGGCTAGCCATTACCAAGATCTTTGGCTACATCACAGATGATTTGAGTGTTTTTATTTGAAGGGCAAATAGTCATGGTTATTTTTGTAGACACAGAAAATAATTTAAAGAAGTGTTTGGGTCTGCCTTTTGTGTAGCCCCCCAAAAAAAAGGATAAAAACCCCAGACCCCTGTAGGTACAAAAATGTTCTTTAGGTTTTTACACCATTATACTTGGAATTCACCTTGTTTTTCCTTTCATTTTCCAATTTTTTTCACTGTTTTTTTCTCTGCTAGTATCAAGAGAGGATATATTGCTGCAAGTAAAATAAAAGCTTTTATCTAGGATTTCTCCATGCTCTAAAATTACAGTTCTATATGCCCAAGTGACAGTTAGGTAAGGGATTAAAACCACCAGTTAATGAGCAGGTCTTCATCAAACTCGCTGCAGGAAGAGTTTAAAGTTCATCTGGTTCTCCTGTCCTTCACAGATGAGACCTTGAAATTCCTCTCTGAATAATCTTTCATATTTTTTTATGCTAAGTAGGGGTTTTTTTAATTTTATTTTTGTTATCCCAGTTGGTATAGAAAAAAACCCATATTTTTATGGTTATATTTTATAATTCACACAATATACATGCCCCTTATGGAAGTGATAGAAAGAAATCATGGAAGACAGTAGAACAAAGTCTAGTTAGAGGCCAGTATCTAGTGTGGTACCCCAGGGGTCAATACTGGGTTCAGTCCTGTTTAACATTCTCATTAATGATCTGGATGGTGGGACAGAGTGTATCCTCAACAAGTTTGCAGGTGACACTAAACTAGGAGGAGTGGCTGATATGCCAGGTTGTGCTGCCAGGGCTGAACATGCACCAGTAATGTGCCCTTGTGGCAAATAAGGCTAACAGTACCCTGGGCTGCATGAGAAGTGATGCCAGCAGGTCAAGGGAGGTGATCCTTCCCCCCTACTCAGCACTGGTGAGGCCATACTTGGAGTGCTGAGTCCAGTTCTGGGCTCCCCAGTACAAAAGAGACATACACATACTGAGGAGAGTCCAGCAAAATGCCACAAAGATGACTAAGGGACTGGAGCATCTGCCCTGTGATGAAAGGCTGAGAGAACTGGGACTGTTCAGCTTGGAGAAGGCGCAGGAGGGATCTCATCGATGTATATGTGTATTCCAATACCTGAAGGGAGGGTGCAAAGAAAATGGAGCCAGGCTTTTTTTAGTGGTGACCAGTGGCATGGCCAGAGGCAGTGGGCACAAACTGAAATACAGGAGGATCCATCTGAACATCAGGAAAAACTTTTTTACTGCGAGGGTAACTAAGCACTGGCACAGGTTGCCCAGAGAGGTGGTGGAGTCACCATCCTTGGAGGCAATCAAAAGTCACCTGAGATGGGCTTGGGCATTGAGCTCTAGGTGGCCCTGCTTGAGCAGGGCTGTTGGACCAGAGGACCTCCAGAGATTCCTTCCAACCTCAACCATTCTGTGAATCTGTGAATAAAATGCATATTATGAACAGCAATTTGGAATCCCAATACACACTAACTCTATTCAAATATACTTCCAAAGCATATCAAAACCAAACCATCTTGCTTGTAATCATCCACTGTTCCATCACTATTGCACAACAGCTAGTAAGAATAGCAAAGAGGTCTCTGAACATCTTCATAGTCCTTTTACTGCTGGAGACACCTGCCAAAGGGAAGGCTGTGATTCAAAATCGCCTTGTGATCAGTTCTGCAAAGAGCAGATTTTGCACTAATGGGTTACTCCTTTTCCCTTCTTCCATCTCTTCTTCTCCCTCTCTTATCACAGACCTATATACTATAAGCAGAGCAGAGCACACTTAGTAAAAGCCTTGGTGTAAGGAGTTGCCTGGGGTCCATGCCAGCTCCCCTCCAGCTCAAGTCACCAAAGTCGCTCTGGCCCTTAAACTCCAGCACAGCTGCAGCCCCTGCAGCCATCGCAGTGGGGTGGGAAGCCCTGGGTTAGCTTTGCATGCCTTTTATTTCTGAGAGCAGTGGTACGACCCTGCTATTTAGCATCTGCATGCAAAGCTGAGCACAGCTCAGCCGTTCGAGGCTCTGCTAGCAGTTTTATATCATGTGCATGATTGTTGCAGCGCTTCTTTCCAGGAAAGTGGAAAGTGGGGAAGGAGTGGATCTGCTCTGTGAGTCACCGGGCAGGTTCCTGTGGGCCAAGCCAAATGCAGGGTTTCAACTAAAAGCTGCTTTTATGGAAAATATGGACAGTTGTTTGGGTTGGAGGCTCCTTCCACAACTCAGGGCCAAGTTCACCCAGGAGTTTGCAAGCTCTTAAGCATTCCCTGGAAAGTGAGACTGGAATGTTTTACACCTCTTCATCAGGTATTTGCTTACTATAGAGCTTGCTAAACGTGTCTTCAGAGCCATGCACACCCATTTGTTTCTATCTCTTCCTCCTTCCCCTTCCTATTAACATTTTTGAAAGGTTTCAGCTTTTTCCCAAAAGACAGCTTGCAAGAAATGAGTAAATGCTTATGTTGCCACTTTTCATCTATTTATTTTGGCTGCTTGTTTTCGTTCTTCTTCAGAGAGACTGTGATGCATAAACAAACTATGACCTGTTATCCCAGAGGGAGGAAATGGCAGACCGTGCATGGAAAACGTTCTCTACTTTTCCTCCTGTAATTTCAGTAGTGACATCATACTAAATGATGAGGCTTTCCTGGAAGAGAGTTTGGTATATTTCCTTTTAATCATCCAAGGTGTTCAGACCTTCACAGTAAACCTGAAACCAATTCAGAATACATATCTTTCAGTCCTTCAAGGTCTATATCATACTCCATTTAAACAACCAATTAAGGTTTAATTTCACTGTAGTTTTCAGATACAAGGCAATCCCTGTCTCTTGTAGTGCTGATAAGGACTGCAGAAACAAAGACTAACACTCTGAGTAGTAATTTAAAGACAGAGAGAGGAGGTGAAAGTGAAAGATTTCCCCCTTTGAAACCAAGCAATTATAAGCCTACAGTGGCCATTTCCTGCTGTGACAACTGCTGGCAAAAAAATACATGAGAACTATCCTTAACCTATAGGCTTCCCTGTCATTTTGGGGTGAAATATTTTTTGTTGGTTTTATGTGATTTTTTTTTCTTAGGGGTTTTGTATTTTTCTTTGGATTTTGTTCCATTTTGGGGTGCATCTTTTCCTTGCTTAGGCTGAGAAGGAAAGTAATAGCGGGGCAACAGGTACAAAACCAGGAGAAGTTTCCTCCATGCTGCCCAGCTGATTATTTTAGCGCATACCTGTGAACATCCTTCACAGTAAAAGAGATGCCTTTGAGAAGTCACATATAAACCCTTCCTTGAGCATCTCTGCAGCAGAGGCTTAGCTATCAGGCTTCCAGCACTTGCAGTTAAGCACGGTGTCTGGTGTGTGATGATTTTGTGATGCAGATCACTATCAGTGAGAAGCTAAGCTGAAAATTACTCATTTCATTTCACACAAACCAGGGAATGGAGGCAGGGCTAGAAATGAAGTAAACCACTGTAGCTAAATTCAGCAAATTCAAATGGAAGCAACTTGCTGACTTCACCAGAGACTGGCTGCTGATTACAATATTTGAACCAGACTTCCCCAACTGCGTAACACAATGACTCCTTAGAATCCTAAGTCAGGATTTTACTAATTAAGACTACATGTCTGATTGTCTGTATGCATCAATATAGTCAAAAGTTGAATTTGTTCTATTATATTGGCTTTTCTTATTTACATTTATTTAAAAAAAAATGAAGAGGAAGGGGAGGTGAGACCATGTATTACATACGTAACATGCTGGACATCTGCAGGCATTCTTATAACATAATAAGCTAAAAAAAGCAAATTTTAGGAGGTTTGACAATGTAACTACAAAGGAATGATCACAATTTCAACATTAGCTGTTTTCAGTGCATTAAAAGGTACCGCCACTGTGCTTCCCTGATGATCTTTATAGTATTAACATGTTGTTGTTTCAATATTAAATTTTTTCTTACATAAGGATTTGTTGCAAGATTGCACTGAAAAGAACAGCAAACGTATGGAAAACAGCCCAGATGGGGGAAGCGATGAAACTGCATGTAAAAAATGGGAACCCAGTCCAGACATCCAGCCCAGGCCTCCATCTACTCCCTGTGGACAGTCAGGTGTAGAGGAACTGTAGAGGGTTAATTAACATTGATAATATACAGTTGTGGGCTTGCTTCTGGGGCACTGGGTTGGC
>JAVJGI010000014.1:81693292-81870980 GCA_035590275.1 Ibycter americanus
GGGCCTGAATGAGGAGAGGCTGGCTGGAGGAGAAGCCAGGAACCCAGATGCAGCAGAGGCAAGAAGCAGGGTGGACTAGCCTGGAGAAGATGAAGAAACAGCACGTGCAGTAGATGAACTCTTGGAACCTTGCGTGGGGAAACCTTGTTTCAGCTGGCTAGTTTGATAGTGCTGTGACAGTCAGGGGAATCCAGTCATACAGCTGGTGTATTCATCTCATTCTAATGCAGATGCTCAAGCAAAGCAATTACATGAGCTGCTCCCTAAAACCACCTATTTTTCTCTCTAGCTCAGCTGTGGACATCATAAGTGTTACGAGATAAATCCCACCCAAGGTGTCCATCAAATGCTCACTGAACTAGAGAGGTGTTTTGTGTCCTCTTATCCCATTAATTTCTAGCAGATTGTAGGTGTTTGTGACAACAGTATAAAACATTTTTTGGCACATATGTGACTTAAATTGAAAATGCATTTTTAATATATGATTTGGAATAGACTTACTCAGTTTGTTGTGTTCCACACTGGATGAAAGGCAGAAAATGAAAACGCCACCATTACTTATGGTATGGCAAAATATTTCCTCTGTGCTCTAAGTTAAAAAGATTATTAAAAGAAACAGGAGGGGAAAATAACAAGAAGAACTAAAGGATTCCAAGGCAAATTTTACGGAAGCCAAACTCTGCTGCTTCACTTCCTTTGGTCCCAACACGCCCAGTAAGGCAGGTCAAGGTCCCATGCCTCACTGGCACCTTCTTGCTGGTTTTGAAGATCCTGTTTTGGAGGAGGGTTTTTGCAGCCAGACACTGGTGGGGACTTCCCAGGATCTCCAGTCTTGTGCCAAAGCAGATGCCTGGCTGCTCCCAGTGACCATACACTGTTGGATGGGCTGGGAAAAGCCAGTAGATATCAAGTGCCAGGTCTCTGCTAAGTTAAAACTCTGCTCTGATTTTTCTCCATCAGTGTGAGGTCTGTGCAGGCTCAGAGACACCGTTGGCTTTGTGTAGCACATGGTGCTTTAAACCAAAGCCTGGCCTTGGCTGAGGTTAGGTGTGAGCCCTTGAAGGAACAGTCGTGGCTGGGTTATCTTTTGCTACGAGGGATCCTAGCTTGTCTTGGTGAACCTGCCCCTTCAGGAGGCATCATGTTTTGCATCCTCCAATAAGACATGGTTGCTGCTTCTCTTTGAAGTTAATGTATTATTTCCATCCCCAAATTCATGCATGTTTATTGATTTCACTAGGTAAGAGGGAGGACTATAGCTCAGACTGTGGCCAAATTGTGAGAAACAGAGTTCAAAAGAAAAATGCTGTTTCAAACTGAAGCAGGTATGAGATATGGAGAAGGTGCTCAGCAACCTCAGTCATACCTCAGCCAGGCATCTGCCCCTACAAGCTTTTACATAAAAAGTTTATAAGCACTTGCACCTGGGAGCTGAGAAGGAGAGGAGCTCAGGGCATGATCTCTGAGACTGGGCTGGTAGCTTTCCAGGGTGGCTGGCGGACCCCCAGACTTGGGCTGCCAGGTCAGGGTGGGTTTCAGCAGTCTGGTTACCTCCTGCCCTTTCACAGACAGGGCACTGGGACCCCCCCGTAGCCCACCCACCTGCTGGCACAGCCCTGCTGGTGTCACACAGAGGAAGAGGCTGCACATGTGGTGGGAAATCTAAGATCTCTTCAGAGGTTGCTGAAAAGGCTGTCCATTATAGAGGTTTGTGGTTGCCACAATGGGGTGGTTCCAAGATGGCACACCAGGGCAGGGGAAAAAAATCTCGACAGCTTGTTTGTTACACGAGCGGTTATATAAAATGCAGCAGGCTCAGCCAAAAATAACGTGAAAAAAAAATGTCTGAACTAGGGAAAAACCTAACATTTCCTAAAAACCTGAAAAATAAAAAGGTGAGGAGGCAGGGCAGTCAATCAATGAAAATCAAAGCTTTTAATTTTGATTGCAACCATATCTTTGTACATGTGTGTGCTTTTTAGTTAGCCTACACCACAATACAAAGACACTTTGAACCTCAGAAAATAGAGTTCTGGTTACATAATTACAAGAAAAATTCATTTTCACAGTTTCAAAAGTTCTGTATCACTGTTCTGAGCAAATATTAGTATTGAAACCCATAAATTAGGTTTAAGTGAATAGGAATTTTCTGACAGGAAATACTGTATTACCAAATTTGCATTTAGCCATAGTGAAAAGCTTAGCTGTAAGTCATTGTTCTGGTATTCATATATTAGAGACCAGTGTTTGACCTTCCTTTGAATCTTGGCAAATCACACCTTTAGTCAGGCGTTAAAGGAGGGGAGTAAGATAGAGAAAGCACACTCCATGCCTTCCTGTCCAATTTAAAAATTAACTTGTATTTTAGGATAATAAATTTAGACTAAAAGCTAAAGAGGGCATTAAGCCATAGCTGCCTATTAAGATTAATTCAAACCCAACATATCATTTTTAAAAGTCTAATTTCTCCATTACAAAAAAATCCATGCAACCGCTCCATAAATAAATACAAATTTGCCCAAGCACCATCTGAAAGGGCCCCTCCCCCAGGCTGGCTTCTTGTCACAGGCAAATGCTTAATAGGTTGTGGCTGGAAAATCCGAGGGAAAGCTGGAGATTTTTATGAGATGAGCACTGATTGTGCAGGAGCCTGCAGCTATTGCTGACCTGCCTCTTTCACAGAAAGAGGATTATTACATAAAAGAGTGCTAGAGATACTGTATGAAAAATACATTTTAATTTCTTTCTCAGCAAGAGAAGATGGAGAGAAGGGAAATGGGAACAGGCAGGGGAACTGCTTCTGCAACTCTTTTAGGTGGGATTCCTTAATTATTTTTATTATTATTGCTTTTACTCAGAAAGTTCTTAAGAGAGTCTTATATGGATGCACACGAACAGATCCGTAGTCTCACAGTCTCCCTTTAGCTCCTCCAGACAGTCTTTTGCCTACATAAAAACACACATACTCCCATGAGCATATATATCTTTCTGGCTTTTTCCCATGATTTCCCTTCTGCTACTCCCTCATTACCTATTAAGATAGATCGAACCAAAAGAAAGACACTACTTGTCTTTCTAATTACTGTGCACATGGAGGTGCATCAGCCTGGGCTTTTCTCTTAACTGTTAGCTGTCGAGGGGGGACTTTGCTTGTTGTGTTTAATGTCAGGGAGCTGTCTACCTTCCCACCTTACACTGAAAAGCGCAGATGCAATGCCATAACATCAGTATCCTTGCTAAGTGCTCTGTACTCCTTCTCCCTGTCTCTTACAGTAGCACTCACCTGGAGACGACAGCTGTTTCTCCTCACCCATTTTAAGCCTCAGGTTTCTCCCCAGGTCCCCCACCCCCCTATTCTCCCATCCCCCTCTATCCTGCCGCTGATGTTGCACTTCACCTGTATCCATGACAACCAGGATGACATCAGCATGAGGACTCAACATCACAGTGAGGACTCCAAAGCAATTAAATGCTAATAACGCCTTTTTAATTACAGTTGAAATATTTCTGGTAACGAAAAAAAGGGGGTGGATGGGTGAGAAGTAGAAGGTGGAGGAAAATTTCTCTTTCCTTGCTGGCTGCCTACGCAGTGACAATACCACATTTTCCCCAGGCACCACAGCAGTCTCAGCTGCTGTCAGAAATCATCCATTCATATCCCTGAAGCAGCCATCTGCATCCTCATCACCGCTATGACCAGCTGCAAATGCTTGGGTGGCCACTAACGTCTGATCTGCCGTTGAGCCGGGCAGAGGGGTGACACCGCTGCTGCCTCAATTCCCATTCAATTAGGCAGGGAAGCACACAGCTTTCCTCAGGCCAAACCTCTGCCCTGGCTTCTCATGCAGGGGCTGAGCAAGGCCCCAGGCATGGTGCACACCCTGTGCCTGCCAGCATGATGCTGCAGCGGGCAGGGAGAAAGGAGGTGGATATGCTGCAGAGACATCGCCTTGGTCCCCTTGCAGGAGGTCCCATACAGACACGCAGGCACAACCTGACTTATGCTTACCTGCCTCTGCTGCTTCCCATGCTCTCTTTGGCCGGGAGTAGCTCAGGGAGATCTGCCTGGAGTAGCTCTGTCTCCTGCAAAAACCCCTGTGGGCTCTGCAGTATAGGGCTGGGGACCTGTGGCAGATCTTTTGGGGCTATAGTGCTGGCACAGCTGAGCAGGGCAGAGCTGCTGCTGTTTGAACATACAGGCAAGCAGACCTAATGCCTCATCCTCCCACACACAGGCAACTTCTCTGAACGCAGAAGTTTCCTAGGCACAAAGCAAGGAAAAAAAATAACTTCCACCTAATCTGACTTGTGTATGAGCAGTCCTCCTTACTCGCTTGCTGGCAATTGGTATTAACAATGTAGGTCAGGTCAGCATCTGACAACCCAGAGGCTCTCGGCAGCAACCTCTCAACAGTGGGGGAGCAATCACATCCTCCCAGCCCTCATCTCCCTCTTCAAAACCTCAAGCTCCCCCAGTCACACAGAGCCAGAGAGCTTCCCCCAGGCTGGCTGCTTCTGACAGCCACCACTGCAGTCCCTGGGCTGCATCAGTCCTTGGGCATCCCTGGGTGAGCGGGGTTGCCAAGGCCAACTTACTGGTGATGCTGGGCTGCGGGCATCATGGAGAACTGCTGGCTGTCTGCGACTGTGGAGCTGCCCTTCATGCACTGCTTGATGGGGCTGGGGAGGGAGCAGCTACCTCCCTTATCTACTGCTCACTTCTCCAAGGCCCTCGGGATATGACTCTTTTGCACCAATTGGGCTTTTGCAAAGGGAAGGGTACATCACCTTGCATCTCTTGCATCTCTGAGACAGTTTGGATTACAGAGAGCCCATTTGTCAGTCTTTCATCATGCTGGACTTGTTTTAGCTTCCGTTCATTGCCAACAGTTCAGGTGAAAGTCCTGCCCCTTGTAAGAAATAGTTGCTTGTGCTCCATGGTGTTCTGCTATATCATACCAGGTCAGCTTCAGACTGTCCTGATTCCTGATTTTCTCAGGGAGCAGGTCTTCAATGTCCTACAGGACATGCTTTTCCCTGTAAAAAGGGTCTGTGACGTTGTTAGCCCCAAGGATGAGGTGAGATCAAATACAAGGAGCAAACCTGTCTCGGCAGCTGGGATGCAAGGTCCAGGTTCATTACCAGGAATTTCAGAAGACGTAAATTTTATGATCCTCATCTGGAAGGTGAAACCTGCTTGTTTGGCAGAGCTGGCCTTGTGCTGTAACATCTAATGTCACACGAGAAAGAAAGTGCAGAGGACCAAAAATGAAAAGCAGAAAGGAGAAAAAGCAGAAGCTAGGGCAAGAAATAGGGAAGAGAGAGCAAAGAAGAGAGGGGGAAATTGTAATGGCAAAAAATGTACCCAGTCACACCTGGGGAAAAAAGCAAGCAGGGTGGAAAGCTAAACTTTGAAGCTGGGCTTCAGGGCTTGTCTCTGACTGTTCTGTGTGAGGAGCTCCAGTATCAAACCTCAGATTGCATGGGAGGACTAGACAATTAAATTAGTTGGATAAGATCAACGGCCCTACTTGTTTTTAAGATATTTAATGGTTAAAGCCACTGCTAGGGATGCTGCTGGAATGTAATGTCATGGTTTGATGTAGTTATTACCATTTATCTCTACAAAGGGCCTGGTCATCTATCACTGGTATATGTCGTTGTGACTAAAAGCTAGATTACTGACAAAGACTAAGATGTCAAATCATTTACTTTTATGATAATGGACATATTTTAGCTTCCTAAGAAAGTAGCTAATTCACGTAATGATCTTTGATGTTAATCCATAAGGATTTGTGTTGCTTTTTTCCTATGTCATTTGTATGAACTCCTTTTCCTTATTACAAGTGTAACTGCACCACTTGGCTGCTAGTGGCCTTTTAGCTGAACTGTGAACTGATTTAAATTGAGTATTGGATTAGTTTTCTTTGTGCTCCATAGTCCTATAAACTGGGGAAGGTGGTAGGGGAAGGCTACTATGGGCAAAATAAATGTTTAAATCCTTAGCTGGTTTGACTCTTTCTCTGTAAATGTTATTCCAACACCTTAATTCCAGATTTCCAGCTGTCAGTAAAATACAGTAGAACAGTATCCACCCACTGCTACAGATGTTCTTGGCAATCTTTTAAAATGTGCTCAGGGAGATCCATCAGCTAGACTGGGCAAAAACATATGTGCCCAGTGAAAAATTAGAGGAAAATACAGAAAGGAGGTGTTGTTGGTTTTTGTTTTTGTTTTGTTTTTTTTTTAATTTTCCCATATTTCAGAGTGGGAGAGGGCAAAACAAGACAGCTTTACTTCTCAAACACATTTTCCTAGCAGAAGAAGTTGGAGGAACAGTTCCCAATACACTTCATTCACCAGCTGCTCGGGACCCAACACAAATGAACTACCCACTGGTGATACTGGCAGAGCATGGTCTGAGGGGCTCCTTCATGTCATCCCCCAGGAGCCTCTTGCTCCAGTGCCGTTACCTTTTCTCCCCAGGCCCAGGGAAGCAGGCAGAGAGCAAGACCTCCTTTCTCACCGACATGGCCTGTGGTCTGTGCAGGGCCGTGCGTTCAGGGTGCTGAGCGATATAGCTGAGAGAAACCCCCTCCTCAGGCATAGCACCCCCAACCTGTGATGCACCACGGGTGCTAGCTGAATGACTGAGCTGAAGGAGGCTGCATGAAATTTTGTTTGGAAAAGACCTGTGCTTGCTTAGTTGCAGCTGGGGACAGGAAAGGATGCCACTGTCCTCGTCCTGGAGGCAAGAGAGAAGGACCACTGTGGATGTAGGCTCCTGCAAGAAGAGAAGAAACCTGTTTTCTAGGGCAGCTGTTTTACCTGGGAGGAAGGCGCTAGCTTGGGGAGAGCTGGATCCTCCATGTTCCTCCTTGGATTGAGGCAGAGGAGAGGACAGCCAGCTCCCCTGCAGAAAAGCTCCTCTCTGTAAGCAGGAGCAAAGCTACTTGCTCAGCATTTTCCCTGCTCTGACCTGAGGAAACATTCACCTCAGATACACCCAGAAGAGGCCCTAAGCAGGGCTTTGGCTGCTGCTGGGGATGGCAGGATCAAGGCTGAATCTGCCATGCAGCTTTCAGTTCAGATGGTGCCCCCGAATATTGTGGTTTTCCAGCTGACTGCAACCTGAAAGAGCAGCACTGTCCTTGGGTAACTGCAGCACCTGAACCACAAGGCCCTTCTTGCGGTGTCAACTTCCATAATCTCACTGTATTCCATCTACTGCTAAAACTCACAGCAAAACTATGACCGACTTTAACAAGGAACAGGAGCAGGCCCTATCAGCATTCACTGTATCTGCTCACTGACAGCGCTGTATGTCACGTTATCTTGTCACTGCAGGCATCCAGCGTGCCATCCTGCAGGATACATCCAATGCATTTTGAACAGCTGGATTCTGTGTGCTAAGGCAGGAGTCTGCCAAGTGCCTTTCTCTGGCAGGCTGTCTCACTGCATCCCTCCTGCGTTTGCATGGGGCATTCAGCCTGTGAAACAGTGTGAATTTCTATCAATTCACTGGCAGAAGGGCTAGCTGAAGCTTATGATTTGTTCCAGGCAGGCAACGGCTGGAAGTGCGAGCTCAAAAATCCACCAGAGCCTTCATGTGAATCCTACAGAGCTACGTCAGGAGTTGAAAAAAATGGATGCCTACCATTATCTCCTAAATGCAAAAGTAAGCACCTAAATTAACAGCCTGACTTTGGGAACCGTCGGCTGCTCAGACTGTCTGGAACCAAGATAATTTGTTTACGTGATTCAAGATGGGTTCAGAAGTCTAGTTTTACGTACCTAAATCTGAAAGTCTCATTTTAAAGCCCATTTAGGTGTCTTTGTCCATTTACCAATCTACTCAAGATGCTCGCTCAAGCCATTACACAATAATACTGGGAGTGAAATCAAAACAGCAGATGACTTTGCTGCATTACCACCACCGCACAGTCCTTCCTGGACCACCAGCAGAAGAAAGCAAGCTGGTAGTCTAAAGGGAATGGCAGCCGGACACTTTGGGTTTCCACACATAACACCTGCCCCATGTGCAGTACTCCAGGTCCATCCTCACTCATGGAAATCCCAGCCAGCTTCAAACAGCTGATTTAAACCCCACCTTGTCTGAGAGGCTGTGAACTGCCTGCCTGGCTGCTCTATGGACCAGCTTGGCATAGGAACGGGAAAGGACTTTGTGCTTTCAAAGCCATATTTGATTTAAGGAGAATCTCTGCAGAGTTGTCACATGATGGATGCCCATGGTATCTCCTCACACCATTTCAGCCCCCCAACCCCCTAAGCCCCGGACCTGGGCCCCCTGAGGGGCTGGACAGTCTCTGGACTCCCTGGGCCCTCTAACAACTTGCCAGTCTCAAAGCCGGGTCATGCAGGAAACAGAAAGGCTTTGGGTTTTGATTTTGCACCATTTTCTTCAAATAGAGACACAGATTGAAAGATTAACTAGCCTCAGTAATGGCCATGACTGTAGCATTTGACTACTGGGAATCGGCTTGTCATTCTGTGCCTAGTTTACAAATGGAGGAAAAATGGTCTAGTCTCCATTCAGCCGTACCACTTTTCACCCCAGAATTGCCTTTACGGCTCATGTTTGAGCTGCAAGCATATATTTCCCTCTTTCCTCATTACACTTTCAGCTCTCTCAAATATTAGATAGCAGGTGCTTAGAATAAAGCATATTATTCTGACAAACATTTTCATCATGAGGTAAATTGGCACATACTAACTGCTTTAAAATACTTACTGAGTAATTGAGTACAGCAGTTCAGGTTACTATGCAGATGTCTGTCTCTAATAGTTTACAATTACACATATTTCCCTGCTAAAAGGAAAGACAGTTCTGCAAGTAGAGCTTGTTGTTTCAAACAAGAAAAAAAAAAAAGGGGGAGGAAAAAGAAGACAGAGCAGTCCATGCTACCCCCATAGGATATTCTTAAAAAAAACCAGATGGTTGTATTTTGCAGAAGCTTTTGAAGAAAACTTTAAAGAACTATGCAAATTTTTGCCATTGCTTTTTTTGGTTTGCATATTTCTTCTCAGTTTCCTTCTCTATCACACATGATTGCAAATCTTTTTCAACCTATAAATAGCTTTCTTCTTGCAAGCAGAGAGCTTTGTAATAGCAAGATACATGTTCCAGAGATGGGGGGAGAGTTATTATAATTATTCTGTATCTTTTAGGAAATTCTAGGTTGTAAAGCTCAATGCTTTACATTTAGTTAATGTGTCAGATCAAAAACATAATCTCTGCCCCAAGGAGTTTACAGACTCAAAGGGACACCTTCCAACTGTAAATTACATTTCTGCCTGAAATGGCTTTACCTACCGTTTCGACAGGTAGCACTTATTGCCAAGAGGAAAAAGCAAAGGGAAAGCGTGTTTCTCCATTTTTGCACCTTGGTTTGCACCTTGGTTTGCAGCTTTGCCGGCACCCTGTGCATAGTCAGTGCTATGGCTTTGCTGCCAGCCCCTTGCCCTTCCTGCATTGTATGTTAAGCATGAAGACATTGCACCTCCACCTGTTGCTCTGGCCTCTGCTTCTGGAGTTGTCCTTGTTAGGGGACGTGAATCTGCCTGCCCTAGCAAGAGCTGCGGCACTGCCGGCATCCCTGGCTGATGTTCAGGAGTCACTCAGAGGCAAGGGACAGAGGCATGCTCTGGGCAGTGCCTGGGGTGCTGTGGCCTCCTGCAAGTTTTTGTACAGCGCAAGAACTGCTTCCAAGTGGGATTTCCTAAAGGCAATGCTTTCCATCACTTTCTCTCCCATTTAATCTTACTGGTGATTTAAATAAATGAATGCAAGACAGGATTCCAGATCTCTTCAATGAGTTTATTGAACTCATTGAGTTTATTCAATGAATAAAACTTGCTCAGTGATTCAACAGCCTCTGTGACCTGTGCCACGACATGGAAGGGTTGGTCTTTACTGGCTGTGTCTACACTAGCAGGAGGTGGGTGTCACAGGGTGGCCTGGGTGCTCCATCATCCAGAGCGGGTACCTGGCAGAGTGCGCTGCTTTTTCTTCTAGACCATGTATTGATCCCATGGGGACAAATACTTGGGAAGGTATAACCAGTGCATGCCAGGCCCCTTCCTACTGTGGGGGTCAGAAACATCCAAGGCCCATATGCAGAGACAAGACTTGGAAACACTCCTGGGGCCTGTACACTGAATATTCCAGCACCGTCATCTACCTGTATTGGTAAGACAAACACTTCTGGGTGAGTTGTGTCCTGGGAATGTGCCACCTCCACTAGTAGCATCCCTTGCCACATAATGTCGGGGTTGGAAGAGCAGCACCAAACCCTTTACTTATCTCCCTTTTGGGTTCCAGAAATGCTCTGCTTTTCCCTTTGGGACAGCTGCCCACGGCCACAAATTCACCTCTTCCAGGACCACTGCTGTTTGTGACCATGCTTCCCTGCAATAAAAACAACCAGCATCATTTTCATGGAGTGGTGGTTGCTACAAATATCTCTGTTCTTAACAGGGTTTTGTTTTTTCTTATCTGTTGGATGCCTGTTAGATAAAGCAAATCAGATCTATTAAAGCTCTGCTTTATCTTTATATATTGGCAAATGTTGTTGAATCTGACATTAGTTTCTAACTGTGCAAACATTTTTTCTTGTGGTTTTCTGTTTAACAAAATATCACCCAATAGCAACACATGCTGTAGTGGTGCTGTTTCATAATTTAGCAGTGCTAAATAGGATTCAGAAGCTGATGATGCAGCCTTTTGCAATAGATGATTCAGTATTTTAATGCTTCTTCCACCAGACCTTTGTATAAGGAATAACAGAAAGTGGCAGTGACATATCCAAACCTGCATTTCACTGCAAACTGCTTAAGGTAAGGCCTAGTGAAGTGTAACTAATTGCGAGATATTACTATGCCAGGTCTGTCATGTTGAGATAAAATAAATTAGATATCCATCATTACAGGTTGAGCTGTAGACTCATTAGAAAGTACTGTCACAGTGCAATGGACATAACAGTGTAGGACAAGTTTAGCTTGGCTTGTTTTTCCCTCCCAGTGTATAAACAATTCATGCCTGCTTTCCTCCAGAAAGGACAATTACTCTTATATGGGAAACATGGGCTTTTTGCTAGCCTTGGCAGGTATTTGTGGCACAAGTAACCAACATTAATAAGTCCCTTCTTTGTCAATACTTACACCTTGTTAAGGTACCTTCGATATTTAGAAGAGTTTGCTTATGGATCAGGCTGCTCCATCCCATGCCTCCAGGTATTTTTTAGTCTGCATTAATCTTGACACTATACATTGAGGAGGTACCAGTCAGACCCAAAACACTGGCAGTACTTGAGATCTAATCCGTCATCAGCCTCTAACATGAGTTGACTTGTTCAAATGCTTCCAAGAAGGCTCCTTAGAAGGACCTCTTCCCTCCTCTCCTCCTTCACACCCCAGAGCTCTCCCTTGTGTCAGTGAGTGAAAAGTGAGAGCACATGCGTTACAATAGTGTAGTGGTCACAATGCATAGAAAAGGTCTGTTGGGAAGATCTTTGTCACAGAAGATCTGACTGGTGGCTTATTGGTTGTTCTGCAGTTCTTTAGATCAACTGGCCACTTGTGACATCTTCTAGCCACATGGTCCCCATTTTCTGGTAGATATTAACCAGACCACTACATCTGACTGTAGATATGAAATTGGCCTGATTTTTGCAGAGCACCCATAAAGAGAACAGAAATGGAAAGAGACAGGCACTTGTGAAAACTGGGTACCGTGCTCAGGCATCCGTACCTGGAGAACAATACTTGGTAAAACAGAGAGACTGCTGGCTTGCATGCAACGTTCAGATCTATGAGAGGAAAATTTAGATTACAACTTGATCTGAATTTTTACAAGGCATGTGTTTTTCAGAGGCAGCTTTCTTCTCACATAAGGAAATCATCACCATCAGAGCAGAAGATTCTGTTTATCTGTCCTGCCTTTGCACATGCTGAGAAAGAACCCACAGGGGCAAGTAATTTCCATTCACTGAGGTATAAATTGGTACAGCTCCAATGAAGTCTGTGATTTTTCACCTGTTGAAGAAAAACCTTGTGGCAGCTAGTCAGTGATGCTGAATACCCATCCAACTCAACATAATCAGTAATGCTCTTAGGAATGAATGTTATCCTTGAGAATCTTGGATTTGCTTGTGGATGATCCCAGAAACCCAGGACACAAAAAGATAGCCTTTTGTTAAGTTTGAAGGTGGAAATAAAATAGGAAGCCTCATGACACAAGTTGTTTCAAAATAGCCTGTTATAATTAATTTGAGATTAAACAGAGGAGTATGAAGCCAATCCTGCCTTGACAGAACAAGCCTGTGACAGCAGGGCATCCTGACATCTTTCAGGATAGGCTGAGGAATAGGCCGTAAGGAGTAACTGCATCTTCGTGTACAGGCTTTTATGCTTTTTCTAATGTCCACAGAGGTGATCAGTTGGGCTCTGCCCGTTGACATTGAGTTAGTCCTAGGAGTGATGTGTTAAATCTGTCTAAGAAAGGGACAAGAGAAATAGCTGTTAACATTACTGAGGGGAAATTCAGTATGGCTTGGAGCAGAACAAGCATCCTGACCAGACCAGATGAACTAATATGAGTGCAGTTACAGATATATTGCTAGAGTTACAGCTGTATCAGAAAAAGAAGGAATTTCATTGTATCAGGAATTAGGAGGTCTTTCAGAGGGCAAACAGCTTGCCTCAAGGAGAAATGCTGGATTCAGAACTGAACTCACAAATATTTCTTCCAAGTTGGTCATTTAGACATTAAAGTCTGTCTTTGTTGCCAATGGGTGAGTCAATAATTAATGAATATTCCCATTACTGGAATATTTAAAGACTAGAATATCAAAGGATTAACTGGGGTTGTGAAAGGAAATGCAAATAAGGTAATTCTTACCTGCATAGCCTAATGCCAGCTTGAACTAAATGTCCACTGGTTCCCTCTGGAGCTGATTTAGACTACCATCCCCTGCTGATGCAGTGTGTTGACCCAGCAACCAGCTACCTTTGGAACAAAAGTCCCAAGGCTTGATTGTGAAACACCAGGATCTAGTGCTATGTGAAGTACCTTAAGGCATCCATTTGGCTTCCACTACCAATACAGAAGTCACAGGTCTCCCGGATGCCCTCTGTCATATCTGCTGGTCCTATGCAGGTGTTTTGGATACAGCTGTTTTGGCAACAGAACTGAGTCCTCGGTGTATTCTAATTGCACCGTAGACCATAACCAAATTCTCTCATCTGCTCCAGCCCACAAATTCTTGTCTCTGTTTCAGTCGCTTTTGCTGTGCCTGGAACTCTTCTGGGCCCAGTGCCTTGTCAACCTGTAAGGCTTCTTATTGCCTAATTGTCTGTTCCAGTATAATCATGAAGCCTTTTAACATTTTTCTTTCTCCCCAAGGAAAATATATCTCAATTGCTAGAAAATGACCTTCAGCTTCTATTGTGAACACTGAAACAAAAAGCTTTCTGAGCGATATCATCTTCATCTGTACTTCTCCATTGTCATGCCTCAAAGACTCATTAGTTGCTGGTGATTTCTCATGGTTTTAAAGAACTTCTTTTTGTATATCCTAATTCTCTTGGCCGTGTCTGTACTGTTTATAAATTTAACTGCCTTTATCAACTTCATCTTTACCTTACTCCTCTGCCACTTTCTGAATAAACCCAGCAATTGGTGCTGTAAATCATCTGAAGATCTTTTATTCATTTACTTCAGTCTCCTGAGGTCTCAATGGTATGTGCGGACTCAGTACATTTAAGTTCTTGGAAGGATTGCTTCATTTTCCTTCCTGTGAGGAGGAATGAAGGAGCTCCTTACATGCCAGTGCAGGAAAGGCTTACAAGGTGAAGCTGGAAGCAGCGTTCCCTGCCTGTCACATAGACCACATGGAGCGAGGTTGTTGGAGTGCAGGGGAAGCCACGGAGCAGGGAGTGCCAGCGAGGAGTGACAGCCTTACCATGTCCTTTGTCTGACTACTCCCAGATGCAGCCAGCTTTCTGAGCAGCTCATTGTTTGGGTTTTCATCTCTTAGTATTAAACGGAGGAAAAATATGCCCAAACAGACCTAAGGCAAGAGCCGAGACCTACAGTCTGGGGCACTATTTTGTATTCCTCTGCTGTAGCATCTTTAGTATCAACCTGAACATTTTTCTTTCAGCACCTTGCCCCAGTGATTTTCAGGGGAACTTCCGGCTTTCCCAATGTTATCTGCCCAAACCAAGGTACATTTTTACTCGTCTGAGTCTTTGCCTCAAGACAGTCTCAGCAGTCTGGGGGAGAGCTTTGTGTACTTTTGGTCTGTTTGGCTTTAGCCTGTCGTGGTTTAACCCCAGCTGGTAATTAAGTCCCATGAAGCCGCTCGCTTACTCCCCCCTCACCCAGAGGGATGGGGAGGAGAGTTGGAAAGGAATGTAAAATTCGAGGGTTGAGATAAGAACAATAAAATAGTCGAAACAGAATAAAAATGAAAGAACAATAATAACAATGACGACAATAGCAGTTATAATGAAAAGGGGAAGGAAAAGAATAAAATCCAGAGGGAAAGGAAGAAAGGAACACGTGGTGCAGAACACAACTGCTCACCGCCTGTTGACAGATGCCCAGCCAGTGTCTGAGCAACACCTGCCCGCCCCAGCCACCCCCCCAGGTACATATATACCAGGCATGGGTCCCATGGTATGGAATGCCTCTTTGGGTAGTTTGGGTCAGCTGCCCTGGCTGTGTCCCCTCCCCATTCCTTGTGCCCCTCCAGCCTTTTTGCAAGCAAGGCCTGAGAAACTGAAAAGTTTCACATCAAAGCCAAAACACAGCACCATACTAGCTCCTAAGAAGATAATTCCATCCCAGCTGAAAGCACGACATTTGTCCTTGCCTTCCTTCCATACCAAAACCCTGTTCTCTGGAGACAATCAGTCAGAAATGCAACACCTTACCCTATTCCTTCAACTAGTACAGGTAAAACGGCAAGTGCAGGCTGCCTTGGCTTTTCAGCCATCTGTGTCCTGGTTGCATGAGTACGGAGAGTCCTGAGGGGTTTTTTTGAAGTCCCAGTGTCTTCTGGGATTACAGATTGTATTATCCCTTGAGCGACTTCCATCTCAGTTAATCTGATCAAAGTGGTCCTTCAGATTCAATTGATTTGACTTTTCTCTTAGGTTTTTACTTTTATTTAACTCCCAGTCCTAATAAAACTATAATCATAGCTCCCCAGCCATATTCTCCTTTATTCTGTATATCCTCTCCTTTAATAGCTTCCTAATTCTCTGCAGTTAAAAGTCTTCCACATTTATGTTCCTACTCTTTATGTCTACCATTTTTCTAGATTTTACCATCACTATATTACAGTGGATTGTTGGGTTAATGACCATTTCCCTTGGTAATTATGAAAATAAATAATCAAGGGTTTGGACCATGTATTGAAAAAGGGTTATGATTCTAGACAAGAGTCCTGAAGTAAAACAATCAAATTAAAGGAGTTTCTCCTTAAGCAGAATTTACCTTTTCATTTTTTAGTTTTATTCTCTTTCCTTTGAAACACTCAAATACTGTTTTTAAGGGAAGTCCCTGGAAAGCTCCTGTATTCTAGACAGGAGCTCTTTCAAGAAAGCAGATGAAGTTAATTCCTGTGCATCCTTTGAGTCAGACTTGCAAAAAAGATGTGCTGCAATGACACATGATATAACCTCTCTGGGAAACTCTGTTCTATCAACTTCATGTAATCTCAAAATAGCTTAATTGTGAAACTATCTGAAGAGAAGAAGAAAAGCATCTTTTCCTTGAGTATGTTATGTCATTGTACTCTGTTGTATCTGAAGTGATATTAAAATGTTATTTCTTACAATAGTCAGGCATGGGCCCATGTATATAGATTTTCCTATGGAATCAATTAAATTCCAGTTACACTGGGTGCATCACCCAAATGCAACCACCTTGCTAGGGTAATGTTTACCAGTTTCTTCTGTAGCCACTAGACACACAGGTACAGAGTTTTGCACTGGCTGACTAACGGACCCTATACTGCAGTTCTTTATTCCTGTTCTGAAAACGTAGATGGCTTGAGAGACATCATCAGACATCCTGGATGCAAGTAGATTCACGGATTACGCCAGTCACTTTGAGCTTGAGATTTTGTACACATGAAATTCAAAACTTCTTTCTTTGTCTGATTCATTTCTTCTTCTGAATTTCTTCACAGGTAATTCACAGTAAGTGCCATACTATATACATACTGGAATTTAAAACACAACCTAAAACCTGGAATGTCCACTTTTTCCTGTGGAGACAGGAGTCTGGGAACAAAGGAAAGAAAGACCTGAGAGTAACAAGAAAGATCCCAGTTTCACAAAATAATTTCACTGCAGAACATTCACATTTCTGTAAATCTGCATTGCTACACGTGCTTCTTCTTTCTTTTTTTCTTTTTAAATGGAGCTTGTCGAAGGGACTAAAGGGAGGATATAGTATCTCAAAAATCGTATTTTCTTAAAACGGTTTGAAGTAATTGTGCATTGATTCCTTGGAGATAAAGAAGTGCTATTTATCAATTGATTTTAAAAGCTAGAAAGCAGTGGTTTGAGATCACTTGCTGGCTAAAGAAGTTGGGGGTTGAAAATAACAGAATAATAAATGGCTGTGGTTTGGTCACACAGATGTGAGGTAGACAGTCAATATCCTCCAGCAGTGCAGCTTATTTGCTGATGCAGCTGTAACTGGGAATAAAACTGCCTCAGCCACTAAACAGGTCTGTGCCTTTGGAGGGGTATTGCAAACTCTTAAAGAGAGGTTAGGACAGAGTAACAGACAATCCACCTTCAGACCTCTTTCAAAGAGAAGCTTAAAGTATAGTTTGCTTTGCATGTTTCTCATACCCCAGACTTCCTTTGAGAAACTGCTTGAATGTTCATAGCCAGCTACAGCACTGTGACAATGAACATGAGCTAAGGACCTTAAGCATGCGAGGGAACTCAGGAAAAACACCAAACAGAAAACTCACCTTGAGATAAAAGCAACCTGGAAAAGGAATTTGTAGATTAGTGCTGTCCATACATCATGGTCTGTTGTGCTCTTCAACAGTAGTTCCATGGAGGACCCGTGGTACTTTTCCACCATCTGCATGATCCCAACATGTTTTTCCCCTCCAGTGAAGCTTGCTGACCAACCCGCTGGTAGTGAAAGGAGACCCCAAAATGTCACTCCTTGGCCCAGGAGTAAAGGCCTTCTCCTCTTGTCCCTGCCCTAGGTTGTGACACCTGGTCATTGTAGTGGAGGAGCACATCCTGGGGCACCTTGAGGGGAGCAGCACCCGCTCCAGACTGCTGCATGGGGCAAGTGACTGCAGGGGACACGCACGAGAGAGAGTGGGTTCTGCTTGTGCATTTGTTTAAGTGCCTATGTTGGGGTTTTTGTTTGGGTTTTTTGTTGTTTTGTTGGGGTTTTTTGCTTCAGTCAGTGTAACTTCCATGTGAGCAGAGGTATCCTCTGATATCAACAATACAGCTCCCTCAAATACCTGGAAGGGACTGATCTGGCATTTTGGTTTATGCAGAATTTGCCAGTCCCACCAAGAAGCCTGTTTCTTGTTAGCGCATATTGGTGATTGTGTTGTAGTTGCTATGCACAGCCATGGAGTTACACTGCAATCAAGAAGGTAACAGCTTGTTTACCTTCACCTCTTCCTCCTAAGAGCAATATTGCTGCTGCTCTTCTTGGTTAAAAGCCCTGGGCAAACATTTTTGGAAACCTTGTTTTGTGACTAATTTGCAAAGATCGCTCAGTGTAAGGTGATGTTGAGCTCCTACCTTTAGCTCCCCAGGCTAGCAAATACTGCATAAGGTGGTCACAGACAGGTCTGTCAAAAGTTTAGCATCACATAAAGATCATTAAGCAGCGCCATTTTCATAGTGTCACTGTGAGATTTTTATATGAAAAAGGAATCTCTCCCTTGTGGCTACAACATTTTGTTAAAAATTCCTGCGGTTTTGGATGAAAGAGCTATAAAGTTGATAGGAAATAACATCCAAAGGACCGGTGAAACTGCACAGCAATAATAATCAGACAACACTGTTTTCCCCGTGCATTCAAATGGTCCATTTTTGCTTTAGTAGGATTATTTTATATGTGCCTTGTCCCTTGCTTCAAAACAGGAGTGACTGAAAGAAAGAGTGTTGTGCAAGAGGTTCTTAATTTGTTTGACAATTAAATCTCCAAAGTGACTCCTCCTCATCTTCCCCTGAGGTCAGGGAGGTAGAGTGACAGTTTATAATTCAAGGGAAAACATTTCTACTTACAAAATAATTGCTAGGTATTAAACATCTTATCATGTACAATTTGTAATACCATCTCAGAAAAACTAAGAGCATATTTTCTCCATATCAATGATGCATTTCAATAAACTGCTTAGACTATCCTTTTATAAATGTTACAGAATAACTCAGTCCTTTATATTAAAATGTTTCTGCTTGGGACAACATATACACAATAATTTTAAATGTAATTTTATTTCAGATTACAACAACTCTGAAAAACACACTCTCTTTCCTGTGGAATATATCAACTTCTCACTGAAAATCTGAAAAAAATGTATCTGCTGATACGTGTAAAATTTCTGGTTTTCACTAAGAACTATTGGTTTTACAATTAAAGTTTACATTTCAAGGTAAGGGAAAAAAAGGTTGAAATACATAATTACCTACAGAAAAAGTGTAGATAGAAAGTTTCTGACCAGATGTGAAGGATGTGCATCTATGTCTGATACATGGATTGTGTTTTGAAGTAGAATTTCCAAAGGCTTTGCACCTACAGTCAGAAAGTGACTTCCCAACAACCTCAGCACCTCTGGTGCAGAGCATCTGAAAACATCCAGACAGTGTAGGGCGTATCAGGTGTTGCCCTTTCCTTAAAATTTGGCTGCAGCTGTGAGTCCTGACCTCAGCCTGAAATCTAGTCCTTTCTTGGCAGAAAAGCCTTACTTTTAGCTGTGTGTTAATAACTTTAAATAAGCTGCCCTTCAACATCGTTATGCAGAACAGCTGAAAGCTCAGTGTTAGCCTTGAACAGTTTGCTATTGCCTTGATGAAGAGCAAAGGATTGCATACAATCCACATTTTATACTTTCAAGTAACCCTTGTATTCTGTAAAAAATCACAGATACGACATTATACATAGACCCTGCCACAGAGCAGTGGTCTTGGATTTATCCTTGCATGTAATTTCTTCATATACTTAAGCATTTGTAAGATGAGTGCTTATTCTTACACTTTCCCTATTATATCAAGTGGGTAGCTGAGAGAAGCATAGGAGATGCGTAACAGAGGCAGGGAAAATCAATAGTGTGATTTGGGAAGAAGAAATCAATGTAACAATGCAGCAAAAGGACTGAATATGGTGGTATGGACAGAGGTAATCAATAAAAATACATGTGCTTTTATGATACATGGTGAGCAAACAGGTCCAAATAGGACAAAAGACTAGCCCGGACTTTTATTTGTATCCGATACAAAATGGGTATTTGGGGAGGTTCAGCTGAGGTAGTTTTATATCCGCAGGCATGCTTTCCCCCCCCTTCTTTTTCTTTATTTCCCCTCATCTTTCTGATCCCAGTTTCCATCTAGCTCTGTATGCACAAATGACAAAATGTTCAACAGCTTGAAAGAAAAAAATAGATTTCTAGCATAATCTGATAGATTATGTTGGTCTGGATATCCTGAACGCTGTTTATTCTGCTGGATGCTGCTATTTGCTTCCTGTGCATTTTCAGGGGCATTTTTTACTGTGTTTTCCTAGTGAAGTAGAAGTCTTCCTCAATCCACTTTAGTCCCCAGAACTGTATTTCCATCTCTGGTCATGTTTTTGTGGTGGGTTACAAGTCTGCCTGCAACTTGGCAAAAAAGCAGCCCCTGTATTACCTGTGAAGGGGAACTGTGCCTTAACCAGGCCATGAGTCAAATCGTATTTGACTGGCTGCTTTTGATGTGCTATATATATTTTCTGGGAACATTCTGCCCAGCCTTACCTTCTGGCTTGGGCTCTCTATAATGCCACATTGTTTGTTTACTTTTCCCTTGGGTACTGCTAAAACAGTTATAACCTCAAAATTGATTTCTCCATGAAGGAACACTCTTTGATTTTTTGGGGGGCTGTATTACAGCATAATTTTTAGCCCTTGCACAAAACTCCTGACTTGGTCCCACACTAGTTAAAAATATTTTTTCCACTTTGGTAGTGGATAGAGGATATTTATGTTTCAGCTCTGGTGTACGGGTTTCTGCAATGATAAATACCATCCCCATAAGCTACATATCTGACCCTAATTCTGCTACACCATTTATTACATTTATCTCATTGCTGCTGTCTGGACTTCTGCAGTTTCAGCTGCTGTGCAGTTTGTACTGCCTGAGCAGGGTTTTACTTAACTGTTACAATGCTAACACTAAATGGTATGAAATCTGAGCTTCTTGTTTTAAAAAGCTACCAGTATCACCCACCAGCGGGCACAGTTCCTCCCAAACTGGGTCCTTATAAAAGCAATCTGTGCTCTCTCCAGCTACTGGGGAGATCTCACAAGGCCTGAAGGCACTGGGACTCACCGCTGGGCTTGGACCTTCCTGTCCTGCTTGAGTTTTCCCAGCCCTCAGCATCCTCTGGCTCTTCTACAGAAACCCAGGCAAGACCATCTCCTCCACAGGAGGTCACAAGAGCTGAAGCTTCTCAGAGATCTTTGTAGCTCATAGGAATCGACGCCGTAAAATAAAGCTGAGAGACATTGTGTGTCAATCGTGTTGCCTGCCAGGGATGTTACACTCCTCGTACAGATAGTTAACTAAATCTTGACAGATGTGATGACCAAGGGCATTTTTTCCCCTGTGGCACGATAGTCCTGCCAGGAAGGCTTAAATGTTTGCAGAGAAAACCAGAAATCTGGTGCTGCCTCTGCTGTAGCTGGCACTGTTAATTGCCTCTGAACAGGCTGGTTCAGCAAAGACTGCAAAAGCGAGGGAAAGGGCTTGTGCCAGCGCTCAGGGAGAAACCCAGGACAGAAGGCTCCACAGAAGCTGTTTCTCCAATGCTGCAAATTTTCCCAATCCTCAAGTTTCTTTTCAAAGCTCTTTAAAAAAAACCCCAAGAAGTATTTATTAATAGCTTGTCTGATTCAGAAAGTGCTTTGCTGTGATGATATTCACATCCCTAGGAAAGAGTAGCACTCTGCTGAACTGATGTTACTTCCTAATTTAACTGTGTATTTTCCGCACTTACCTAGTGTATTTTCTAACCGTGTACTTATAGCTCTGAACTACATTTGATGATTTAGCAGGGGCTGGTGCAGGGTGAAGGGTAAGGAAGGACAAGGGGACAAACGGAGAGAGCGGTGAATAGCACATGGCAATAGCAAACAGACCTGCCAGCAGGAAATCTTGCCCCAGTTTCAGGATTTTGAATTTATGTTAAAGTCTACGTTTCCTCTCCAGGGAAACATGGGCATGTGAGCAGGTGCATGGCTATGGCTTGCCTTGCCAAGAGGCTGTGACAGGTCCCAGCCTGCAGAGTTGGACGCAGGAGACTGGGAGCAGTGCTGCATTCCCAGCACAGAGGTGTCTACCACGAGCAGAGCTGCCCATTAAGCCCAGCCCCAACGGCCACAGTGCAGGCAGTGAAGAAGGTCCTCCTTCTTCCTTCTTCCTCAGAGACCCTCAGAAGGTCTGGGAAAATCGAGTTCCCTTGTTTTAGACTTAAGATGGTTTTTGAAGCTCTCTAGAAGTCTATTTACAGCTGTTTCCACTGAGATCCCATTGTGACAACGTTGTAAGTGGCAACACTTTTCTAGTAAGATGAATGCCTTCTCTAGGGCAACCAGAAGAAAAAATGTCAACTATAATTAAAAATAACCTCTTCATTTTTAAATGCATGTCACAGATTATAGAGGAAAACTCATCAGTGTTTCCTGCTGATTTGAGCTTCTAGATTTCCACACCGAGTCAAAAGCATTTGGGGGGGGGGGGGCGAAGTGGGGTGTTGCTCTTCACAGCTGAGCAAAATCCTGTATGTGTGATTATAAATGTCAAAATGTAACGTTGTGGTTCAAGGGGTAATGCTAATACTTCAGAGGACTGTGGGATGAGATCCAGATCTCACCTACTCCACAGCCAACTGAGCAAAGCTCTCCCAAAGTCACTCTGATGACTTCCTTGAAATTAAAGATTTGCATCACTCTAACCAAGGGGAGAATTGTACCCTACAACTTTAAATCACAGCTTTGGCATTAGTGCTAGAGGCCCAATTCCAAGGCTGTCAGAAGAGGATTTCAAGGATCTATTTATTGACTAGGAAAGAAGGGTGCCCTTTCAGAGAGCATGAGCCTGACTTTTCACTTATTTTCATCTTCCTCGGACTTCTGCAAAAGTAAAGGTGACTTAGAAACAGGGAACTGGGGAATCTTTTACATATTGGGAGCTGCTCAAAAGTGATAATCAGCTGCAAGCAACTACTGGAAATGAAACAGAAAGAAATGTTTACAGGCAGGATCTGAAATAATTTCAGTCTTTTCTGGGGCTCCTTCATTTTGTGTTTACTCAGGTAGTGCAAATTTCTGAAAGAATAACTTACTGAAAGCAAGAATAAATCTTCATGTTTAGGTTAGGCAAGGCGGTATATGAGCATTGCTGCAGCTTTAGTATATATGTGGTTGGCGGGGAGAGTGATTGGGGAATGGAATGAGGGTTTCTGTTTATTTTCTTTCATAAGTCAGAGGAATTACTATTAAAAATTTTACTTCTTCATTCAGGCATTCTATGCCAAGGACCAGTGTTGGGCAAATAATTGCAGGTAATTCAAGAATGTTCCAGAAGTCCCACATATGGAGGCAAATACATACTTCCTATTGTGTATATTGTGTGAGTCACATTCAAGTAAGGTAAATGGAGTTGTGCAATGTTGAATTTGACCCCATACATGAATGCGTGTTCTTCCCACTGTGTGTTTGTGAAAGTTGCCTGGGGGTTGATTCATTTTAGCTGGGGTGCTGACAAGGAAGGCAAGTGTAATGAAAACAAAGCAGCCAACGTTCGCAAACATGATATATGTGCTGAAGTCAGGAAATCTTTTCTCACTCTGGATTTTAAAGTACTGTATGCAATGCACGTGTCACTCAGCCTAGATTAAATTCTTATCTCAAGGGGTCGTAAGAGTCTCCAACAAATGTTTTTAAACTTGGATTGGCTGAGGGGGTTTTCTGCTGCTTTTCTTTTTACAAAATGATACTTGGATGGAAAACTGTCTTTTAAGCTTTGCTCAACAAAAAAACCCTCTGACTCTATTGAGAAGATATTTATGTTGAGGTAATGCTGTCCTTGATCAGTATGTATTGCAGTTTTTGACCTTTGGCTATTTTTTGAAGTATTCCTTGTTTAGAAAGCTGGTCTGAATTAACAGATATTTCCTGGACAGTCTCCTCTCCCTCTCCTCTCAGGTGAATTTTGACCTCAAAGCCTTTCTGGGGAAATGCGTATCAAGAAAGCTGCTCAGAGTAACAGGGACAAATTCTGCAGCATTTAACTTGTTATTGTGAATAATGGGGTGTCTGGTTTTGCATTTTAATCATACATCTGCCTTCCACATAGGTTAAAGGTGTATAAAGATGTCAGGGGACTCATGGCAAAGGCTGAGTCATGCCATGAAATATGTCAATACTATTTAGAAGACCACAACAAGAGACATAGGACAAAATCTTCCTCCATCTTTTCACTTTTTCCCTCATCCACTGCCCTGATTTCTGGGCTTGGTTAGTTTGATGTGTATGTCTGAGAGGGGGTGGGAAAAACTCACTGCCTGAGTTCAGGAGAGTTGTCACAGCCACTTGCTGCGCCATGCCCTAGGTATGTGTGCAGCTGGGACCAACTGCGGGCACACAGTGCTGGCACCCAGGAGAGAGAGAAAAAGAAGCTGGAGGAGTGAGTTAATGCACCTGACTTTTGCTTCTGGAGGCCTGGCTTGCTTCAAACTTGGAGTACACATTGCAAGTGAAATGGGTCTTAGTCTCATCACTTAAGCTTCAGCTGACACATCTCCATCAATAGCTGACACATAATTTATTTCCAATAGGAGAGCTGCCTAGGGAAAATTGTCAGTGCTAGTGGAAAAAAAGAGAAGAAAGCAGAAAGAGTTTTGATACTCAAGCCAAAGGGTATTAAGGGTGAAAGAATCTGGCTTGGCACTTGCTATTGTAGCATTAGCTGCTACTCTGAGACAGGACGAGGAGCACACAGACCCACCTGGGCTGGCCTGAAGGCCAAGTGACAGTGAGTTGAGGCATCGCTGCCCATTGCACTCCCTGGCTTGTCTTGGAGCCAGGCACAGGCTGCGAGGGCAGCTGTAGGCACCATCCACCTGGTTCAAAAGCAGCAGTGCCTGGTGGGCCTTATCCAGCTCTCCTTGTGCAGAATCGCTATCACTGACCTTAATGATGAAGAGCACAGAAGTGAGAAATTGGGGCACGTAAGCCCGTGTTGACAAACCACAAGCCTGTACTTACAAACTATTGAAGTGTGCATCAATGCTGCATCTTTTGGAGGTGCACAATCAGTCAGCTTCACAGTAATCATGTGTGTTACTCAGTGTGTTCATGGAGCTCTCTGTGAGG
This sequence comes from Ibycter americanus, assembly GCA_035590275.1. NCBI lineage: Eukaryota > Metazoa > Chordata > Aves > Falconiformes > Falconidae > Ibycter > Ibycter americanus. The sequence continues at coordinate 81,717,949 of JAVJGI010000014.1, forward strand.
TACAGAACTGGCCGAAACAACTGATTAAACCCTTGGCAGACTATTTTCACGTTGAGCCTTGGGCTACTGCAGCTTCCTTGCCAGCAGCACTAAAGTGAGTTAAACCAATATGTATGGTCTCTGCAATGGCTGGGCTACAGGTGTATCTAAACCTAGAAGGCCATTCACTGCGGGAAGATGTTGCACCAAACCTCAGTAAGCCAACAGATGATCACCAAAAGGAGTCCCTTGCTAGCTTTTGGCTGTATCATTTCCTAGAAGTGCTCTGCAACATGTACGGGCTGCTGCAGGTCTGAAGGGTGGGCTGACAGCTTTCAAGCTCCTGGAGCAAATGTGTCCTGCAGTGTTACTCAATCTCCTGCATGGGGAACAAGACCTGCCAGCAGCAACCACTGTCTCCCCAGCTTTGCTGGCTATGTGTGGGGCAAAACAGAAGTGTGGGTTGACAGCCCTGGGCAGCATGCAATGCCGTGGTGCTGTCAGGGATGCCCCTCACCTGCACCAGCACAACAGAGACACTGAAATTGGGTCTTTGAGAAAACTTACAGGCACCTGGGGACGCCAGAGGAAAAGGTACTCAGCACATTTGAACCGTCTCTGGGGACCGCAGGGGTCTGCTGCAGGGGCACATTTGTTCTGCTTTACGCATGGAGCAGCACATCAATTCATGTCTGAGTACATGAGAAAATGAGGTTTAACTAATCCTCCATTTAAAGAAATAACTGCTAAAATAATAGCATTTTGATGGAGCAAAGGTTATCTGTCCCGGAACGACAGATATTCCTCAGTGACTTTGCTGATGAAAGACACAGCCATCATGAGCTTCAAGAAGCTCAGGAGTGCTCGCTTTCTCACTCTCTCAAGCAGCCTGTTGGCTATTTATGGCATTTCCCTTATCTCCCAGCAAAATTAATTTTTTATAATATAATATAATATAATATAATATAATATAATATAATATATTACGTAACATGCTTTTGTCTCAAACAACAGAGATCAGTGAGCTTCCCATCCTCCCCAAAATGACACCTGGTATTTGTGGTGCATGCCTGAACTGGAGGAAAAAACTGGGGAGGCTCCAGCCAGAGAAGCACTGGGGAGAATATCAGTGTGTGGCCCCATTACAACTCTCTCAGATTTACATAGCTTATTTGTGCTGCTTACAAGTGAGGAGAGGATTAATTTTTTTTTTACCAACCCTGTAAACTCAGCCTCTGATCTTAAAATCAATTGCTATCCTTTTGCTTCCTATACCACCAAAGGTGTTTAAAAATCTGTTGCTAGAATTGTGCTGAAAATTTAGCTTTAGACCATGGGAAGCTCAGCCTCATTCTTTACAAAATGAAAAACAGGTGTTAGCAATATCCATATGTGCTTTTTTTTTTTTCTTTCTGCTAAATTAGGAAGAGGTTTCTTAAAGATGCTGTGTGGGAGAATATAGGATTAAACCTTGATTCTTTTTGGTGCACCTTCTTTGTGCTGATGTATCAAACTACAGCTGCTGCAAAGCCAGCCTCCCCAGCTGCTCCAGGGCTTCCCTTGCATAGGACGATGCTTTTTGCACATGGGCAGTGAGGATTGCTCAGTGCCACCCTGGTATATTTATGCTGTAGCCAGTGCATTAGCAGTATGATGAGAATGAGATGTTTGCCAGAGGATCCTGACTATCAGGGAATGAGGGCAGGAGGAGAGGATGAAGCTAATCAGATTAGTATAACTTGAAGCAGTTAAGAGGTTCAACTAGACAACAGCATCTTTGTATGGAGGGAGCATTAGTTTCCTCAGACACTCTCGTCTTTCCTGTATAGTTCCAGTGTGGATGAGGACCTTGTTTCATTGAAACAGCTGCAGTGTTACTGGGCTGCTTGTGTTTAAACTCTGCGCCCCTCAGAGCACCCAGGTTCTGCTGCTTTCATTATGCGAGAGAAATCACTCTTCCTTCGCATTTGCCTCCTTTGCCTATAGGGCTAAATCTCTCATGTAAGTTACTATTTCATTAGTATTTGAATACCTCCATGTACAGTACCAACATAATGACGTGCAACCAGAATAAGGACACCCCACTGTGAGATAGTGAAATTGCTGGTGTTATGCTGTATGCATGTTAAAATTCTGCTCATGGCAGGATTTGAATAATGATTTTCAGACTGCATTACTAGCTTTAATTTTTCACTGATCTGTAGTTTACCTGATGGAAGAGGATGCCAGTGCTGTGAAATGCTACCCTGTTGTGGAAAGGATTCCTCAAAGCAAGCTATGTAGGACTTCTTAAAGACAGCCAGCCTCCAGATCCACCCCATCTCCTCAGGGAGCTTGTTCCAAGAATGGTTTCCAGCGCTGTTGCCTGCTTTATCCCAAAGGAAGGCAAATGCCTTTTTCTGTCAAGAGCCACTAATAAGCTACCTGTTTTTGTCACACTTAGCATGTTATTGTTATTGTACAGATCAACAGAAATGTAAGTTTGGTGAGCAGACACAGTTCATGCTGAAAGGTGCCCACTGAGTCATCACAGGCTCTGAAGGGATGAATTTTACCTTCTGTTGAGCCTAGGAACTGTTAAATGGTCAGACAAGTCTTCTTATTACAAGGTGACATATGTGACTTAAAAATAAATGAGCTGGTTCTTAATTTAGTTACAGGAGTGCCAGGCAGGACTACCCCCTGCATAAATTAGAGGTAAATATATTTTCTGAGGGAAGGCATAGATTTGAATAGGAGATGGAAGATTAACTCTGCCCAGATCCTTCTGGAGACTTCAAAGAAATCAGTTATGAAACTGGCATGCTTCACTAAGAATGGTTTCCCTGTGATGAATGAAACCTAAGGCATAAAGGAAGACAGAGTGCCTCACAAGGCACGTGTCATAAAACGTCTATAACAAATCAGCCAGACAGGGGAAGAGAGAGATATTCAAAATTTAATTTGGTGTAAATGTAGTTCATGTCTTGACATATCTTGTATAAATATTGGCAATGGCACTGTCAATCTATTTTGGATACCAAAATCAAATAATTCAATGTTCATTTTGCTTTAACCTCTTTTGATCAAAGAGTCATTTCAAAGTAAGTAGCTAACAAGACAATTATTACCACACAACGGAGAAAATCTGTGAAATAGGGTCATGAGGTAAACCTCTTGTCATGAGGTTCCCCCTTAGCACATATCTGGAATATCCAAATACATGTCTCCACAGGAGCTCTAAGAGCTTGTTTGAGAGCTGGTAAGAAGAAAGGGGTTTTCGGTGACTACTCATAACCAGGAGGGCTTTCTGATACAAAATAAGGTGATGGATCCCACAAGCCAGAGGTCCCAAGAGAAATCACGCAATCCCTCTGAAATATTCCAAAATCTAAGATAGTGTCTAGACCTCTGAAGACATTTCTTGTTTCTCTCTATGCTAGCCAAAAAGCTTTGCCAGTCATTAGAAACAGTCAAGATTTTCCCAGGGAAATAATTCAAACAAAAAATGCCTTTTTCACAGAACCCAGGATTTACACATGGAAATGTCTTATTTCCCCAAAAGCTTTTGATTCTTCATCAAGAAAATCAGAAGTGGCCTGCCCTGCTGTCTCCTCCTCAGGAACGCATTGATTTCACTCTTTTATTGAAAGAGTAAAAGAACAATCAGCAAGAATACTCCAGGCATATGATGAAGACGCTGGGAAATAACAGTAACAGCAACAAAACTTGTGTTATAGCTCTCAGACTGGAATCTTCCTGGAACGCTTCATGAAATATTTTTTGGTTTTGATTTTATGTCCAGAAGCACAACCAAAATATATATTCATTGTGAACAAGTGTTTTGGTTTGGTTTTGCAAGACTGGATTTCTTTTTTTGAAGCCTTTCTACTGGCTGCTTCCTTCATCCACCTCTCTGACTTTTGTTAACAGTCTTTTTGTTATCAATGCCTAATGCCTGGACCTGCTTTCATAATCCTGTCACTAGTCTTCTGCTCATTTTTTCTTAAAACACCCTTTGCAAAAAGCTAATCTTCCCTTACAAAGGACTGAACCTAAAAATAGGAAGACCAATGCTGCTGCTGTTGTGATAATACATTGAGTGTGACTTTCTGACTATATTACTGTAATCACCGCCTTTCATTCTCATTAACCCTGTAACATATGTCCTCTTATTTTGTTTAGTTTTAGTCTAGCTTGAGTCTACAAATCTCCACTCAACTTGTGGCCCTTGTGCAAGTAATTCACTGAAGCCAAACAAGAGAGGATCACTCCACTAATTAAAAAATCTACATTTGGTACCACCAGACTGTTGTCTCCCTGGAGAGAGCATCAAGACTGTTTTTCAGGAAAGCACTTCACATTTTAGTGGTACTGTATAAATACTGATTTTAAGAACCAGTAGCTCAATATCACATTACAAACTCTTGCAGTGAGGAAGGTGTACCTTTAGCCATGTTGGCTGGCTTTAATCAAGCGCAGGTCTGAGCAGCCAAATGTGTCGTGCATGCTCAGGATCCAGAGCTGCATCTTACAAATGGCACCTCCATTAACAAGCAGCAAACTTCAAATGCTGAATTGTCACATCCTTGGTGCTTAGGGTTTCTCAGTCCAAGGCATCCAAACACTTCTCTTCCAGCTTACATGCAACTCTTAGCATCGCTACCTAGACAGCCACTCTGCCATCCCTTTTTCTTAGAGATCAGGAAGTAAGCAAGCCCTCCGTACTATTTAATTTCTGAAAAAATAGATCTATATTGCTGCTGTGTTAGTCTTAAACACTCATTTCCTCCAGGATGGCTGGCATCCTCAGGACAGGCGCAGAAAGCAAGCTTTGCTGAAGCACTCTCATCCGGGGACAGCTGTGTTTCTGTCCTTGCTCACCCAGTCTCACCGATGAGCACTCATCTATTTGTCGCTGAGTCACAAGATCATCCACAGCAAGCAGCATCTTCCTTATCACAGAACAGCATGTCAGAGGGTCTAAGCATCACAAAATACAACCAGATTTAATAAGATCAGGAGGAAGGTTGGTAGCAAACTCAGCAGCCCAGAACTAGCCCAGGAGGGACATAAACACAAACACTGTATCAAAACCAAAACAAAACCCTCCAGTCAAACCCACCTCTTTACACCCAGGCTTTCCCAGCAGTGTATGAAGGCAGCAGCCTCCTGGGTGAGGAGGAAGAGCAGCATCACACACCAAGGGGAGGTGGGGAACATGGCACTGGTGGGGCACAAACTCAATGGAGTGAGACCAGACAACCTGAATCAAACCCCAGCTTCCAGTGACAGCTTGAATCAGTCCAGGGCAAACTTCTTGTATGTGAAAACGCTCACAAGCTGTCAGAAGAAGGTAGGACAAGTGCCGGAGTCTGCCTGTGGAGCAAAGAAACGCAGCAGCTCGTCTCGCAGCACAGCGAGTTGAGAATAAAGCTGGGTTGTGTCAGTGGAGTCACATGAGGATAGAGACAGCACAAACGAGGGCAGCAGCCGGCTCCAGGAGGTGAATTTACTGTGTGCTCTGGCTGAGCAGCCCCAGTGATGCAAATTGCTGTAGCTCTGATTAATTAGGCTGCTAAACCAGATTTATAGACACTGTATATTGCTACAGGAGCACAAAGCAGCCAGAGACTTCCAACAACATTTCATCCTTATGGCCTGGTACACAGACAATGTTTTCTTGGTTTTAACCACTGTAATGGTGCCAGGTAGGAAATGTTTCCTACCAACTGATTCACGCAAATAAACCCTGAGCGTGGGCATGGCCATCTTGGCATAAGAGATTGTTACAGCTACCTTGCTCATTCATTTCCCGGACTAGTATGAAGCATCTACTGGTGCAGCTGCATTCAAATTAAAAATGTCATACCACTTGAACTGTACTGATGTAATACAGCGTTTGTATACAATCATTGAATTAAACCAATACAGCTTTTCATCTTTAGAAAATGTTTGAGCTATAGTAATGCATCAGAGTTTTGCACTGTTTAGCAAGAGAAGTAAAATATAGCATGCAAAAATAAAAAGCAGAAAGGGGAAAAAAATTAACTCCTCTTGAATCCTTTTTCACTAGGTCAGAAAAATCTTCATTTTCCTTTCAGTTGTCTGATTACCAGCTTTCTCTTTGGCTGCAGCTTTCAAAACATTTTTCTTTCCCATCTTTATTCCCTACAAAAAACATTGTCTTCAAACAAATATCTCAAAGGGTTTATAGAACTGATTACAGACTGATTCTAGAAGGAAAAAAAGATAATTGTGAGCCGATAAATGTTGCAGGGACAACTCTAAACAATCATGCATGAATTATATCTTCAACAAATGTAATTACCAAACAATTCAGAAAATGCAAAAAAGCTGCTGGTTTTTTTGGTTACTTCCTTTCCTGGCCTGTGTTCTGGATGGCTTTCAAGCATCCCTGATTAAATCTGGCCGGAAATCATCTGCGGAGCCCATTTCCAATGAGAAATGCCGATTCATCAGAACAAAACACTGCCGAGTGTGGGAACCTGTCACGTTTGGTTCAGCACGCATGGGCTTCAAACCTTGCCTGCTGTGCAGGTTGCTGGCAGAAAACTACCAGGTTTCCTCCTGTCCCATCTGCACCTCCCATGGCAGCTCACTGGGCAAACTGCACCAAGGGGCCCGTAGGCTTAAGGCAGACTTCTCTGCAGGCTCTTCAAGGATAAAAGGGATCAGAAAGTAAAAGCTATGAGGTAAAAATCTAAATTTTTCAAATCGTTAGAGGCAAAGCAGTCAGCACCTAACTCAACTTTCAGTTTTTCAGTGTAGGACCAGTACTCCCAAGGCAGACTGCAAAATCAGCATAATACAACTCTGAAATTGCTTACAAGTGACCTCAGAAAAGATTCACCTTTGCTTGCAGCAATATGTCAGGAAATGTGTTCTAAGCTCTTTAATGCAGGATATTTGAAAGGGTTTAGACCTATATTTCTATTTGATCATCTTGTTCTAATGCTGTGTTACTCACCAGTCCCTACTGGTAGACCTCCACCTACAAAGCTGGAGGGACAACTGAGCATTGTGTGCAGCTACAGCCACTCTCTGACATTCTTTTGCATGTGCATGGTGGCTACCCTGAAGTGCTGCTCAGCCCATACCAGCCTGGGACTCACCAAGAGCAATCTTCTGCTAATCTGCAGGACCTTGTCTCTAGGTTGTAACTTGCTCCATGCCACGTTGCCCTCAGTAGATATTAGCTGGAACCTCTGGCTCCCAACTCGACTTCCCAGGTGTTAACACAGGACACTGCAACACCTGCCGGGTACAAGTGACAGAGAGGTGTCACTGAGGAAGTGTGCATTGGCACAGCACCTTGGATTCCCAAAGGAGATGCCCTGAGGGACTTGCCAACACAAACCTCTGCCAGGAGATACTTCCTACCCACTCAGCTTAAAAATGCAGGGGATGAGACAGTCACAGGTTAGAAAGGAAAACTGAACCGGGTGAACAGTTTCACTTGAAGTTTTCCAGGTGTACTGGTACAGTCAGGAATGCTGCTTCTGCAGCAAGATATTATTGCAGTGCCTGAAGTGCCTTCACCTGCATCACGCTGAGGGTCTCCCATCTGCAATTCTCTACCCTGCCTTTCCCTTTCAGTTGCCAGGACAGTGTTCTCCCTTGCTGTTCTCATGCTGCTGTTCTTGTGTGATTATTCTTTTGACCGTGCACCTACAAACTCCAACAGTGAGAGAATCCTGCCCATCCCCATCCCCCACCCTTCCCCCTCCCCTTTCCTGTCTCACATTTTGTAACCTTTGATTTGTAACGTAGAAAAAACAAGTCTTAGTTGATAGCGTAGTAGGTATTACCTGATAAGTATTACCCAGTATACTAGTCACACAAAGCTTAGCTAACCTTGGCCTGCAACACTTGTACCTGATCAAAGCATGCTACAGTCAACACTGAGAGCGTCAGAAGTGGGGAAGAACAATAGAGACTCTGAGCAGGTCCCAGTGAAAAACATACAGTACTATGTTTTTCTCACTGGTTAGGGGAGAAGACACAGTGGGGGAAAAATCATCCTCATTATCATGCTAATTTGCTGTACTGGAGAGACCAGTCTCAGGAAGATGCTTGTCTGGATACCCAGAAATAACCCTGGGAGAAATTATCACTTTGCCATTTTATTCTCTTTCTTTCTATCCCTTGTCTTTACCAAAAGATAACTTTGAATTCACTGTATGTCACCAGCTATGGACACTGCAGATAGAGGTTTGTGAATGTAGGTCTGTCACACGATTGTGTGACTGTTTCTAAGGGCCCATCTCAACTCAAGTCCAGCAATGAACATCCACAATCTGTCATCTGTTACGTATCACCAGCTATACTGGGAAACACCATTTGTTTAAAAACTTTTATTTCAAAACAGTGTGCTGAGCTTGAGTCACAGGATGCGTATTCAGGTGATATATCTTTGAGATAAGCAGGTTTAGGCAGAATTACTTTCAATTTCAGTGAAGATGTGATCTACAGGATGCACTCAGAAAGCTCTGAGGGAGCACTGCACGTCAAAAGCCAACTTAACTTGTTGACAGCTCTTTAATTAACCCCTTCGATCAGAAAAGACCTTTCTGCATCATGTAAGCTTGTACTTGTCCCCAGTCTAACTCTCCAGCTCACTGCTTTATCTTTGAAATCTGCAAACACTTCCACTTGTGTTTTTAAGTCTTTGTATAAATTGAAGCTCATTTGGGCTCCAATTGTGTACAGCTTGAGTCAAAAGGAGTTAGCCGTTAATTTAATTGGGTGCAGGATACATGCCTTCTTTACAAAAGCAGAAACAGGAAGGGGATTGTCTTTACTAATTTAGTTAATTCATTAAGAAGAAGAGATGGTGGAACTTGCATGGTGCTATTAACCTTACAGTAACTCAGTTTTCTTAACACTGGCTGGCAATCATAATATCTATAGCTGTTAGGAGATGCACTTGCTTCTGAGACTTTGTTTCAGCTGCTTATTTCAGATTCAGAGCCACTGGGGTTAAGTGAAACCCTGCCTTATTGGGTCTAGGGTAATGCTTCAAACACTTTGGCAAATACCCATTTGTATATTAAAGAGAGTGATATTAGACTGTGTTTTCTGAACATTTTGTATTTTCTTGCATCTCTAATCCTGAGTGAATCCCATGGGGACAGGTGGCTGACTGCGGATTTCTTGCAGAATTTGTCATCCCTGTGTTTGGATTTGGCTGTGCTCAACCGTTGAGGGTGAATATTTCTCAGGTACTTAAATTTCTGATGAACAAACTGTTGTAGCTGAAAAAACTGCTTAAATTGTGAATGCTAGCAAGTGGCAGATAATAGGGTGTATGTGTTTGTGAGGGGATTCACATCCAAAATTTAATTTTTGGACTCTCAAGCAGAAGCCTGCTGCTTGCTAACTGCAAGTGGTGCAGGCTGGTTCTGAAGTTTGATAGTACTTGGACTGAACAAGCCTTGCCTGTCCTGAATCCTCCCATTAATGAAGACACATAAGACAGAAGCACCAATTAGGAGGTTGATCATGTGTTCTGCTTCTGCACCTAGGCTATTTAAATTAGTAAAACCGGGGACTTGGGGCTATGGAAAGAAAAGATGACCAAAACCAAGGTTTCCCTAAAAGAACAAGGGAGAGAAGAAGGGGACCTGGAATGAAGAAGGTGAAGAAAATCTCAACTGGAGGAAAGATCCTGGAAGAAGGGGGAGTTCTTGGGCATCAGATCAGAGTGAAGACTGTGGGATGCGCAGGAACCTTGGCTGGTGATATCCAAGGTCATTAACTGTGAGCAGCAGCAAAGCGTGAATTGACATGGCTCTTGCCCAACCTTCCCAGACCAGCAGAGACCAGCTGGAGAGGGAAGTTGAGACCTCATGAAGGTAGTGCGGGGAGGGGAGCGACTGAGTGTGGTAAATAATCAGGTAAGGTAAAAGCTCCGATCTTTCTAGTTCTTCAGTAAACCCCAGTATCCAGATCTACTAATAGTTGCTTGTTACTCTGTCTTGCCCATGAACAAGCAGGAAAGATAAAATTCACCCAATAAGCTACTCATTACAAATGATACCCTGAGGCTGGAATTCACCCAAGTACAGGGAGCAGTACAAACTCTATGTATCACTGCAAAACTACCGAAGTCACGGAACTGGGAATAGAGCTAGCTCTGCTCTGAACTGATAAAATGGCCTTGTGTTGATCTGTTTTATAGGGATGGAATTAACTCCCTTCTCACCGTGGAAGCCATTATCAGTAGCAGAAGCTAAACACTTTCCTCACCAACATACCTCTTACTCCAAGACACTAAAGTGAATGGAAGGGTAGGTATAAGTCAGCAGGCTTTGGTTCTGGACCTGTTTTCTTGTCTTTCAACCTCAGTTCCTGCTAGAATAGGAAGCTAGGACATTGTCTTCCTCATATTTTTTTCCTTGAAGATGACTATCTTCCACCATCAGTTCAAGATATTTTTTTTTCCTTCAAGGTGATCCTAAACTTAAGGAGATGAACTCAAGGAGATTAAATGCAATGTACAGAGAGAAAAAAATAGGTTGTAGATGGTCTTATGGAGGCATGGCTGTGCTGTTTACAGTGATACCTTCACACAGTAAAAACCAAGTAATTGTAGACAATCTTCTTGTCTTTTGTTTTCCTCTTGCCATTTCGCTAAGCACTGTGAATTTTCAAGTGGAAACTCATTCAGGAGGCAGAAATGTTTTATTTTGTTTTCCTCTCATTTGCTTGTCACATGGTTCTCCACACCACCATACATCTGCTTGCTAAAAGAATGAGCAGTGCTCAGATCTTACCAACAGAACAGCTTTAAACCAGCGCTTTGACCCTGTTGCTGACAGTGCTTTCCCAGTGCTGCTCCAAGATACCAGCTGCAGTTCTAAATACGCTGCAATACAATCCCAGTGGCAGAACAGGCTGAAGACCATATTCTCTTAAGAAGGTCACCTTGAATTACTTGCAGGACAATCAACTTCATTTCAAAAAAAATAACGTGCTAGAAGTTGGACTGTGTAGTCCATCGCTTAAACTGTGACTCATCTATTGGCCAGAAGTTTATCTGATGATAAAGTCATCTCTGGACCCAGCAGGAGCTGGAATTTTCAAGTATAGTGATTTCAACTATGCGTTATGGACAAGGAGAGTAAGTTACTTCTAAGTGTACCTGCAACAGTGTTTAGAGAAACATTTCTCCACCTGCTTCTGTGCCAATTCATCTCTTTTTGCAGGTGCTAAGGGGCATCTAAAATGGCACCATGGTATGTGATGGGAACTCAGAACAAAAAAGGTTAGTAATGCAATACTTGCTGAGATCCTGGCATCACTTAAGCCAGTGTTTATCACTGATTTGTTTTCCTGAGGATGGTATTTCAATCTACTGCTTAGCTGGATGGGTGGCAGTTCTGAAGAATTTAGTGTAAGACCCCATGTTCCCCATTTCTAGACCAGGTTGAGATGGCCTATGTAGCTACTTGTATTGAGGTTGCTAAGACCATGAGTGTGGTAAGATGGAATCAGGTCTTGAAACAAGGAAGATTCAAGCCTTTACAAAAACAGTACATGGAATGTCAGTGGATGTGTTCCAAGCTACGTCTCTAAAGGAAAGGCATCTTCAGACGATGCATCACTCGATTGTCCTTAGTGGGAGTGAGAAAAAACTTCTGCTTAGCAAAACTGCTAGCATCTCATCTGCAGACAAGCTAACAGCGGCTACTTTCAGGTGTTGTGCATTTCAGCTAGGACATTCACCCAATGTCTTTAGGAACAACAGGGCTTACCCTGTAGATATTCAAGAACAATTTAAAATACTGGGGGATTCAAGATGATTGAAGTCAAAGAACTATTCATGTAGATTTGAAAGAAAAGAGGATCCTTTACTTTAAGTGTCCCTAAAAATCTTTTGCTTTAGCATTGATTTTGTTTTTGCAAAAATCAAACAAAATTCCATGAAGAATACATAGATAGAATTTTTCAATTATTTTGGCTATTGAACCATTGTAGCCCAAGAATGTTTAGCCTGCAGCACTGTGTACACCACAAACAGTATATAACGTTACCTAGTTAACACTAATAAACTCCAAATTGCAGAACATAAATCATTTGACAGCAGTTCTGGGATTATTTTGGCCTCAGAGAAGAAAAGCAGCTATCATAGCTGTGAAGCTAAGAGATTTTGTGATGTAAAATTTATGACATACTCACCTCCAACGCTACTTATAAACAAAGAGATCTATGAAGAGACAGGTTGTAGCACCACAATGTAATTTTAAAGGGATCTAATATTTTTTAAAAAATTGGTGAAGAAGGGAGATATGGAGGAGAGTGGGACAATCTACACTTATGATGTTAAAGGAACCAGTTTATCCTGCATTCAGTGAAACCAGCAGGTGAGACACACTCATTATTTCTTTGCCATTACACCCAATCCAGTAAGGTTCTGGCACCAACAAACACACTGTGTCCCTTGGACAAAAAAAAGCAGCCATAAGGAGCAAATTCTCACTCCTATCTAATAAAAGGAAAATAACAGCTGAGAGATTTGTAAATGTTTGCTGTAATTCTGCAACAGAAAAAAATGTTAAACTCCACATACTGCTTTGACACTCCCATCCTGATCATCATCAGTGAAAATACACCTTCAGTGCAGCAGCTGTAGCTGCTCTAATAAGATATCTACATAGAGAAAATAGGCAATCAAATTTCTGCAAAGTATGAGATTTTCCATTAAATTGTCTCTTCCTTTTATATAACACAGCTGCAACAGTTCTCACTAGCTTTTCCTATCCATGCCTCAGCAAACATAACTCTCACTAGCATATTTTCCAAATGAATCATTTGAGATTCAGGTTTCCTCTAAAGATGTCTAGACCACGACCCCCAAAAGTTTATCCTGAAAAAAAAAATTGATCCTATCAAAAACGTTGATCTGATCATCTACAGCCGTAAGTTAAGAAACAGAGAATGTTGCAAATGAAGAACATATTCTGATAAATTAAAAATGGCTGCAGATGTAATGAACGTCTGTGTCATTTTCTTCTAAATGAACCTCTGGTAATTTAGTCAATGTATTAATCTTCAAAAGGCCTTTGATGCTGTGGTCTGTTTGGCTTTGTCTGCTGAACTTTACCGTTTTACTTTTAATAAGGCAGGTGTTCTGTGGTTTTCATCTGAGTAACGAGTCATTATTGGTAGACTGAATTGCTTGGAATTACTGTAAATTGCAGTGTTTGCCTGCTAGTTGATGGAGTTTCTGAAGTTCTGGATGAGAGGTGTTATTCTTTTCCAACATTAATGATCTATTGAATCCTGTACTATTGCTTCTTTTGGTGTTGATAATGGTGATACAAACTATGCCTATAAGGCTGTGTCAATGCATCTACAAAATGAGTCTTTGGTGATTTAAACAACAAACATACTTATCTTGGAAAGATACAGTTGTTGAAGTAATCAAAATACCACTCCATGCTTACATTGGGTAATGACAGTCGTGGGAAATCCCTGTAGCTGCTGTGGAGTCTTTTTTATACCCCTCTTTTCACTGTCAGCCTGAGGAAGCAGTCAGTTTTGAGTTAATTGGGTCAAATCTGAGCAGATCACTCGAGATGTGCGAAGGCCAGTACAAGTTTTCTGTTACCTTTGAGGCCTACCTAAGCTCTGTCACAGTGACTTAAATGACACACTGGCTGAGTGGAAATCACTCAAAATTATACACATCCTTGAAGAATCTTGTGTCTTTGAAATGATTTCACTTTGAAGTGTCTTGCAATTTTTCGTTCAACCTGAAATGAAATATTTTGCTTCCTCTGGGTGTGGCTAAACCCCATATGTCTTTAGTTAAAGACAAGGAGAAGGTACAAAAAACCCTTGAAAAGTATTTAAAAGGAAAAATAAAAACTTCTGATTTGAAACTGAAATAACAAAATACTTTGCTGTTTCAGAAACACTTCATTAGAATCAACAGTTTAGACTTCCAGTAACACCTTGTCATTCATTTTGGGTCAAAAGTATCTGCTAAATTCAACATGTGGTAACAGGTTCAAATCCTATCCAAACTGAAATTTCATCAAAAGTTACTGTTAAAATAAAAATCACACAATGTGCTGCAAAGGTCATTGTCAATGGCAAATTTCACCCCCTGTTAACCAGCTTTCTTTGAAGACCTCACAAGTTTGTTGTTTCCGTAAGACAGTCTTATAGGCAGAAGCAAGAGTTGTTCCTAAGAAACAGACAACCAACAAAGATGTCTTTGACCAAAACTGTCTATGAATCTCAGAGAGAAGATTGAGTGCTGAGTAAGAATTGAAGAGTCACAAGAAAACCCAAGAGAAATAAAAAATCCATGCAATTGCAAAGACTGTAATGGATTAACATGTTTGTGTTTGGATCAAAGACATATGTTCTAGAAAACCAATAAAAGTTTATTAAGCTGGATGCAATCTGAATATATTATCTGTTTAAGAGATTTTCCACCCTGTCCAATTTGCAGACCTGCAAACTTTTCCAAACAGCAGTGCAAACTCTATAGGTAGTCTGAATTCAGCATTGACTTCATGGTGTCATTTCACGGGTTGTTTAGAAGTAGTCCATGGACACAGAAGAGTCTGAAGTCTGAAAAGCAGACTGACCTATTGTAGAAATGAAGTTGGTTAAATTTTAACATCAATATACTGTACATTTTATCTGTGTAACAGATAGCTTTATTGGTATCATGGAAAGGAAACATTTGTTTATGTGGTCATCTGTTTGATTGTCATATTAATGACATTGCCTTAAGAAAAATGCACCACACTCATATTTCATTCACTATCCTTCACATCTTCATCCTTCAGCACTGAAAAAAATGCTGTATATTCGACATCACTTTTCCCAAACAGAACAGTAACAGTGTTATTGAATAATGCATACAGTAAAGGGAAAGCAGCCTTGCCTGCAACGGCCTATGATTTAAAATTTTCATGGTTTGGATGACTTTGAGCAAATGACTTCACTATCCTTTTCCTTGATTTCTCCCAGTATATGATGTATGTATAATACATAGATATAATGTTATGGACCAGCTCTTCAAAGCCCTTGGGTTCTCTGAATGAAATTGCTAAATGAGTGGAGTAATAATAATTCCCCTTTTCATTTTCCACTTGCAGTGATAAATGATATGTGTATCTGTTGTCAAATCCTCCTATAACATTAAATATACAGTATTATCATCTATATGTTAAGGGCACAGTGCTGCACATGACTGTGGAAGGACCATATACAGGACTAAAGGACTGTGAAGGAGGTGGAGGGAGGTATTGTTCCGTGAGAAAACGTGTAAAAGGGCACAGACACTCCCCAGCTGACTGCCCCTCAGCCAGACCTCAGCTCTGATGTCCTCAGGGCAACTCTTCCAGAGAAAGCACAGGGAGAGTAGACCAGCTGGCCAAAACATCAGCACTTCGTGCAGGTCTGGCAGTGAAACATCCTGGGCCCATCTCAGTGCTCCCACTCCCCTCCTTACTGCCTTCTTATGTGAAACTTACTTGTACCTATATCTGCTTATCCCTGTCCTACTGTACACAGATGCGCTTCACTCTGCATGAATTTTTCCAGGAGAAGAAGCAGCAGCTGCTCTTGGCAGGTGTAAATGCTATTTAGCACAATCCCCTTCCTTTCCCCCTCAGAGAATGGCTGCAGGCACACACACACACACACACACACACACGTACGTGCGGGCACAGAGCAGTATCATCGCACATTAAATTACCCCTGCTGAAATCAGATTTTGGCGTACGCGATACTGACAATATTGTGTTTTATTGCTAAATGCTACAAATAATTCCTGACGCTCTCAATGATTTATCATGTAGCTCATCTACTCAGGGATTTTGTCCACCATGTAATATCACCGGAATTTTGCCTGAGGAACAACCGCCAGGGAGAACCTGCTGTCATGCCTTGCTTCCTTCTTCTGGAACATATTAGCATAATATAAGTAAACAGCATGGAGCAGTTTGACATATTGTATAAGTACTGATTCTATGTTACTCTTAAACTGATAATAGATGCTTGTTGAGAAGAAGTAAATTTTCAGAAACTTTCTTAGCCTGTTAAACCATTTTAAAATAAGAAAACGTAAAAGCAGCTGGTATGTCTGTATCCACTATAATCCAGCCATTTCTCTATCCTTGCTTCTCATTTAGCATACACAGAAATCCAGACTGCAAAAATCAAGTTTATTATACTATAAGCATCTTTCCTTTGATATCAGAGAGCCTGTAGCTGCATATGTACCATCGAGCACATGCATAGTGTCCCTTGCCTCCGCTTGGTTCACTCACAGAAAGTATATTAGAAATGCCCAGGAACAGCATACATGACTTGCTGAATCAAGGGCATATTCATACTCGCTGGAACAGAGGTTGCTCCCAAAGGAGTGCAGCAAATGCACTGATTGCTTAGTTTGTTAACATAAGAATATAATAAAGACCAACCTGATTCAGGCCCAAGTAGCCCCAAATCATGTTTCCCAAACTACCCAGTGGGAGATACACAGGGGAAGTTCCAGTACAGATGGATCTTTGGCTGAGAACCTCTTCTAGCAGTCAGTGAGCACCTGAGCTGAAGGTCATACAGAGACCAGTTTAACGAGTGCTAATGGACCTGTCTTAATTTAGCTAATCCCTTCCTGAATCTATTTGCATTTTTTCCTACGCAGCTTCTCTCAGCAGAGAATGCCTTCTTCAGTGATGAGCTGTGTGAAGACACCACCTTCTTCCGTTTGTTTTAAAATTGCTGCTTGATGTTTTGGTATTGAAGTCCCATTCATTCCTCTGTGACCAGAACCAGGGAACAGTCCTTCCTCATGCCCTTTCTCTAACCCTGCAATAAATCAATTTTGTTTTATCATACATCTTTCCCTTTTGTCTCTTTCTGAAGCCAGACATGATCTGTTTGGTCTCTCCTCCTGTGCAGGCTGTTTGCTGTTCATACTTTTTGGTACCTCTTTTGACTCTGCTTTTTATGAGATGAGGGAAGGACTAGCCTGATGTGCAGTCTTCAGAATATGCCTGCACCAGGCACTTATATAGAATGTTAAAAGAGTTTTTGGTCTGGCTCTCAGTTCCTCTCCCTAATAATTTCTAACAGCCTGTTTGCCCTTTCAGCCACTGCTGAGCAATGAGCTTACAGAAACAACTCCAAGATTTACTTCTTGACTGGTAACAGCTAATTTAGAGCCAAGAACAGTATGTTCGTGGCTAGAAATATTTTTTTTCCCAGATGCATTATATTGCACATATCAATGCTGAATTTTGGTTAGTGCATAGCAAGATCTTCTGCAACCATTCACAGTCAGCTTTAGATTTTACTGTACTAAGTAACTTTTCATTACCACCAAACTTAGCCACCTAGCCCCCTTTTCAAGCTTCCTTCTGAGAATACGATGGCACCCCAGCACAGTCAACATTTCCCTGATATAAAAAATTCATCCTTGTTTCCAATCCTTTAACCAATTATTAATCCATGTGAGGCCTTTCTAAATGACAGCTTGATCTCTCTCAGAACCTTTGGGGATGAAGCTTGTTGAAAGCTTTCTGGAAACCCTCAAACACTATATCAACTGAATCACCTTTATTCACACACTTCCTTACACCTTCACAGAGTACTCGCAGATTTCTGAGTCATGACTTCGTAAAAGCTGTGTTGATTATTCCTTAATAAATCGTATTTTTTTCCCCGTGTCTAGTCAATCTATTCTTTACATAAGTTTCTGTGAGTTTGCTTGGTACAAAAGCCAGATGTAACAGCTTTTATTTGCCCACACCTCTCTTGCAGTCCTGGTTTTAAAAAAAAAAAACAACAAAAAAAGTGTTACACTTGTGGCCTTTAATTTTTCTGATATCCCGAGCCTAAACTTCACTTATTCTCAGAATAAGACAAAGCCTCTAACTCCTTTACAGTTATTTGAAATTATTTATTGTTATTTATTGCTTTGTTCCATGCCCTAGTCCACTGTTTTTTTCCAGCTAAGACAGATGTTACCTGGATAGGTAGCCCCTAAAGAACAGCAGTCTCAGGTCTCTCCTTCACCTCTCTGTGGAGAACACAGAGACAAAGAAATACAGTTACTACCTTTCCCAGAAGGAGCAAAGGATATGCTCCCCACCAGAGGCAGCTGCTGCTACTTCATGCCCTTCTGTACCAGAAGATGTGGTACCAGCTGTGCAGATAACTGTTTACATTGGGGTTCATCCCCTCCAGCGCTCATTCAACTTTCTTGCAATGGCCTGGTCTTCTCTATGCGATGCTTTCAGATCTTGTTCACTTCTGGACCTCGCCAGGTGTGGTAGATGTCCTACTTCTGAGGCTTTTGAAGTTTTTGTTGTTGTGAAGTTTCACACCTTTAGGAAATTGCTTCTCACAACCTTCTCTATTATTTTTTCTTGGATTGCCTTAACAGGGTTTTACATTTCACTTGCTAAAGTTCTTGCTGCTGGTTATGGACTCATCCATTTCTCTATCTGGCTCAGGGCTTGTTTCATTATTTCATGCAATGGGACAATGCGGAAAGGAGAGACTGAAAGAGCCTCACATGAAGTGCCCTACAATCCACTAGGAGCTAGAGGGTCATGTTCCCTTGAAGTGTTGAAGGGATTTGATGTTGGGTGTTTCTCACTTCAGCCTGTGAGTAAAGTCTGGTCTTGTCTTCCCCTTTAATCCCACAAGAGCTTGGATCCTGCCCCCTCTGCTTGGTGTTCCTCAGGGGTGCAGGGCTGGCTCTCGGCAGGGCATCAGTGTAACCTGTGCCTCAGAGCCAGCTTGTCCCCCTCACTCCATGAGGATCCCAGGCATTTGACTCTGGGACCGGCTTTCTGCTCCTGGGAGCCCATCACTGCAAGAAGCTCAGTGTTCATATCAGAAGTATATGCTTCTATAGCTCCAGCCTTCAGACTGTGTATATATGTTACCTTTCTCACCAAGTGCTGACAGTTTAAAATTAAAATATGTCAGTACTAATTAAGCCAAATACACAGTCTTATGATCATGACAAAGTAGTTTGGGTCAAGATTTGTCTTGTAATCTTTCTTTGTAGTGGCTTCTAAGGAAAAGTCCCTTTGATGCTGACCCCAGCATTAACCTTTCAGACTGGAATGTAGTCAGACAAGTCAGTCTGTTGTTTGTCCCCTGCTCTAAAACAAAATAATTTCTAAAAGATACTTGTGTATGTATTCATTAATGAAAATCCCCATCCTGCTAACAAATATTCAAAATTTACTGTTACCCTACTGCAATGACTTACTGTTTTGGAACACTGTGATTTAATATGTGAAATACAGAGGAAATTGCTTTTTCATGGTGTTTCAATGCTTCTGAAACACAGCTTCAGTGAAATTAAGCTAACTGATTAAATGAGCTAACTCAATCAACTAAATGAGCCTCACTCTCCCATAGGACTTAAAGGGAACACAAACTTACCTCCAATATATCTATCATGCCCCTGGGGGTCTTTTTACTGGAGATTTGACTGAATCTAAACCCAAGTGATTGTTGTCTTAAGTTTACCATCAAAGTTGCTTGAAGATACTACCATTCTGGTTTTATTAAAAACAGCAGCCCAATAGGTCTCCGAGTTTGCCAGTGTATGGTAACGAAAGAAGCAAATTTGGATTCTAATTGACTGAAACTCAAAACTGATCTCCATAATATCTGCCTTTATAGGTCGTATTTAGATTATCTTGCCTTGAAATGAACAGACCAGAGTTTCTTCTAGTGCAGTGTTGGGATGCCATTAAAGCTTGGACAACTGGAGGAGTGGTAAAAATAACCTGATCCAGAGTCAGTATATCATCCTCTGATCATTTATTATGCCTTTGTATGGAAGGGAAATTGAATGAAGTTCCATGAAAACAAATAAAAAGAGGAAATGCTCAGCAAGGAGATACTGTGACATCTTCAGGAACACCTCTCTTGAGAGGCTGTCTGCTTCTCTCCTAAGATGATTTGGAGGGACAGTGACATACCATATAGGCTCTACAGCCACAGAGGAAAGTAAACTCCTGCAAATTTTAATCCAGACCTGCTCCCTTTTGTGTCCCTCCCCAGAGAAAGTAGCTTCTTGGACCAAAGCAGGAGGAAGCAGCACCTACAGGGATGTGGCCCTCACTGTCACCTTTCTCAGGGGGTCAGGCTTTCTGGATGGACTGAGCATTAGGGACATTGGATGTCTTGGGAAGTCCTTTTCCAGGACTGGGTTCCCGAGCGAGCAGGGAGCAGGTGTTTTCTTTAAGCAGATTTGTTGGGCAAGATGGTTTCCTCTTTTGTGTATGAATCTGATCTCTCTGGAGAAAGAGGCAGATCTCTGTCTAATCTTCAGCTCTAGAAAATTTAATGCTACAGCTTCCTCAGGAGGGTCTAAGCCACAGCGGTGCAGAACCACCTCCCTTCTCTCAGCCCAGGCTCTTTCCCACCTGCCCCCTCAAAAGAGAGGGGAAACATCGGCAGTAACAGGCAGCAGCTCCATCAGACCGGTGCTGGCAGTGAACCCTTACTCCTCACAGGCACCAAGACTTAACTAACCCTTCCTGCTGAAGTTATGACACGGTGTGACAACAACAAAGTACTTAGGGGTCCAGAAAGTAAGCAAGCAACTGAAAACCTAGGACTGTGGCCTCAATATTATATCACAGGGTCAGGCAAGTGGGCTTTGGGGTCCTATTTTATGACATTTTCTGACTTCAGTCACAGTACTGGGAACAGAAACCAGCTCAGAGCCTTGTTCTCTCCACGAACCAAGAGGCAATGCCAGTCTGGAGGGGGAGAGGGAGCATGTGTCAGGACCTGCCTCCGGACTAGCACTCTTGCTTTCTTGTAAAAATGGACATTGCTTTTTGCCAGCAGGGAACAGGAAAACTGCATCTAAGAAATTGTTCAGTGTAAACACCAGCAAATTCATTATTCATAGTTGTTTAATGAAAGTTTTATGTTAACAAATCTTTTTTCAGTGGATGGCTCATAAACTGTTTGCTGCCTTTTCATGTCTTTTTGCTTCTTCAATTCACTAGGTCACATTCATTGCAGGTGAAGTTTTCAAAAAAGAAAAAATAATGATCTGAAGTTAGTCAGTGCTTTTGAGCACTCACTAGCTACAAGATGCCTTGTGCTCTATCTGATTCAGCTCCATTATTCATTGCTTGAAGTTTTTCAAAGGGAGAAGCATGTTTAAAATGTCACTTACAATACAAAAATTTGTTTTAATACAATTTGGTCTGAACATTGATGGTACTCACAGTATTCCCATCTGTGCTTATAAACCTTTTCTTTCTATAAATAGGTGAAGGAAGCTGCATTTTGTTCAGCTCTTGTCTTCAGTGAGAGTCCCGTGAGTTTTATTAAGTCTGTGTTTGCAGAGGTCATTATGAATAACATCTTGTTGAAGCTGCAGTCAGAGATAAGAGGTTTATATGTGGGAACCCAAAGTAAGGCCTGGCCATAGTGATTTTCACTAGTTTCAGGATTTTACTCTGTATTTTCTGTGAGCTGACTCTTTGTCAGAATGACTTCTCCAGGCCTGACACTTTCTCTGCTTCATCTTATTCTGGGAGCAGAGTACACACATCCACTGAGTTCCACAAGGTGTGCTTCATCCACTTCCAATGCCTTCTTTCTTCCCACAACTGTATTAACAGCCACTCTATTTTAAAGCAAGCTGTATTGTTGATTGTCAGGACCTTGTGGATGTCGAGGATCCATCTGCAAGCTTGAAATTAAGCACAGGCAGAAGTACTTGGGCCATTAACATTTCATTGGGCTTCAGGCAAGGGTAAATAGATATCGAAGCTATATGCTTCATACCAATTAAGACCTTCATTTATTTGAACACAGTAGTAAAAATATTGAAAATCCATAGTATAAGTGAGGAAAATCAGACTTGTTTTCTTCCAAAAAATGTAGTTTAACAATTTCACCCTTATGTTTAGAAAAAACACATTCCTGTCTGTGATGTGTGTTGTATTTAATATGTCTGTGTCCATGGCATGTGTTGTATTTAATACGTCTGTGAAGCCCAGCATAACAAACGACTGAGATAAATAACCGATAAAGAAACCCGCTGTTGAAGGGAGGTGCTGTAAGCACAGCTGGCTGTGGCTCTGCAGCACTCTGCGGGCAGCCAGGAGGTCTGGAGGTACAGACCCAAGCTGTGTCCCAGCTGGCAGCTCTGCCGCAACAAAGCAGAGACAAAGAGGGATGAGGAACCCAGCCAGGGTCTTGCCTGCCCTTCAACCACTTCAGTTTTCCTAGTGGCCCCACTGCTTATGTCAGATTTGCATACTTTTTTACCTAGCTACCTAATTATTTCCATCGTCAAGATTATATTCATAAGCTGAGCACATGGAGAGGGGAAAAGGGACAGTGACAGCAAGAGCACAAGGGGAGGAAGGGCTGTAACACCATGGTGTTTCTGTTAAAGCTTCAGCTGCCTGCCCAAAGAGACAGGTTCAGTCTGCAAGCATCTTCACTGATACTTCAGACAGAGCAGGATGGCCAAACGACAAATGGTTACCCCTTTCTGGAAAAGTCCCCCTTCTCTGTTCGATGTAGGACTGGTCAGGGAGTGGGCTGCTGCCGCTTTCCCAGATGTGCAACTTGCTCAGTCTCTTCCTGCCGAGACCAAAGGTTCCATCACTTGCCCCAGTTCAGGCTGCTGGACTAGAACCCTCCAGCTGCCTGTCTACAACTATTGATTTTAAATACTAGCAATAATTATTGCAGCAAACTGGGCACACATGCTACTGTTACTGTCCATAAGAGATCTAAACAGTCATGAACACCTTTTTGTCCAAGCCTTCTGCAGCTGCTGTTTTAGGGTGCTTACTTCCCTGGGAGACACTTTCAGGCACAGTCAACTTTCCCAGATTATTTGAAAGTTATTATAAATATTGTGTTTGCCTCCACTTCATGAAATAGCTGATTTGTTAATGGCCCTCCTGCGGAATAGTACAACTTAAGGCATGAGCTGAGCCTGGCTGGGTTCACTTGCTGATCCTCTCACCTCCTGTCTCTATTCCAATACAGGCCAACACCATCTCTGCTTGGGAATGCCAAGGCTGGACACTGCAAAGACTGGGATTATCTCACAAATGCATTTTGGAGTACTGAAGAAGAGCTTGAGCTATACTGATTGATGACCTCAAAATGGGTGCTATAGCTGGGCCTCTGCGATGATGCAAAGGCTTGACAAGCTCACTGAGGTGCCAGTGGAAATGTAATAAATCAGATTTTCAGCAGCTGCATGTATATATTTTTCTCACTGAACTGATGAGAGCTGCAATGTAACAGACGCTCTGAACCTGGGCGTTTAAGCTCAGCAAGTGAGGGAAAATGCTGATATTATTCAGGAACTGACTGGTGTCTGCCAATGCCTACCACCACTGGCTGTGGTTTGATGGAATAGCTGAGAAAACATGTTGAAAATATAACAGCCGTTGAACGCTTTCTTGATTGTTTCAAATTGGATAGTGTTTGCACAGATGGGGCACCTACCCTGGCTGGCAGGAGTGCTGGTTGTGTTGCTTTGCTAGAAAGGGGTTTGTATCAACAGTTATCCAAAATATCATTTTATTGTTATCAGGAGGCTCTTTGTACTAAAGACCTGGATTTCTCCAGAGCTCTAAACCTGATTGTCTGTTTCATCAACACGATACTCATGCACGCACTAAATCAACTTTTCTTACAAACGTGAACAGGAGGAAATTAATGATCCTTTGCAACATTAGTTAGCTGGCACAGGAAAAGGCCCTTCAAAACTTTTGGAAATGAAAGAAACAAGTGGCTTTTGGAAGGCAAGAGTGAATTCATGAGTCACAGCAAGCTGGTTAAAGACCATGATTAGACAGTGAACTGGCTTTCTTTACAGGCATTACATTTTGTCTCTACCACGTCAGCATGTCTACAGGGGAAAGACTGTCTTTCTGTTATGATGTTTAATGGCCTTTTTCATGATAAAACCAATAAAAAACTCTTGTCTCATAACTCTTGTCTCATGACCGCTTTCTTTTAGAGCAGTTAGGAGTTAATAATAGGGTTATAAATTAGGAGATCTATGCTGCAATGTCATCAATTCTGGGCTTATATGAGTGAAGTTTTGAAGAAATTATGGTAGAAAAGACCACTGTGGCCATTTAGTAATCCTCTTGCTGAATTTATAATTGAAAACGTTGTAATTCAAAACTATGGTTGGGCTTGAGAAGAAACTGCAGTTCATCCCTACTGATGAAGGCCAGTGTTGTCTTGAGCCAAGGGCCAGGTGGGAAGATGGCCTGACCAGGGCGTAGTGCAGCTGTATAACCAGAATAAAAGGTGCAGCATGAGAGACATCTCCCTGCTCTGACCTAGACTGAAAAAGGAGCATTTTGCCCTCATCCTGGTGAAGTCATCTCTGCTAGAGTGCCTAATTATCACTGAATTTTTAAACAGCTGTGACACATAATATTAATGCTTGATGAGAACAGTGAAAAAGCATTTCCAGGGAAACAAACCACCACATTTCCCTGCTCGCTGCCACAATGGGCTGAGATAAAACTAAAGCTGGCTGAGAGCTAACGGGGTTTAGAAACCAGTCAAAACTGAGAAATACAACATTTTACAAATGGACAGGATCATACCATGGACTAAGCCTGTAGAGAAAGGCAGGAAGCTTTAGCCTCTGTTTCCCACCTCATATTCCCAGCACATCTCCACCACTTCATCACCTTAAATCTGGCATGTGGGAGGAAGGAGCCGGAGCAGGGATAGTAGGAATGCAAAAGGTGCCAGAGCTGGGGCAAGAAACGAAAAGACAGATGACAGAAATGACCCTGTGAGTGCAGTTTTGCACACACACATCAGAGATGTCCAGGTTTAAACACCTTACCCATGTGGTGAGGTGGTCCAGTGGTGGCATCTCTACTTAGAGAAGTTAACAGGAAGAATAGGGCAACAGAAAGCAGAGGCTGACCCAGCTGTGTCTCAGAGCTTTATTTATGAAGGTATTTGAAGTCCCCATGTTGAACAGATCCCCTCCTGGCTCTGTGGAGCAGTACGGGGTGTTCCTATGCAGAGGCAAAGGTTTGTGCCAAACACTCAAGTGAGGGGAGGGACTGACTGCAATGCTACACTGCTCTGCAGACCCCAGTACAGGCGGTCTCCAAGCCAAAGAAACCCTGCTAGAAATGCTAATTTTTAACCAGTCTGTTGTGCTGAACCAGCAACTAGAAATTCATTCTTTCCTTACTTCAGTTCTGGCTCAGGATTAATGAAGACCTTAAAAACCCCACAGTTCAAGTTTAGTTCCAGTTCAATTGAAGTGGGGCAGGGGGTGGGATGTCAGAGATGAAGCATTTCAGACTGATGTTTGGTTCAGGCTTAGTACATCTCTTTGAGCATTTTTCTCTGAAATCCATCTTATAATGCCTCTGGTGAAAAAAACAGTACCTGGATACTGCAACATAATGACACACATGTTGCAGCTGGATAGATCCTGATCCAAGACCTGCTGATTTGAACTGCAGCGGAGAACTTTGGCCAGGGTGGTTTGATAAACTACACATTAGGACAGTGGGCAAGGTGATGGAACTGTTAGCAGCAAGAGATGATAATTTTTTTTTTTTTTTTAATGGGAACTGACTGACAACTCTATCTCTGGTGTATTACAGGTTGTTTCATCTGCTTCTCCCTACAGACATGACTGAACAAAGACCAAGTCAAATAAATGACTAAAAGTTAGCTGCTACAAAGTGTAGCTTTTCACTGCCTGAAACCTGGGGTTGACTCCCGGGCCATGGTAGATGTGCTCCCTGCAGCACGTGGGAAGGGTTGCACAAGGACAGCATTGCATGGTGTGGCAAAGGTTTGTGCAGCTCATTATTCTGTTTCCGGTAGTGACTGTAAGGGGATGGCTAAGGAAACACATACAGCCAGGCCAGGAACGTAGGTTCTTTCACCCTAGCAGTCTCCCAACCTTTAAAGAGAGAAACATCCATTCTTCAGGGGCTCTGAAATCACAGCCTTGGCATTGCTGACGTGTTGTTCCAGCCTCCAGATGCAGGGGTCTCGGGACCTGCATGTGAAATCTGAGTCACTTGCAAGGCAGGACATAATGGCTTGAGCACATTTTCGTGTCAGTGTGTCTAAATGGTATCACATACGAGTCGGCTGTATCGGCAGAGTTTGCATGTCTAGGTCTCTGCATCTTAAATGTGTGCTCAGGATAAGAACCCAGAGAACCAGCATACTCTAATTCAAGTAATTGGATGCGGTCTTGGAAGCAAGGACAAGGCTTTCTCCTTTACAGTTACATGCCTGAACCACCAGGGCATAGATCCACACTTCTGCATGGCATTTTGTCTCCTGCATCCTCAGAGGCTTTTTTTCCATGCACTGTGAGGATTTTGAGAACAGAGAACACAAAAACAGGTCTCAATTTAGCCCACACCTGAGAGATGTGCAGCATCTGTCTAGGGCCACCTAAGGCACAAGAAGGACCTGAAATACATTCTTTCATTTCCTATGTAGATCAGTCTAACCTGTAAAATATTGCATAAAGCAGGGTTGGGAAGTGGCACTTTTCCTCCTTTCCATTTTACAGAAAAGAAACTGCTGTAGTAACCGTTTTGCAGGAAGCCTGATATGGACAGCATATGCTACAAGTGCCCCCACTGGGCATCTTTGCCATTAGATCTTAAACACTGCAATACCTAAATTCTGTGTTGTTATCAGGCTTGGGTGTAAACAAGGTGTTAAAAGGTTTGGTGCTCTCAAGTTTGGTGCTGGTCTGTTTGGGGTCACACAGGGCTGTAAATCTCCAGAACCTGAGGGTCTATGTGCAAACTGCTTCTAACATTTATAAACCCACAATTTGAGTAAGGTTTTCTGTGTCTCACTTCTGGAGTCTGGCAGCTCTAACCCACCAAAGCCTTACTTCAGGCACCCTTAAGAATGTCCTCGTCTTAACCTCATCACTGAGCTTGTTCTGTACAAATTGTAATGTAGATAAAAAGTGTTCACATAATGCATTTATGTAGCAGTTGGAAACAGGCTTCCATTTTGACAACAGAATATGACCTTAAGTACACACAAGAAGGTTACTCTCCTTCTTTTTTTTTTTTTTTTTTACTCAGTATCTACAGCAAATTCAAAGCCAGCCACAGGAAAGTAGCCTTTGTTTGAACTGTGCCGTGATTGACTTTGCAATTATTTTTTTCTTTTCTTTCTTGGAAAGCATACTTTATTTCCCATACCTTCCCTTTCCACTGAGCAGCAGCTTACTTGAGGTGATGAGTAAATACTTTTATAATGGCTTTATGAATCATAGCTCATGTATTAACGCTGTGCCCAGCCCGTGACTTAGGAGTGAAAGCCAGGAGATGGAGGTAGTCTGCATGGCCTTGTTAACTTGTTGTGAAGGAAAGAGACAGAAGAGCCACTGAGCTGTTAGCCCATGACCCGAGGCTGCTTAAGCAGAAATGACCTGTGCAGGGAGAGGAGAGGAGCCCTGTCTGCTCTCAGGCTGGTGAGACACACTACAAAGCTGGGCTTTGAGAAGAAGGATCAAGGGAAAAGGAGGACTTAATTTAATTTTAAAAAATAGAACCTGAGTTACGCTGATGTCCAGACAGGACGCTTCTGAAAAAGGCTCCTGGGGTTTCGGCATATGTCAGATCATTCTAGTCCTAAACCTCTTTAAAAACATTTAAAAACCTGGATTATCTGAAGCCGGTGGAAGGAGTTTTGCTTAAGTGCCAAAATTCACAGGTTAACAACTATGCCCTTTTGGGGAGGATGACATTTTAAAAAATGCTAAGACAGTGACAGCCCTTTTTTTTCCTGCTGTGCACAGGTTGGGAAATCAGGGCATCTTTACGCTGTTCAAAGTCCTCAGACAGAAGCTTCACCTTTCCCTATAGGCAGTTTCAGATACTGGGGAAGAAGTCAAACTCCTGAGCTTGTTGCTAAGGTTTAGAGGAGGAGATACGTGGAAATCCATTCCTAAACATTTGCAGTGCTGGAGACCTTAGCAACTGAAACCTGGTAGATAAATGTGAGTAAAATGTACCAAGTAACATGTGGAGTAGAAAACATTTACTATTATGTTTAAGTGCTTGCAGAATGTCTCTTTGTTGTTATATTTACACGGAGCACTTTGCATATAGAACATCAATCTCTTACGGAGCCAACACATTACTGTGATAGAAATAGTAAATTAACAACAATACAGATCAGGTAGGGGGGCTCTTAGCAAAGGGAATTTACCTTTACCACATAAAATGAAAGAGGAAAACGTATTTTATACCTTTATGTCTTTGTCAGCCCACAGTTACCCCTGCTGCTAGACGCCTTTGACAATATTTTAAAAAGGCATGCATAACAGAACCAGCCACCATAGGGATTAAATAGCCTGCATGTTTTATTTATGGTGATTGCTGCATTCATCTCCCCTTTCTGCCCCTCCTACCCCAAAACCTGAGCAAGTGGAAGGGCTAGAGGGCAGATGTGCTCTGGAGGTCAAGACATTGACACTATATTGAACCAAGGTGACAGCATCCCTTTGAAGACTTCAGGGCATGCTTTGCTTTGCATGCTTTTGCAGGCAGATATTGTAGAAGTAGCAGGTGGGGAATGAAGAGAGGTCATAGATAGGCAAGTCAGAAATATTTCTGCATTTCAAGGGACAAAAATAAGCCACTCTGGCCTCCACTAGAAAAGTGGTAGGAGTGAGGGTAACCCAGCTGAAGCTCAAACCAGAGAGGCCAGGACACATCTAGGCTTGCCAGTCTGTATGTTCAGTACATTCCCACACTTGCACTTCCATGAAAACTTGCCTCATCTCCTGACTGCAAGCAAATATTGAAGCTTCAGCTTTGGGTAATCTCCTCGGCTTCTAGATCTGAGCTCACACTGCTGTTTCACATGGACTCAGCTGACATGAAGCTTGCATTGGTACCAGTTGACCAGGATGGGTGCTCAGTGCTCACCCTCGGCTGCTCCGTTGCCTGCAATGACTGGTATTGATGTCTGGCAGCACGCTTTCTTTGCAGAGCCAAAACCAATGCATAGCATGGATTTATTGAACCTGTGGCAGTAGATATGAATGGAGGGGCCCAAAACTATTCTACAGTGGAGAATTACTGCTGAGACAACTACCGCTACCTTTCTTTTGCAGATCTCCGTCCTGCTGTACCTGCAGCAAAGACTATGCAGTTGAAATTTACTCTATACACTAAGATACCCTGATTTAAGACCTGAACCTGCAACTGCCTCTGTGGAGAGGAGCTAGAAGGAAGGCTCTGTTTTTTTCTGTAAACTAGCTCTATCCACTTGTTTTGGGCTAAGTAGATTTCTTGTTCTTTCTAATAACAGATGGAGTTGTCTCTTAAGTATTTGCTTACATATCTTGCTGTTATCTAATCATTTTGAGAGACCAATAAAAGAAATAGGAGAATGCCAATTTTGCTTTATTCTGATATCGCTTAGGTTTTAATGTATGTACTTCTGGACTAACACTAGAAGAGCAAAGTGTGGTCTAAATTAATCCATATTTGGTCTTTCTAAAATTGCCTTTACAAGAAAATCCAGGCCCATGCTGAAGTTTTCCTCTTCTTGTGATGCAGCCTTCTTGTTTCACATAGTACAGGGTTTTATCGCTTAATTGTCTGAGTATTTTCACTGCTTGACTAAGATGTGGAAGATTTTTGCCATTTCAATACATTTCTGCAGGGAAGGGAGAAATAGTTACATAATCCATTACATGCTGTAGATTGCTGAAGTTCGTAAAGACTGCAGACAATACACTGTATTCAAGTTGTCCAGATGTTACTAATTTCCCCATTCCCAAAGACTTGCATGGCTCCCATT
The DNA here is from genome assembly GCA_035590275.1 of Ibycter americanus. Lineage (NCBI taxonomy): Eukaryota > Metazoa > Chordata > Aves > Falconiformes > Falconidae > Ibycter > Ibycter americanus. The sequence continues at coordinate 81,747,775 of JAVJGI010000014.1, forward strand.
TATTTTACCAGAGGCTAGACAGTTAAAATCTCACACACAGACTTGAAATTCTATAACAATGCAAGAACAGAGATAAATTCCTATTGTTGTACCAAGATTACAGTTCACAGGTCATAGAGGGTTACTAAGGAAGCAGAGTTTGAGCTTTGTGAGCAAGACAAAATGAGAATTTTCAGTTTGATTCTTCAGTTGTCTTGCTTGTCTGAAAAGAATTGTTATTGTTATTGTAATGAGCCTTAAAAAATAATTAACTGTGCTCTTTCTCGATTACTTTGAATACAGAGACAAAAAAGAAAGAGATGTGCCAATCCAGTCCCTGTGCTTAGGAAAGAGGGCTGTTATGTATCCAACACGTGACCACAGCCATATTTCACAGTTACGCAGCTGAGCAAAATAGTATCTGACCCCCAGGCAGTCAGTCTGTCATCTGGCAGATTTTTTTTCCTTACCCGGGTGGCTTTGTGCTGCTAAGGCTCCTCATGGAGCACCTGCAAGTTGTCAAGTGCCTCAGTAAGCAGTTTTGGAAGCCAGTCAGCTGAAGAGGGAAGGAGAACATATGTGTGTAAGTGGTTGGTCACATGCATATTGCTGATAGATGGTGGCAAATTCATCCCTCAGTATGGAGTCCTCAGGCAGTGAATGCCACCCTGGAGGTAGACACCCAAACCAGTTCATCCAGGGACAGTATGTTAACAGCACAGTATCCTAAATTTGGGGTAAAATAATCAGCTATCAGAAACTTCTGGGCAGATATAATTTAGCCCAGCCTCTCTCTAATGTGGAGACCTTACATGCCTCACAAGTTCAAGTAAACCCTGCATCTGCTTTCTAGACCTCATTAGCACCATTTAATGGTAAGGAATAAATATATCCTTTCTACAGTTTGACTGTTGAGGTTGGAACCACTTTGGGCATGGATTATTATATTTATGTATGCCCATGTCTGTGGGCCTACCATTACCAGTGACTAGAGTATACTCATGGAATGTGTTTCTGTAGAAGAATGTTGTGCATTTTGAAAACAAAATATTTTCCTGCTATATCCTCAAGGATGTTCTCATCCAGAAATTTAAGTTATGAATTTAAGGACTGGTCATTTCTAATCAGAAAAAGACTAAAATGGAAAACCTGACCATTTCAGAGAGAAAATGCACTATTTGACACAGTTTTGTTTTTCAAAACATTCAGAAGTTTTCGGTTTGTCCCAGTATGAAACAAAAGCAAAATTTGAAGCTTAAAAGTAACTTCAAAGTTTAGTATTTAGTATTTAGCTGTAAGATTTAGCTCCATTTACCTCTACATATCCTTTTCTGCATTCCCATAGATACAAAAATCCTCATAATAGCAAAGATGATGATGACAATAACCCAAAAAATGTATAAAAGGCATGTTTTTTCCATTTCTGGAACAGAAATATTCATTCAGAGGTCTTATATTCTCCGTGAAAGTGATAGATAAAAAACTATCAAACTACATCAGAGTATTAAGAAAGCTGTCCTATTCGACAGCAATAAAGCTGTCAAGGTCTGCTGTCTCACAGCTCACTTGGGAAAGCTTTAATATGAAATTTCTGACTCATTAACATACAGATTATTGATGTTATAGCCTTGTTATAGCTCACTGCATGAGAGCATCTGCATCATGATTCCTCACTTGACCACACGCTAAGTTTCTCTTCCATTCTGTCCAGGTTCTTCCAACAGATCCTTTGTGCCCAAGTGCCCTCCAGCACCTCATTAAGCAACACATCTAACACCTGCACGGTTTGTTCTCTGTCTTCTCCCAAGTAGGACATCTAGGTGCAGTGAAGTGTTCTGTTATGGTGGGACTTCCTCGACATTTTTTAGATAAAAATTTATAGCTTTAGGTATGAAAAAAGAAGTTAGTTGAAATGCATTACATGATGATCTACCAAAAAAACAGCCCAAGTTCAACTTCAGCTTCTTCTGAATTGTGTAGACAATCTCCACAGCTATTACCATCCTTTTTTTTCTGCTACTTAGAAGAAACAATCCCAAAGTTTTTCTTTTGTTTTAAACACAGCTAAAACCTGTTGGGTAAGAGACTTGGGCTGCTAGTTCTAACTCTTATTTGTTCGCAATGTTCAGAAGAAACTTTTGCAAGACAAATGGCTATGCTTCCTGCCCCTAAGAATACGGACCAATATGAAAAAATAAGGTAATATTGTTCATTTTACATAACAGGGAGGGAAAATCATAAGCCTCTGAGTTAAAAGCCAGCGTTTTCTTGGGGTAGTGATCTTTCCTTTGTCCACAGAACAAGGTGACCCAGAGGACACAGGAAGGAGTGTGGCTGTAGTCCTGCTCCAATTCCCATCCTTCCATGGCCTTGCCCAGGAGGACCACCAAATGTTGGGAGAAAAATGAATCCTGAACTGTGTAGCAAGCCAAGGAGCAGCCTCTGAGGTCTGTGCAAGTTTCCAGATATGCTCTACTCCTTTTCATGTGGAGACTGCTTCATGGCTATACCCAACTAGCTATGCCTACAAAGCATGCCTGACCCTGCTGCTCTGCTACATTCTTGTTATTTAACTTTTTCAACTGTTTTGATCCCTTCCCAACTACGTTTTCTAGATGCCTTATGTTAACTCTTAAGAGAAGTTGTGTTATTAACTTTCTCAAAATTTATACATAACTCTGACAAATTGTCAGTTAGCTCCTACTGGGAATAATATGTTTTCAGAGAGGTGGAAATAACAAGTATTTGAACAAGCTACATTCATTTTCCAGAGGATCAGACACTCTTAAGAGACAAGTGCCCCCTACTTAAAAATACCATCCGCTCCTTAAAAAAGATTGGATGCCACAGAAACATTGTGTGTCACTAGCTCCTTGTACATTCTCCTGCAAAGGGAAGAGGCTTGGAGTGGGAGCAAGAGCTGACTGGAGGAAGGAAGTGTTTGTATTTTACATTCCCAGGAAGCTAAAATATTAAAGGAAAAAATACACAGTCACTCAAAGCAAAAAGAAAAGAGGAACAGGAGAGGATTAATTGAGGGAGAAAGTAGAAAGTCCTGAACCACATGGATTTGTTTTAGCACTTAGTGCTAAATAGAAATACCAGAATCTTTATGCAATACACTTGAAAGATGTTGAAAAGAACTCATGCTATCATGAAAGTATGAAGCCAAATTACTTCCTTCAGTACTCTCAAGAAGGTCCTTTCTTCCCCGTCTCTACAGCTACCTCTCCTCCACACTCTAGACAACACTATATATTTGAAAAGACCACTGTTACCTACAGCTGCTAAAAAAATGGACCTAAACAGCACCTTTTCTCCAATGTAAAACTCCTTGATTTACTTTTAAGAGAAAAGTAATTCAAGCTCTGAAGAAACCAGCTACATCCTTACAAACATAAGCATCCTGGGTAAGAAGAGCACCTCATCTTCTGCTGGGATCTGTTTGACATGGGTATGAAATGAACCAAACTGGCTTGAGGATAGCCACTGTCAGAGAAAATCAAGAGAACTAATTGATGGGCAGCCTCACAGCTGAGTTTGTGGTGGTTGTGTAAGGGCTGGCCCAGCAGTCCCCATGAGTGCTTCTGCTGGGGTTTGCTATGGTCAATTCTCACAGACTTCGTCAGTTCTCCGTGCTTGTCTGCTGTTGCCCAATTGGATTAATTACACAGGCCATGGAAGCAGCAAGGCAGAGGCTGCCCTCACGTGAAACTATTTGCAGGCCCAAGCAATCTTGTGTCCTAGACACACATAATCTATAGTAAAGAGCCTGGCACATAGTTTGTTTTTTTTTAAGACGTAGCAGAATTCATTTGGTCAAATGAAAACATCCCTAAGGCACATGTTGATGTCTGAACTACCTTTTCTAGTCTTTCTTAGTAGTTTTAGTGGAGAGTGAGACTGCTCCTCACATGAAAATCATCTCATCCTAATGCAGATGTCTAAAACTGGTCAGAGGAATTACTCAATAAAATGCCTGTTTCCCTTCTTGGCTTACTGAGGCAGTTGAGGGTGCCTGACATCCCACAGAAACCCACACTTCAAAGGCTGAAACTTAGCTGCACCACCATGAGTAACCAAAAACATAAAAATCCGCAAAAGGATACAAAAGCTCTGCAGAGGTTCAACAGAATACTACATAGCAGAATAATAATTTAAGGTACACTTAAGCATTTGGATACGTATTTAAAACTCAGGGCTTCTCATCCTCCATGTAACTTAGTGAGAAACCTGCCAGGGCTCTCTGAGGGAGCTGGGCCAGCCCATAATTAATTGCTGCCACTCCAAAAGACAGCAGTCAGTCACCCACCAAAGGCAGGATAGCTCAGCAAGAAATGATGGAGCAGCACTTAAAAGCATATTTTTTCTCCAATGAACAAACTTGATAGGATGATCTTTGTCCTTCCCCTCACATCACTTTGATAGATACCAATTTTTGTGGGTATGGTTAAAAATTGATTGAAAGTACCTCATCAGAGTCTTCTTTCTTTATAATAGAGTACAATTATATACCCAGACAGGTGTTTTTCTGCTAGAGGTCAGATCTCCAATCACTGGCTTTCTGTGGCATAAAAATAATCAACATTTGTGCCATGGTGCGTCACTAGGATCTCTCATCTACAGATGTCAAGGAATAAAACAGTTTTGTAGCTTTACACTCTGATTCTCTTCGTCATGTTAGGTTATTCTCATGATGGGTCATAGCTTTACTGTTGAAAAGAAATGGCACCATGTGATAATGGGTGATAAATCGTGATGCTCACACATTAAGCTTCTGGCTATCACCTCTTCCCTCCCCTTCAGTTTGAAGGGTTAATAAATATGTTGTAAACATTTTGCCAGAATGAAACTTGTCATAGAACCTGCGGAGTGAAATATCTGTGTAAAAGAAACATGAAAACAGGGAAGTAGCTAGTTTGAGACTGTTTTCCTCCCTAAATTTGAGTTAAATGATTAATGAGTTAATAATTTCTGCATAATGAATTGTTTCACCTGCTGAAATTTTAATCTCAGGATGCAAAACAAAAGTACACCTGTGAATACATTAGTGTTTCCAGGAGCTTATTACACTATACTGATTTGTATGTATGTATATGTATATGTGAGTATATGTATATATATACATATATATATATGTATAATTAGTATAATCGATCAGGAATGTAAAGTTTTAAATGGTTTAAAATCTGCAAAAGATTAATTTCTCAAAAAGTCATGCCAAACTTGTCTACCAGTTATATAGGTTGCATTCACTTGGTCTTCCAAACAGTTCCTGAAGTCTAGAAGAGCTATTACTAAGTCCCTGAGTATCATTAAAGGCAAACTTTGGGTACTTGGCACTTAAAGTATCTCAGCCTTGTGTGTACTGAGCAAACCCATTTTTGCAGCAACTCTTTCTGTGGATCACTGGGTTGGAGTAAAAGATTTCACTGCCATGAAGTTCATGCCCAGCTGCTTTTCTGTAAGCATTTTCTTCCACTGAGGATATGGTTTTGGTTTCCCAAAGAGGCCAGCTTTTCTCTGATGATGAGCAATAAATATGAAAGTCTTTTATCATTTCTCATTATTCATTAAAGTGGATGCTAAACTGTAGCTCCAAAGAAATAACAGATGACCAAGGCAGTAGGCTGATAGACCTCAGGTTCTGAAATCCTTGAAGAACTTCTCTTTTTCCCAGTCTGCACATTTAAATGAGATTTGCATTAACTCCGGATAAGAATAACCGTTCTAGTCTGTAGGCTATTTGCATCATACATATGAGACAGTTCTCTGGACTCATGTACAGTCAATGTTAAGATACAGGCACTTTTAGGGAGAGATTAAATTATTTAAAATATACAGAATCACCCAAGGACTGTCTCGTCTCTTTTCCCTTAATGCCAGAAAAGTCTGAGGGGCTACCTCACCTATAAACATCTTACAAACTCTTAAAAACACAATTCATACTGCCTGTTAACAGCTTATGTTCTGAAAACACAAGTATCATTACAAAGCTATGCGACAAGCCTGACAACAAAACCCAGTAGCTCCTGCACCCTGAGGGAAAAGCAGCACCTTGCAGCCTGCTCCGGGGACCAACCTCAGAGCCCCATGGCCCTAGTGAGAGAGAAGTTCCCAAAACACAGCCTCCGGACTGTTATCTGCCAGCAACTCTTCCTTTATGCCGGCGAAAGCTCCCTTCATGAGCCTTTGCTCTTTACTACCACATCTGGATATTAGTGGCAAGGTGAGGGTTTCTTGTGTAAGTTGGTTGTAGGTCACTTCAGGATTGCTGGTTTTGTACAGAAACCAGTTGCATGAGACAGGAGGAAGCATCAAAATTCGATTTTTCTGTCTCTCACTGTCTCCTATACAACATGGCCTTCATTTGTTTTGTAGTGCATGAGGTGACATGTTATGAATAGAAGGAAAAAAGACATCTATCTGCCCGAAAGAACAGAACAGTGTTCTTCACACCAGAAGTGATAGGACATGTGTTCTCCTTCAGTTCCCTGTTGTATGTGGGAGGCAAAAAATTGTGTGATTACACTCGGCCTTCAGGTTTAAAGTTTTCCTGACTCCCTGTGATTTGCACTGTGACCCAAAATGCTCCAACAGGTCCCAGCCTTAGGGCCTTGTCGCAAGGCCCCAGTGGGCAGAGCGCCAGCTCCATGAGGTGTGAATGCTGGCTGACTCACCTGCTCCTCTGGCAGCTCCAAGCCATGGGAAGGACATTTCCCAGGCAGTCCTGTCTCCACACGGTGGGAGGCTTCACTCAGTTTGCACGAAAGAAAAGTCGTAAGCTAGGGAAGACTTAAGCACACCACAAATACTGAGTGAGATCCCGTTATTTGGGTGGGATACTAGACACCCTAATATTATGGGCAGCTATTTACTTTACTGTACATAGAACAGATTTAATGGCTGTCAGGAAGAACAACTGTTCACCTAGCAAGTCGACTTAGTTATTAAATCTTCAGAAATTCAGCAGCAGAAGTGAAACACATAGAGGCTTGTGGTCAGAGGCTGCTCCGAGGCGCACTAGTGTGCTGTCATTTATGTCAGTGCAGGAGCTACAGAAGAACTGGAAGTGGAAGGTGAGCTTTAAGACTTCTGAAGAACTGACTCTGCTCCTGAGATGAAGAGTTACCTTATCTCTAATGTTAGCACTGTAGGGGGAAGGAAAGCAAACAGGGAAGGAAAGAGCACCAAGGAGCAAACGTGGAAGGAATGCAAGCAGGTAAAACAGTGATGGAGGCCAGCTTCCCTTACCTTTACCTTCTTTCTCACATCAAAGTACAAGGTGTTAAAAGAATGACTGCATAGACTGAGGCAGGCAGTGAAAACCCAGGAGGGTCACTGAAACAGAGAACGTGTTTCACAGGCTGAACACAGAGCAAAGGTGGAGAGTGTTAGCGGCACAAGTCGTGCTGTAACTTGTGATAAGGGAGTGGAGCAGTCAGCTCCTACAGGACATGTTCAGTATCTGTTTTTCTTTCTGTTTTAGAATATGTCAGCGACAACTGTGTATTTAAAGGGCTGCAATCACCTCTCTCTTGAGCAGGCTTTGTGTGGATTTTCTCAAAAAGAGTCAATATCTTGTCTGAAAGGCATCTTCCACCAACAGCTTCCTTAGCTCCATGCTGAAACACCGAATACAGCCCAAAACTGGAGGGGAATCATGTTCACTGCTGAATCCGCATCACTGCTTCCTGCATTATTTTGGATTCTGGAAAGAAGTTTCAGAGCCAGATATAAACTCGGCCCAGTTCAGCTTACTTCGTAAATCTGTTGAGGCCACAACTTGAGAAAGCGTGGCAGCTGGCTCCACTGCTCAACCACACGTGCTTGTCTCAGGGGTGAATTATTAAGCATCTGCTTTGGTGTGACATCCATCAGGGTAACGCACTCACCATTTTATCCAAGCTGCTGCACTGGGGGCAGTGCTTCCTGCATGCATGCCAATCACCTTTAAGCCCTGTTGATTGACTATTGTCTGCAAATCAAGCAGCAGAGGACTGATTAACAAAAAGACTTTTAATTGCCACTTCTCTTGAGGTTCTTAGCAGCAAGGGCAGAGATGGAGGTCTCACAGTGACCCCTTTTCAGGGCCTTAATTGAAGGAGCTGATGGAGTGATGCCAGATGAATGCACTGGATTGCTCCTATTCAATGACTTGAGGGCCTCCATAATAAAGCACCGGGCTCAACTCTCGTTCTCTGCTGGAGATATAGGAACAGAAAAGCAGGCCGGATGGGTCTTAGGTTTCTGTCAAACAGGTATTAGACTGTAACTCTTCGGGAACTTTCCATACCTTTCAACTTGAATCTGAATTTAGTGATGCTTTTTTCAGTGTTTTCAAGGTGGAAAGAAAGGTTTCAGCTATTACATTTCAAATTCAGATATGCATGTTCATGTAGCCTCAGGCCAGAGACTGCAAAGAATCTGTAAAGTGGTGAATAGGAGATGGAATCTGTGCTCTCTGGTAAAACAGCTCTGTTTTCTACTTTCTTTGTTTTTTATTTAACAAGGCATGAACATTGCCTCGCACTGCAACTGCACGCTAGAGAGCAGGCTGCAGAGCTTTGAAACGTAAATGCCATTTCTTTCTACCCTCCCTGGAGTTCTCTCATTTCTATTTGTTTTCATTAGTAGACATGAAAACAAATTAAGGCATGCAACACTCAATAGAGTAGGACTGCAGCAAGCACAACTGCTAGCACCTGGAGCATTTTATTACTCCAGTGGTGTCCCTACATTTAAACAAAGCCCAGCTGCCTCAGAACTGTTGAAGGCTGGAAATCCTTCCCCCATCCCCCCACCCTTTCATACGGTTGTAGGTTGTATGAGGTTGTTGATCTCACAGCTCGGTCCCGCTTTAACCCACAAAACCAATTCATCCCCCAGCCTCCCCCCGGCAAGGTCTGTTCACTTGAATGCTCAGGGTCAGATTCTCAGCCAGTTCAGCTGGCTTGCTCCATTTGCTGTAATAACTTTGGGTTTAGTATGCTCATTACTAATATGTCCAGTTATATTTTAATAGTAATATCAGACTAGGAATATGATAAGCACTTTGTTTCCCTCCTGTGCAACCTTCAAACTTACTAGTGCAATTTCCTTAGTTTTGTTTTCTAACCAAGAAACTTGGTTGGAAAGTTTTCTTGCTGACTCAGTTCAGTTTTTCACTTATTAAAGAGTTTCTGAAAACATGGGACATACTTTCTTTGGTTACACAAAGAGTCTTGGCCTTTCCACATGTCAGTCCAACTTTTGCTGCTGTTTTCTTCCATTTTTTTCTTAGATATGTGCTTCTGTTTTTGTGAGTCTTCTTAATTGCCTGGAGAAGAAACTTAAAGCACAGCAATAACAAAGCCAAGTGTTCTGGGTCTTCACTGATAGTGTGGAGTGAGGGGAATCGTGCCTGAACTATGCTGGTCACAGAAAAAATGACCCCCTGAGAAGGGGAAAGGTTCACAAAAATGAACCTAAGCATTAAAATATGGGCTTACAAAAATACTGAGGTTGTTGGTAAAACATCTTTCTTATTCTTCCTGTCTAGTAAGATGACAAAACTTGTAGATGAATAACTGAGAAAAGGTAATAGAATGAAGGAGGTCAGAATGAAAAGGATCAATATTTTTTATTTCAAAATCTTTTTTTCCCCAAGAAGAAACACAGCCTCTTCACAAAAATAAAACCAAAAATATCTTGAAACTTCCAGCAATTTAGAAAGAAGATTTGCTTTTACTATTGAAAATATAAATATCTGTAATGTCATATTCTAACCTATAATAACATGAATAAGAAAGAACGAACTTTTTCAAATATTGTTTAAAATATTTTTCAAAATATTGTTCACTTTGAAAACAAAAAATGACTGAAGAAGTTCATTTTTTTAAATTAAAAGGCTCTCCAGCCTAGACTTTCAGCTAGTGTAACCTACAGCTCCTCCCCCATTACAGTCAAACTGAAGCATATTTTCTTGCAAGGAACTAAACCCCACTGTGAAACGTTCAATAAGGTAATTAGTTTCACTGAGAGGTAAGACACCTGTGACATTTCTGTGGCTACCATAAGCATTGCAGGGCAGAGAAGCAAGGTAAAACTACAAGTGTATACCATCACCCCAGCACCAGCCATGCTGAATATTTTGTTGCTCGGTTGTGGATCAAAGTCCCATGGTAACTCCAGCTGTGGCATGCTGCTAGATTGCTTGGGAAACTAATGGGGTTTCATCCCCTCTGCAGAGGGCCCCATGGCAGCAGGCAGATAATATGCCTTCATATTTGCATCCTGCTAGCACAGGAGCAAGCCTACAGCAGTACGGAGCAAACATTTTTCTAGATGCTTGCACGTGCCAAATAGCTACCACCTGTCAGTACGTACTAATGGACTGGGCGCATGTGAGAATCCACTCCTGTGCTGTGCCAGATTCAGGCACAGATGTTTTTCGGAAGTAGGGGGAATTTTAAGGCATCGTGTGTAGTTCTGTATCTTTCCCCTTGCCACACTGCCAGTTTTCATCTTCAGTTTTATTTTCTGTAGAGTTTCTTCCCAGTGCCTCCTCTTGTTAATTAGGGTGGCATCACGCCAAGTAAAAGGTTTTGGCGATTACTAGAGCTCCTGAGACAGCTTTTGTAGAAAGTTGATACAATTTCCTTCACCCCCTGGGAATGCGCAGCCCTAAAATTGGATTGTATCTTCGTACTCCTGAATCAATGAGGTCAGCATATTCCTTGAATCATTTCCCTGCTTGCAAAATACACACAGGACACCAGAGAGATTTACATTCAGTGAAGACATGATTATATGCTGATCTGACTGCTTCTGTTCCCGGACAGAAAGAAATGCCTAGTCTTTGACCTGACTCTGCAAAGCAGTAAGCAGTTTTGGTGGGCTAACTCTAACAGCTCTTCCTTTACCTTTCAGTTTCATTTTTTTTATATTAGTATTATTTTCTTCTGGAATTAAAGACTACAGCACTGGCAGGACATTTTAGCTGTCTCCAGGTTAATAAGGGGTGCCTGTGTGAGCATTCATTGATTCTGCATGCAAGCTTTATAATAACAGAACGGGGTTTAGACATCAAGCTGTTTCTATTTCAGACTGGAACATTTACTGCTCAAAAAGAGCGTGAAATAATACCGGTCTGCTTACCCACATCTTCTCAAGTGTCTGTAACGTGTATTTTTGGTGGAAATCAATGCAGGTGAAAGAGCCACCTCCCATGTCTGACAAACATGTAATCTGGAACAAAGGGAGAGAGGAAAACTGTGTTGGTGCCACTCCCCCCATCCCCAGAAGGAAATTTTAAATTTCCTCTATTTTGGAATACAATGAAGTACAGAAGATGAGAAAAGAGGCCACCATCCCAATCAAAAACTTGAATTAAACATTCAGAGATATTCTGTTGATTTAAAATTCTGCAGTCTGACTAGCACATGTTCTATAGACTACAGAAACAGAAAAGTTGAAATATTCCATATTGAAGAAGTCAATCAGAATTGCCTGATTTCTTCAAAGTTTTCTCATTACCCTTCAAAACAAATTTCTCTGAATTGACAAATCTTCATGAAGTGTGTCAGTTTTGACAAACCTGTAATTTTGGACAGAATCATTCAGCTGCAACATTTCTAGTCCGGTGTGTAATCTTGTTCTGAAATGCTGCTTCTGATTAAGATAAGCAAATACTGATCAGCAGCGGCTGATGCGTAACGAGCTCCCAGCATCCTTAAGCATTTGGCTGCAGCACTGCTGCAGCTCCTCCCTTGCCACCTGATGCTGGCCAACACCACTCGCACACCCCAGGCACCACTCTGCCTTTTGCTGTCTGAAGCTGCTTCTGCTCTTCCCAGGATGCTTTTAACAAAGGGACACATACTAGGTAGGTTCCTTTGGTCTAACTCAACTATGTTATTTTTATCTCATCCTGTTTTATCCAGTTAGTCCTTGCCACCCTCCCCATGATCCCTGGACAACTGGAAATGGATCGTAGCTGGTTTATGCGTTCACTGCACAGTTCCTGCTTTTGTTCTCTTAGCCACTGCACACAGGAACACCTGTTGTCTAACTTCAGAGCTCACCTTCTGACCTCTCAACTTCCCAAAGATGTTCCAGTTTTCCTCAAGTCCCAGATTTCATAAAGCACCAGTACTTCAGTAAGTGTTCCTAAAGTTAGTGGCCATCTCTACATTTTGAAGAGGAGGTCATCGTAACTATGTATAGACGCATACCCATCCAGAGGTGCTTAGTCTAGGTGACCACATGAGCTTAATGTCACAAAGCCCATTTAGAGAAGTATATTTTCCAGGTGTTACAAATCTGTCTTCATCTTGATTAGGAATAGATGGGGAGAAAATCTATTACTTCAGTCACAAAAGTGAACTTTTCTGGAAGCACCCCCACTTCTACACTTCTAAAATGAAATTTCGTTCATGCTATTCCTGAACAATTGGATGAAACCCCACCTACTAACACTTCACAGTAGCAGTTTTCAGACTGTTCCATGTGTATGCCTGGGGCAAACACATCATCCCATCAAGGGATACAAAAGAAGATCCTGAAGTGATGGCTACCACACTTTTTATTATGTCAGTGTTTTGCATCTTAACAATGAAGGCGGTAGGATAGGATCTCCTTTCAAATTTTGTGAGTAAATTGCTTTCTTGTAAAAACTGGATTTTCCACTGACAGATGGCAGCTACAAGCTGTCAATCATTTTAAATTCAAAGGATAGATGAAGCACAACAAATGTATTGTTATTGCCTGCTAGGCTGGAAGTACGTCCAAGCTGGTGTATTGTTCCTTTGTGTTATGCTGGATTCATAGATTTCACAAGTATAATACTTCTGCCAGGCACTAACTGGAAGAAAAAAAAGGCCACACGCAATTTCTTATGGACTTCTTCAAAAACACAAACATCATCAGACCCAGATCCATGCATAGGAAGAAAAAGAGTCTGGGTACACAATGAACAATGTTCCCTCCTGTACAAACAGTCATTTAAGCAGACAGACCTAAACAAGCAGAACTTTGTTGGAGGGGGGAATGAAAAGGAAAAGAAAACCGTGCTTGCTTTGGAAAATTTGTGTGATCTCCAGAACCAGAGCTGCTGCCCTCCAGAATATATGAGCAACCAGCCCTGACCACCTCCTCCTCCCAATGCCACGAGTGCCTGTACTGCTTCCCTCCTGCGCTCTGAGCCCCTGAGGTTCAGAAAAGCTCCGTAGGTATTGCCCAATACATACCTCACCCGGCTCTTTTTCATGGTGAAGGCTCGCTGAAGGTGCAGCTGACTATTGGCCAGGCTGCCTCCAGCTTCCCCGTGCAGAGCTGGCACTGGCCACTCCAGCTAGTCCCATCCATCACCAGCTGCTGCCCCCAGCCACGCTGCCCTGCAGCCTTTGCTGCCAGCTAACGTGGTCTCTGCTGGCTGTTGCTACTTGCCAGGACAAATCTCAGCAGCCCCCAAGATGCTTCAGCTGTTCAGAGAAGCTGTACAGAGCCACAAGGGATCACAGCTCCAGAGAAAACTGTCATCTGAAACATGATGGGCATCTTTTGCCCCCCTAAAAACAAACCAACACAAACCTCAGAAAACCATATCAACAAACCTGTCCAATCTTTGCTTGCTTAAGGTTTCTTCATTGCAAGCCAGCTTTGAGTTTTATTGGTTCATCTGTGTACCCTGTGACAAGCTTATAAATGCCTGTTTTTCTCACCTCTATAATACGGTGCCTGGCGTAGTAGAAATATCTCTGTTTCAGAATGTAGATGCAAATAAAAATCTGTTTAGACCTAATTAATTTATCAGTTCTAGTCAACTCTTTCACTTCTAAAACAGGGACTAAGTATTTTTGCCGTTTCTGGAGCCTCCTGGAAAGGGCTGGGTTTCTCCCTGAAGCATTTGGGAGAATTTATTTTTGTAGTTAAGTGAGAAAAACAGGAATAGCCAGATTGAAACCAGTATATCTGTAAGAGGAATTAGTGCTGTAATTTAGGCTGAACTAACTCCTGGCTGACTCCACTTAACAACAGTGGACCATACATGCAGCTTCTGGTCTGGAAGCATGTGACAGAAGGACAGTGGGAAAGGGTGGAAAAAGGACAATTGTAATGAAAGTTACATTGCACTGGGATCTTTATGGAAATGCTGACTAGTCTCAGCCAGGGTAGTGGTCCTGTTTCGGTAAGTTTGTTGAACAACTCTCAACAGTTCTTTCTCCCTGTTATCTTCTCAGACAAAACCTGATCAGTTTTAAAGAAAAAAATGGGTTCTGTTTTTTCAAGTGAAGCTGAAAACACTAAATGACAGTAGAAAATCACAGTTTTATAGTCAATTTCATGCAGGAAAAAATAAATTAAATTAAAAATTATTGACATTGAGTTACAGAGCTAGGAAAGCAGCCCTTAAGGCAGACAGGGTAACTATTGCTAAAGAAGACCAGGTAAGCAGACTTGATAAACACAGGGGGAACTTATACAACACTCCTCTCTGACCACTACCACAACACTGGTAGTATAGCAGAAAAGATCTTTTAATTGTGTATTGTTTCAGAAAAAAATGATTATTGGTCTGTACAACTCCAGTGAATGGTGAAATTGGTGAAGACATTCTTAGTTGATGGCATTTGTACAGTACATTGTGTTAAAGATACTTTGGGCTGGGCAACAGGGAGGAAAGCTTCGTAGTTCTGGTGGCTTTACTATGGCTCTGTGGCAAGGTGCAGCACCTGGATGAAGAGGAAGGAGCTTGTTCCTCACCCAAGAGCAGCTCCATGTGGAGCTCAGTCTCAGTAAGAGCCTGATGCAGAACTGAGCAGGGCAAGCTCAATGAAAAGCAGGAAGACAACCAGCTGAACAAGTGAAGTTTGGGAGATTAAGTTGGGGGAAAAAAAAAAAAAAAGGGATCTTCTTCTTTTGAAGTTCTTTTGACAGATCTAGGTCCCTGTCATTACAAATCTAGGAAACGATAAACACAGATAATCTTCCAGTTAATGTTTCTCAGTGTCATAAAACCCAGGCCATACACATGAGAAGACTTAAAAAAAACAGGTTTTTTTCTTCCTTTGCTCAACAGCTTTATGGCCTCTTAACAGGCCACTGCAAGAACTTATATTGGTGGTGTAAATCTAATTATATAAAACATGAACAAACTCAAAGGCAAAGCAACAGAAGCCACACAGGCACATTTATTTGATGCCTGTTATCTTACACTCATTGTCTTCTGACATCGCCAAAATTAACATCAGTATGCTTCATCTTTTAACTTCAAGAGCTTTTGCTGCCTTAACAGCCTGGGAAATGAATATGTAATCTTTCTGTTGCAACAGGACAGATGTTCAGTGTCTCTCAGAGAGCAAATTCTAGCACAGATCTTCAAGGTGCATCAGAAGTTTCCCTTATTTTCTCAAATGGCACATCTGTGACTTTTTCTCAACTGGAGGCACAATGTTCCGGCTTCAGCAGATAGCCTATGTTACATGTTTTTTCTTTCCTAGAAGATCACAGTTCAGGATTTCAAGGCTTATGTGACAGTTTTCAATACACAACATCTCTGAATCAGTGGTTAAAACCCCAGAGTCAGGCTAACTGCTTGGAGACAAATGTGCCTGACTGCTCTGAATGTCACAAAAGTTTCAGGCAACGGATGACATGTGGTTAGATGAGAACATCAAAATGGAAATCATGGTGTACAGGAAAGAAGTGAGGCACCCACTTCCCACTTTGAGAATATTTCCCATAAAACATTTGATTTCTTTCCCGTTTCCTTATCTGCCAGGTACCTGAGCTGTGGAAGTCTGTCAATAATCTGATGGTGGCTTTGAATTACAGCCTGCATAAAAACCTTTGTTAGGCTTTGAACACTAGAGACCATGTGTCTCAATTTATCAAAGCAAACTATTTTATTTTTTTTAATTATTCATTTCTCTCTAACTTGTCTTTGTGAGACTGAATTCTCTGCCCTTCTGTCAATGAAGACCAAGTACCATCAGCCACTGAAAAGAGCTCGCAACTGAAGGTTTTCCTCCCCCTTACTGAGACATGAGATGAAACAACAGGTACATCTATCACACTGGTAGACAAAGATTTCTTTTATCATTATTTTCACTAAACACCAATGGGAATTTAAGCCTAGTAATTAGAGCAGACCCACAGATCACTGCTGGAGCCATTTTCCATGCCAATGATGATACTTTAAAGATATTTCTATTTCTGGCTAATCCTGTCCTTCAGCTGCTGAAGTGACCCAAAATGGTCACTTTCAGGCTTTGACAGTAAAAGACTCATGCAGCACTCACCACTAATAAGGACACTAATACAAGATGACAAAAGTAAATGGGCCCAAGTTTTTGCTCGATTGCTTCATTTCATTATTGTTCTCCAAGTTTAATGCTGCTTAACGCCTTTCAGAATTAAATAACCTACTCACACTGATAAGCAAACAGTGTCCTAACTATATGACCGACTTTTTGGAAGGGCTCTGTAAGCATATTGCCATTCATGGAAAGGAAAAAGTGAGCAACAGTGCAGATAAGGCACTGAAGTTTAAAGCAGACCGGTGAAGTCCCTCTCCATATTACAGCTCTGTGCTCTCACTCTGTGAACCAGATCATCTGCAGTTACCTATCACTGTCTCACGAGCACACTCTCAGCTTTAAAGTTCATGTGCAGAACTACAAGCAGTGCAAATGTGCTCGCCGCCCTGTTGGCCAATAGCCCAACCATGCAGAGACTAATATACAAAAAAGCATTTGTTCCATCACAGGAAAATTATCTCAGGGCACTGCGTTCTACAGATATCAGGGTTTATTACAATTCAGATAAGATAAAATCTTCCCTTTTTGTATTTGCTGCTCTATGTGGAAATGAAATGATTCTCTCCAGTATTAAAGAATTTTTCCATCCTCACTTGATTCGTACAAACCAGATGACAGCTTCTGTAAACACCAGCCAATCCTATGCATTGGCCTAGGCTTGATTATTATGAAGCTATTATACAAGCAACAGTTCTATCATCTCTTTGTATTCTAGTCTCCAAGTAGTTCCTTTTTTGTTGTGTTTTTCCTTTTTTTTCAAACTACTGTATGCTTTTAGGCAGTTTCCTAGTCAGAAGAGTCTCTGTATCACAAGGACATTAGATATAATTTTGACTGCAGTGAAAAGGATGTAATCCAGGAATAAATCTAGTGGATTCATAAAGTCATGAAAAGAATTACCCTTATGAGATCAGAAACAGACCCATAGTTGTTGCTAATTAAATTGGCTTCTATTCATATTGTCTTTTCTTATAAAAGAGGTAGTAGGCAAGATGCCCACTTGTGCATTTATTTTTCATAATTGCCTTCTAGGGTTTCCACCAATTCCTGTGGAAAGCATTAAGTAAGCACAACAGGAAAGTCAGAGGCTGCAAACAAAGGCAGGTTGGGCTGATGAAGTTTTGTCACTTAAAGTCGAATTAAAAAATTTCAATTCCACCAGTGATTCATATTATAATTCAGATTGGTAAACTATCAGGCTTTATAATCAATTACACTGGATCAGAAGCCACGTTTGCAGATAATGCGCATAGGGGCACTCTTACACAACAATGACCATTTAAGCTGGCACAAGGCAGTTTCCACTACTTGGCAAAGTATCCTCAGACAATGTTAAATCAATTGTATTAAACCTATTTCAGTCTGTTATTGAGTATATAACAGAACAGAACTGCTGAGGGCAAATACGCCTATCCTTCCTCAGAAAGGAAAAACACAATTGACCTGACAAAGATATCATTTATCCCATGTCTATACTGCACACCTCTTCTTGAAGGAAGAGAAACAGTAAAGAATCAGGAAGCATTAATCCATTTTATATATCACCAAGCTTTCCTCACAGCTTTACTGTCATTAAATTACAACTCCACAGGTAAAAACAACAGCGTACTGTGTGATCATCAGTGCATGTACAGGAGGGACCATCAGCAGATGATACTTAGGATAGCAAAACCTCAAAATTGTTAAGAACTATAATCTCTACAACCTTGTTTCATGAGAGATTATCTGACGATTCCTTGTTATTTGCATGGTACACAGGGATTTATAGCCCAGAGAGAGACTGAACACCACCCTAAGGAGTATGATGTTCGTGCTGACACGTGCAGCACGGCAAGCACTGAGGGGAGAGGGGGAGCCAGGATATTCAGAAATACAGCAGTAAGATTACATGTCATATGCTTTGCTCTGCTACATGCATAAGGTTCAGCAATTTTACAGGGAGATTTTTTGCTGTTGTTAAGAATCAAGTAATTTGTGCCAGAGACACACACAACCCCGATGTGGATGTGGTAAAAGAGGTGAAATGTGAACCAAAGGGACTGAAACCAGAGCATGGGAGATGTGTGTCTTGAAAAGTAGCACCCACAATAAGAAAAGACACTTACAGCTAATATATAGATCACAACAATAAATTGGATGAAAAACAGCAGTAGAGCTAATTCATCAATAACAGCAGTAATAGGAACAACATTTATTATTAAATAAAAAATTAAAAAAAAAATAGAAAAATGGTGTGCAAGCAGGTCTGTAGTCCAGAAGCACTATGGTGGAACAGTTTGTGGTACCGTGGAGAACACCAGAACAAGGTCAGACCACCAGGCTGAGAAGGAATGGGTGAATTTTGCTCACTGTCAGAGTTTCCTAGATTATATAGAGTTCCTGAAGGGCTTCCTGCACCAGAGAGCTGTTAATGGGAGGAGTGCAGAGAGGCACAGAGCAGCAAGACGCAAGAGCTGCTGCATCCCAAAGACCATAGGGAGAAGCTGGCAATTTGCCATTCTCCATGTGTGGGGAAAACAGCTGTTGATGGAAATCTATGTTATTCCATCACACCTGCAAAAGGCCACCCTCACAGCTGACTGCCAGCACAGAAAGACATGCTAGCCCTCTTTGCAACCACACCTCTATAAGTGCCTCGCATACGTTGTTGTTGCTTGGCTCAGTGTAGCCTGTTGCACGAAACTCACACAGAAAAATGAAGATTTTGTACACCAGAGATGGAGCAATAGGATAGTGGTAAGGGAGACAGATACAGTGCAGGAGAGACTTACTGAAGACACACACAATTAATAAAGGGAATAAGAAAAGAAGCCAGCCTTAGCACTCCAGCCACTAAACCCTGCAGCTTCTCCTCTCACCACCTTCACTTTACTTCTCAGGTTTTTAGACAGAAAAACATGTTTATCTCTGTGGCTGGGATATCAGCAAGCAAGAAATATGCCTGTCAGCGTACAGAAAGGCAGATGTATTGTGCACCCTGAAGATGAGGCAGCTGGATGAATTGCTTCATCTTTGTCTCAGACCATACATTTGGAGCAACTTGTTCACGTGTGTCTGCAAGGGCAGGGCTCAGTGAGTTTAAGGAAATATTTTTTACTTGATATCAAACACCAGTTTTGTTTAGACTGTAGGATAAAATCATCACAGTGCTGTTAGTACTCTGTTTTGGCAGTAAGAATTCTGCTGTTTGGGAGGCACTTTGAAAAGGGAAAACCAGACAAGAATCAACATTTGGTGCTGTATCAGTAATCCTACATAAAATGGGCTATATGCAATAGCTCTTAGCACAACAAGTAAAACAGTTAGCTTTCTGGTGCCTCAGAAGTCACCTTGATGGCAATGTCAGTTCTCAAACCCAGTCTTTTGCTCCCTGTGGGTGTCAACAGCCGTGTAAAGGTGTATTAATTAGCCATTGGCCAAGCTGTAATGAAACTGAAGCATGTCATACCACAGCTTTAAATCCATTCAGAATATGTTGTCCTAGAAAGAGTGGGAGAAGAACATAGAACATAGGCAAGAAGAAACGGGGGCCGGGGGGGAAAGGGCGGTGGGGGGGAGAGGGGAAGACAGTCAGCTTGGGTTTTTGTGTGGTAGAAATCAGTAATATTTGAAAAAAGGATTCTAGGAAAACCTGGGAAATGACAGAGAAAAAGAGCTAGAACTTTTTGATATACCACTCAGACAACCATTCTTCATAGGACATAACCAGAGGTATGATGGAGCTATTAAAAGTTACATCCAACATAATGCTGGAGATGGTGCTTTCATTTTAAAAAAAATAGAGGCAACCTTCATCTTCTCTTAATAGTCAAGGCCTTTCAAACATTAGGATAGATCTGGGTCATCCCAGTGAGGGGACTGTTATACTTGTTCAGTCATCCAGGGTTTCCTTTGCTTTGTAGGTTCCCAGAACAGAGCTGAGGCATCACTGCAGTTCCCATACCTGTCTCCCAGCTGTAAGTAGAAGAGACATTGTCAGAGGAAAGCAGGCATGGCAGGGCATCCCTAGGACCAATTAATTTGAGTTTCTGACAAAATAAATTAGCACAGTTTAAGTGAGAATGTGACCAGTCTGGATTTGTAGAGTAGATCAAACAGCAATTGTCCTATGTAGTCAAAGTCAATGGAAATGGCAGATTAATAATTACTGCTTTATTCCATGCTTCAGTCATAAAGCAACCCACTAAATATCACTAAATTATCTGATCATACAGAATATCATGTCACAGTTCACCATATGCTTTCTTTTGTATTTGAATGGTGGTAGTACATCTAACAGTATTCCCAGGTCCACTGATTTTGCCCTTACCTCTTATTCAAAGCTCAGTTTTCCTATCCTAGTTTGATGCTTCCTCCTTATTTTATTGTCTCAAGAAAAGCACTTAAGGCTTATGACTGAATATCCCACTAAACAACCTCATCAGGGCTAGTACCCAACAGAGTAACTGAGTATAGTACATCATTTCACATGCTGAAACCATTTGACTAAAAATTGAACATGTCAGAAATTTTCAGTGGGAAAAAGCCATTTCATCCAAACATACATATTTTGTAAACTGTCAAACTACAACAGATCTTTTTGTATGAAAAGTAACAAAATAGTTTTAAGTCTTCCAGTTTAAAATGAATTTTGAGTTTTGAATGAGAAGATTGGTGTGGGGTGGTGTTAGAACAAAATGGCTTTTATGCAAGTGAAAATGTTTTAACAGGCCTGACCACTTAATACTTGCCCATAATTTTTTTTGGGGGTGTGGGGTGGTGGTGAGGAGGGCAGGGAAAAAAATAGAGCATCTGCTCAGCTCTTCTCAAAGTGACATACTTACTACACTGGTATGGTATGTCATCTGCAATTTGGGACACTTCTTCCCTTAGATAAACACACCGACATTCTTGGGTTTTGTTGTGGCTTTGCATTAATGTAATTGCAGAGTCTTGACCCTTCTGCTTTAACATCTTAATACGTAGGTCACAGAAAAGCATGGATGATTAGTGAGTTCAAGACTAAAGAAAACACAAATGCATTCTTAGGGATTATGTTGCCCACAGCATGCAATTCCAGGAGGATTCAGCAATGTTAAGTTACATTTTTTTTACCCCGCTAACACCAAAAGGCCACCCGTAGCTACTTAATGTTAGGTTCACAGACTCCAAAGCATCCCGCCACTGATTCCTGTGGAAACCCTTGCTGAGCTGCATTAATCAGATCAAAGTTGTTGTTATGATGCTAAATGACTACCTGGTAACACCACACAAGGCATGACAGTGTATTACTGCAGTTATTGTTTGCAGCTGCTAAACACAACAGAGGAACCATCCCTATGTGGCCTCTTGTGCATGGGACCAATTGCCTTGGTAGATGATCATTTAGGTCACACACACCCCACCTGGCTCCTTGGCTTCCCAGATAAGGTTCTCCATGTACTAAGAAAATACTTTAAACAGCACTGTTGACAGGAGGTAAAGGAGAAGGCAGACAAAGCTGCCGATTCACCCGGGGAATGAATGAAGCGCCACCCCTCCTAGGCAGGCTGTTTGCCATTAAGTCGGCAAACGTGATCCAACTGCTTTTTACACCCTGAATAATTCAGCAGATGAATTTACCACCAGAACCTCTGGCAGCAGATCAGTCTGGGATTACATCATCAGCAGGGAGAATTAAGTGTGTCGTCTTTCGGCAAGATAAAAACATCCGTTTCTGTTCTTTATTAATTTTGCCTGTAAGTAGCATACAGAGCTATACATTAA
The DNA here is from genome assembly GCA_035590275.1 of Ibycter americanus. Taxonomy (NCBI): domain Eukaryota; kingdom Metazoa; phylum Chordata; class Aves; order Falconiformes; family Falconidae; genus Ibycter; species Ibycter americanus. Next base: position 81,769,800 of record JAVJGI010000014.1, read on the forward strand.
TTAAATGCATATGACCGGTTAATAAATTTGTTACAAACTGCTCTCACGATGCCTGTTTCTTCATCAAGCAGAGACTGAGAATGTGTGAAAGGAGGACTTTTTACAATGATCATAGACAGATGATGACTAAGCCACCTAGAGTTTTCTCCACAGAAAATGTCAGGGGCAAGAGGAATTCCAGCAATACTTCAATTTTCTCTTATTTTTGAAATTGGGCCCCATGTGGCCCCACAGAAGGACAAAGGTCTCCCCCGTCCTTATTCTGCAAATATGATCAGTAGCAATTTTCTCCCCTTTGCTTACAAGCGCAGGGAGATAATGCCAGTCAGGGTTGCTACTAATATAATTCTGCGAATCAAGGAGCAAAGAAGTGCTAAGAAAATGGGATAGCAAGCACACTTCCCATGTTGCCCTGCCCCTTGGGTCTGCATGCTTTCTCCGTGGCCGTGCACCGCTGAACCAGGACATGAGACCAAGGTAAGAAGATGTATAGAACGAGAGAGGGGGGACCTCCTGGGTCAGCCAAGCCAGCATGGCTCCTACTGCTAAAGACACCTGGGATGTGACAGTCATGGAGTTTGTGTGGTTTCTGCTATTGTGCAGGTGCATTAACTTGGAATGAAGGTGGAAGTAATCCTAAAAAGGTCAGCAGAGACTTGATAAAGGAAAAAAACCACACTCTTATATTACACAAGAATCTATTATTAAACAGAATCTGAATAAGATCCAATGTTTGCAATAATTTCATAAGAACCTTTCTAACCAGGTTAGGGGGGAAAGTGCCTTTTATGAGCACTCCTTCAAGTCATTATTATCTGTCAGTATCCAGCATTAAAGAAATTGGAAAACAAAGAGAAAAGCTTCTGCTGGTATTGCAGATCTTAGCAATAGCTTGGCTTTACTAATATACTCATTATAATAGTAACAATAATGAACTACCACAGACCACTCTTTGTGACAGTGTCTAAGCACATACCGCCTCATTGCAAATAGGCAAAAGCCAAGGTTATTGCAAAGGAAAAAAAAAAAGCATATTCTACAGAATATCTGGAAACGAAAAACACAAGGTAACACACTGCAACTGATACAGCTACATACATTTTTAATGGAACTGCTTTAAAAATTAGAAGAGTTTCCCTGTCAGGAAAGCTAAGGCTCAGCTAGAACTGAAATTGGCCAAGGATGCCAAGTACAATGAGAAAAAGATTTTCTGATACATGAGCAGTCAGCAGAAGCACAGGGAAAACATAAGCTCATTGTCAGGGCAGGAGAACTAGTCATAATGCTGACAAGGCAGAAGCATCAGTACCTTCTTTGCCCCTGTCTTTACTGGTGTAGCTGGACTCCAAGATCCAAGCTGGATCACAAGATCAAGTAGCTACAATGACACATGTGTCAACCCACCAGTAGTGGAGAAACGACTGGTCCGCCGCCTCTTGCAAGGGCTCAAGCCACATAAAACTATGGGCCCAGGGAGAATCTACCTCAGGGTGTTAAAAGAAGCAGCTGATGTTGTTGCAAGGCCATTGCCTCACATTTGAAAGGTCATGGAGATCAGATGTCTCTGATAGCTGCAAGAGAGCAAATACCATACTCATCTACAAGCAGGGCCCAAAAGAGGAACCAGAGAACAACAGGCCCATTAGTCTTACTTCAGTCTCTGGTAAAGTAACAGAAAAGTCCTCCTAGAAACTATTACTAACCAAATGAAGCAGGTGACTGGGGAAAGCCAGCACAAGGGCAAATCATGCCATACTAACCCAACCACTTTCTACAACAACATAACATCTGTCAACATTGGGAGCACAATGGATATTCTTTACCCAGACTTCACCAAAGCATTCAATACTTTTCCATGGCCGCCTCCTGGTCAAATTGGCAAGGTACAGGTTGGATGGGCTGGTCTGTGAGATGGGCAGGAAGCTGGCCAACAGATTGCACTCGGTGGCGATCAATGGTTTATACTCAGGCTTGCAGCCCGTCAAAAGTGCAGTCTCCCAGGGACCAATACTGGGCCTCATGCTGTTCCACATCTTCGTAAGTGATCCGGATGATGGGGCTGAAAACACCCTCACCAAGTCTGCTGATGACACCAAATTAGGTGGTGAGATGGACACAGCAGAAGAGAGAGCCATCTACACAGAGACCTGGATAGGGTGAAAGAGTGAGCTAGAAAGACCAGTATGAAATTTAACAAAGATGAGTATGAAGTCCTACACGTGGGACAACATAACCAAAGAGCTCAGTACAGGGTAGGATATGTGTGGCTGGGGAGCAGCCTTGCTGAAAAGGATCCACGGGTCCTGGTGGACAACAAGCTGAATGAGTCAGTGCACCACTGCAGCAAAGGCAAATCAGATCCTGGGCTGCATCCACAGCAGCATTACTAGTAGACAGAGGCACGACCATTCCACTGTAGTCAGCACCTGTTGGACCACACTTGGAGTATTGTGTTCTGTTCTGGTCCCCACAACTCAAGAAAGACACAGACAGACTGGAGAGGGTCCAAAGGAGGACCACGAAGATAATTAAAGGGCTGGAGAACCTTCTCTGTAGGGAAAGAGTGAAGGAGTTAGGTCTTTTCTCCCTGGAGAAGGGAAGGCTCAGGGGAACCTCATTATTTCAGTACTTAAAGGACGGGTACAGAGAGGATGGAGGCTTTCTCTTCACAAGGAGCCACAGGGATAAGACAAGGGGCAACAGGTACAAGTTGCACCAGGTGAGGTTTCATCTTGATATCAGAAAGAAATTTTTTATACAGTGAGAACAATCATTCACTGGAACAACCTCCCCAGGGATGTGATAAAGTCCCCATAACTGAAGGTTTAAAGATGTGATTGGACAGGGTGCTAAATAATCTCATCTAGGCTCCTTTTCCCATGGAAGGTTGGACTGGATGGTCTTTCAAAGCCCCTTCCTTCCTGAGTTGTTCTATAGTTCTATGAATCTAAAATATGAGGAAAAAAAATATGCTTCATTTCAAACTGAATTGCCAATGTTGACTACATCCTACAGAGAATACTTAAATTCAGCTTGAAAAGAACAAAATATCCACCCCAGCCCAGCACCCCACCCAAACGTTTCTGAATAATATTCATAAAATAATATTCCTCTTGCCCTTTTCTGAATGTTTTGAGAAACAAAAGCTCTTGATATTTTGGTTTTTTATCCTTTTGGGAAAAGACTACTGAATGCTTTGCCCATGGTAAGTAATCTCTCTCAAAGCCAAAGCCACCTAACTCTTCCTTAGAAAGTTCCTCTCAGACATTTAAATTAGAAATGCCAAGTGTTCTCAAAAGTAGTAACATGGTAGCACAGGAGTAAAACAGATGAGTGAAAGTAATTAAGCAAATTACACATTTTCTTGACAAAAAAACCATAGCCTAATGGGAGTGCTCATCAGAGAACTAATATTTAGATAGCAAAATTTACAACTACACAGAAGAGTAACAACTGAAAAGTAACTTAATAGCACAATAATTAGTTGTATTCTAGCAATTACTTAGGAATTCCTCAAGAGGTAGCATTGATTAAAGCTATTTTATAAGTATATTAGTAGTAAGTCTTTAAAAAAAAGTCGTGCCAGGTTTTTGTTGATGATTCAAGGGAACCAGAAAACTAGGGAAATTGCATTTCATTAAGAAATGAAGCAAGAAGGAAAAACATACAGAAGAGGTGAGAGGCATCAAACAGAAAGAAAATGAAGGAACAGATTAAGGTAAATAGAATCTTATATCATGTAGGTAATACCAAAATATATTATTTTTTCTCTCCTGAAGAATGAATGAAAGCATATATGGGAAATGGTGTTCTAGCAGCCCTGAAGCTATGTAGCAGAGCTAGCAGCACAGGGTTTAATAGCACATACTTCTCCATCGAGTCTCACCTGGGCATCCTAGTCTTCACTCAGAGAGAAGAAACAGTTCAGGGTCCTTGCCCTAGTACTACCCTACCCCACCCCACCCCACCCCCAGCTACACAGACCACAAGAGCTTGGGCTTCTAAGGGCATGTACCTCTTTTCCAAGAGAAGAATAAATGGATGGATGGATGCCAACTCCAGAGTCTTTGAGCCTGCAGATGACAAAACAGCAGAAACACATGATCCATTCCAGAGGGGGCAAAGAGGTGTGCCCTTAATAGCTCTCACCTGAAAACTTTCAAGTCTCTGCCTGCTACTGATCCCAGGCTAATTTTGTTGAAGCCCATAAAGCTACAACAGGGACCCATTTAGTTTTTCAGATATCCGATATCCATGGCAAACATGCCATTGTTTTCTCTGCCCTTTGAACAGGAAAATTACCGCAATTCTCCCTGACTTGAAATCTCATCCTTTAACACAAAGCAGCTGTTCAGACTCTCTGGTTTGTGTTTGGGCTCACCCTGCCCCCCTTGCTGTCACACAGGTGATAGAAAGGTGCCACAGAAAGGTACAGGTCAGCACAAGGAAGTCTGCATCTCCTGGACGCCAGACCCTTCTCTGCCTGCATGCATCTGTGAGCTCTGCACACAGGATGCAGCTTTGATGCCCACCCAGAAATGGCACAGTACCATCAGCCAGGGGCAGACCTGAGCAGCCAACAGCCCCTGAGGTACAGGACCTGGCCACCAAAGGGAAATAGAAACCAGAGCAAAGACAGGCTGGAGCATGTAGCTTTGGGGAACTGAAGGTGAGGATAGGCAGAGTGGTTGGTCCTGTCCACCCAGGGTTGCTCTTTCCTCATCACCACTGGCAAAAAAATAAATCTGGCCATGTTCATGCTGCTTCAACATAGGACTCATCCATCAGTCCAGTATCCTGGTCTCCTTCCACCTTGTTAAGGTTTTGGAGAGTCCTGAAGTGCCGATAGGGGAATGGTGTGGTAGTATCACCTGCTCCGCTGCACCACGTTGTGTGTGTGTTTGTGATCTCAGATAGCCACAGATGCAGAACTGTCACCAAGGCTTAAGGAGCTCACTGCTGCCCAGGTACCCCCTGACTCCACACCTGGGCCACTGCTCACATGCCCCAGACACACCCCCAGGTGAGTCAGTATAGGCAGTCAAGGAAATTGGCCTGGAAAACACTGTCGGGAAGGGACAACACAAACACACCCTTGTGGGATCTGGGACAGCCCTTTGCAGAGTCCTATCCACAGCTACTCTGTCACCTCCTTCTCCCTCCTCAAATCCCCACGCTCGCCAGCACTGAAAGGGGAGGACAAGTGCAGAATGAATGGCGCTGCTACAGGCTCCTCTAATTGCACAATCCCTCCCTGCCAGCCCCCACAGACTTCCTCTGTGGAAGAGGCCTGCAGTAAATCCTGTCGCTACCTTTTACTTCCTAGAGATTTAAGATCAGATTTTCCCCTCATTTACATACAAGTCTAAAGCCATTAACCTCCAGAAAGCAATTCCTTCATCTGCTGGTGCAAGGAAGAGTAGAATTAGGTCATATGGACCCAGTCAGTCCTTTTTTTTTTTTTATATCAGCAAAGGCTGGCAAGAATATTTTACCGAAAATTTAAGCAGCAGTTCTCTATACCCCTCCTGCTCTTATTTAATCAAGTAGTCACATCAATGTCATACAGCCCTGCAGTATAACCTGCAGCAATATGTAAGCTTTTGTTCATCACACTTTCTGTCTAAATGCTCCTGCTAGACAGACAATTGTTTTTCCCTTGAACCGTGAGTGCTTATGGCTTTCAGGTTTATTTTTTTGTTGTTGTTGATTTTTTCCCCCCATCCTCCTCTTCAAAAAATAAGTTAGTTCCAGAAACACATTAGCATCCACACACTGCAGCTTACAGCCATGAACCAGACCCTACTCTCATTCTGTCTGTGTTTGCTGGTTATCTGGATTTGCTTCTTCAGATGGTAATTACATTTTTAAAGCACAAATATTATTGCCTTTGTCTAGGAGTGTGCAGTATGGCAGCAATTAAGAGTCATGCACCCACTCCCCCATTTCATTCCACTCCCCTCAGCATACATTAAGTTATCCAGCCCTGCTAACATTTGTTTCACCTAAATCCCCAGTTCTGCTTGTTTTTTAAAGGAATAACACACATTGGTATGCCTCTGCTCAGAGACCCTGCTCTTTACTTTCAGTGGGAACACCCACTGGTGGTTTTGCTTGATGTTCCTTTGCTGCAGAGCACAAGATGCTGCGCTTTCAGGGCTCCACTTTACTGCAGTTCTTAGCTGTCATACCACTTGATCTCTTAAGTGCAGGCAAACAAATGCAGGTAAAATTTAAAACGCTACAAGATGTGAAGTTATTCATGAAAGACTTTGAGACAAGACCCAAACTCCCACATCTCCCTGTGTTTCAGACAGTGAATAAGTTCCCCTTATCTTTGCCAGCAAAAACTCTTCTCACGCTAATCCTTATACCAGCCAAAGATCATCTGACTCCAGTATATAGCTTTTAAAACTCCACTGTAGCCATTCTGCTACCTAGAAGTTATCCTAGGCAAAGGAAATCCTTAGCTATCTAGCTTGTTTGCCAGCCTGTCATGTTCTGCAGTTTAGGTGATAGACAGCTTCTTCTACCAGTCATCAAACAGCTTCATCTTTGAGAAGAAACTGTCAGGATACCAAACATGCAGATGTCCAAGACAAATAGTCACTGCACACTTAGCACAGCACACACAGGACCTCCAGCTTTTTGCAGACACAGAGATAAGGTACGTAGTAAACTCATCTCATACAATTTCTGGACTGCTAGCGTAGGCAAGTCTGGAAATACACCCTACAGAACAAGTAAAGAAAGGCCTGAAAGATTCAGGCTAGTCAGTGAGGTCAACTGGCAATATTAATTCCCATTTAACTATCTTTTATTCAACTACCTCAACTACACTAAGAACAAGACCCTGAAACCAAACAGGCTATCAACAATTCCTAAAGCAGGTAACAAAAGTACTACCTACTGTTCTTTTACCCTTCCTGCCTCTTACTTGATTTCCTTTTTTTCCTTTTCTTTTTAATGCTCGTTTTTTCTTGGCTGGTTGGAACTAATGAGACCCACCTGACCTGGCAGCTTGTGTGAGTCAGCAGAATGACTTTCCACCTCCCAACAAGGTTCAAGAGCTACAAATCTGCTATAAGAATAGGAATACTTCACCTCCCAGGTGCTCTGGGGATTAATTAGCATTTCAAAATCATATTTTGAGATCCTCGTGTGCAAAATGCTAGAGAAGTGGCTATTATTATTCTTGCAAGCCATAATCCTGGATTAGTTAAAGCAACTAGTCAAACAATCAACAGAATTTGTCAATGATGAGGTAACGAGTTACAGCCAGTGACATTTCTAGGACAGAAAGAATGAATTTTATAAACAATCAGTATGTGCTGCATAGAGTGAATAATTTGTAATGAATAATGTATGCAGTTAATTTAGCCTCTTTGCCAGCTTGCAGAAAGTCCATGAACAGAAAGAGAATTTCATGACCTTATTTTGGGAATGTAAAAAGGAAAAATGTGTTTTACTCTATGGACATATTCTCAGCAGGTCTCCATTTCTGCTTAAGGTGTACTGACACAGTACAGACATAGAGGCAGGTAAAAGGAAGGACATCTATGTCCTTTATGGAGTAGGAGCTAGTGGGATGACATGACCATAAAATCTTCCATGCCTACTGTATGCTTAGCCTGTCATGTTCAAATCATGGCAAAATACTTGCCCAGTGGGCTTTGTGTGTTGTATACATCCACATACCTAGGCTGTAATGGGAGCTGTGTTAACAGTAGCAGAACTTTTACTCCCTAAATGAAGCCATGTGTAAAAAGAGAGTCACTGTCCTATGGATATTTCAGAAAAACATATTTAAATAATTTCTTGGCTGACCATGTGGCTGTTTCATTACTTCACAGGTTCTGTCCTTGTCATCAACTGGGATTGCAAAAGACAGAAACAGACATATTGCACATCACCACCACCTTACTTTTTCAGTTGCAGAATGGGAATTACGGTGGCAGCTTCTCCTTCTGCTAATCCTGAATGTTAGACCTCACTTGTTCATGATGATCCTGTCAGAGCTATAGTAAAGCTTGTGTTTTAAAGTCAGTAGTTCAGAAAAGTGCCCTCATGTGGAAAAATGTAGTAGAAGGAGGGATGTGGAGATCAGAGGTCTCCTTACTTTCATTGATTTTTTACAGGTTTCAAACCACCAAACATGAGAAATTCTTAACTCTGGCTCACCAGGACCAGGCTGTGAAGATTCACATACAAGCTTGAGTTCTCCCATACAGTTCACACTGTTTGCTACATGACCAGAAAAGTTACCACACTTGGCGGGGGGCATGCCGGCTGAGCAGGCTCCCTGCCACAGGTCAGCCGCCGCTTCCCACCCATGCCTTTTCCCACTGCAGCTTCCCCAGGCAGACCAGGATTGCTCCCCACTGCTGCTGCAGGAGGGAGCGTGTCAGGTAATCCCGTGGCTAAAATGAGGGTTGAATTGGTGAAAACAAATACTGGTTTCTCATTTGTAGAATAGGTTTGCCTCCCAGCATTAAAATACACAGAATATGAATGTTAAACAATAAAGTTGCTGTTGCACTGGCTCTCGCTGACCGTACAGGCTCAGCGTGCAGGGCCCGAGATGTTGCCTTTTCAGCGGGCTGAGGACATCTGCCCCTGTGTGCTGGACTCTAATTTCTTTCCAATGCACTTTTACACTGTCATTTTTGCAAATTTTTTTTTTAGAGGAAAACTGAAGCAGGTGCATAAGTAAATACCACAAGGCCAGATCCCTTAAATTATTTCAAAGGAGAAAATCAAAGCCATTGCTTTAGGATAAGAAGAAATCAGCAACGAGGGAAAAAAAGGGGATTAAAAATATGGACTGCAAAAGGTGGATTTTGAAGGTGACTGGGAAGAGAAGATGAGTAAAAAATGAAAGGTGTGTATTTGTGAATCAAATTAATGTATGAATGTGTAAAATACGCCAACCTGACACAGAGATGAATGTATATTCTTCTCTAAAACTACAACTAGCTCATCACTTCACCCTAAAGAGCCATGCATTGAGTGCCATTTCACAAGAAGTCCACTGTATGTGTGGGCTCTCCCTGACAAGTACGAATGTAACTCCCTGTGAACAATTGTCAGCACATGGAAAAGGAAAAATTTAAGCATAATTTTAAGCAGACTCATCATTGCTGCCTCCGTACACCTGGCATAGTTACCCAGAAGGATCTTAGCCAACTTGTCTGTGTCTTGGATAGCACTGCAATGAACTTAGGAGTTCAAAACAAATACAGAGCCAGGATAATATAGACTAATGGGAAAGCTGTGGTTTATGTGCAAAGGGAACAAGTTTTAGGGTAGAGGAAAATAATATTAACGCTTACACCTGCTGCAGTTTCCTAAGAGAGTTCATCACATTGCCTTCCTAAAACTCATGTCTATCTCCTTTCAATAAACTCCAGTTCTCTGCCACTACAAATTGAAGCCAAACTAGAAGCTGGGGCTCCATGGATATGTTTTTGAGAAGTTTGCAGGTGGGAGCATTTTCATTGTTCTGTAGTGTGAAGTTGATGGGAATTTTCCTTTTCCTCCTCCTGTTTATTTTTTCCTTCTTTGTTTGGCACTCCTGTAATTTCATTAGTTTCTTTCTTAGCAAATTATTCCAGGTGGCAATGTATCAAGCAAAAGGCAAAAATAGCTGTCATCCATAGCACTACAGGGTCAGATTTTTTCCCCTTCTGAGTGACTCTACACTGCCACTGTGCAGACTTTTCCTGGTTAAGCATGTAGAAATGCATAATTTATCTGAGTTAATTCTGGAAATTGAGGACAGAACTACAGGCACTGAAGATGCAGGATGCAGCTGCATTTTGAGTCTTCACTCTGTAGGTCTCTGTTGGCAGTAACTGTACTGGGGCAGGAATCAAAGAGGGGGAGGAAAAGTTAATTTTTAAATTATTCTCTGTATCAGCTTGCTGGGGTAAATCAGAAGAGCCTCAGGGTTGTTAAACTCACATTTCTGTAGAAAAGCCCATTGTTCATGGATGATGGTTCTAGAAATGTGTATAAAATGGCCATTATGACTTTAAGCAGCAAATTATACCTGCAGTGGACAGCATTTGTCAGCATTAAAAAGCCACCAGTCTCTCAGTTTCCTTTTCTTGGAAGCTGCTGTGGGCTTGAGAGAGAAGGGCTGGGCTGGGGGTCAGGAGGACGGAGAAGCACAGATGGATGCTGCTTTTTGGCAGGAAACCTACTGAGCATTCCCCGAGGCCACAAGCAGACTGCACATGAGCATGCTCCCCATTTTTTTGTGACTGTTGCTCCCCTCCAGCAGGCAGGTTTTCTTCCTGCAATCACCAAGGCGTGAGGCTGGTGCAGATCCACCCCTGCACCCATGGAACCAAGGTGCAGTCACACACTCCTTGGTAGATGCTCTGGCACAGCTGGCATCCAGCCATAACCCTTTCTCAATATCTGAACTGTGTATCTTTCCGTATTCCCTGCACCGTGGTGGCTTTCAGAAAGAGAGGGTGAGAAAGCAGAAAAGAGCCCACCCCAGCATTTTTCTAGCTCCTTTTCCACATGTGTGTAGCCAGCAAAGTCAGTTGAGGGGAAGGACACCCAGCTCAGGTGACCCACCTTCTGGAGAGGGTACAGTCCTTATTTCACCCATTCCCCTATTTTCAGAAATACTTTACAAATACCTTCCTGACTGATTGCAAGAAACCCCGTGCTGTCCTAAAATGCCAGCTCTCTTCTCCACTCAGGGACTATCAAAGTGCTTTCACTGTCCTTATTTCTGCACTTTGATTTTTCCAGATGTGCCTTGTCTGATAATCAGCAAAGTGCTTTTATTTCTTGTTAGCAGTCAGCAGCTCTGACTACTCCAGTAAATCTTCCCTTTCATATACCTGCAAGCCCAGAAAGTTCTGTGCTGGTATCCAACACTTGTTTTCCACTCTTTTTTTGTGAGGAAAATATCTGTAGCCTGAGGTTTTACTAAGGAATCAAAAATCCAGGACTACATGCTGTCCAGCTGAACTAGCAATCAGTTGCTCATTAACATCAGGAAGCAGTTACTCATCAAAATCATTGCATGTGTCATTGACGTGAGGACCTTCAATGTCCCAGCTTGTCCTTGATTCTGATGACTTCTGAGGAGTGTCAATCAGCCAAGGTCCACAGCACCATCAAGACTTTTCTAGGGAGAAGTCCTGGCTTTACAGGCAGCATAGAAGTTGCAATAGGCCACAAATATTCCATTATCACTATTTGCATTATTTTCTCTTCAGAGTTGACAAAGGTGGGGTCATCTTATCCTCAGTCTTCCAGTCTGCTTTCTCATAAGAAAAAGTTGATACTGATTTTGGGTGCGTTTATGTGTCTTGAGAGATGAGGCTTTCCTTCTCATGACTTCCTACGTAATGGTGAGAACTTCTTCAGTGATAACAATGATACTAGGAGGAAAGAAAGTCCCAGATTATTCTAATGTATGCTACATCTTTTAAGCATGCCAGAATGCATTTTCTCAGTCCTACTTGTGCTCGTCTTACACCATGGTCCAGCAAGCCCTGCAATACTTGAGACACATAGCCCATTTGTTTGGAACATTCACTGGCTTTACACTGACCAAACACCTTTTATCACCTGGGTCAACTCAGATGACCTTCAGTGTAAACCCACAGCAACGTTGGATTAATAGTAATATATCTTAAAATGTCCTATGTGACTCAAAAGCTTGCCTTCTTTAGCTGTGAGGTTATATTGGGAGGGGAGAGTGCTGCACCTATCCTTGTTTCTGTAAGTGAGAGGCATTTTTTGTGTCCAGAGCTTCTCTCAGGGTCTCTGGCTTCAGCCCGCCCCATTGAGAGATCTCCATTTTTCCTCATATTTTCATGGCTACATTTTTCCAGATTCTGTATTACCTTGGAAAATGGCAGAAGAGCTCTTCTATTTGCATGAATTAGTGGGGTGATAGTGCAGTATTAATTAGCAGAGGGTACTTACATATACAATCTCTATACTCTGGAGGCATAGTCTGAATCACACAGACAGCCCTGTAGCAGAGTTTCTATTTTTCTATTGAATGGAATTGAGTATTTTCCTCAGAAATAGGCTATTTCTCAGGTGAGCACAGAGACATACTCTCTCCACGAATTACAAACTGTTAGGAATTCAGAGAAGTACTGAGCCCTGCATCACAGTTTGGTTGTTCTTTTTCTCACAGAGCGTTTTTAACTGCTTCTTTTCAATCAAAACTGTCAAAATTATGTTGTAGAGCACACAGTCAACACAAAGTGAGCGTGTGGGTCTTCTTTACTACAGTGTCATGGAACAGAAAGATCAATTTCTATTTTGGCAGCCAGTTTAGCTCTCAGTGAAGCCAGTGGAAAAGCATCATTGCTTTCAGTATGGATTGGATCAGGTGAACTCTCTACATCTCATTATGCAGTTCATTTAAGCAACAGGCCTGGAGTAGCTTTCTATGGCTCTTTCACTTACTTTACACCACCAATAGAGGTTAGGACACCAAAAATCTCCATCTCAATTTCTTGACAAATTGTCTGACTATTCTCAGAATACTGATCGCAAAGGGAGGGAAGCATGTCTCTTCCAGAGCTATAGGGAACTTAACTGTAAGGAATCATCCATTCTGTATTTATTGTACTTGTTGTCACCCGGTTTTTTAGCTGACTTGGGACAGAACCATATCTTCTTCCCAAATTAATGGTTGAAAGCATCTGTGAGCCTAGATCCTTGTCCTAAATCAAAATGTTAGAGTTGCTTTACCTGTTATGTTTCTTCACACTGTTCCATTTACTCCCCATCACCTCAACCTGGAGAGATGGTTAATTGAGGAAGTAGGATCATCCACTCCTGAAATCTGGGTACTTCATTAGTGCAGCCCAGAGCGTCAACATTTCTACAGAGAACAATGTAAATCAGAGGTCTTGAAAGAGGCAAAAGGCACAAGACAGAGAGGTGGCAGCTTTCAATAAGGCTTTGATGCATGAAGACAAAGTAAAAAGGTCAGAATTGTTTCTCTTAGAGAGAAAACAAGGAGAATATGCAACTGTGGTATATAAAATCATGTTGTATAGTGAAGGCAAAAAAAGAGTATTTGATTGCTCACAAGGGTCCAAAAGCCAGCAGAGTATTCTTTTCAAAGAAAGATGGTTTTGTATAACATATCATTAGCTTGTAGAACTCATTGCCACGGATATCAGCCTTCTATAGCTCACAACAGTACCATCCAACTACAGTAGACAGATTTGAAAAGTAGATTTAACATATCTTTACCCCTTGTTGGTTTGGAGGTGAAGGGAAGGAGCAGATGAAGGGAAGTGAAACACACTCTGGGTGTTGGTGACAAGAGACACTTACCCTCTGTCCCAAACTGAAAAGAAGGAACTGACTGTTCTTCTACCTTGAAGCTAAGATTTAGTGTCTTAAAGTACAGAGATAAATAGGTTCAGGGAAGATTTCAAACCATGACGTTCAGGCCTCAAGAGCCAGTTTTGACAGTGGTCATAGAGGGAAGCATGCAGAGAGGCTCAGAATAGGACAGTCCGGCAGTGTGTAACATGTTTTAGCAAATAAGAACACAGCATGACAAACTGGAGCTGGCAATAACTGCACTTGGAGGAAGAACTGAATCTTCACCTGTACAGATGAAATAACTGTATGAGAACGCAGATTCAGTGGACTGGTGTTGCAATAAACCTAATACAGAGCCCTAGGCTGGCAGTCAGTGGTAATGTGTTTGCATTTGTAGGATATAGGCTTAATTTTCAGAGAAACTATCTTGAACTTCAGATGGACATGCCATTGGACCCAGGAAGCCTCCTAAAAACCACGGTGGTAACTTTTATTTCAAGATACTATCTACCTCAGCTCATGGCTGGAGATACTAGATTATGCATTGAATTTGTACAATTTGTGGGCAACAGGGACACTGCTTGATTCCTGACCTTAGGTCCCCATTGCCTGTGAAAGATTACATTAACATATCACTGTACCAAAATGATATTCACCCTTAGTGCTTTCCAGAAAGTAATTGTCAACTTCTATGGACTCGTGAGTAGCTCAGCCACTTTCACCCCTGACAATTAATTCAAAAAGATCAAGAATTGTTTAAGAGCTGTTAGGACTATTAGCTTCTATCATGTTTTTTTCTTTCGGTGGCTTCCTCCTCCCTCGCCCCCGGAAAGGTCTCAAGTGAAAATTCAATGATACTTCCTACTTTTTGATAGTAATTGTGATTTCCATATTTAAAAAATGAATCATTGCCACTGTCAGTAGTCCGAGGCTGGAAACCAACACAAAAGACGGGCAGGGAAATCAACTTCAGTGTCTGCTGATTTCTCAGTCCCACTACATATCCAGCACCTTCCCCTCCTTCCTTCCAGTCGCGCAAGGTCCCCAAGCTCGGAGTCAGGCGAGCCCCTGGGAGAGTGGGGAGGACACAACTCAGGCTGCACACTGGTGCTTCACCTGCAGCCAGTGCATATCCATACACTTGACTCCGGTGCCATGTGAGCATGGACAGCAAAACCAGAATGACACCAGTGCTGGCTTTTCAGAGCTCATAGGTGGCAGACAGCCCTGCCCTGATGATTGGCCTTCTGCCTTCTGTACACACCTCCACAAGTGACATGGAGCCCTCGGTGATGCACTGTGCAGAATTAGGCAGTAACAGATCTGCTCTCACATAATTTTCTTTCCCTCATGCAGTGGAGACAGAAAGACATTGTACCTCTGGGTAATAATTTTCATCATTTTCCTGTTCCTTCTCATACAAAGCAAACAAACAAGTTATTGGAGAATCCGGCAGTGAAATTCAACTAGTGCCTCTTTCAGAGGCCATTGGCAAAAAAGAGAGGAGGAGTATACTGAAGGATAAGGAAAAGGCAGAATATAGTCAAGGAGGTTTGCAGGCAGGTAATTGCAAATAAAATCCACCATATGGTCTTGAAAATCTCAGAGGAGAAAGAAAAAGAGGCTATATATACCTTAGCTCATAAATTACCATATACCAGTCCCACCCACATGACTACAAAGAGAAACTTTAACAACTTAAGTCTTCAGCCGTGCCACCATCCTTCCCGTCATGTCTTCTCAAAGCACAGCTCAGAGGAGTTGCACCTCATCACAAGAAAAAGAATTTCCAGTCCCTTACCGCAGGTGACTGTGAAGGCAGAACAGCTTAGCTTTCATTTGTGTATGCATTTTTAAACCTTCTTTGAAACACTGCAAACCGTAAATAAACTTTGAAAATATCATTCAGAGCCGTAGCTTTACCTTGCATTACAGGTCCCCTGATACAAAATAATGTAAGGTTATGTGCTAGCCATATTTTAAAAGGGCACACAATATATCTAAATCCGTGTAATTATGAGCTACTTATTGTTTAGCATTTGAAAAGGAGAAATCAGTTTGATGAATGCAGCACAACAAGCGTCCTAAGAATTTATGGTAAGAATGGCCTTTCTGGTATTTCATGCTCAAAAGCATTGTTTTGGTTTTAGTCAAAGCTAGACACATATTAATTTTTCATATTAATAAATTATAAAGTTGCACTATACCATGAAATATCCATTAGTTAGAAGTAAACATGGGAACATCTAGCAAATCGAGCATTGAATCATCGGTAATACAACTGGCCAGAAATTTTCAGTGAAATATTTTTTGACATGAAATGTCTCAACAGATCAAATCAGAAAATCTTTTGAGGAAGACTCTTGGTTTAAATGGGTTTTGCTTGGGAAAAAAAAAAAAATTCCCATTCAAATTGACTTTGCCTTAAAATGTAATTGTAGGGGCGGGGGGGAACCCCACAATCTAATTGGTAAAGCAAAACTGTCATTTGGCCTTAACTTCTCACTTTTTCTCTTCAGATGATGTTACACTATTTTGACATCTCCACTTTTCCATTATGATTCAGCATGGGAATTTCTTGTGGTTTCAAAGGATAAACAAAAATTTGGGTACCTAGGCAGCCTATAAAATTTTGTGACTATTGAACATAAACAGATTTTGAAGAAATGTTGCAAACCTGACTCATGAAACTGATGCAGCACAGAAGGCATTGGCTCTAGGTTATTGAAGAAGAGATAGTGAAATCCTGGTCCCAATAAATTGATTTTTAACGGGAATTTAATGGGACTGGAGGGAGTACACCCAAATGCTGACTTTAGCCTAGGGAGATAGATTAGTCTTCCTATGTTTCCTCTTCTGTTGGTTGAGAATGATAAGATCTTGCATTCAATCATCCCCTACAAGAGCTTAGCTGTAGCCTTTTTCCCTCCATTAACTCTAACAAGCCCAGGAAGGCTGCCCTCTGCCAGCAGGTACCAGCCCCCTTGCTCTCTCACTCACAGGGCCAGTTACGAAGGAACATGTGCTACAGACTTCATGTGTGATTCTCCACTTCACGCTAAAAATAAAGATCACTCATAGAATTAAACCTGGGATTCCTGCAGCTACCAGTTCTCTTAGCCTGACTGCATGTTGTCCCTGACTTTTTGCTTGAACAGAGAAGACTGACTCTCTTTGAGAAACTATGCTTTATCGTGCTTGTGGACCCCAAACATGCCTTTTGCAAAAATAGCTAACCTGGCACTATGAACGGAAAAGACCGATGGGCACATCTATTTTAGCAATTCACTTTTTGTAATAGGAGCAGATCAGTAGCTCAAAGCGGTTGGTGCGGTGGCTCCTCAAGCCTCCAGTACATTTGATCAAGGGATGTTTGTTCAGGTTAGGCATGATCTGCCTGCATGTTATGTATCTTAGTAAACTAAAAGAGAAGGGATGTTGACGCTTGGTGGTAAAATCCATTGTGTTCCATAAAAGGTGGCTTTGAAGGGATATCAAGTCTGAGCATAATTTCTTTCAAGTGTAGACCTCCTCCTAAGTGAAGGGAAATTGTTAGGATATGTCTGTGCAACCCTTTATTAAGGAAGGTTCAGGCCAGCTGTAACATATTGCTGAGCAGTTCTTGCACTGAAGAAGCTGTGTGGCTATTAGCATGACAATTCACACCTGGTATTAAAAATTAATAAATAACTTGTCTGTCAGGGAGTGCAGGCAGGAAGACAAAAATTAAGTGCTTCTAAATGATATTATGTCAGACACAGGCACTGTCACAGTTCTGCTGCAAAAAGACACGGACTTAACTGCCCTCACTTCCTTTAATGCCCTCACAGTTCAGCTGCCTTCCAACCACAGCGAGCTTTGGGACATGATCACCTGTGATAATAAGATGCTATATAACCTTCAAACTTTTATGAAGTTTTTCAAGCCACTTCCAAACTTCTTGGGAAGCCCAGCCCACTTGCATTAGTATGTAATTTCAGCATGAACATAATCCCAAAATTATGTATGCAGAAATCTTTTGCATTGATGTTTGGAAACTTCAAGCTTCAAACCAAATTGAAGAAGATAGCTTTTCCTGCAGTGGGGTTTTCATCTGAAGAGTAGAGTAACACAGTTTCTCCTTCAGCAAATGTACACCCTGAGACATGGAAACATCATGAAGAAAGATCTGTGGCAGGACTGATTCTCTGTGAATGAAGATAAATTTCTTTGATAGTCCTGGCTAAACAGGGAAACAACTCTGGGATTTCAGACACAGTCCATGAAAAGCCTCAACAACACCCATATGAAAGCCAAGACAGTACCTCAGCTTTTGGCCATACTCCTTCCACATGGTTTAAATTCTTAAAAATGCACACAAGACCAGTGTCACCTACACACTGAAAAAAGAATAACCTTGGCCTTTTTTTTAAGAAAGCCATTGAGGCAGAGCTGCTCCTGATGTCTTTCTAAGCCCTTGCTGGTCCTCCTCCCAGGACTAAGTGACTTCCAAGGGCAATTCACCTGCAACTGCCGCTCCAACAGCTGGAGTGTACTGGTGCTCTTGCCATGCTGCTAGTGATACTCTGGCACAAGCTGCCCAGGGATAGGGCTCATTAAGAGGGGTACTGCAGGAAACGTGCAATTTCATGGTGTGAGTCAGTGGGTATCCGCTCAGACCTGGACCTGGACCTGCTCAGATGTGGAGGCAGTCAGATCAACTGGAGGAGTCCCCAGAGAGCCACTGCAGGGACTAGAAGAACTCAGGACTTGTGCCCTTGTGTTCCCAGGCTCCCCAGCATTGCTGGGTGGCATGGGCAGTGATCTGAGCTCCCAAGGGGACATCAGCATCATTGTCATCAGGCAGGTGCCTGAGCCACCCTAGCAAACCCGCTTTAGTGCCCAGAAGATGTCTCAGAAGCAAGCATGAAATCACTGGGCAGCCCCTCCTACTCCTATCCCCGAAAGGCCATTCCTAATCTGTTCCTTGCAATTCAAATGTTAATATCTTAAAACACATGAACTCTAGCTATTTTAAGTCTGGAGAACCTCCTTAACAGACAGAAATCCTGCCCTTCTGCAATCCTGCCTCGTGCCTGACCCCCCTGGCACCTTGCAGCAGAGAGTTCCATGGTTTAATTATCTCCCGTGTGAAAAGGGTTTTATTTGATCAGTCTGGAAATTGCTGCTTTTCAATTTACTTGAATATTTTCAGCCACCAGTGTTACACTAGACAGGATTTAATATATCTTTATCATACTCTTCTTCGTTGATTTCCTTTCTAAGGTGAACAGTCCCAGCACAACCTTTTTGATATGAAAGATTTTCCATGCCCCCAATCATCTTATTTCCCCTCCTATGAACCTCTTCTAGTTTTCTTTAAGATAGAGCACTGTTACTGAACATACGTTTGAGGTAAGGCTGCATTATTTTTCTTATTATTCTCTTTCTATTCATCATCCATCATGTAACATTTTGTTTGTTTTTCTGGGCCTCAGTGGCGTACTGGGAAGGTCTAAGTGAGCAGCATATGGGATACAAGCTTCCATCCCTAACCATCCACAGCTGATTTAAACCCCAGTAAATTGTGTAGATATTTAAAAAACAAAAGAGCATCTGTGTTATCACAGCACTGTAATGCTCCCATTTGATACCAATGATTGGAACAAATCTTTTAGCAACTCCCAAGTACACTTTGCCATTCTGGGTGAATTTGTTTCTGTAGCCCATCACTGTTGAGGCGTGTAAAACCCTTCCAGGTGTAGCATAGGGTGAAAGGGAAGCATACGGAAGGAAAGGGAGGCTACTTAATGCAATGGGTGCATTATAAAGACATGTCAGCTTCCCACAGCATATATAAGTTCAGGCAGTGGTGGTGGGGTCAGGTACATCTGCATGTACTTCAGTCAACAAGCAGAGCTGTCCCCACTGAACAACACACAAACTTACAAAAAACCCAACAGAAAACAGACTGAAAAAAACCATGAGGTGCTTAAAAAGGCAAAGAATTCACTATATATACGGTCCCAAACCTATCCGGTTGATCCCACAATGCTGTGTTTGCCCCAGCTCAGTTACACCCCCTGTACTGGGAGCCAAGAGGTGAAGAGGGAGGCTGCTCAAGAAAGCTAGGAAACTGACTTTAGTATCCTGCCCATGGCCATAGAAATTGAGCCCAGAGTCCACGGCTTTATATTCTGGACACTAACCCCTCCCAGGCGGCACTGACATATTTCACATGAAGACATGAATGAAATGAACATGCTGCCAATGTGATCTAACTGAGCTGCTAGAGTATGAGACAAAAGGAAAAATGCCATTGGATATTTTTGTACAGGTCCAAACAATATCCATCTGGGAAAACTGGTGAGGGTTTTTCCCAGCATCTCATCTCCTCTGGAACTAGTTTGAGCCTCAGCTAGCTGATCTATGAGAACAAAGTTATTTATGGCTCAGTCATAAGTGAGGTTGAAACCTGTATCTGCTACCAGTTTAGGGTATATGCTAAGTACTAACAGCGTCACCATGTTCCACAAGTGAAGCAATCTGGATTTGCTTTAAATTACCTCTATTCCTGGGGTAACAATCAGATCATCAACGGTACATTAGGCAGCATTTTCCATCAAGCCAAGGAAAAGCAGCATGCAGAAGTGCAGGGAGACTGGGTAAATATCACCTGTTGTCAATGGCTCAGGGGAATGACCCTGGCTTTGCAGCTGTCAACCTAACATCAGCACTTTACAAATGACAATGAGGGGTGGAAGCACAAAGGGATGGTTGCAGCGGTGAAAGGAGCAGGCACAGGTGTATGCTCATTATTTGTTTGCAGGCAGGTCCTGATAACAGTATCTTGCCCTTTCAGCTCTAGCCATAGGAGAAAGGAAGGGGGCTGTCAGTCTGCCAGATACCTTGTTGGCCATTCTTTGGCATGATTCCCGCCCCCACCCCCCCACCCCTGCTTCATTTTATTTCCTCAAACAGCTATGACAGTTTGTATCTGCAAATAGTAATCTCTTGGCAGCTGGTAATGAGCTGGGCTGGAACTTTATAATGCCAACAAGATAGAAGGAGGAAAAATAGGAACATCTATGCATCTCAAATACTGTAAAATGGTTGCTCTGCACTCACACCAAGCCACACACTGTATCCCTAAACTTAGGACACTCACTGGAGGAGACGCCTTGCTCTGCTGAGGAAGAGGACTCAAAGTTCAGCAAGCCACTTGGGAGTAAAATCAGACTAACTATTGCACCAAGTAGACTAACTTCCATCATACTTTCTAATCCCCTCTCAGTACTGAAGGGTGAAGCAGAATGCATTGCATCCTTCTTTAGACACCCTCTTAGAGGAAATACAGTGGCCCAAACACCCCAGTGCTGAGCCGTATGCAGTCCTTGCCTGGCTGTGCAGGGGCAGAGAGGCTCTGAAAACGAGTCAGTTCAGGAAAACCGGTGTCTTGCCATCACTTCTGCCAATGCTGGGATTCAGCCAGTGGCCTGAGAAAAGGAGCAGAAGGGATTTTTTGAATTGCTTTTGCTTCCTCACCCCTTTATGCTTTACTGTTTTTACTACATCCAGGCTGTCTCGCAGGGACAAAACTGGAACCTGAGCCCACCACTGGTGTGTACCGGTGTGTGTACACTGCATTTGGAAGGCAGGTTGCAGGACATCGGAGGCTGTGGTCACTTTTGCCTTCCCCTTGCAGGCCCAGGCTGAGTTCAGACACAAGCTCCACCAGCTTTTGCAGCAGGAGAGACCATTATGGTCAACAGGTGTCCTGGCTTTTCTGGGGCAGCCTCAGGATTTAAGTCCTCTATCTGTGCATCACAAAGAAATGATCTGAGATGTTATTTTGTCCCAGAGTCTAGTATTACATAATATATAATAGTCCTGTGTACATTGCACTGGGAAGGTGGCATTTCCCCATCTTCCCCACTGAAGCTACAGCCTCCCTGAGGAACCTGTTGAACAGAGGAAAGAGGCTGGGAGATAGGGGCCACACACCTGAGATCTGAATATTTGTGTTATGTAGCCTCATGTGGGAAGAAGAAAGAAACACCCTGTCACGATCTCACATGGGAAACATGTCTTCTGAGGCTTCCCCCCTGCATCTCATCACTCTCTGTATAGGGTCCTTTTAGGAGGGATCCTAGAACATCTTATCTACCCTGAATCAGCTCTGTGATTTCTCCACAAGGGCATTTGAAAAGAGGGGCAAGACATCAGATCACCATTTCTCCAGGCCTGGTACGAAGTTCTGGGCCTGCCAACGCTATGGAGAAGTGCACCCTTGTGGTATCTTCAAAATACAGCTCAGAATGGTGTTCCCCATACTTCCACTGCTTCACTGCTCACAGGTATATCAGCCAAACCACCTCAGAGGCAGCTATGGGGCTTTCCTGTAGGTAAACTCTGGATGGGGCTTTCCTGTAGGTAAACTCTGGATGTGGCCCTAAATCCGTCCTGGAGGCCACTTCTGCACAGCACTGCAGACCTGCCAATCTGGCCCTTAGAGTCTGGAAGACCCTAACCAGTGTTACAGGGCCAGATGGACCTGACACTGAGCTACTTCCATTTCCAGGAGCATGAACTTACACTAAAAGCCAAAGAAAACTTTCAGAGCCCAGAAGATGTAGTTTAATTTTCCACCCCATTCGTGCCCAGTGTCTAAGCATAATTCAGGATCCTCCCATAACCTTTTCATAATTGCTTTCCATAACAAGGTTTTTACTTCACTTGCTGTAGCAATGTTTACAATCTTGTTGCAGCATGTTTGGGAGGGTCTCCTCAAAGCTGCATCCTTTCATTTGCCGGAGGCTCAGCTGCACAGTGCTCAGACCCAAAATGGTTTCCTGCTGCTGCATTTGGCTCACAAGTAGTTCTCTGTTGTGATCCATGACTGAAGGCTGGATGCAGCAAAGATGGGCACTGCCACTTGTTTAGAGAGAGCCTGATATGGGTTTTGATTTCCTCCCAGCCCTTCATAGCCTTTGTCATTTACCTTACTACACTCCTACATTTTATTACCCAAGTTGAACTGCTTTAGTTTCAATCATAAAGTGCCACCTTTCTGATGGTTTTCAGTGTAGGGTTGTCCCTGGGAGCATGTTCTGTTGGCCTTTCATGCTGTAAAACAATTGTGTGCAATGGTATTAGGGCGCAAAGAGCCATGATGGATAACTGGTTGTTAGTTTGAGTTTTCCCAGTTAATTTAGTTCCTCCAGCAACATGAAGAAAAATGCTTTGAAAGAATGTACTCCAAACAACCAGTGTCCCCTGTTGGCTTTCTTCAGTGCTACAGAGACATTTATTACCCTTTCCTAGAACAAAATACAGTGTTAAATATAAAAACGATGGTTCAAATGGCCATAACATGTATCGGGGTATACTATGGATTCAATTGATTTCAAAGCTTAGATTTAGGGAAAATTTATAGTTAGGGACTTTCTTTTTCCAAAAGCTTGGCTTAGTTATTTAATATTGATCTTAAGATTATGATAAAATACATTTCTATTGATTTCTGTGAGGAAAAAAATCATCACTGCAAGAATTACTGGCTCTATATATTGGGAGGATTAAGATGCGTGCAGCTCTTCCTGGCTCGGGTCTGCACACTGCAGTTATGAAGAACCAGAGGAGAGTGGATATGGGAGGGTGGGACAGAACCACTGAACTCCCAGGCTTCCATGTCTCAAGACAAAGCAAAATGACCCAGGAAATAAAGCAGGGATCGTTCTGGTGTGGTGAGGATTTTGTTAATATAATGTGGTTGATTGGTCTCCTTTATAGTAGAACAGAGAATTATAACGTTTGTATATCTTTGCTTCAGTCAACTGGCCAATCTACTTAGCAAATACATAATTCTGCCTTAAAATATATGCTGTTACAAGGTTAAAATAGTCTTTTAAAAGATGTGTCATCTTAACTGAGTGCCTTTGGGCTAGACTGTAATACTTTGAGTATCACAGTTGTTACTTAATATAAATTAGGATAGCAAGTTTCTGTATTTCCATTTTTTATAATACTTTTCACAGGATGCCAATTACATCTGGATTCATACTAGGTAGCACCTGATTATGGAAATAATCCTCATTTAATCAATAGACTGGCAAATGTCACTCAACATAAGTAAAAAATATTTTTTCTTTCCAGACCGAAATGAGTGTAAAGTGAGTTAAACAGAGAGTACAATTCAGCAGTGGTAGTCTAAGCTAAGTTAGGAGGATATTCTGACTTTCAAAGCCAAATACATTGATGCAGAGTCAAGATTACTTTAAAAAACTGAAACATTCAAGGGATGGAAATGCCCAGATTATGCATTCTAGCATCTTCATCCCTACCCTGCGCTATATTAATGGGCATATAGAAAAAGATAAACTATAAAGTCATGCAGATTTTGAGCATATTGTCATAGTACATCATGCTTTTTGTCCATTCATTCCTTAAGGAAAAGATTCATCCAGAACTCACTATAAACCTAGCCTAACTAACTGGTGAATCTGAGTCTATAGTGGCTCTACTTCATCAGGGAACAAAACAAAGCATACCAATGTTTCTACTCCTTGATGTCTTTACAGAAGAAGGACTGAGTGGATACTGCTCACATTAAATTCATCTGTTGCCTTTGAAGACTGCAGTCACAGCATTATTTCCCACTGTAAGCTGGAAAATAAAATCAAGGTATCACCTTGTGACATGTTGGCTTGGGTATATGTTTACTGCAGGGCTTTTCTGCATGTAATATATTTGACTTGTTCATGTATACCATCATTCCTTGTGGTAGGTAAATTAATGGAACTGTTTCACTAGCTTATGAAGCACAAATCAGAGTTCTGGGGACTTTCCTTCTCTGCCTTACAGGCTATATGTGGCTATTTGACAACTAGAGCAAGTGTACATGAAATATCAGAGCACTGATGATTAGCCTTGGCAGGTCCTCAAAAGGTTTATGTTTAATATTAGCAGCTGTTCAGTGCTTTGAAGTAAATATCGCTATTCCTTATATTGATTTCAGATGTCATAGATATCTAGTCTATGAGTCTTTAAGATTTGAGGGTTAAATTTTGTGCCAATGCCTAGAAATCTTGCTAGCAGTTAGCACAAGCGCATGAGCAGAATGAGTTACCATCAGGGACTCCTGAGCAAATCAGCAAGGAAGGGGGCTCCAAGGGCACTCAGCACTTCAACAGAAAAGGCTTAAAGAAGCAGTATTCTCCTACAGCTGTATTTCACTTTAAAGGCTTATTGGTAATGAGAAAGCAAGACTATCCACAGAGCTGAGGAAATTATAAAGCTCTACTAGTTTCTACCAGAGAAGCCTGGTTCAAAGCCTGTTGTAGTTGAGGAATGAGTCCCACGAACCTTCATGAGCTCTGGCTGACACAGCAAATGACTTAAGGACTCCACAACATTAACTACTGGAGAAAACATCAGTCTGTTGAAGTCTGTCCTCACAAACCCAGAAAATACCAACCAATCTACAAGTAGCTAATATCAGCATATCCTCAAAAATCCAATTAGTGACTGCAACCTTGAATTTTACCCTTGTCCAAAAATACATCTTCCTTTTCACAGTAGGTTTGCACTCTACCCCCTCCCCAGCACACCAGCTTCAGTAGCTGGCTTTTCCCATCCATGCCAAATTGCAGGCTTTCCTGTGAAGTAATTTTGTCTGAATTGCCTGTGCATCCACCCATCCCATCCCAATTTTAGTCCGTGGCATTTTGTTTTCAAATTAGTTGCTATCTTAAACAGCTTACTGCCTTCAATCTGTTCGTCTCAGGATTTTGTTTACCTCTCTGACAATCTCCCATTTTACCTCATTTCTTCCTCAGGCTGCAGAGCCCAGCACAGGCTAATCCCTCTTCACAACACAAAGTCCAAATCTCTAGAGTATTTAAGATTTTCCTTCATAACACCTTTTCAATTTCAAACCTCTAAGCAATTTTACTAGTGCCCAGAATCATATATAATATTAATATTTCTCAAGTTTCAGTACAGCAAAATAACCTTTACTTATTTATGGTGTATAATACCACTCATGAAAGTTTGAGGTGCTTCCTTCATAGCTGCGGCTCTGTAACTCCTGTAAAAGCATACACAGGTACCATTTTGCTACCTTCTGTTTCAGTAATAGACCTTTTTCTTGTTATTGGATTGGGAAAAACTAGTTCACTGAAAACTCCATCCCGCAATCTCTTCTGCCTCCTGTTTTTCACTTTTTATGTACAAATGTCTATAGCTCCTTCCAGGATACAAAGACAACCCTGCTCTGTCCTTTACAAGCACCAGAGACAGTAAGTGTTGATTGCAAGTAGGATATCCTTTTGAAATGGATCATGCATCCTACTCATTTAGTCCTTTTCTCTTCTTAGGTGAAAAATCAAAGTCCTCTCACATGTAATTCACAATGGATGAAATTCACTGCTGAGCAGAAGGCCAACCCAAAGTCTATGCAATGCTGAATTGCCTTTAAAGCACTGTTTTGAAGGTTTCTGAAAGCTTAGGGAAGTGATATGTCTCTGTGCCAGTCCCCCTGCCCAGGGATGGATTTCACTCTTTGTGAACTGTCTAGGAGAAGAGTTTGATTTTTATTCATGTGCTTGTTGTTTGAAATTACTTGAACCATGGTTCATGCCTATGCATTTCATAGGTGCATTGCCTTATCAGTAGTAAAAATATGCAGAGATACCATTATGCAGGGCTTGTTTCCACAAAAGACTCAGTTATTGATTTACTCATAGATGGTTATCAGCGATAGTGGTTTAAGTTGTGAATGCTGCACTTTGCTGTGGGAGCAATAGACACAGTTCAATCTCTTATTTCTTTTTCCTGATGGACTGATTCCCAAATCTACTGTGAGTTTTAAAGCTGAATCCTTCTAGAAAGGTATGCAGTGCAGAACTGTAAAGATTCTTAACATTATTGTTGTTTCTAATGTTTTTCAAGCAATCCATTTGGGTGGAATTTTGAAAAGTGAATAAAAAGGGCATTGACTCAAACCCATAGCGTTGATTCACATAAATGGGTGTGGGTGAATCTTCACCAGCTTTTAGTTCAATCACCTATTTTGCATGAACAAATAGAAGGTACTCTACACAAATGTGGTTGTGGGGATGCTAATGGTTTGCTCATTGTTCTCCCCATCCACTCCACGGATGTTTTATTGTTAAGATGACAACTGCATAAACATTTCTGTATCCTATCCAAGCTCATAAATTTTTCCTTCAGACAAAGAAATTAGTTATCTAGGAACAGTATTGGAAGGAAAAGATCCCAACTGTGCAACCCAGGGTTAGGACTTTGTTACTGGGACTGAGTACACAGGACAGTAGTACTGGCAGACAGCCCTGAAGCTGGTGGCCACAAAGCAGGCCCCAAGTGGAAGGAGAGATGTCTAGGGGATCAGCAGCCTAAGGGTTTTCTTGTTCTTTCCCTGTAAATGTGTTGACAATAGGCATTGTTCCTCAGGATAACATAGCAGGATAAAATCTAAACGGGGACAACTTCTTGGTTTTCCTGCTCCCATCTCCCTTGTCAATGCTTGCTAACACCTTGCATTCTTAAAATTGAGCTGTAAGGAGCACTACACAGTTTACATCATTATTATCTGTTAAGACAGCTTTCATAAATCAAGACAGACTTTAAAATTGCCCACATCCATTTAAAATACTGCAAGGCCTTCCACAGAAAACAACATTACATACTTTCTTCTCCAGCATACCCAAAAAGGTATGTTTGTGTTAGGCTGTGGGTGGGGGGTTTCCCCCAGGCTTTTGTCTCATTCTTCCCTCCTTATGAGCATTTCCTTATGGCACCAAGGTGTTGGGCTGGTCAGCCTCCTTACTTACCAGACTCAGCAGGGAAAGGGTCAGGCAGTTTTGTATTTGACTGAGAACTTTTGACATGAAGGAGGTACGTGGCTTCTCTTGCAGTAAACAAGCAAGGGGGTGAAGCTTTTGAGCCCTCTGGTCTGTTTAGGGCTGGGACATAACTGTGTGACCCTTACCACTGAGAGAGAAAAGCAGTCCCAGAAGGAGGGGTGGCAATGTTAGTCCTGCCCTAGGCATGGAGGGCAGCAGCCTCAGCCCGGTTTTGCTCACTCCTCTAAAACTGCCCTGTCCCATGCAGTATGTACTCCTCAGATACTTCAGCCCTGGTTGTCTTGTTCAGCCCCTGGTGCCTGCGATGCTGTTGAGGAAGACAGCAAGACTACAGCCACACCAGCGATTCTGAGTTGCTTACCTGTGGGACTATTGCTGCTAACACTCAGTGCAAACAGGGGACCACAACTATTTATGTCCTGCAGGCAAGGCACCTCTGCTGTCTTCAGTGAAGAATATGGGAACTTCTGGCTGCCCTCATCTCAGAAAATCTTTCAGGCATTGAAACAAATGTGTTGTCAAAATAAACTGCCTGGGAAGATGCTGGAGCACTTTTGGCCTATGCCAGCCAGCATACTCCTAAAGGGTCTCCCAGTGAGTTTTGGCAGCTCACACAGGTCAAGAGCTGCTCCTAGCAAGCAATTTACAGGGAGCCACCCTTTTTTATGAGCCTGAGAGGGTTTATCGGAATGGAGCAGGTCTGTCCCTACTGTGAGGCTCAGCTGGCCTCACAGGCTCTGCAGCTGTTCCCCCTGGCAGATGCAGGGCTCTGGATGCCGCCTCTCCCAAGGCTGTGAGGCAGAGTTCTCTTGACCCTGCTCATGCAATGAATGCTCTGCAACATTTCTTAGGTGGGATGAATACTGGAGTCCAAGATAATACTTGCTTTTATAGCCCCACAAGTCCCAGCCCTGATGTGAATGAACCACTCATACAGTGAGTCTTTCTGGCACAAGCAAACATGTATGTATGGAATAGGGCCCTTCCTTTGGCATTAATACACACTGCCAAGTATCGTTATCCTTCCTCTTAGCCTTACAACAGGCAACTTGCTACCTTCACCCATTGCTCCATCAGCCATGAAGATGTTCTTTACTGGAATGAGCACTCTTTTTGGTTGTTCCCTTCAGTGTCTTTCTCTTTTTTGACTGCTGGCTGATTTTTTAAATCTTGCTGCAGCATGATAGAATGCCAAGCACCATCAGACACAAGGGAAAGAATAGCTTATACACACTATGTCCCTTCATCCTTAATATGAAACTCACTGTTTTGTTCAAGAAAAAATTGCAATATACCAGTGGTGCAATGGAAGGCATTTGATATGGACACGGATTTCAGCAAATTTTAATTGTACAACGATATGGACTATTAATGCCTGGGAAGCTCAGTTTGCAAATCTTTTTGCAATCAAAACCTTACACTGCTTTCCTCACTGCTTGCTCTGCAGGTCCTAGAGCCCCCATATTTTGTGGCACAGGGGGAGGGGTGGCAGGAGGCTGTTATGCATGGCAGAAGGTTCCAAAGCAATGAGGCAGGGGGTACTACAGCAAGAAACCAGCCAAAGGAAAGGCCCTTGCTTTCACTCCCCTTAACAGCACACAGCATGAAACCACATCCACACACAGCTATAAAGACATGAGTACTCCTACTGCCCCCCAGACTCTAGGCTCTAAAAAGTCAACTTGTGGGAAGGCAGCTTCCCCATTTGAAGGCACATGCCAGAAAGTCAGATTGGCAGATCAGGGGGAGGACAGGAATTGACTAGGGATAAAAAGAAAGGTGGTAATTTCTCAGAGGTAAAATAGAAACCAAAATGAAAGCTTAGCAACCATTTTGTTAATGCAGATTAGGCAAAATTTTCTTCACAAGAGACAATAAATGGCTTATAACAGCCTCCCTGAGTCAGTGTAGTCTTTGAGACCTCCAGACCAAACTTGGAGTAATGGCAGAACTGAGTAACAGTTTTCCTTTTTATTTGTGATATTCAAACAATTTCATATCTCTTGTGATTTCAGGGAATTTTCCCTGTCCTAGAACCAAGAAGTTGCCATTCCAAAATTATCAGTGAAGCAAAAAAATGAGCCAGTTATTTGATCCTCTCTTCTTCTTTCTAAGCGTCAGATATTACCAGCCAGCAGACTCCTGGACAACGCTGTGGTTTGGTTTGCTGTGACGCATCAGCTCCTTGTCAGTAGCTGCAAGTAAAACATTTTAAATAAAATCACTTATTTGAAGCTAGAATTTGATCAAGCCTCCTTTGTAAATCTGACAAATATTGGTTTTATACTTCACTTGGTGTTGGGTCAAGTTACGATTGGTCTTAGTGTTCACTTCATAGTAAATATTGCATATTGAAGACCATCTGGTATGTTGTTCCTAGGTTAAATAAGTATTGCTTTTGGCAATGTTGCAACATTTTGGAGGTTTTGATACACACTATTTTCAGACACTGGTGGGAACGGATGGAAGAATACTGAAAACATTTGTTTGTTCATTGTATTGATTCCTGCAATAAATGAGTCAGTAAAAGCAGATGAAAGAATTTATATATGCTATGAATGAGTTATAGACACTTCCAACATTCTTCTTTCTAATTCATACTTCAACAACATTACAGAAAATATATTGTGTCATTTTCATGAGTCTTTACCTTCTCCTTCCAGAAATATGATGTAGATATTGATTTCTCCAAATGAAAGTATAATCCAAATCTTTGGCTATATGAATTTATCTTTTTTTTTTTTTTTTTTTTTTTTAAGAGTGTGCTGGTTTTGTAGCTGTCATCAATTTTGTCTCTGACCTGTACTTCAAACACAAGTACATTAAAATGATTACTGGTTTCTTATATAAGTGGCTGTTTATAGACATGTTATTTTCTCTTGAGTTTGGCTAACTCTTTTTAGGCTGATTGTGCCTCAGCTCCATAAGTCTGACACCTGCTGCTAAAAGGGGGTTGTTCGTTTTCTGGTAGTAAATAAAGAAATGAAACAAATACAATCTGTAATAGAATCAAATGTGAGTACAATGAGTCCACAATTCAATTTGGATTTAATATAGTTGCTTAATCCTGTTAAGGGGTGCCCTCATGAGAAAGATGCTTCAGCAGCCCCAAGCAGAGCTTGAAATGTGAGGACAGACAGTTAAAGGTGGTTTCATGGTGCAGTAGAGGATGAGAGGGGACAATATGCGTTTGTGCCATGCGCAGAGCCAAGTCTGATGACACCATTCTGGACAGAGTGGAGGTTGCTGAAGAGACTTCACAAAGAGCATGGAGAAAGATGTAACAGATATCAGTGTAGGAGATTATTTTCTGTTTTCTGCTTATCCTGAAAGGTCCAAGGGGCCAGGTGAGGTATTACATCTATCTGTTGGATACATTTGCCATTTTTTGTTTTGCTGTGATGGAAGTGTCTCACAAGAAGCCCAGCTCATCACTATGTGAGGCAAGGAAGCTTCATGTGTGGGAGAAACAAGACGAGAGAAATATTAGAAATGAATTGTCACTGTACAGAAGTAGAAACAATCATTAATTTTTGTGGAGCCATTGTTTCACCTAGGAATAATTAAGTCTTGCAAGACACAAGAAACCTATGCAGTTATATCATAAACTTTATTTTTCAAGATACAGTCCTTAAACATCAATCACACTTTCCCTGCACATGTTTTTTTACAGGCATAGAATATCTTTCCCCAGAATTCACTGTGAGAACAGGTGGCATCTTATCACTCCAGGAAGATAAGGAGCAAAGGACTTACTGTGCCCATAAAACAGACTATGGAACTAGCTAGGAGGAAATTATCTGGGTTGTTAGCATCAGGATGTGAAAAACCATACATCTCTTAACTGCTTTAGAGTCTGGCACTGCAGGAGAAAAAAAAAAAAAAGTCACTAAAACAAGTCCGTTGCTATGTCATACCCCAGTTATCCTACAAAGCTATTGTTTTTCCTGTCTCTTTTCAGATTAACTCCTCATACAAGAGACGTCAGCCAAGAAATATTTGCCACCAAGGCCTGGCAA
The DNA here is from genome assembly GCA_035590275.1 of Ibycter americanus. Taxonomy (NCBI): domain Eukaryota; kingdom Metazoa; phylum Chordata; class Aves; order Falconiformes; family Falconidae; genus Ibycter; species Ibycter americanus. The sequence continues at coordinate 81,801,010 of JAVJGI010000014.1, forward strand.
TGCAGGTGTCTTTCTGCTCTTCAACACTTGATGTATTCCCACCTTACCCTGTTTTGAAATAACCTGTCTTGAATCATCCAGTTAGTCACATTCTTGAAAGTTTTACTAAACTTTATTTGCAGTAAAAGGCACTGACAGAACTGTCCTTGTCCACTTTATTTGTGTCCACTTTTCTGGGACAGTGGTTTCCAATTTTTAATTTTTTTTTTAATTGAACTCTAAAACATTTCTGACATGTGTCCAGGATCTTCTATAGTGATCACAAATCAATTGACAATGTCCAGGTTTTAACATACTTTCTGTGGACCTCTTGAAAGTAGTCTTTATATGTCCATAGTTTCTATGGACCGTGCACTGAAAATCACCAAGCTCTACTGATTTCTAAATCTGGCTTCCTTGATGGGGCAGTGCTTAAATTCAGTGATTATAAGGTGAAGCTGTGAAGTGAAAGTTCATTCCTGGCTACTTAATGTCCAAAATAGGGAAAGTCATCTCCTCTCCATGTAAGTATTCATTAGTAGAGAGTTGGTTAACAAGTAGGTATGGCCGGCCCAGGAGCAGACTGTGGTCTCCTTTATCCATGCACATACCATCTGAACTGCCTCAGCTAGCTTGTGGCTGGTGTCCTAAATGTTTGAAGTGCAATTGTTGCATGTCATGCAACACTAATCATGATACAACTGACCGTTTTACTCAGTGGACTTGCTGCTTGAGCAGATTGCCTGAGCCTGGAGAGAGCTGGGTTACTACGTTGGACACTATCATTGGAGATCTCTAAAGGCCCTTGACTTCTTAGACACTCAAATTAGATGCCTAACATTCACCTGTGTGAATACTTTGTCCATTTCCACTGCATGTCAGGCACACTCTCCACTTAAGGTCAGGTCTGCTTCTGCACTAGCCTTATTTTTCCCCTGTGTCTTTCCTTTTGTTTCAGTGGGTGATAATGCCACGTATCGAGACTAGAAGATGACAAAATTGGTCCTCAGAATCACAGGTAAGTTACAGGGAAAGTCACACAGTTACAACTATTTTTTCTTAGTTATGCACTGAGCAATCTGAAGGGGAAGTCACTGAGGTAGATTTAACATCAAACCTCAAGGAGCCACTTCTGCAATGTCATTTTTCAGAGCAAAGTCACTTGTCACTCCATTGTAAACTGTGTGTTTGGCAAGAAAGTATAGATGAAAGGAACTGCATCCTTCAGCCTGGAGAGGTCATGGTAGAGCTGCATTTTGGGACCTTGTGTACTTGGGTGACCTGATCCTCGACCACGTTAAAAGCTCAATAGAAATACAACTTGACATTATCATTACATTGAGGCATTTAGATAGCACCATAAATATACATACTGCTTTAGAGAACACAGATAGACATATTATCTGCCCTAAAAACCTTAGAATCTGAATAATGAAGTAAAATTACAACTATTACTTAATCTATTGAATATCTCCCATTGCATGGCAGACCCTCAGCTACTTTAATAATAGGGTTGTATCACCTAATCTCATGTACTGAATAGTTAGTGCTGAGTTAAAGAATTGTCGACATTGAGTTGTTAATACTATTTACTATGCTTCTTCAGTATTCCGCAGTGTTCCTCTTCTTCAGTCTTTTTTACCTAACTGCCAACTAGATATAGCACTGTTGAGCTTTTCAGATCATGGTCCAGGCTTCCAGCCAAGCGGAAACAAAATTTTAATCCATGTTGCCAGTTGTCAGGGAGGGTGAATTGATCTAATTGACCTGGTCCCTCAGTTAGAACTGTTTTATTTCTGGGTGATTTTGAGGAGAATGTGCTATGTTATTGAGCATCTAGTCCTTTTACTTTGTGTGTATCATTTGGTACCACCGTTAGAAGAAGGTTGAACAGAAGGAAATGGGCTGTAGAAGGCTGGATATTTCACACAACTGATCTGAAAAAATACTAGGAAACTATAATTTGCCTTTGAGTCTTATATCATATATATATTGAAATAATCCCAACATGTCCTGCTGGATTAAGAAATAAACTTACTGTCAGACATCCAACTATAGTTTTCTTGTTTGTTATTGTGACTGAAATGCAAGTATTGAGAAATAAATGCAGAACATTGGTGCTCTAACCAAAGAAAGATGTTTGTGGTTTTAAGACTGCCAGAAAACAGAGAACAGCTTCTTCCTGGCTCTTCTGTCTTACTATCCAGGGGAGCCAAACATGGTTCATCTGTTCTGAGCAGCAGGACAGAGATCCTGTCCTACCCCCTGGTGTCATCTCCCCTACAGAGAACACCAAACCCCACTGAAGAGTCTCTTCCCCTGGGATGAAAAAGTCAGTTCTAATGCCAGCTGAGATGTTGCCTTTAGGAGAGAAAATAATGCTGTTTCTGAATTACTCCAGATTGCTGGAACTACTAATTGTGTTCCTGTGTACATCCATTAAAAATATGTTTATATCTTTTAGAAAAGGAAATAATAAGAGTTGAAATGTAAGTGTTATACTTAGCCTACCTTGAAGGAAGAATATTAGATCACTCCATTCATTGTTACTATTGTCATTAATGTAACAATAAACAAAAGCTGTTGTCCCAGTTTCAACGTGTTAATTCTGCTAAGAATGTACATTCCACTGGGCAAGCTCCACCTCTTTGAATTGAGTTTCTTGATTTGAGTTGATGGAAATGTATATGTGGGATGAACTCCTGGGAGAAGACTTGCAGCCCCAATGCAGAGCAATGATAAGTCTAAATCCTGAAATTATTTTCTAAAGTGACTTCCTCATTGTAATTGGCTTATTAATTCTGCAGAAAAATGAATTCTTCACATGTGTTTCCCGTGGGGTTTTTTTCATGTTTTTCCCCCTCTCCTTTGGAAAACAGAAAGATGTTTGGACTGTCTCTAGAAAGGAGAGAGACAAAGACAATAATTTTTCTGGAGAGTTAGCCATCATTATCTCCATTATTTAACATGACATTTGTGGAGATACAGTATCTAGCCCCGTATGTAGTGACTGTGGCATAAAAATAATGGGAAAATGCCTCAACCAATATCACATATCCCTGTCTTTCATCCCATACCCCATGCTGCCCACAGAATAGATATGTACCACAGCAGCTCCCATGGAACAATTTTAAAGGGCCGCACTGCCCTTTTTCAGTTATCTGCTCTTCCTGGAGTATTCTGTACTGGAACTCATAGACAATTTCTGAGAAGGTGTTTTATCCCATTTTAGATATGCTTATTATGGAATTCTGTTTGGAGAGAGCTACACACTCTGGAATAGCCAAAATATCTGTTTGATGGTTTCTTGTTTTCTTGGAGTCGTAGAATACAGGTCATCGGTCTTCTGCTGGTGAGTTTTATCTGTTGAATGGAACTTCTTCATAAAACGAGACACAGAGCAATACCAGTTTCCTCACTAGTCCTTGATAGTCCAGTGGGAAATTTCCAGATTCCTAGTGTTGCCAAAATATATCCTGAAGCACAGGTCCTTTGGGCTGCTGTCAAACACTGTTTCCCAGAGCTATGCTAACTTTTGCATTGTAGTGTGTGGCAAATTTGTTGCTTTCCAGGGACACCAAGAGTAGAAAAGCTTAATGATAAAACAAAGTGAAAAAAATGAAGCTAGACCTAATGTCAAGCTTTTAAAGAGAAGGTAGGCAAACCCAAGTAAAGTTAATAGGTGAAACAGACTAGAAAAGTGGTTACACTGTAGCTGAAAACTGGAAGTCCTTTTTTGCTGATTAACATCTCTTCCTGAGGAATCTTGCCATGTTTGTATTTCCGGGATCAAGGATGGCTGAAATTTTGCAGAAGTACTCTCTCCTTTTCCTCTTAGGTTTGTCAGGATGCATTTGTATAGTTCTTTTCCAGCAGTTATGGCACTAAGCAATTATTTCCTCTTAAACAGCTAAGGGAATATGAATTATATAAATGTTCTTCTACACGGTAGCCAGCTCTTTCGGATACCCAGATCTAAGATACTTTTAAAAATAGACCTTCTTCATTCTTATTCAGCCTATTAACCTTGCTCCTAGCCCATTCACAAGTGTTCCTTATTAAATATTATACAATATTATATGATGTATATAGATTATACTTACTTTCTATTGAGTTCATGTCTGCTGGGCTTTCTCTGGGGACCACAGATGGCACAAAATTAACAAAGTGATTACTTAGAGTTGCTTCTGGTGATCCAGATCTCCACTGGGATGTGGGAGAAGGCAGGACACCAAAGTCTCCTGTTGCTTGCTCAAGTGCTCCAGTCACAATGGACCATCCTGTCATTGGCAGCCACTTGTCCATCTCTAAATAAAAAATGTCAGATCTTATGCTTGCTTCAGGCAGAAACAGAAATATAGGTCAAGTCTTCCTTTTATTTCACAGATGAGAATTGTTCTTTCCTGTCTTAGGTCTGAATTCACCTCACTTCACTTTAAGACATTTCTCTGAACCTGCTGACTCATAGAGGGGATCTGGGGACACACCGAGATGAAGGAAGGCACCTCTGTCAGACACATAAAGCTCAGAAGAAGGAGAAGGGGAATCCAAGCTTCTGTATTAGGAGCTGTCAATAACATACCACTGTGTAATGCAAGTTCCTATGTAGCTAGGGCCAAGCTTCTCCTGGTCCTTGTTGCAGTAGCACAGAAATATTAGTGATGAACCTGTTGCCACTACTTTATCTCTGCAGCTTCTACTATGGAAGATACACAAACTCCTAAAAAGGCCTTTATGGCACCAGCTAGAACTGGCACAACCAAAACCAACAATCTCTGCTTCTGTTTAAGTGGAAATGGAGATGAGAGGAAGAAGATAGTGAAACAAATGCTATTCAAGTAATTAGGACACTACGGGAGTGTGTAAGGGAGCATCTGAGGGTAGTTTTACTACTCGTTCTCCCTCTCTTCCATCTGAAATGTAGAGAGGCTTGGTACGTATGTCACAGCACTGACTAAACCATTGCAATTCCACCCAGAGGAAAGCATGAGAGCACAGCTTTTTGCCAACATTGGAAGCTTGCCAAGCTCTGTGGCATTTGAGCAGTCATGACTTTGTCTTCATCTGCACAGATTAAATATGGATGTGTATATTAATTATGTAAATGTGCAACTGCACATCTCAATCAAGTAGAGCCAAGGATACACTATCCTTTGCAAGTGCTGATTGATGCCATACATGCAAGAAAAACAGAGACCATTCAGCTCATTGCTAAGTATATTCTGGAGAGGGGAGGGAAGGAAGAAGGGAAATTTGGAAGTAAACAGTGTTTTATAATGAGAGTGAAACTATAAATGTCGTAACTTTCTGTAATACCTAATAGCCTCTACTCAGCAAAACAGAATGCTTACTTAGCAGGAGACAGCTCTAGAAGATGGTGAAACCACATATTTAGAGTGAGATGAATGCTATTAACTATAATCAACACACTCATAACAGTTTTAGTCAAGGGTGGAAACTGGGCTTTGACGTGACATGGTAGAAGTACCTGATTTTTCTGTAACTTCATGTAAATGACAAACAAGTACACGGAAATCAGTGGTACTACATCAGTGTAAACTTGATGCTCTGGGGCAGAGAATGGATAAACTTTCCAGGTTTAGCTTTGTAATTGGTGGCACCACCAAATTTGATCTGTTTGTCTGCATGCTTTGTTTTAAGCAAAAGAATACAATACAAGCTTTCAAGGAAGGTGAATTGGATTGTGCATGTGATATTTCCAGATTTCTGTCAAAGCACACACAAAAATGGTGTGTTATAGAAACCTCATCCTGCAACGAACGACTAGCAACCATCTCCATTCCCTCTGCTCAGCCCAACAACTGAATGCTCCAGCATCTGCTATCAAACCACAGATACTATTAAAGTGCTGAAAGTTCATTTCTCTGCCAGACTGACAAGGTCCATAAAAAGGCTAAGCAACTTGCTCATTTCTCAAAGTTCAGGAAGACAGAAAAGAAAACATAGGTTTCAGAAACAGAAGCTGTCCAGCAGCTGGACAGTGGAAGAGGAGGGATGGACATGATCACAGGGTGAGGCAGAGACCAAGCACTCTGCCATCACCCAAGTCCACTCCCAAGGAGACTCAGAAGAGTCAAACCTCAGCACTTCTGTATCTCCTGGACACTGTTCTTACCTACACTACTGCCATCAAAGATGGGCATTGAGTGCTCCCTGCTCAGCACCACCTGCTCAGCACAAGAGGTCTACACAGAAAGATGATTTCCCCCAAAGTCACAAGTAGTTTTGAGTCCTGTTTATCTAGCACCTCCTTCCAAGGGCTTGAGATATTCTGATTTTAGGATATCCTTGCACTATGAATGGTGTATTGAATGATTCTAGCTAAGTAACACACTTATTCCTCCCTGGGTTTTTCAAGCTGACTTTTGTGTTTGGTACATTCTGACTGTTGGCATTAAGGTGGCTGTCATTCTCCCTAGTGAGTTGCATTGGGATTTTCTGGTAGTATGAATGCAAGAGTGATTTTAAAGTGAGATGATTATGATGCATATTCTGAATAGATCAGTTAGGCATAACAGTGACCTGCAGGTTAGGATTAGCATCCAACTCGCTCTCTGCTGCTCTTGTGCTGCTCCTGTTCACCCAACAAACTCAAGCCCAGAATGTAAAGCTGCTCTGCCTCCACTGACTGTGATGACTGTGGGAGTTGGTTAGGGGATGTTCTGGCATGCTACATGTGGTTGTGCAGTTGCTCTGTGTGCAATGATAGGTGTCAGAAAACCCAGGAATATCTAAAAAGACTGTTAGCACATAAATGCCTCTGATAATCACAGATCTTGGACATGGAGAAGACTTCCTTTCTACACACATCCTCTTTTTCACATCTATCTTAGCTGGACTTGAGGGCTGCCTTTCTACATACATCACCTTTTCCATGTCTATCTTAGCTGACTTAATATCACAAAGTTGAACTTTTGCTATGGGTAGATACAAGCCATCCCAGGAATCAGGTTTTCCTACTGAACTGGCTAGGGGATTGACAGCCAGCACACACCTTAACAGGTCTTCTCTCCTGAGAACCTGTGAGCTTTCTCAGTTCCAAAAATTTAAAAAAATTTAAAAAAATTTTCCAAGACATGTGAGAGTGGATCTAGAGACATAGCACTGCCTAAAGAGTAAGGACAGCAAGACAGTGAAACTATTGACTCTGCTCTGCACCTGGGCAGCCATGTGTATGAGTACGGAAGGTGGGCTGACTGACCAACTCAAGACCAGCTAACAGATATGCTGGATAAACACATGACCACTTATCACATGGCACTGAACGGATTTTTCAAAAAGCAATTGTTAACCATACTGAACATCTCCTGGAAGACTTTCTGAGCTTGGAGGTTATGTCTAAGGAGTTAAGCTACTCTTAATACACTTTCTTCATTACCAAAAGAACTGGTAGAAAATAGTAAGTGCTGTCTCTCTATACTTACCAGACAGCCCATACACTGCCTGTACACTGAACAGCCATTGAAGACCGATTTGCATGTGGCAGATTCTGTGAAAAAAATTGCCCGTTATTTTTAGGATATAAGTGAGCTATGTTATGATATATAGCAGTATTTGCACACTTACAATCAGCTAAATGAAGTTACTGTTCCTCTTCTAATCCCTTAACAACCATATTCCCCTGTACTAATGCCAGGTGTTCACTTGGCCCTAGAAACTCTACCTGAACTCACACTCAGTGACATCAGCATATGTGGCTTATGCAATTCAGACCATGCCAAATTACATAATGCAAGTTGTCTCTGTGCTTGGTTTAATGGATTACGGATGTGCGACTTCGGCTACTTCTCTGAAGAAGCCTATGCTGTGAAATAGGGTATTTCTGTTCTTGGAATGAACTTGTTGTTGATTAAATCTATCCTATATATTGCTAACTGAGATTTCACTTTCATAACTACAGAAAGCAGTCTTTTACACCAGAAGCGCCAACCTTCCTGTGATTGTGTATCACTATCAGACCCTGCTGTGGCAGCCTCCACATACATTGTGCCTAGGAGGAGGTACTTGGGTGCTCAAGCCTTCAGCTGCATGATGCAGGAATTTTTGCCCTGTATTATATTTCTGTCTTTATTCTGGTAGATTATGTATATGTGCACTGACCCATTCATCCCCTTGCATTTCACCTATTGATTCTGTCCTGGTTTCATCTGGGATAGAGTTAATTTTCTTCTAATTAGCTGGTGCAGTACTGTGTTTTAGATTTGGTGTAAGATAATGTTGATAACATACTGATGGTGTTAATTGTTGCTAGATAATGTTTATACTAAGTCAAGGAGTTTTCATTTTCTCAGGCCTTGCCAGTGAGAAGGCTGGGAAACGGGGAGGGAGCAGAGCCAGGACAACTGACCTGAACTAGTCGAAGGGGTATTCCATACCACAGAACATCATGCTCAGAATATGAACTGGGTGGAGTTGGCTGGGGCCTGCTGATCGCTGCTCGGGAACTGGCTGGGTGGTGAGCCATTATATTGTGCATCAATTGTTTGGTTTTTTCCCCTCTCCTTTGAATTTTATTCCTCTCCTCTTCTCCCCCCTTTTCATTACAATCATTGTTATGATAATGATTATCATTATTGGTTTTATTTTATTTCAATTCTTAAACTGTTCTAATCTCAACCCTCAAGTTTTACCTTTTTCTCAGTTCTCCTTCCCATCCCTCGGCAGCCAGGGGCAGGGAGTGAGTGAGCGGCTGCCTGGTACTTAGTTGCTGGCTGGGGTTAAACCACGACAACTCACATTCCTATAACAGAAAAGTGGCTGGTCTTTCATTTGGCTACAATGGAAATTAAATCCTGACAACCAGATAAAAGAAAGTGGCATACAGACACATGAACTACTATTAAACACCTAAAGCTTTAGTGTGGGCATTTTAAAGTGTTCCTAAACCTGAATATATTCTTTTTAAAATAATCTGAATTTATCAATGATGTTCAAATCGTAGACGAAGTTAGCCCTTCAAGATTTGTTAGACACATACAAGTTACATATACATTCATATACATTTAAATTCACCTCCTGCTTATTTAGACTACAAGCTTTATCTTCACTTTTACTCCTAGAGTTTGCAAAACTTTATTCAAAGGTCAACATAAAAAATCATTAGGAAACTGAAAAGTCCTCTCACCTGATCGAGTGATAACCTTGCAACAATCTGAATAGTCTATCTCTTTGACCTCTGCCCATGCTTCCCACAAACTTTAAAACGTCAAGTCAGGTTTGAGATGCAAATGTAAATTGAGTGAAGTGACAGTCAGTGATGAAGAACTGTGTGACAGAATTCCTTGCCTGTGGACTGCATAACAGACGAGGGGTTTTAGCGATCAGGTTTCCTCAAAAAGGACAAGCTTGTTTAGTGTGTTAACCACAAGCACATTTTTAGGTCTCATCTTTTATAATGTGCCATAACCGATTCACCAATGATAGATCAGTTAGAATTCTCTGGACTAAGGAGGACTGGTCACCTCTGCATTGTGTTTTACACAGTTAAATTCTACTTTCTCAGTTTCCGTATTTCCTGATGTAGATGTGATGTTTAGTGTTATATTTTGACTGGAAAATATAGGGAAAATATGACAGCAAAAAATTAAACTAGGAGTAACTTTAAAATATTTTCTGTTCCCAGATTCCACCTAAAGGACTTTGTATTTTAAAATGCAAAATTTAAAATTAATTTTCTTTTGCCAGACTGCAGAGTCTGTGTTAGGTGAGTACCCACCTGCCCCACTCCCATATTGTGTTATTTGCTCTTGAGTTTGGATCTGCTGTCTATACAATGAGTGTGGGACAGGTCAGAGAGACAGAGAAAAAGAAGGGGGAAAAATTATGATGAGTGTGAGGACTGCTAAATGATCTGACAAAATAATATGAATTACAAGAATTTTGTTTTCATACAAAAACCAGTAAAAATAGATAAATGGAAACTCCCCACTTTTGTTCCCAAAAATATCTCATACCTTTTCCTTAGAGATGTTTAAACAATTAAAAATTGCCTGATACCAGGCAGTAAAAGAGAATGGTAGTAGGGAGTATAAGATACAAACAAACTATAATATTTGCAATAAACAGATGAATAGGTGAATAAGTTATAGAAATAAAGGACAGATCTTGACATATCCTGGCAAAGACTCATATGAAAGTGACTGCTAAATCAAGGTTACCACTGCATTTGCTTACTCAGTTTGACCAGGTTTTTCTATAACTTCACACTTTCACTTGCACATATATTTTATATGTGCATCCTGGGAAGCTTGGAATTTCCTCTCCATTGCATTTTTTAAAATCTTTATAGAGAATTAAATTAAATTGTGTTGGGAGAATCAAGGAGTTAATCAAAGATAAAATCCAATCAAGATTTTGCTTGGAAAGTGTATCTAGATAGAATTACCCAGTTACACTTGGGATATTTTTTTTATATCAACAGCTTTTTCATTGCCAAACATATTCTATAACACATATACACAAAAAAATGTTCTTGAAAAATGTGATTTCATTCTTCATTTGTAATAACATAAATGAAAACAGTAAAATGTGAATAGTAGGAGCATCACCTCTAAGTAATAAAATATCTTTCTTCATTTGTGTTCAAAATGACATCTATTTCATTTGCTTAAGGTCATATATTGAAAATGAAAAAGTGTCAGAAGCCTTTGCAAATTTGAAACCCAGAACCAGAATCTGTTAAATACAATTGCTGTTATTTATGTCAACTTGTTGATTCCAGAAAATTTAATGTTCAGAAAATGATAAAGCCTTGATCACCTGTCTGTGGATGTTTTCTGTTCTTTTCACATAGGTTTCTCTTTGTAGAAAAGCAGTAAAAGATAGTTTGCATTGTGTAAATCAGTTCATTGCCAAAAATAAATATAAAAAAAAAAGTGGCGATACACCGTATTGTGTCCTGTTTTTGTAGAAACAGTCTTCTCTTGTCACCATAACCAGGTCAAACACATGTTTTACCTCTTTGCTCCTGAGAACTCTACATATTGTATTTCATGCCAGGGTCCCAAAAACTCTTAGAAGTAAAGCTCACAAGGTTCATTATTTTGTCTTGTGCAGACAGACCAGTGTGATCTTTATTTTCACACCTAAGATGAAGTTCCCTCATCTTTGCCAGGCAAGGATTACCCAACCTGCCAAGTAAATAGTTCCAGTTCATACAATAGATGCCTACAGTTCTCCTCCACACAAAGTCAGCAGTGATCCCTATGATTTTCATGTTTTTAATTTTATGCTCAAGGCTTTGCCGTGGTAGAACTAGTTGCTTCTTGAGGTTTATTAGGCTTATTTTTTTGAGTGCCTTGATAGATTGAAGCCTTATTAGTGTTCTTCAAATTAACATGCCAACTACAGGACATGGAATTGTGTTTGTATATACAGTAACATCTGAACTTCAAGTCAAGTTGCTTGACAAAATGTTTGTTGGATGCTAGTGAGGAAGATCTCACTTACCAACCTGGCAGAACTTCAGACTGTCACACCAGGGCTTTGCATTTTCTCCTCTTTTCAGACATTAGCAGGTTTTGTAAGGATGGATTTTCTTGCTCTACCATTTTCTAACTCTGTGAGACTACCTGTTTACAATCTTAAATCCTTTGCAAGTACAGCTTAGCTCAATGGGGCTGATAAATTCACATCTGTTGTCAGATGCAGTGTGCTTGAAGTTCAGGCATGCTATTAAAGGCAAAGCAGCTTCAGCCAAGATTTCATTTGTGAAGGCAGACACAGCAACTGGTCAAGATAGTTCCAATATACTATTAGGTAACTGAAGTTTCCATCTCTGTTTGCATGTTGATCAGATTAATTTGAGCATCTGCAATTAATTCATAAGAAGCCAGAGGTTTCACCTGTCTCTCTTTCTTATTTTTTAATGTGGCCTGAGAGCACTTCTATTGGTAAGATCCATACAAACTGAGATGTGCTAGGGTTATATCTCTTGACCTATTTTCATAGTATACGTAGGTTTTAAATCACTCTCCTTCACAATGAGGCTTTCATATCTGGTGTCAAGGTATGCTCTGTGCAAAGGTGAGAAAGCTCATCCCAAGTAATATACTCTTTTATTTTCTAAGGCCCTAAATGACTGGAATCTTGGACTCACCTGTGCTTAAAATTTCACGTCTCGTGAGCAGCAGCAGATATAAAACTTTTTAGTAGAGGGGTAGCTGAAGAGAAAGCTTTGCAGTAAGTGTGTGTATGTGCTTCTGCGTGCATGTGTACAAAGTAATGAAAATTTAAGAGAAGAGTTTTGTACCTAATGAGAACAATATAGGTTATTCATTGTCAGGACAATGCTAAGAGGGGGACAGGATTAAACTGGGGAAGCATGGGAAGGAACTCCTTGGTTTGTGTGCTGTTAATTCATCCATGCTAGAACTCTATTGTCATGCACTCAGCAAGTTCAGATGTACACTGTTTTCAGTCTGTGTTTCAAGATATGCCCAGAGAGAATCGTCATTTCTAGAGTACTCTGGGTATGCGTGGGTTCGTCCAAGATCAATCTGATTAAAAGCAGTTATTTCTGGAGTCTGCATAACTTTGAATTTATCTGAAACATGTGCAAACAATTCAATCACTGGAAGAATATCAAACTGTGTATCAAACTACCCAAGATCTGAAATAAATAATTGCAAATCAATCCCTTGTTCTACTTTAGCCAGACAATATATCCATTAAAAAACTGACAGCTCATTCAGTTCTAAGCGGAACTAATGTTAATGATGTTAGTAAACTGCCAAGTATTGATGTGGGAAAGGCTTACTAAGCATATTTCATGATCATTTCAGAATTATTCAAATAACATTTCTTGCTTGCTTGTCTAGGAAATCTCATCTTGCTGTGGTCTGCTATACAGTGCCAAGGCACAGTAAGCTTGACAGTCAGCCAGTTCATGCCACTCCTTTCTACTGCTTTTGCTGTTTCTTACATGGAGCAGGACAATGCATGGCAGGAGGAAATGCTTGCTTCTGCAGGGACGAAAGCTGGGGCTGTTGCTGTGTCTTCTGACTACAACATGCAGAACCACTGGGGTAAAATTTTCAGCAGTTCATAGCATTAAATCTTGTATATCAACTTTCCTCTTTCTCTTCTGCATGCAGTATAACTTTGTGTTTTATTTGTATAACTGTACAACCAAGGCAAGACAGCAGGTGCCTCTGAGGGGGTGCAGAGAGTCCCACCCTGGTGCCAAAGGGACGTGGGAGCTGGAGTGGCTGCAATTACTGGGGAATTTGATGTGTAGGGGAATGGAGGCAGAGATCATGACCCACTGGAGATGGTAGCTGAGCCTGCAGTCTCAACAGCTGTGTTGGGGTGCAATGGGGATCAGCAGCTACCTATGGGCTGGGGCTGCAGGGCTGGGGCTGCAAGGCTCCCCGTGGGAGGGTGCCAGGGCAGGCCCTGCCTATCCCACCACCTAGCCTGAAGCAGCTAGGGGCACCAGGGCAGCCCCAGCTGCAGTCATCAGGCAGCTCCCTGGGGATGGGGACGGGCCAAGGTGGGGTCAGGACATGGGACTGTGGGTGGGCCCAGCTCAGCAGGGCCCGCGGCTGGGCAGGGCAGCGCTGTGGGGAGCGGGGAACGGGCCCTGCTGCAGGGGCTGATGGCCCCGGAGGGGCCAGCATGGGGTCCTGCACTGTGGGAAGGTGTGGGAACCCCAGGGGCTGTGGAGGGACCAGCCAGGGGTGGTGGCTGGTACCCTCAGAACCCTGAAAACATGATGCTTTTATCAAGGAGGACTCACTGTGAAGGCTGTCGCACAGAAGAAACCTTCCACAAACCACAGAGCAAGCTCTGTGCTTGGTCTTTGCAGAGCAGCCCTGCACTGAGTAGGGCTGTTGTGGGGCAAAATTTCCAGAAGTTCTTCAGTGGCTGAGGGGTTAGATCCCCATCAAATGTCACTGGAGAAGGAATTAAGTTCACAAGTCATTCAAGCTCTTGAAAATGCAATGCCAACTCAGCAATGACCTGGCCAGCACATAGGGATGAAACAGGCCATGGATGGGTTAGCCGCTATCTTCCTTCTCAACACCCGGCACGGAGGCTGGTGAACAGATTCAGCACCCCTGTGTCAGACACTACTCAGATTTGTGCAGGATGACAAGTTAGGAGCACTGGACCCAGAAAGCAACCACTGTTACAAAACCAGCAAAGCACATCCATTTGGCTTTTAATTGACTCCCTAGTGTCTGGATGATGAGAAATTGGCATGTCTTTTCCTTAAAGCAATAAAAAGTCAAGAGAAAGAAGGAAAGGGAATAAAGTAACCCTAAAGCTATACACAATCAGATAAGGAAAGGCACCCAGGGGTATTATTATTAATGAGGAAATTCACCATATTTACACCATCAGGCTGTTATTTCCTTTTGCAATATATATATTTCTACGATGATGATGCTGATCATTGCTGTCATTGTTATTTTTTCCCAAGAAATGATTATTTCAGTTACTGATATTCTGTGCCGGATGTGACTATGGTTTTAATTGTTTCAGAATTGGGTATTTTGTAATTGTAACACCTATATTCAGTGTTACCAACATTCTCTGGAATAGATTTCTTGTTCTTTTGTACAGTCAGACCTTCCTCCAGTGTGTTTCTACATTTCTAGTAAATAAGAGCATCGGCAAACTACCACCATGCTGAATCTCTCCAACTTAACTTCCACAGAAATCCTGTGTGGTGTAGGAAACAGTACATGTTCTTTCTCCCCTTTATTGTCTATTAAGGTTTTACTGACCAAATGGAATCCCATGATGCTTTTTCTAAGTCAGTTTCCCATTGACAGGAAGGTCTTAAATCTTTTTCTTCTTTTTTTCTTTCTTTCTTTCTTTCTTTTTTTCTTTCTTTTTCTTTCTTTCTTTCTTTCTTAATTCTTTCTTTCTTAATTCATTCCTTCTTTCTTTTTCTTTCTTTCTCTTTCTTTCTTTCTTTCTTTCTTTTTCTTTCTTTCTTTCTTTCCTTCTTTTTCTTTCTTTCTTTCTCTTTCTTTTTCTTTCTTTCTTTCTTTCTTTGTTTTTTCTTTCTTTTTCTTTCTTTCTTTCTTTCTTTCTTTTTCTTTCTTTCTTTCTTTTTCTCTTTCTTTTTTTTTCTTTTTCTGTCTTTCTTTCTCTCTTCAACAGATGATAATTTGTTTTCTAACGGATAAATATATCTCACGAACAAAATAAATAAAGTACAGCTTTTCCTATACAAATACAAGAAAGCTGGATTTCTGAGGAATATTTCAGTGTCAGCAAGAAATTCTTTGCATCTAGGATGAAGTTAGTTGAAGGAAAGGAGGGAAGAAGAGATAAGAAAAGACATGTAATGGAGAAAAGACATTTGTACAACACAATTTGGTGCCATAATGTGATTTTGAAAGCTCCTAGGACCTACTTCCTACCACTGTATGATACAAAATCATCTGTCTTTGAGAGAGGTAAGAGCTACACCAGGGATTATACCAGAGCTTATGAGAATTGACCTGCTTGCATGTTTGGGAAGAGAACTACATCCTACTAATTTTTGTAGAGTTGTGGGTTTGTTTTTGCATCACAGAATTTGGACCTTTTTTATGGACCTCCTTCTATGAGCAGTGAGACCAATATATTGTTATTTCCACAGCATAAAATTCAAAATGAAACACTGATATAACAGTGCCATTCCAATTATACTAATATTTTTAAAACTGTGTTCATGGAAATTATTTTGTTTTGATACACAGTGATTCCAAAGGCTTTGTAGATCCTCTACAGAAACCTGCAGCTCCTGTCTGCTTAGCTCAGTCTTTTTCCTCAGGTCATACAGTATGTAAGCCTGTTAGCTTAGTTTATTTATTATCAGTTTTTCTTAAAATCATTTGGTTTCCTATTTTCCTGTCCCTAAGATAGCTGAGTTCCTAGGAATGACATAGCTGTGGCACTTCAGGTATTTTTTCAGCTGTCAGATGAATACATCTTCCCTCAGCCACCACTTTAAGGTGAAAATTCCAGAAGATACATTATGAATACAAGCATGTTACAAACCATGCCATGGCATACCAGAAGTATGATCAGGTTGCCCTTGATAGTATATAGCCTCTCACATGGCCCATCATTAGAGTCTGCTACAGTCTCTCTTCTACCCTTATGCTTCCTAGACCTATTCTTGGTCACCTGCTGCTCTCCTCCCCAAACTGTGCAAGAAGACGAAAGCTGGCACAGTGCCATGAAAAGCTGGCTTGCTTTTAAACATGCACTAAAACATAACCTAATGCACAGCTCAGTGAAACATGGACCCCCAGATGTAATTTCTGATGTAGATAGGGTTACATTCTCAAAACAGCCAGCGATCTGTCTCCTACACCAAGGAGCTCTTTCATCCATCTCAACCAAAGCATGATAGCCAAAATTCTTTGAACTGCATGCTCATATTAAGCATTTTCTTTGAACTCTGAGAATCTTTCTTCACCTCTGCCTACCTAAGTAATTTCTATGGAAAATTTATTTAGAAAACAGATACAGCAACCAGTATTTTGCTGGTGTCATACAAAAGAAACAGATGTAGTTATCCAGGCTGCTGGGCTGCACACTGATCATTGATTTCACCCACTGTGTGCATTTCTGTTTGGGAAATAGATCTAGTGCATTGTAATTCTTTCAAGCTCTCGCTTTTAACAATGCTTTGTATATTAATGAGGTTAGAGTTAATCTATCATTTGCAAATGGCCTGCTGTGAGTCAATAAAGTTTTGATAGGAAATAACAATCCAGCTGGGATATTATTAGAGAAAAAGTCAGAGGCATTTTCAGGCAGAATAGGATGATAATGCTGCTGGCTCCATTGTCACTGTCCTAGTGGGGAGGCAAGAGAAAGAGTCCCAGCACCCATGTCCCAGTGAACAGGGTTTCTGTAACATTATAACCAAATAGTTATGTAGTTCTAAAAGTCCATTTGGTTTTGACCTTATTCTTAGGTATTACAGAGGTTTTGAAAAGGTATTTGTCTGGAAAATCAAAACATCATTTAAGCTTCTGTCTCATTTTCTTTTTCCAGGGCATTTTTCCTCAAAATAGTTCCATTTTAATTAGCAACATGGCCTCCAAATGCAGGACCCCTCTTTGGTTTCACTTAGTGCTGATTGAAAGGTGTAATTCAACAGAGGAGAGAGCACCACATGGGCAGGCTGTAAATAGAACAGGCATATCCAAATACTTGGTGCTGTTGAGAAATTCTGAGCTCACCATGTTTGGCTTTAATTTCCTGACTATCCTTTCTTCTCATACCCTGACTATTAATACTGCATTGGAATTAGCTGGTTACCTATTGTAAGTGCTTATTAGAGACAAAAGACTGGTCTGGAGAAGGTCACTGGTCATTTATTCTTGTTGCAAAGGCAACCCAGCATTAAAGAAACACAGAAAGGGTAAGAGAACCAAGCAGAGCTGGAACAACCCTGCAAAGACACTAAGGCCTGTGTTACAATTCAACCAAATAGAAAGTGGTGTTACCCAGATTTGAAGTTACCCTTGAGAGTTCATCTAGTGAAACTGAAACCATCTGCTCTCTTTAACAAGGATGTATTCAAGAATTGAAGAGCTTGAGTCAGAGAGAATGACATGCATATTAAAAAGCAACATGCTACTGGTAGGTAATGTAAATGTACTGATACTGATCTGAATTCTGAAATCAGACTTGCTTCCATAAACAGCAACTAAAGTTGAACCACTTGGAAGCCTAAGAGTATGTATAAACAAGAATGTGTAGACTAACTTTTTCCCTGTACTCTGCCCAGCAGAGCAAAGTAAAAATCTAAAAGTTGGAAATGTCAGACTTCAAATTGCCTGTGATTGCTTCATCTGGAGAGTGTGCATTAGGATACAGTCTCTAATTTCAGGGTCATTTACTACTTTTTCTCTAGAACCCCTGCCTTATTCAGTATCTGAGATAGATGTTGCTTATTTAACAAGCAGCTCTTCGGTATTTTACTTTTCCTTTACTGTTCTGTGCATACTCCTAAACTGTATAACATGAACCCTTTTCCAGTCCTGCCTGGAAGTTTAAAACCTTAATTTTCTCCTTAGGATTTCTATCGTACTCCTCATGACATCATAGTGCTCCAAAAACTTCCTCACAATAGGCAAAAATGTTTGAAAGTAAAAACCCTGCCCTTGGGTGCCTAGTTAGTTATGTCTAAATGGTGGGGTGAGCATGTTCCACACTGAAGCCTTCCACAGGGTTTCATTCAGACTAAGCAACCCCTTGGAGATCACAGAAGAACCCTCCAGATTGCTTTCCAGAAGACACCTCTTGCCTAAGGAGATACATCCAAGTCTTGCCCTGACAGACAGCCAGGGCATGGACAAGGTGCACAGCACCTAGAGTACAGCGTTAACCATTAGGACACTTTCTTTTTTTTTGAGTTACTGGACTTACACACACCTCCAGATATCCCAGGATGGCTCTGCTATCTTGTGTTGGAGCTGTGAGTCCACAGCTCTCCTACAAAATAGACACCAAGGCCCCAGCCAGGCAGATGACTAGGAAACCAGGAGCTCACAGTTGATTACAATCTGTGGAAAAAAACAGCTTCACAAAGGTATTTGGGCAACTCATATGAAGAAAAAGACCTAGCATGATTTCCAGGGTCCTCTTGGCAGTCACCATAAGCTACTATCTCCTACTGGGGGCACCAAACTACTCAGAAATCTAGTTCTAAGTGGTTTGCCAGTGTGGTATATGAATTCTGAAGCAGAAGAAAAATCATGTTCCTTAGGACAGTGTTGAACTACTCTAACAATAACAGAACACATAAAAAATAGCTCTGGAAGGGTCCTTGATTCTTACACAGTTGATTCCCTTGCCCCTACCCTCTCCTCCCTCAGGGCAGGATCAACTATTTCTAAATTATCTCTGGCAGATATTTTCCTCGACCATTCTTAACATAGAATGATTGTAAAGCTGAACTATACAATTGTTACAAAGACCAATGAAGTTAAATAAAAGGCTTAAGAGCAGAAGCAAGAAATATATTTCAGGTCCAATCTTGCAGGCGCCTTGACTATGAAACACCTAATGTTTTTTATTGTAATCTAATGAGTACATGAGGTGTAATCTGCACAAAGTATTCTTTCTTATGAATTTGGTTCAGTAATCCATGCTGTTACACTAGGGTTCGAGTCTGATTCCCAGTGGCTTAAAATCATATAATACTTCATCCATATTAGCCCCCCCTATAGATAAGTCTTAGAAATTGCACAGCATTTAAGATACAGACTTCAGAAATAACACAAATCCTGCAACTAGAAATTACCTTTGCTTAGTTTAAAGTTGCTAGAGCATGAAGTTTATTTTTACAACCAAGACAACAAGGAAAGGACTTTAAAAGAAAAATCAGAATAGCTGTTCAGTAGGGACTGATTCAGGTTGGGAGGAAAAGAGCCAGATGACTCCCCTCTCATAGCAATGTCCAATGTGGTGTGTGATGAGAGTCAAATAATGGGAGGTCAGTCAAACTGCTGAACAGCTTTTTTTCCCACCACCCTATCCAAGGCAACTGCCTCTAACTGTGCCGCAATATTGCATCAGTTTTACTCGCAATGGTTTGGCTGACAATACAGAGATGCTTGTAAGGCACCTAGCTACAGGGTAGTTGTATGTAGCTGGGGATAATAGGCTGCTAGTGCAGAAGTGCCAAAAATCAGCTAAATGTTAGGATACAAATAGGAGTACTGGAGAGTTCATAGGTACAGTAAAGGCAGCCATATATATATCCATACATATGTATGGATACATATACCCACACCTATATGTATTGATTCTATCTTCCTGTCTGCAGCAGATAATAGTGAACAATATTTCTTTCTGAATTTTCATCCTACAAAGTGCCTTTTCTGTTTCTATAGCAACTTCTCTTGTTTATAACTTGTAGTTCATGCTAAAAATATCCTGATTTAAAAGGGAAAAAATTCTAAAAAGTTAGAATAATTGGAAAAGATGGCAATTTTAAAATGAAATAAAGTCATAGACTATGCTTAATAAGTAGACTGTTCACCATACGAAGCACTGAATGTAACATCCATTATGTGACTTATAAAATAGAAATGGGGGTTTTATTAGTATGTCTCAGGTTCTTTGTTACAACCTGAGTTACTGTAATTTGAATGACTATGTAGTGTTCTCCATCAGAAGTCCAGCCACTTGGTAATGAGTAGAAAAGAGTTCCACCTCTAGACATACTTGTCTTCCTGCCGTGGGACCCCATCATACTGACTTCAGAGAAATAAATGCAATTAATGTGCTCCATTGTCAACTGTAATGATTGCAATAGGTGTCCCACATCACATGAAACCAGATTTTGTGAAGAGCTTTAGCAATGGGCAGCAAGAGAAACCGTGATGGATACCATTTTTTTCTAATTCCTTTAAATGAACAGAAAGTCTTTTATGGGTCATCCTTCAGCTCCAGGTGATAAAAGTCTGAAACAGTCCTTCCACTCACCATTAAAACTTTATGAATACACATGGGTTTTGAAGGGTAATTAGTCTTTGTTGCCATGCTGTGTTGCTGTAATTTGGGCAACATAGAACATTTTATAATATTATGTATGCACAGTAAGGCACACATTCAATACAGAAACACAGCTATGAACTTTTTGGCTGCAGGACTGCACTACAACCAGCAGAGCAGGAAGAACGTCCTTGCAGTGGGCTCATAGCCTCCACTGATTTCTCTGCTCTCTTCTCCACACTGTGTTCCAACAGTGACCTACCTTTGTGAAACAGGAAGGGCTTAGCATAGGCCATGGACAGAGCAGGTCCATCCCGACTTCTGGTCTATGCCTACAGACTCCCCTCTGAAAAGGAAGAGGAGAAAGAAATTGCAAGAAAAATGGGCAAACCATGAGGTCAAATTTGTGAATAAGCAACTTCCTTCTTGTGTGCAAGAGCCAATAAAAACCAATGAATGCAAGAGTGAGACACTGCAACACCTCTGCTTTAACAGAAGGCACTCTGAAATATCTTAATTAATCTTTTTTCTAGCTAAACTGAATATTTGTGTGGACAGAGACTTCACTGTATTTGTTCTGAACAGAACACATTGTCAGCAGCCAATAAATTAAACTGCAGCAAATGGAGTCATTCTGCTGCCACACAGTTCTGCACAGACATTCCTGCTGGGACTGTTGTATATTGGTGTATGCTTCTCCTTGAACTTACTCTGTTATCTTCATCTTTCTCCAGGCTGATGATTTTCAATTATTTCCTTGTTGATCTCTGTATTTTGCCAGGGGAGGTGCAGAAGAAATCTTTGCTTCCTTCCATTCCTCATTACATTCAGCAAATCACTTTGCTTCAACCTCTCCTCTACTGCTCCCAGCCATCTTTGCCTTTAAAAAGTTTCTTGGTTCTTTCTAAGTTATTCATACTCCATTTCAGTGAGAACAATTTTTCTTGCAAAGACATGTAGTTATGACAAGAGATATGCAATTGTATGAGTAGTTATCAAAAAGGTCACAAGATTAAGACTTTTGGTACCCAGGAAACCAGTTTCCCTGCCTATCCACTGATTTTCCAAGTAAACTTAAATCGTATGAGTTGAATGTGGCAAACTACAGACTAGCTGTCCCTCTCGTCTTTCTTTCCTCCTTCCACAGTTTGCAGACCTCTCTGTCTCTTTGTTGCTGTTCTTTACACCACCAGTCTTACAAGAGGCACTGGGAGGTAAATGGCTGCCAAGGTCTCATCAGCTCTAGACAAGAGTAGAGTAGATATCTTACTGCAAATTTGCTTTTCTGACTCCAAGCCATTCTGCTCTTCCTGCATTTTAATTTTTCACTGTGCAATGCCAGAAGCAGCTGGTTCAGGTTAGTTCAAATTATCCCAAGAATTATTATCCAAAGAATTAAAATCCAAAAAGGTGTCCAAAGAGTCAAGGTACAGCATTTTTCTTTCACCAGCCTTCGATCAGTCCCTTCTGCCAGATGTTCTACAACTGATGCCAACTTGTTTAGTCACTCATTTCTTAAATTCTTAACTGAAACACAAGGGCTAGCAGCATTTTGTTTGCTCAAAGACAGCCATTCTCAGCTGATGTAAATTACTACAGTTCTTAAGAAACTGATGTACCTATTTAAAGTGGTCGATGATCCACCACACACAAGAGTCTGAAATTCCTTCTGACGCTGGAAGATTACTGAAAAATTCCAAAGTTCATTTGACATGTGCATGTTGATCCTTTGGCAATGCACGGAGAAGAAAGTCAGATGCCTCTTACCGTCTACTTGCTTGCAATGTCATCAGCTTTTTCATGGTGACAAATATATTTCATAAAATGCATTTATATTAAAGGCACCTCCTGTTTTAGGAAAGTGCTGTGCCACCTTTAAAATGTGGCATTTCAATCTTTACTAAGGAGGTATTTCTTTCAGCATAAGGCCAGCTTTAATAGTAATGCAGCCATTTTCCTGCTCAGGGGCACTTTTTGCGTGCTATACTAAACATGCTGAACACAGGGTACTTTCCTAGAGCTGCCAATAATTATTCAGAAAGGTCCTTCTATGAC
The DNA here is from genome assembly GCA_035590275.1 of Ibycter americanus. NCBI lineage: Eukaryota > Metazoa > Chordata > Aves > Falconiformes > Falconidae > Ibycter > Ibycter americanus. The sequence goes on from JAVJGI010000014.1 coordinate 81,823,525, forward strand.
ACCAAATTCAGTGCAACTGCTGAGGACTGAGGATTTGGTGGAAATGTGTGATGTTTCTTTTCTGTGTTCATCTCTAATGATTTCTGACCCACTTATATGCAAACTTACCTTTAAAAAAAGCCATGTGCTCAGCACTGAGAAAGCGTGGTGTTTGATTCCTCTCATCTTCTACTCTAAGGAAAGCAAAGGTCTTTAGACCTTCCTGCTTGACAGACAGCAGGAGGAATTTTTCCACCCTCTATCAAGAGACCTGCGGATGTCCGACTTTGATACCTATCCCAGCCTCTGGAGTAACCAAGGAGGGCTCTGCTCTCAAAGAAGTAAACCCTGGTTTTACGATAAGCTCAGCGTTGTAAAATCTTTGGGAGCTTACGCAGCATGGGAAGTCAGGCAGTGTTCAGATATGACCCATGCTGCTTACAGAACTGCATCAGAGTCAATATTTTAACTTTTGAGAGTGCTCAGTTTACATGAGTCAATATCAAATCACCTGCCCACATAGTGAGACCCCTGAGAGTCTTGCAAAGAAGCACCCTTCACTGACTCCAGAAAGGTTCATCTTGGTAGGGAGCTTAAAGGCTTCCCAATGGAAGGGCAACTACATCTTCTAGGAATCCTTGCTTGGAAAGGCAAGAGCTTCTTTTGTGGCTCCAAAACAAATGCAGCTTTCAAGAAAGCTGTTAAGAGTGGTGTGTGACACCTCTGCCTGTTCCTGCCCTAGGTGACGTATAGATTTCCACACAAGAAAGTTGCAGAACTTCAGGTTATTTAGCCCTGATGGAAAATTTCAGGTTTTATTAGGGATTGTCTGTTGGATGCACACAAGCCAGAGCTCAGTGAAAACCTGCCATTTATTTAGCTGGCTATAGGCTGTTGGGTAGGTATTTATGCCTCAGTGCCTCCAGGGTGCGCTTTCTTGTAAAAAGCAGTTGGCTCCATACAGAAATAGGAGATTGTAATCGGCCACCTTCTGTGCTACATCCTTCCTGTGAGAAGTTCTACCAACCTCAGTAAGAAATACAGAAACCAGCCACAATGAGAACCACTCCTCTCTTTCCTTGATTGTCAGTAACATACACATATTCATTAGTGGAGTGGCTGGCAGGGGAAGGTTCAGCTCCTTCCTTTCCCTATGCTTCAGCAAATCTTTACTGTCCTCAGTCTGTGGCAAAGAAAAGCTTTTTAATTTCAGGTTGTAACCCACCTAACTTTAGCCCTAATCAAATCCACATCTGGAAGATATTAGGATGCACTACAGTTTTTAAAGTGTGGATGTTAGGACTTACTCATTTACTTTATATTTTCAAAAGTGATGTGCATGCTGTGTTCCAGACCCCTCCTAGTACTTTGTACTTAAATGTGTATTTTAATTTGTGTTCCATTATGTTGCCTTTTTCTTTAGTGAATCGTTTTCTGCTGGCCTGTGATCTACTTCATAATTCAAGTGGAAAGTTTCTGAAAATAAAAGAGGCTTTAATGCAGGACAAAATGTGGCTGTAAGTTTAAAAAATAAAAAGTGTCTGTATCTTGCTCTGAAGTGCAGTGATTTATAACTTTCTGAGGGAATGAGGAAGCCTGGGTATTTTAGAAGGTAGGATGGATCTTAGGAACTGCCCTTTGGCCTTCTAATACCCTCATGAATGCATATCTTGAGGATTTGAAGCTGAGACTTAGGTCACATTTACTTGCAGAGGAAAAATATCTGAGAGCAACTTCTGACAGACCATTATGCCAAGGATAAGAGACTTCCACATGCATCTGGCCCCTCGATTGCTTACTCTGAGAATGAATATGCCTGATTTAAATGGCATGCCCAGAATAACAGGGCTATACATTTGACTTCTATACCCTGTCGGGTAGAGCTCTGTGGCCAGCAGATCTCTGTGCATGAACCTTGGAGGATTCTATTTTCTGTCCCTGCTTCTGACCAACCCCTTTGGCATGGACAGGGCTTGCAAAGACCTCTCAGTCAAAGAAGGTCTCTCCCAGCAGGGAAAGCAAAGGCTGTAATTAATTTCCCTCAACCTTCAGTCCCACATAGTGTTGGCCCTTAGAATAACCAAAAGTAGGTACTGGATACAGGATGCTCACTACGGGCTTCTGAAACTTCGGCACGTAAGGAAGAAAGGCAGGATTTTGCCTCCTTCAAAGAGGAACAAGACCCTGCTCTGTCAAGACGGACAAACTGTGCTTTTGTGTTAGGACCCAGGGGGACTTCTGCAGGTGCCATGTGGGGATTGCTGACTACATCCCAACTTAGTAAGGTGAACCAGCCCTTATTCCTCTCCCAAGCTGGAAACAGGAACTACACAACCCAGAAGAAAGTTGGGAAGTACTCTGGGCAAATCCCAGATCTGGATGACAGACCAAGATTGTAGGAGTGCCACAAAACACGTCTACTTTACAGCCTATATAGCTGGTCTTAGGACGTCTCAGCTTCACTAAAAGTTTGAGCACAGAGTAGGAGCCTAAACAAACCTGATTTCCACCTTACTTTACTTTAAAGGAATATCGCACAGAGAGGGCCACAATGGAGTGTACAGGGGGCACCAGGGGAGGAAAATGGGGGAAGGTCAGTATGTGCACCTGGAGGTTATCTCCAGGTGGACAAGAGAGTCCTCTTCTTTGAATCTGGGACCATGTTAATCCTCTACTACTGAACAGATTTATAAAGAAAATATTCTTAAATCTAGAAATTTGCTTGGCACTATTTCTAACCAGATCAGTTATCTTCATTACTGCGGCTGAGGGCTGTGAGTTAAAATCCTTTTAAAGTCAGAAAACAACAGGGAAAAGAGCTTCAGAAATCGTGTCCTCCCAGGATGAGTGAGAACACTGTGCTTTTAAATTGTTGAGCACAGGGTGAACTTAAAAGGAGAGACGATTTCCATTGTTCTGAGGCAAGAATCACTGGTGGTTTCCTTTCAGCATAGTCCCTTTGCACAGAGCGTGCAAAGCAGCTGAAAGTGGCTCTGCATGGCCTCACTCAGCCTCTGAACAGACTAAGCAGGATGTGTAAGAAGAAGCAGCCACTGGGTGTGTCATGCCTATAAGAAATTCATAAAGCTAAATTTGGCTTGCAACTGCCTTTAAGCCCACTATAAGAAACTACCATATCTGGTTTAGCAGGTCCCTCATCATGCAGTAATTATCTCCCTTTTAGGAGCACACTGACAGAAAGCACAATAAAATTCTCATTATAGCCAGCAGCAAAAGTCCTGTTGAATTCATCAGGAGTTGTACCAGTGGATGCTAGCATCCTCTAGGCTGAGAAGGAAGAGGGAGTCTTCTCCAGCTGGAACTGCAGCCTGGTAGAACTGAAAGTGCAATTAGTAAGATACCTGCATTGTAAGAAACCAACCATTTCTATGTTTTCTTTTTTTAAGCTGAGCAACTTAAATAGCCTTCATTTGCTTAAGACTTCTCCTCTCAAACAAATCCTTTCATTATCAAATATGAATGCAAGCAATGGAACACTTAGACTATGGTAAGTTGGAAACTCATCTCTACCATTAAAACACCGGCACTTTTAATCCTCTGAAAGGTACACCTTGTTGTGAATTCAGTTTCTTCTCTTTCAACTTTTACATTTAATTAATCTTTGTCTGAAGGGCATGTTCTTGTTACTCAGAAGCATGCCTCAGTGGTGCTTATGTTCAGCTGAGTGACCTCAAGTTGGTTAACAATTATCACCCTATAGTTTTCCAGCCAATTATCTCCAGAGGTACTAGAAAGGATTATTTGTTATCCCTGTCTCACTTGGTTAAAAAAAAAAAAAAAGTATCCCTGAAAATTAATTTAGTTTCCTTAGGGAAGATTATAAATCTACAATGTAAAATTATGAAAAGGCTGTGAATTTTAGACATGTTTTTAATCTATCTGGATATTCATATGGTCTCCCTAGTGCAATAAACAATGGCATGGTTGCAAAGTGTTTTGGGTTGAGTTGGTTTCTTTGCCATATGAAAGGGAGTGATAATGGCTACCAAATGTGTTTTGGATTAATTAATTTTCTTATAACTGGACATCATGGTGAGCTATAAGGGTAAATAAATCACATTTTATTACACTAGTGAGTATTCTTCTTGGTACTGCTTCAACACTTAGAAAGCCACCTAAAACTAAGGTTTCAGTGTGCTAAGTGCTAGACAAACAAAGACCAAAACCATAGTCCATGCCCCAGAAAACATGCACTTTAAATATGAAACAAAAAGATAACTGTTTGGTGACCAGGAAATATGAGACAGGAATAATGGAACTAGATGAACAGGATTAAGATGGCATGCGATGTCAGAGGGAAATATCAGTCAGTAAGATAACTTGCAAACCACAGCAAATTCACATGGCTATTAAAAGAAAAATACTTTCTCAAATACTCAAAAATAAGACGTGCCAGGGAACATTTTTACCACATGAATAAGGTTTGATTACAATATGGGGGTAGCACAACTTGCCGCTACATCTGGAAAAGAAAACATTAAAAAATGCACTTCTAGCCCCAGGGTTGTGGGCCTGGCAAGCCTGGGTAGCATAGGCAACAGTCCAAAGAAGGACTGGCACAGACAAAGGGAGAAGGCAGAAAAAGGGAGAGCTCTGCTGAGGTCCTCTGCTTGCCCTGCTCTGGAAGGAGAGTCATCCTTAGAAGGCAGCCTAGTTCCCCTAAGGAGGGGACTTTGGGAAATATTGAACATACACTTTCTGTAAGGACAGCAAAAGACCAAGACAGATTTTTGCTGTGACTGCCCCAGAGTCCTTAAAGCTGAAATGTCTGGCTACGACTGTTAGGTATTTGGCACTTTAACAGTATAAACCTGACTGCAAAAGGCCCCCATTTCCCCATGTGCACTAAGATATTTATTCAATGTATCTCAAGGAGTGACATAGGACTTCTCCTTCCTGCCTCCATGCAAACTGAGGATCAGCTGCAGGATTTGCATCTGCTATCCCTTTTTTTCCCCCTCATTCTTGCACCTCTCTATTGACCTCGATTCCTTGTCATTGATGCACTCTACAAGTTTTCTTTTTGTCCAGCTGCACAGTCTCGCTTAGTTGATGAAGGGTCTAAGGCAGAAAGCTAAATGAAGCCTGTATGTCCCCCTTGTAGACAGGATATCCTTAGTTGTAGCACAGAGAAGCAGCTAATGAAGAGGCTAGCTTTGCTGCATGTCAATATGGTTTGTGCAAGCCAGCCAATTTTCTCTATTATTCTATGAGAATATAATTTCTTTCTGGAGTGTTGTGAATACTTGCTCTTTAATATTGATGTTTTTAATGGATCATTTCTCTAGGAACAGTACACAATACTGCAGGGCGCTTGACATTTATATCAAGGATGTAGGGCAAAATTCTATTGTACTTTATGAATAGCTGTGACTATGCTGTAAGAAACCAAGGGCCAGATAACATCAACTGCCAGAGCATTTTGTCCCATGATGGTTCACAGGGCGTGATTCCTAGGAGTAAAAGTGACATCTGTAATGTTTATAAAATCTATGAGATGTGTTTATCTCCACCATAGCACTGTGTGTGCTTTGCTGGACTGTAAACAACAATGTATGATTATCAACCATGAAAATATCTTCCCTTCAATGTTCCAACAAAGAAAAAAAGCCAATAGCTTTGGGGCCTAGGCCACTGAGTTTTCCTGAGAATTTTTCCAGCTTGCCCTTCATATATTTAACAGCTCATAAACTGGATTTCATATCATTATCCCAGAAACCAGATTCTCTTATGTTTAAGTGCTTATCTCACCATCCTTGTCTCCTAGAAGAGCCTAAAGCAATACAATTAATAGTCTATTCCTGAAACCACTGATCTACACATCCAATTATTTTAGAAAGACAACGATACAAATGCTGTTGAGTTTGTAGTCCTGTCCTTGAAAGAGTGGAAATACAATACTGGTACACAGAGGAATTCAGTTTTAAAGAAGGCTTGAATATTCATGTGCTGTCTAAAATGCCTTCTCTTACCAACAGTATAAGAGTGATATATTCAATATATGTGGAAGATGCGCTCTCTGAAGTAAATCTTCACCTAGCATGCTCATAAACCTAGCCACAGTAAAGCCTAATCACGGTTAACAGTGAGTAGTGTGGGGAAAACCGACTAGAAATATACTGCCAGGCAGTAAACTCCTCACATAGCAGAACCCTCTTGAAGAGCCAATGCAAACATCCCCAGACTCTTAATTTATCTGACTTCTCCTATTTTATTCACTTTTGTGCTTCTTATAAATATCTGTCACATATCTGCTTAGCTGCATTAAGCCACTGAAGAAGGAAGACTTTGAAACAGAGAATTTAAAATGTTGAACAGGCCAGTGATCACAGGACTACGTAATTAACCAAAACAAGTAATTCTCTTCTATGGCATTACACATAAAATAACTCCCCAATGTTATTAAAAAAAATTTAGAATACCACCAAACAAAACCAAGGCCCAAATATGTCTGTATTCTGTCAGTTTTCACTTCTCTGTGCCCTCTCATTTAGAACAAGCATCAGGAATGCTATCTTGCCAGAAGGATTGCCTATACCACCACAGCTTTGGACTGAGATGTGAAATGGAAACTCATACTATCTCAGGCAGCACCTCTTATCAGTGCCACACTCACATAAATTAATTTGTCATTACTTCAACTTCTCCTTGAATTCTAGATGGACAGGATTAGCTTACAGGCTCAGTGCAGGAATCTCTTGGTAAAGCTGTTGGTTGGTGTTGCACCAGTCATTTGCCATTATTCTGAGTGACTCCTGTGGCATTAAAACCTCTCAACTTCTGCACTGGTCCCATTAACCCCTGTCCATACCACAGAGAACTAGCCTGGATGGCCCGCCTGCCCCTCACCTCTTGGAGTCTCTGCGGACAGTGAGCATTATTGACCCAGGCAGAAAACTATAATTTGGAAAGGGGACATAAATTTCAAAATTTCTGATTTCTCTTCAGTTTCCTGAAAGGGCATGTTAGGCTTGAGTCATGATGTTTAACAGTCCTTGTCAGGCAGGCTTGAATGCTCATATCTGCCTCTGTAAGAACAGACTTTAGCAAAGCCACAGGATTTGTCATATACCATCTTTGTATGTGACACAGCATCTTGATTTTCCCCCTGGATCCCCAAACAGGACAAATGAGCTTTTACCTTCCTGCCTGATGTCCGGTGCTTCCGCTCCAGTCCTCAACCCAGTCCCTTTTTTAACTCAGACTATATGTCTTCCTGACAATGACATCACTGAGGACCAAAGCCAGCTAAGCCACAGGGGTGACTCAGTGACCAAAAAATGTTGGTTAAAGTGCCACTGTAGAGTGGCATTCACTGGTTGTATTGGCATCACCATCATTTAATGCTCCCCAGAACTGATTTCTGAGGTTGAGCCCAGGGAGAGCTGTCTCCCTGGAGCTGATGTCATGGGTATTAAATGAAGATGATAACTTTGAAGGTTTTATCCTCTCTCCATCTCAAAGTAGAGAGCAGAGCTCTGCTCAGCCCAGAGGTAGAGGGAAACAAGGATCACTCCTCCTATTTTATTTCCTTAAAGATTAATTTCTCATGGAGAGAGATTCAATCAAGGGGCTGGAGCTTCAGCTGCAGCTTTTAAGTGAAAATTTACGTTATGAGACTCATTTATTTGAGAGAGGTTTGTTTTGTCCTTGCAAACTCTTAAAAAGGATATTTTTCAAGGGTCTTTTTAAATGGAAGATAATGTATGTTTAACCTCAGTCTCGCAGCTGATGAGCATGCAAGAAAAAAACAAAGAGGTCCACTGACATTGCATATCAAAATATACCATATCCCATGACGGTGCTGGATTCCAAACACTCACAGAATCAATGGAAAATTATGTTTGGCATCGGTGGTGACCCCTGCCACCTTTTCTACCTCAGCAATCTCTTTAGTTGGCCAAAAATGTAACTGTATAAAGCTGGCACATTAATCGGTTCTATTGAGCAAGGTGTCTTTTGGACTAATACTATTACTAAATTTCTAGTGTGAGTCTTCTAAGATCAGGAATTCTGACAGAGATTCTGAAGTGGCCAGAGTAGGGGGCTGAAGGGTATTCAAGCACATATTAAAATGTCAAAATCATGTTTCTTACCTTTCCTTTCCAAAATATTTTATAAATCCTAAGTAATGAACCCCAACAGCATGTAGTTTCATAAAGAATAGCAAGTCTTCATTTTACACAAGGGAAGGGAATTCACCCTGGCCACAGAAAAAGCCAATGTCAGAAATGGAGCCTATAGCTAGCAGTACTAGCATCTAGACCTGAGAGCAGCCCTTTAGATTCTGCCTAATTGCCAGTCTAAATTAGCCATTAATGACTTCTCCAACTCCCATTTGCTTACAGCAGCAGGATAAAAATCAGAATGCAAGAGGCAAGAAAGTGCCTGTGCTGGGACTCACAAAATCTGAAAAAGAAGTTATTTTCAAAAGCTGTTTTTCTTCTTAGATGTTATGATGACGGCTGCCCTCAGAAAAACACAGACAGACAGATGGATAGGGAATACTTTTGTTATGAGCTGAACCCAACATCTGTCTTAATAGTTTTAAGTCAGGTGTCCCATAGTAAAAGAAGAGAAATGGAACAGAACATGATAATGAAATAAATTTCCCCAGTATCTTCCTCTTGAGGGATGGGGATGGAAATACTGCAGGGATTTCTACATCTCTCTGCTTAGTTGTTCTTAGAGGGAGGACCCTGACCACATTAACCTCCTGAAAAACATCCATTTCGGTATCCCTGGGGACATGGAGAAATGGTGCTGTAGGCCAGAGCCAGAACACTGTTCCAGTTTTCCTTGCCCTGCCATCAGCTGCAGAAGTCATGGGCTGTGAGCCTTGGAAGCCAGAAGGCTGGGGGTAGAAGCATCTAATTTCCCACAAAGACAAAGGAGTATCCAGTCACAGATCTCTTCACAACAGAGGGGACACCAAGGCCTCCTGCTGACTCTCTTAAAGGCTAATTAGACTGGAAACTCTTGGCAGGTCTTTACAGGAATTGTGCTGCAGGGACTGTTCAGTCATTTCAGTGCTTCTAATAAGGAGACTTGACATATAGTACCTGCAGAATTCTGTGGCATATCTCTGGATCCCTTTCATTCCTCCCTGCTTGCATGCCAACGTCACTATTGCCTGCAACATTTATTCTCGTTTTCAGACTTCGGCTGCACCTGAGCACACAGGAAGACAGATCTGCTTCCATACATCTGCTCTTTTGCAACCGTGCCATGGGCAAGTCCCTCTTGCAAAGTTAAGGAGCATGGTTTAGTTCCTACGTGCTCACAGATGGGCCATCAAACATAATGTGAGCTGAAACAAAATATCTCAACTCATTGGGCCTGGCAAGAGTTGCTGTAACGGATTCTGGGGGTGACTGTTTGTATTCATGTGCAGGCTCCCAAAGCATTGCTGAAGTGACAGCCTGTTTCTTTAAGAACTGCTGCTACAGAACATTACAATACAGTGATACAAGGAAATTGCTACAACTCCCTGTATGTTTGATTTCTTGAACTATCAGTAGAAATGCTCCATCTGTGTCTTCCCATCTGTATTGCACGTTTTGGCAAGACAACATGCCAAAACTTCTCCTTTCCTCTATCTCCCTCCTCCCCACTAGGCCCTCATCCCTCCTCCCACTCTAGTTCTTCTTTTTCTTCAGCAACACTGGGGAGAAAACAACATCCAATACAGAGTTGCTGTTTCTGTCTCTTGCTTCATTTCTGATTACCCTGAAGGGAGAGGATAAACCCTGTCATCTTCCCACTCCGCCCTGCAAGGACTACATGGGTTACAAAACTCAAAAGGTCTGGCTCTGGGTAAAACCTGTGATGGAGGCAGGATGGCTCCCAAAGAGAAAGATTATGTTGTCTTTTAGCTGCAGGGATTCCTGGGGAGGAAAGTCAAAGCTACTGTAGGAGGAAGCGTGGGGTGTGAGGCCAGAGGGAATGGAGATCGGATGGAGCTGAGCCCAGCAAGGAAGAGGAAGCCCTGCAGGGTCAGTCTCCTACTGCCAGGGGAGAGAGGGGGTCAGCACTGCTGCCCTTTGCCTCCCCCAGTGCTGCTCTTCTCCTCAGGCATCCCAGCCCCTCATGCTCTCTCAGCAGCAGCAGCAGCCTGAATTTGCATGGGTGTGCCACAGGCAGAGAAAAAACATGGCCGCTTTGATGCTCCCGAAGTCTGCTGCTGGAGGCTGCTGCTTACTTTGTCTGTGTGGCTAGCTGTCCAAATGAATTCCTCTAGTCTGAATACTTGTGGATTCCCTTCGGGTTTTATTCGCATATAGTCTTCTGACTATTGCATTCTAGTAGGTATGCCTGCTAATCCTAAAGTTATCCCTTATTTTGTCATAAGAAGGCTTGTTTGCCTGGATTATTTTGGACTGACAGGGCAGAGGAGGGGATAAGACTGAGTTTTTTTGAAAATTGTAAATGTTTTTTAAAAATACCAGAAACATGCTGGGTTTGTATTTTTCATTTTTTACACAACTCAGGCACCTGGCAGAGAGCACTAAAAAAAGACAGAGTGACTTTGCTTGCCACAAACATCAGATAATGAACAATCAAAGCAAAGTGATTACAAGCAACCCAGAGGCAGAAAACAATTCAGTAGGGCGACTCAGATGAACTGTCACAAGAAAGGAGAGCAGTCAGAGACAAAGCACTAAACCCTCAAAAATGGCCCAGTGGCACACACCAGGTAATCCTGAAGGGAGTCTGACCTGTAAGAGCTTTTAAAGCTCCTTCCTCTCCTAGATTGCCATCCAATAAATCTTTTGAGAACATCCTTATATATGAATGTGAGTAGCTATAATGGAAACTTTCATATGCCTGCAGTTAGGCATGTGCTCAAGTACTTTACTGGATCTACTATGTAAACGTGAGCAAGATTTAGTGTTTTACAGAAGGTAGCTGCGAATAGTAAAATGATCAGGAGGCACAAATTCTTTTCCCTGGGATTTCTGGAGCACGCATGGTATTTAATTGATGGTTATAGTTTCTCATTCCTACTTCTCCCTCTCTCCCTCCCTCTTCCTCTGCCAGCATGAAAAATTCAAACACTCACACACACAGAGACTCTCACAGTGTCCTGATCTGACCCCACCACCAGAAGCAATATGGGACAGCATTTAGCTATGAAAAAAAACCACCCACAAAGCGTTGTGAAAACAACCTCATGGGCTTTTTGTTAAGAATTAACATAGCTTCCTCTCAGAAGAGCAAGCAACTGTGTTTAATACAGGTCTGGCATCAGCTTCTCTGATGGCGCACCTTGGTCCCTGTCCCTGCAGGCAGCCTAGCTGCAGGGCACCTGCATCTCAGTTCAGGGGTGGGAGCGGCCACCACCACATAGTGCATATTGCTTCCGTGAGAAGATGCTTGGGTTGTTTCTCCACCAGCTGGTTGCCCCTGGGGTTATTACTGAGCAGCAGCCTGTGTACCATAAGGTGTCGTTTTCATGCATGAGTAAGTAACAAGTCACTAGTCAGTCTTGTTACACCAGTGCATAACAGCCTGCTGCTGCTATAAATAAGTTCCCCTTTCCCAGTTGTTCCGTGGCATGTTCACACCCCAGCTAAGATACTGATGTCCAACAGTATTGCTTGGCTCAGCTTAAGATCTCCGGACCCAGAAATTTTTGAGGCTGGAACATCAGACTGTTTATCATCCTAAATCAGGAAAAAATTATAAATGGTGGTGTTTGCATAGGGCTTGGCTGTGCATGTCCTTAGTGTACGAAGTGTTTTGGACACGACTTTCTTGCAGATGCCTGGCACAGGTTCCTACAATGTTTCACAGCTGTGTTTTCACCACAAGAACTCCCCCTTGTATGAAGCACTCACTGGGCTTTTAAGGCAGCGCCCTTTGTTTCTAATAGTTATCGATTCCCTGAATGCAGGGGAATATGGATTCAATTAGCTAGTCATAGCACTGTAGTTCAAGGCTTGTCAGCATTTCCAGTATATAAGCTTCTGTTTTCAAGGTTTATATGACATATATAAATTTAGTCTCCATTGAAGTTGGTATTCAAGATCCTTTTACAGGTGATTACTTTGTAACATGCACTAATTACTTTTATTATTTTAGTACCACCGCTTACTGCAAACATATAGTGAGTTTCCAACAAAAGTTTCTTAAAGATGGGCACTTCCACTCAAGGCAGTGCTAGGCAGCCATATTCAGAATAAGTTATTTTTCTGATTGGATGAAAAATTCCTTGCAGAGACTTCTACAGGCACTGCGAACTGCCACTCAAGAGCACAAAACTTCCCCATTGCAAGGAATGGAAATAATCTACTAGCCCCTGAAACCAATGACCCTTTAATGTAGGCATGACCTATTCCAATGTTTTCGATCAAGCTACTTACTTCTATGTCTTTTCTCCAGAAATATTCACTTTTTCAGGTTTCTCTTCATTCTCCAACAGCAGTTGAGCACCAGTGCTCTAGCAAAATCTTTAGGCAGTGCTTACCCACACCTTTACCTTAGCTTTAAAAATGGGACATCTCCCCACCTGAATAAAGGACTCCCACCTACACACCTTCAGACTGTGACTGCACTGCAGCCTATACTGATCTCACTGCTGGCTCTGCAGTGCCCCTGCCGCCTGGCCCTCCAGTTGTGTATTTCTACCCCCTTTGCACCCGCTTCAGCATCACTTTGCAGCCAGGTCTAGAAAAAGGTGAAGCCTGTGGCCGCTGACAGCTGCACTGGCTAAGGCAGTGGTTTCCTCCATGGCAAAAATACACAGCCCAAAAAGCCAGCTCACCCAGCATGCTTCCACATTTGCAAGGCAGCTTGGATCCTAGTGGTATCTTCCCAGCAAAACCAAGGATTTCCTAGATGGAAGTTCCTCCTGAATTAGGGCTCAGCAGTAATGTGAGATGCTGGTGCTTAGGGGGACAGTATCTTGCTTGGAACACACTGGGGGCTGTGATCCAAAAACCTTTGCCACTCAGCGCAGCAAGACACTGCCAACCAGCTGACTGGCGATATCGCAGCACTGTGAGAGGCAGCCTGCTTCAGCTTTCTTGGTGCAGCTGAGCTGGGAACTCAGCAGAGCTGCTGCTTCTTATCATGGCAAGATAATGCTCTTGTAGGAGATGCTGCTAGCTTTCCCCTGCTGCTGTGATCCCAGGTCAGAGCAACCAGGATCTCCCATGTCTTGCTGTGGTGGACTTTTGTCCACATGAGAAGCAGCTGCTCTTGGCTCCCAGCTCCTGTGGAGCTCGGTGGCAGACTGGTGAGTCTGAAACTATAACCCCTGTCTTTTCCTTCTTTTCTGGATTAAACGATTCAATGTTTGAAAATAAGGAATTCCTACTATCTTCCAGAAATTGCTTAATCCACTTAACTGGAGTTTTTTTGCTCCTCTAGCTCTAAACCTTCCTCATCTTATCGCTCCTTGGCATTACTATACCAGAGCAATCCTTCCACCCATTTTCCTCTTCTTCAGGGGCATTCCCTCACTCTGTTCCTCCTCCTATTCTCTGACAGACAGCTGAAATACACTCAGGATTTCAGTGCTTGGTATTCTCAGTGCACACCATTGAGCTGCCTAGCATGGAAGGTACAAGTTTAACATTCAGAACAGTTCAGCCTCAGACCACTTCCCATCAACCCGTCTGCTCTGCCTGGGTGCATGTCTTTGCCACATCCTGACAGCAAGCCAGGCTGAGATGTGTGGACACCTTTCCTTTTTCCGTGCTATGCCCTGTTTGGTTTCCATGGGAGGGAAACACACTGAATGGGCCAGGTGAGTTGCAGCTGGGCCTCTGAGCTGGGCAGCTTGGGGACAGGAAAGGTTCACCCTCAGAGCATGTGCCCTTCAGGATAGATGCAGCCTGAATATCTGTTTTCAAGATGTTTAATTGTTTTTTAACTTTTCCCTTTCTATGATCTAATATTGCTTTTCTAACTGCAGTATGTCTTTTACTGTGAGTATCGTTGAAATATACCAACTCCTAAAATACCTGAAATAACACGGATGTTTATAATATACTTGGTATAAGGATGGCATATTAAAAAGTATTTACATCTCAAAAATTTTAACCTGAAGCAGACTGATATTATCTAAATAATTTGTTTAAAAGAACATAAAATAATTTCCTCCTTTTCCAGAGGAGATATAATATTTACAAAATCTTATCTTCACAAACAGAATTTGTATTTTAAACATGCAAATTAGAATTTGCACACTAAGGACAGTCAAGCTAAAAAGAAATTTGGAATATGTGATCAGCAAAGGAAGAAAAAAACTGCTGGAATGTATCACCATTACAATGTTAATATATGGCAATCTTATGACAGGTAAATGTATAAGGACTTATTTGCCAATGCAGAACACTCTCTATGGAACATTGATTTAAATATAGCCGTGCCTTCCTCTGTTCAGTGGGTCATAATGTAGTAGTAATATGTCCTCTGATGTCCTCTACTTTCACAGTTGATACAGGGACCCAGCTAGAAAGATTAGAGAAAATGGGTGGAAAGTATCGTAGCAGACTGCAGCCATTGCCTTGATATATGCAGTGACATAGGACCAGTGCATTTCTGGAACTGGTAAGAATTGTTATTAACATCATGCTAGGAATATGCATCCCTGCAGTCACTCAACTATGGATTAAGGTGACATGCATTGCAGCAGCACAAATTGTACTGGTATCATTAAGGCTGACATGCCTTTGCTATACCATGAATGGTAGCCTCTCCATTCCTTTTCTTCTGCGTGTATCTGTATAGGTACTAGCATAATGACAACTATGTATTCAGATTGTCACAATGTGAGCAACAGTAATGGCTATAAAGGAGCTATAATGCTGCATCAATTAAACAATATGCATTTTAAAAGGGCTTAAGTTTGAAGCCACATAATAGCTTACAATCATTCAGAAGGGCTTTTAATAGCATATTACCTAAATCAATCTGTGTCAGCTGTCCTCTGCCCGCTGTGGGGTGAAGGGCTTTTTTGCAGTCTTCCTGGCTGGATGTGAACCATGCTTGGTTACTGTAGTCTGGCAAGACCAGGATGACTTTCCTCTCCAGGGCTTTCCCAGGTGCTCTTTCCCAATTGAAACATAGGCTTATCCCCTCCTAACAATACTGTGACCTTCACTGGTATTTATTACTTTCAACACATTTCCAGAAGGTGGCCAGATAAATATAAAGGGGTTTTTAATGCTGCCATAGCTGCAATATATTTCCTGTGGATTAGATAACTTATTTATTAGAAGCTGTGTGCTTGTAAGTAATCTGCCACTGGGCCATCCCTTCTGCTCACCCCAGCCCTGTGGGGAGAGGTCAGAGCTCCTACCTTAATAGCTGGTCTTTGCCTCCATGTGGCCAGCCAGATGGGCTGCACTGCTCCCGTCCAAGCTCTCCGAGACAGCACAGGCTACTGAAAGAAGCTTAAGCCTTTTGTCTAGGATGGCACCTAAAGATTTGTCTGTGACTATGCCCATGAGTGCAACAGAAAACATCTGTGCAGCTGCTGGGGCTGGAGCCAGACCCAAGATGGCAGCGCTGCATGCCAGGGCCTGGCGGCAGGAAAGCGGCGGTGAGGGAAGATCTCCAGGAGGCCTCACCGGCCTTACCTTGGGGGCCGTCCCTGTCCCTGCCAGCAGGACCCTTGTGCTGGCCTCAGGCCCCACCACCCCCTTGCTCACTGGATTTTGTAAAGATTGTGCAAAATGGGCCTGTAAAACTGCCAGCGTTTCCCCACAGCTGCAGAGGGGAGCCATGCCACACAGCAGCTACGTGCCCACCCTCGCCCCTCGCCCCGGCACCCTCTGGGGCACGAGGACATGCTTTCCAGGGCAGCAGCTTCTCTGGCTGCTTAATAAAGTAGCCACAGAGGCTCTGGGGTTTTTTTGTTCTTTTTTTTGGCTACATTTTATTGAGACAATAATGGTGAGGTGTCAGACTTTTCTGAATGCTCGGAAAGAACTCCTTTCTGGATCTTCTGTCTAGTCAGCTTGTCACTCCAGGGCGTTATGTTACAGAGAAGGTGAGAAGAGGCAACAGCCGCTGTCACATGCCGTTGATGGTGTTTTATGGGGTCAGTGGTTTCTAGCTCCTGCAAAAGAACCTAGAGTGACTGAATCTGTGCTCCTCCTCTGGCTTCCTCTCCTCAGGCAGGGTGAAGGCACCAGCTCTGTTACTGCTTTTGCCGTGCCAGGCTTGCAGCTCTTCTCACTCCTCCCAGAGATCACATGTCTCTAACTGCAGATACTGATCAACCTGTAGAAGGGGGAGAACTGTATTTTGTAGCATAAGGAGGCAAACCAGGCTTAATTTTTCTTTAATGTATTAGGTTTCTGTGGTGTTTTTTCTCTTCATGTTGAGCAGTATGTGCTACACAGTTAACTTTGGGGGAACTCCATGGGAGATTTGGCATTGACATTGCTCAGGCTGAGCCCAAGCTGACCCACAAAGCACTGGAAAGGGGCTGATGGTAAAGAGTGTTTCCGATCACTGTTCACAAAGCCCATAGAAAGGTGCCATTGGCATTTTTAGTCAAGTGCTTGCGTTGCAGTGCATTGCAGTGTTACATCCAGCCACAATGCTACCCCCATAACACTGAGGGCTGGAAAGTATGTGGGGCATCTGGAAGTGCAGCCTAACTTGTGAGTTACTCAGTATTTGCAGCATTTTGTATAATTGCTTCAGCTTGAAGAGTAACTGCTAGAGCCATAAAAATGCATGCTTGGTTGAGTCAAAAATGGCTAGTGTAGTCTTTGGACTTTCTAGATTTTAAAGTTCGCTGTGGAACTGGATCTGGTCTCATTGTGCCAGGGGACATGCCTCTAGCTTTGCATCTCTCCAGCACTGGGACTTCTACAACATTGTGCCTGATTTAGGGAATTATAGACAATAAGGGTGAATGCCAGATGAAAGAGAGTCTATTGACCACTTCCATTCTTTTCATCTAACTCAACAAGAACTTTTCCTAACCTTCACTCATCCTACCATTTTTAATTTTTTGTTTTCTACCTCTCAGGTTTGTTTCTATATGTTTTCCTCCATTTTCAGCTGTTTACTATCTCCCACTTTCCCTTTCAAAAGATTTCCCAGCATTCTTTAAATTTGCTGTTGTGAAGTTTCATCTGGCAAATCCTGCCCTCCATTTTGTTTCCTCAGAGGCACATTTATATGCTAAATGGGTTCAGTTCTGCAGAAAATGGAAGCTCAGGCACAGAGAGATGTGAAAGGCATCTAGCTCATGGCTCCGTTCCATGCTTTCTCCCACAATGCGAATGCAGAGAGTGAAGTAGTCACCACAGGAGTGTGCCATCGTGAGGGAGAGATACCACTGTGTGGCATGTCCTCACCTTCCTCTGGTCCAAGTAGCAGCTGGAGGAAGACAGCTCACTCAGATGATGTATGCATGCCTCCTGCTATCATCCCAACCAAGGACTGACACTGAGAGAACCAGGATTTTCCTTTATGTGGCCCAGTTAGATGCCACCTAGATACAGTAGCATGGCAACAGACTGCTTGGTAGCTGTGCTAGAAATGAAGTACTAACCATTTCTCTATGTTGCTGTCTCCAAGGAGAAGTTCAATATAAGTCAGCCCCTTAACATCAGTTTGACATCAGCCTATGTCTTTGCCACATTAATTCAATTTATTACCCATTTTGATCCACACTTTGCATTCTACTTAAGATGTCAGGGGACCTGTTCATCCCTAATGACTGAGGAAGCATTTGTGTTTTATAAGCTATTTGGGACACACCATAAGGAACTAAAAGTGTCTGGTTTATTTTCATTGTTAAATTTACTATGTACCCAATTCAGATGCTGTTGAAATTGATAGCAAACTTACAGGGACCACTGCAACAGAAATGCTTTCTGAAATTTAAGAAGCCCCATCAAAGATGTTCTCCAAAAAGGACCTACTGGTGTCTTCATAAATAATGCATGGAAAATGTTATCAGGATGGGGAGGAAATTACAAAACGTTAGTTTGTTGTTCTGTCTTTTATCTCTAGCTAAACTTTGATCTCTAGAAAGTGTATCTACTGTCGTGTGTAAGAGTTTCCTTAGTCTTTACTTGGTAGCATATTAAAATTCAGCTGACTAATTTCACTGGTTTTCTTTGATCTTTTCCCTTCAACATGAATTACTCTAGCTGAAGAGTTCGTATTTGCTGAAGCAAAATTCATCTTCCTTCCTCTGTACATTCAGACATTTGGGAGTTTCCCTGTGCTGCTTTTTTGCCTACCTATCCTTGCTTATTCAGGTGTATTGCTCTTTCTCTTTGCCTATGCTCTTGTTTCCAGGTAGTGTTTTGCTGTCTCAAGTATTCAGATTGTTGCAAGTGTTGGGTTTCTGGAGCACTTCCCCCAGCTGCCCCTATGGATTACAGAGCCATATAGGACAGTTTCCCCACTGACATAACTGTAAGTAGCCCATCAGTATCCATACTCATTTTAAAAATGATGTATTTATTTGGGATTTAATGTTGTGGATTTTGGAGTGTGGGGTAGGAGATCAGTAGTGTCTATTAGGGTGCAACAGTAAGACAAGTTTAGTAACAAACCAAGAAGAAGTATGTCAGGTTGTTGGCTTCTTGCATACTTCTGCTTTTGAGTCTGTATTTTTGCAATGCTTGTGATTAAGTGGATGCCTGGACCATGCACTTTGCCCATCCCCACCCTAGGAAAAATGGACAAGCCATGGCAGGAGATGGGCCAGGAGCACTTTGCCTCAGAAGTCCAGCACTACGTGTGTAGGCTGGGCTGTGGAAGCAGCAGCATCCCTCTCAGCAAACTCCCTCAGCCACCCAGCACACAGATGATCAGAGGCAGATGTGCTCCCTACATCTCCCACCCACTCACTGCTCATTTGCTCCTGAAGGGAGGAAAGAAAACATATTTTTCTTGTCCCCATATAGATAGACCCCATTGCTGTCAAACCCCTAACCTATGAACACCATGCACATATGCTTGTGTACACACATTCATACTCCCCCTGCTTCTTTCCACACTAGATCCATACTAACTCTCTGCAGAACAAAAAGCATTTTAAGAAATCCTTAGAGATGAAACAAGGATTGACTAAAATGCTGTTTACTTGTTCACAATTTCACAGTTGTGATGTCATACAACGTATTATGGTCCACGCTTCTTTTCATATAGGGGTGTATTGCCTGTCCTCAGGACAGGAAGATGTTTTTTCACAGGACAGGGCAGAACTTGGAGCACAGTGCTTTATCTAGGTGGATCCTCAACATATGGTAATTTCACCTGTCAAGTGTGCCAGGTGATACTTAATGCTTAGCTAGAATTATGTGTTAGAGTTGGAGAGTATACTTTTTCAGACAAACAGTTGTTCATGTTATATTCTAGTAAAGTGCTCCTCATGATTTGATATAGATCAGTACAAATTAGAAAAGGAATGAATCTGCAGGGCTTTGTGCTAGTAGAGTGATGCGCTGGAGAAGAAGAAATCACAGATTACAAACAAACCTCAGTGTCTTGGGACAAACCCATTAAGTGGTATTGCACCACACAGATTATTTTCATTCAGCTCCAATTTTTGTCCATTAACATCAAACCCTTGGTAACATATGGAGCTTGAACTGCAGAAGAGTTAGCCAGTTAACCCAACTGGTTTTTTGAGACACACATACCCAAGGTATCTGGGCAGCTGAGAAGAAGGTCTCTGCTCTAACTGTGCCTCACCTAGCCTCCTGGCATAGAAAAGCCATTTGAGGTGCGAAGGGAATTGTGTATTACTCATTTAATGTGCCAGTTCACCAACTCAAGCTAGCTATGACCTAGGCAGCTGTCCATGATCCATAGTAGTCAGGGCTGCCTGATGCTGATCCTGAAAGGGGTAACGCTATGCCCTGCAACACTGTGGGTTAGCTTCACATGCCATGACAGTTTTTGTGTGCTGATGGTTTAGCTCTACAAATCTTCACATTATGGCCTGCTTTGTTCCTCTTCCTCTCCTTTTCAAGCCCAGGACATCTCTGAGCATACTAGATTCCAGTCTCAGTGAGAAGGGTTTTCTCTCCTAAAATTATGTCTGGGACAAATGCTAACTCACATAATCACAGAATGGTCAGGGTTGGAAGGGACCTCTGGAGATGGTCTAGTCCAACCCTCTGCTAAAGCAGGTTCATGTAGAGCAGGTTGCACAGAATCGCATCCAGGCGAATTTTGAATGTCTCCAGAGAAGGAAACTCCACAACCTCTCTGGGCAGCCTGTTCCAGAGCTCTGTCACCCTCAAAGTAAAGAAGTGTTTCCTCATATTCAGGTGGAACTTCCTGTGTTGCAGTTTGTGCCCGTTGCCCCTTGTCCTGTTGCTGGGCGCCACTGGGCCATTGTCTTGACACTTGTCTGTAAGATATCTGTAGGCATTGATAAGATCTCCTCTCAGTCTTCTCTTCTCCAGGCTAAACAGGTCCAGCTCTCTCAGCCTTTCCTCATAAGGGAGATGCTCCTGTCCCCTAATCATCTTTGTAGGCCTCTGCTAGACCCTCTCCAGTAGTTCCCTGTCTCTCTTCAGCTGGGGAGCCCAGAACTGGACACAGCACTCCAGATGGGGCCCCACCAGGGCAGAGTAGAGGGAGAGGATAACCTCCCTCGACCTGCTGGCCATGCTCCTAATGCACCTTAGATAGCATTGATCTTCTTGGCCCCAAGAGCACACTGCTGGCTCATGGGCAACTTACTGTCCACCAGGATTCCCAAGCCATTCTCTGCAAAGCTGCTTTCCAGCAGGTCAACCCCTATCCTGTACTGGTGCATGGGGTTGTTCCTCCCCAGGTGCAGGACCTTACACTTGCCTTTGTTGAACTTCATCAGGTTCCTCTCTGCCCAGCTCTTTAGCCTGTCCAGGTCTGACTGAATGGCAGCACAGCCTTCTAGTGTATCAGCCACTCCTCCTGGTTTTGTATCATCAGCAAACTTGCTGAGGATACACTCAATCCCCTCATTCATCACTGATGAATAAGTTGGGCAGGACTGGACCCAGTACCAACCCTGGGGAACACCGCTAGCTACAGGCCTCCAGCTAGACTCTGCACTGCTGATCGTAACCGTCTGAGCTCTGCCATTCAGCCAGTTCTCCATCCACCTCACTGCCTGCTCACCTAACCCACATTTCCTGAGCTTATGTATAAGGATGTTTCGGGAGACAGTGTCAAAAACCTTGCTGAAGTCAAGGCGGACAACATTCACTGCTCTCCCCTCATCTATCCAGCCAGTCATTCCATCATAGAGAAGACTATTAGGTTGGTCAGGCATGATTTCCCCTTGGTGAATACATGTTGACTACTCCTAATAACCTTCTTTTCCTTCACATGCTTAGAGATGACATCCAGGATGAGTCCTTCCATCACCTTTCCAGGGACAGAGGTGTGAGTGATCATCCTGTAGTTTGCAGAGTCATTCTTCTTGCTCTTTTTGAAGACTGGAGTGATGTGGGCTTTCCTTCATTCCTCAGGCACATCTCCTGTCCTCCATGACGTTTCAAAGATGATGGAGAGTGGCTTAGCTGTAACATCTGCCAGCTCCCTCAGCATTTGGGGGTGCATCCCATTGGGGTCCATGGATCTGTGGGTGTCAGGTTTCCTTAAATGATATCTAGCACAATCCTCCTTGACCAAGGGAAAGTCTTCCTTTCTCCAGACTTCCTGCCTTGCCTCCAGGGTCTGGGATTTCTGAGGCCTGGCCTTAGCATGTAAAGACTCAAGCGAAGAGAGCATTCAGTAACTCCGCCTTCTCTGTATCGTGACACACATCTCAGACAGATGCTGTGTATGACAGCACAACAGCTCTCACCCACAGGGTTATACTGAGCTCAGCAAATCAATGCTGTCTGCTGAGAAGCAGGAAGAAAGTCTACCAATAGAGGAGGGGTGAAGCACTCGCTAACTTGTCAGATCAAATCATCTCATGAATGCATCATGCAAGGCAGCCCCTCTGAAAAAACAAGTTTAACTCTCTACGTTGCCATCATGCTGATGATGAGATGGTAATTTAGCGTATCAGTACCTGCATTCTTTCCCTATCTGAGCTCTGGGTGCTTTAGGCCAGCATAGCTAACTGTTGACTGGTGTTATTTCATGATTTACCACATACTTGACAGCCATTTAGCTTTGTTACTTTGTGCTGTGTCTTTTCTCTTGATACACTTTACAATGAAGCTGCAGCCCTATTGTTTTTTCCACTAGCAGGCAGACACCACAATCCAGGACAGAGATTGCTGTAGGACAAATGTGGGGAGAAATGATAATTCTTTTTGCCTTAACTCCCTGCATGTGTGGTGGGAACCACAAGTAGAAAATGTCAGTTCTCTCTGCCTCTAATTTGCCTTCTCATTTCCATATATCTCCTCTTCATACTGACATGCACCTCCCCCTTCCAGCTTTGGCCCTGAAAATTACGAGAGCTCTGAAGATTACTGCTTTTTCACAGCTCTATAGGTATATGGCAGCTGATTTCAACCATTGAATGCAAAGGATGCGTGCATCCAAAATCTTGTATTTACACTAAAGCTTCTCTTTCACTTTCATAACACTGGCCAGGTAAATCCACTGAGGACAGCTGGAAAAGTGGAAGCTTGCTGTCCTCAAGCTTCCTGAGTTGCTCCCAGGGCATGGAAGGCATGTTCCCTAGTATTTATAGGACGTCATTAATATCTAGGAGTGAAATACAAAAAAAACCCCAAAATAAACCCAAGGGGTTACAGCCTTCTTCAGGTGCATCCACCTGCTCCAGTGTGGGGTCCTCCATGAGCTGCAGATGTGTATCTGCTCCACCATTAATTTCCATGGGCTGCAAGGGGACAGCCTGCCTCACTGTGGTCTTCTTCATGGGCTGCAGCATGTCCTGGTTTAATCCCAGCCAGCAACTAGGTATCACGCAGCTGCTCGCTCACAACCCCCACAGCCCTGGTGGGATGGGGCGGGGGGGTAATTGGAAAAAGGTAAAACGTGTGAGTTAAAAACAGTTTAATAATTGAAATAAAATCTAATATAATAATATAATAATAATAATTGTAGTGAAAAGGGAGACAACAAAAAGAGGCAGAGAAATAAAATGCGAGAAAACCCAAGTGATGTGTAATACCTGCTGACCAATGCCCAGCCAGTCTCCCAGGAGCGATGGGTCCTTCCCGGACAACTCCCCCCAGTTTATACACTGAGCATGACATTCTATGGTATGGAATATCCCTTTGGCTAGTTCGGGTCAGCTATCCTGGCTCTGCTCCCTCCTGTCTTCTTGTGCACTTACTCACAGGCAGAGCCTGGCAGACTGAACAGTCCTTGACTTAGGGTAAGCACTACTTAGCAACAGTTAAAACATCATAGTATTACCAAAATTATTCTCGTACTGGATCCAAAACACAGCACTGTACCAGCTACTAGGAAGGAAATTAACTCTATCCCAGCTGAAACCATGACACAGGGGAATCTCTGCTCCGGTGCCTGCAGCACTTCCTTCCTCTCCTTCTTCACTGACCTTGGTGCCTGCAAAATTTTCTCTCACATTCTCACTCCTGACTCCAGCTGCAGTTGCTGCATGCCGTTTTTTCCCCTTCTTAAATATGTTATCCCAGAGGTGCTACCACCATCCCTCATGGGCTTGGCCTTGACCAGAGGTGGGTCCATCTTGGAGCCAGCTGGCATTGTCTCTATCAGACTTGGGGGAAGCTTCTAGCAGCTTCTTGCAGAAGCCATCCCCGTAGCCCTCCAGCTACCAAAACCTTGCCACACAAACCCAACACAATTAGTTACTTACATAAATGTCATACTGTGTGGAGGAATAACGAGCACTGAGCACCCCATTGCACCAACACTGTTTTTGCTGTAGTATCTTGGAGGTTAATTTCTTCCCAGCAAAAGCGAGGGTAGGACAGCATTTGGGCTGCAGCCAAGTAAAATTATTCACAAATCAGAAGATAGTGGCTTTTCCAGGGAGTAATTTACTTCATCTATGACCTGTATAACCTTTTGGACATACTTTTTCTTTCCACTGGCTTTAAAGGAATTTTAAGCCTTATGTACATGCCTAAAGTTAGGTGGGGTAAATCCAGATTCTGGGTTCTGGTCCATAAGGAGCTCCATGTGGTCAGATCCTTTGTCAGATCAGATCTTCAGAGCAGGTCTTCACTTCAGGTCAACACAAATACGAATTTCCACTTTGGTGGTTTAGAGCTTCACTGGGGCAAGCTTCTCCTCAAAATTCTTTAAACTCCCTTACCTCTTGTAAGAAGCAGCACCAGTTTTAGTCAGTCCTTTCCCTGCTTTAGTAGAAGCCAGCAGCTGTGGCATCACATGATGTGGTGTAAAGAATAGGATGGGACTGATCAGGTGACTCCACTAAATGAGTTTTAAACCAGCTCTGCTTGGACTTCTAATATCAGCCAAGTCTTATTTGACTTTTAATAATTGGAAGTAGTATTGGTCTTACAAGAAAGCACATGGTCTATAAAGACTCCTGGTGGGAGATAAGACCCATCTTTGCTGCTCTATAGCTCACACTACTGTTCCTGTGAAGCAGCACTGACTGTTCGTAGGCCAGATAGCTCCCACATTCTGCTTCAGAAAAGGAAACAAAACTCATAGGCAAGTTCTGCTTCTCTCTTTCTTTACTGTTTTCCAGACTATTATGGATGTTGTATAGCGCTAGAAAAGGTTCCACCAAATCACAATCACTTGTCTCCTTTAGGAGGAAAAGCACTGAGATATTATTGAGTTTCAGGCATTTTAGGCTATGTCTTATCAATCTATAAGGCATGGGGAAGGGAAGCAGGCAACACAGAGATCTTTTAGAATTCATTGAAGCACAAATGCTGAGCTACCCTCCATGACTGTATTGTTCCTTGCAGATATATACAGAAGCTGAATGTAGAAGGTACAGTGCATTTCAACTATCCCAAGCTTACAGATGTATAACAAAATGATAAGAAGATTAAATAAAGTTTAACGTAGGAGACAAAGGCAACAGGCTCCGCAATTCCCCCTGGTAAAAAAAGTCATTCCATATGCAGCAAATACAATTGAACCTGTTTTCAAGTACATCATCCCATTACACTGATCTCAGTTCTCCTCATAATTTTCGTATTATTTCTTATTAGAGTACCCTCACAGCAGACTGTCACATTTTTCACCTAACTTTGCCAAGGGCCAGAGGCAGCCAGCCTTGGCACACACAGTCGTAGTGCTGGATCCATCAGCAAATGCTGCCTGGCTAATGAGCTGCCACTCTTATTGTTGGGAAGACCTCACTGTCAGATAATCACCAAAATCTCCCAGTGTCTTTCCCAGGCAGTGTTTTCACAGGAAATCAGAACTGGATCGAAACCAGGTATCACAAAGCTAAGGATGGAAGATGGATGACAGTAAGATTGTGCATTTTGCCTAGTGTTCGTCAATTCTAATTTTGTCCAAATGAAGGCATTCACTTTTCATGGGTCTGTTTTGCCTTTTTCCTCTTTTTCTGAGAAGCAGAAAAAGATTGTTTTGTGAAAGGCAGTATCACATTCTGCTCCCTTGGAAAGGCTTTTGTACGTCTGCTCTATTAGAAAAATATTTAGGAACTCCTCCTCCATGTACTTCAGGTAACATTAGGACTTAGGACAGAAAAACAAGTTACTTTGCAAAAGCTCTAACCTACAAATAGACAGATCCTTAGCTGTTACAGACTGTGTGTAACACCATTGCCTTCAAGAGGCAACACCAAATCAGACCTGTGGAGGATCTGACTCAAAAATTACAATGCAAATCACCACTGTCAAAAGTTAATCCCTACCTTAGCAGTGTGTATTAGGCACTGATCCCATGTCAGAGAGGCAGCCAGGTGCTATCCTGATAATACTGTATAGGCAGTCCAGAGTGTAACTTCATTGTTTTACATATAAACAAGACTTTAAACAACTTAATTCTTCAGCAATCTGTTTGAATTCGTTGTAAAGCATGGCCTATAGCCAGACCAGCTTGATTGTGATTCCACCAGCTCTTAGAGGTCAAGCAGGTGAGGTGCAAGGGGAAAAAAATGATGCAGGAGTGAAGGAAGAGACCTAGACATAGTAGAAAGGGTGTTATCAGTTTACTATGTGCCATGACTGCTTTGGACTCTATAACTCAGCAACCCAACTCTGTTTTTGAGGAAAGGCTATTTTTAAGAAAAGTAAAATAACTTTTTTAACGACAATCCTCAGTCCCTGAAGGTACCCAGACTCAGTTTTAAAAAGCATACTTTCTGGAGTTGACTTATCGCTAAGGGTTTAACAGTGGTGGAAGTTTCAGAAGCATGCAGAAAGCAAAACTTTCCATCTCTGCTGTGCTATGAATCATGCCTTTCTAGAGAATGCGTGTCATCTTTTCCCACAAAGGCGTCTGCAATTGATTTGCAAGTGATCACTTGGCAGAATGGAGCCCTGATCTTGAAAATGCAGTACAATACAAATAAAGGATAATAAATGGCAGGCTTCATAACTCTTCCTAAGGCATGCAGATATAATCTAGTCTTCCAAAAATTTAGAGCAGATTGTCAGCTGGAACACTCCACGCTGCCTTTATCCAGTCCTTTAAATGTATATTTAAGAAGGAAAGAAAGATAATCCTGAGATTAATCGCAAGAAATGAGTTCAAGGGGAATCTCAGGCCAGTGGCAGAGTTGGAGATTGGCTTACTCAGTAACCGTCAGTTAATATGGCTTAATATCTCAGTGCCTCCATTTTCTGTTAATGAAGGGCAAACAAGAATTCACATCACTTTGGGACTGTCTGTCTTAAAGCTTTCACATTTTTGAAGGGCTTTGGGACTGCTAGGTGGAGACTGTGTATTGCACAGTCTATACAGCCCTTTTTGTGGTGTACTTAAAAGTTTAAATAGTCCCTTTGGTGAGCTCATCTGCAAAAGTACCACCTGTCAAAGATATAGAAAACAGCGCTTATTCCAGGGACACTAGGAGGGAACACATAGCAAATGTTCCTCAAAGTAAAATATTAGAGCTATACAGAATCAAAATAATGACTTTTTGTGGATGGATCCACAGTAGTTCTATGCTCATTTGAAAATCGCAAACTTATTTTTCCACTGATTTAGCTTACATATTTTTTCCACTGTTCCTAGACAAAGACAGTGAGGTTTAAATTTGCAAAAGTCTTCAAGGAAATTTGCTCTAGGCAACTCTCAGTAACATCAAGGAGAATTGTAAAGCTAAATCCCAAACACTGGAAAGTCCTGAAAATCTAGCTTAGTTATATGCCATAAAAATAAGGGGTTTAATGAAAATCCAGTTAAATGCAGTAGCATGAACATGGAACAGAAAGAGATGAGCTATAGAGAAACTAAAGGGAGACAGTGTCTATAATTTTGTAGGCAGGCTATTTTCATAGCTAAACCTGCTTGTGCATGCTGGATGATAAATACCTCATGCTTTCAAGGAGCTCTTAAATAAAAAAAGGCTCCTTGAGAGATGCCTACCAACTCTGTTGCCATGGCAGCTGCAAGCATCAGTGATAACCCAGAATTTCTAGGTTATAATGTGCCTGCAACCCCATTAACAAGTCCCACAGAGTAGTCCACGTTAGTGATAGATGAGGTCGTCTGGTGGCCCAGTCTCAAAACTTGGAACTCAGAGAAGATCTATATCAAAGCAAGGTCTGTTTCTGCTACGCTGTGGTCCCACATGTTCATGATACACAACTGTCAAAGATGCATAATACCTTTCAGACAAAAATTTTACCTGAAGCTTGCAGGCTGCCCATGCATTCAGCTGCTGCAGTCTGCACTTGGAAGTTAGGAAACTGAAGCACAGAGAAATCAGATCACATGCTAGGAATCAAGAATAAATACTGTTCTTTTGCTGTCCCTCAGCCAGGTGAATGTTGTTTTCATTACTCAAGCATCAGCTCTTCTAAAAAAGTCACTGACAGATTCTTGCTTCCTTTCACTTCAGATCTGGGACATACCCATCTGTTTTAAAGACTCTCTGGAAGCAGAAGAGACAAGAACAAAGCACAGAGGGGCAAAAGTTACAATTTTTCCTACTGCTTAGCCTCAGATTCACCACTGCGAGGTAATTTCCTACCAGTCATTGGTGTTTAGTGCTGTCTTGCCCTATGTTATTGAAGGAAAAGGTACATGTGGCTATCTGCTTGCTAATGCATGCCTCCTACCAAAACCCTGCAGAGTGCCTGGTAGCATCTCCAGGAGCAATCATGGTTCTGGACAAAAGGCATTGCCATCCTGCCCCAGGATACTTCAGACTCAAAGCACTCCAATTCCCTGTTACCTTGCCTCTGCATCACCCTTACCTGTACAGAAAATAGAGATGACGATTTCCTTTTCCCCACCTTGCTGTGTGTTCCCTGTCCTTGGCTTGTCAGCTCCTTTGAGCAGGAGCTATCTGCAATGACATGTATGCATGATGTTTAGCACAACCAAGCCATTTTTCAGTTGAGGTATCTCCTACATATAATAATGATATAACACTGGTAATAAATAATTGCATGAAGATGGTACCTCCCAGTTCCATAGATTTTAGGCTTCCTTTCGCTTGCATACCTGACTAAAAGAGAATTTCTGCCAGAGGGAACATGAGTTCTGGTTCTGGCTCTAGGGTCATTAGTACACCATATGCGCAACTTCCCTTTCTGTTTAGGTGACTGCTTTTCTGTTCCCCAGGTCCACTACTTTCATACATCTTTTCAGACCTAAGGAAGTAATTTATTGTTATGTCAGATAGTGCGTTAAAGTAAATGAGAGCATTAATATGCCACTATATATTAGCTCTCCTTTTGTTTAAGGCATCTGTAAATAAATGCTCAGATTGTTCAAGTGAGGGAGAGTTCCTACTCATAGGCAACTTTCCATAAATCTCAAACATCCTGAAATATGTTGAAATATTCAATATATCTAAACAAAATTTTCACCTCTTATAAAGGAGATTTCTGTGAATGGACTCATCATCTTAACTACTAGACTAGAGAAACATGTTTATTTCACATATTTCATTATTCCATTACTTTTATTTCAGAGTTTTATGGTGAAATGTGGTGGAAAAATCTGTTTGTATTACAAACAATGGAATCTAATTCATACTTTATCCAACCTAAACTAGACAGTTTTGCTTTTCATAAGTCTGTCTTTAAGCGACACTAAAAAATTGCTACTCATCTTTATTTCAGAATATTCTAATTGATATTAAGGTCTGTCACTGTTATATTACACTAATTATGAAGCAACACATATATATTTTCTGAAGCTACAGTGGTATAGTCCCACTATCGTTAATACTGGATCTATGCACTTCTGGATTTTACAGGACTAAAAATTGGATCCAGATCAGGCTTGAGTATACAGTTAAACCTCTGCCACATTAACTATAGCGCAAAAAGCTGATGCATATATGCTTGTTTTATGCTAGCTGTGAGAATACAGATGATATCTGGTTTCTTATAAAGACTGCCACTGCAATATTAATCCATAAAACTAACTGTCTGACATAATCTGAACCAGGAGAGAGAGTTTTATCTGGACCAGTGTTTTGTACTGTATGGCTGCATCATTTTTTTTCCATCAGAAGCCCTAGAGTTGAAGTTATTGAATTGTTCAAGCACAGTCCAAATAACTTCTTAAATTCACTCGCAGGCTTGATAGTATATATCTTACCCTCTATGATCTTCCTTAGGATAACAAACAGACCTATAATAAAAGTACATAATATGCAGAAACGTGAAGGCATGCTGCCACTTTTTGGAAATGAATCCAAGATTCCATTCTGGTTAAGATGAGAGGCAGAAACTTCAGTCATTCATTACTGCCTTAAGGCAGAGTTTAAGGAGGGGGGGAAAAAAAAAAAAAAAAGATGCTCTGTGGTTGCTAAAATGCACAGGCGGGCAATGATGATTTCAGTTCCTCAAATAGCTACACTGTAGAATAGGGCAGGATAAAGATAGAGTGCTCTGAGATCCCCCGGTGAAAGGTATTATCAGTAGGCTGAGTATTTTAATTGCTTTTATACTGCTGATTTCAAACTTGAAACCACTGAAGCTGCATCACTCTTGATATGTCAGAAAGTTCCTGTGAAGGTGAGGAAAATAGAAAGAATCTCTTCACATTTGCTGTCATTTTTAATCCCTTTCCTTTAACACCCTTCCTGCTGCCATTCTCCTCCTTGCCCCTATTTCCATTAAGTAAACAACAACAACAAAAAAAAGTCATTTAACATTTTGCAGAGAATGAGTAGAAGAGTTTCAATGCAAAGTAAATACCCAGAGGGGCCCACTTTTTTCCTACCAGTAAATAATATTGCACACAAACCATTCAAACAGTTAAAAAAACTTTTTTTTCCTAATGATTATTTTCATGTTAAATTCACTGAGGTGAAGAGCATAAAATTTCAACAGGCTGCAGTGCTCTTCTGGAGAAGAACAGCTGGTACATTTTATGCAGGTAGCAGAATTAAAGTGCTCTTTCCAAGGAGAAAGGGTAGATATTTCTTGAAGATTTTTTGAACATTTTCATTGGATAGCTTTTCTGTTTTAGCAGTGAAAGCTGGGAACACCTGGACCTACAGAATTCAGGGTTCATTTTGCAAATTGGACATCTTCTCCTTCCCCACCTCTCCCCCAGATTAGGTAAACTAAGCAAATTTTAATTCTGTGCCAGAGAATGCATTGAACATGGACACCACCACCCCCGCCAGATGCTGCTGGCCAAAAATTACTTATACTAGTATGATTCAACTTCAAATATCTTCCATAGAGACCCTGTTTAATCATCCAGCTGTACTGTGTTCAGCTGTGTGAATTTCCTTACCTTTAGAGCACTCTTTTTGTAAGT
Source organism: Ibycter americanus (assembly GCA_035590275.1). Lineage (NCBI taxonomy): Eukaryota > Metazoa > Chordata > Aves > Falconiformes > Falconidae > Ibycter > Ibycter americanus. The sequence goes on from JAVJGI010000014.1 coordinate 81,854,335, forward strand.
TAACCTGCATCTTCCAGGAGCATTTTAAACCTATTGTGTAGAACTTTGCCTTTGATACTTAATGAGAATAATAGGTTTCCAGTATGCAAGGAAGAGAAGTCTGGTGTTGAGCAAGGCCCGAGGGCTGCCCCTGAGAGTACAGAAACAGCTGTTATCTTTCCTGTGAAGACATTTCTGTTCCATAGCTCCAGGAAACATACAGTAAAATGTTCAATTAAAGTGGATTACATGTTCCTAGCTGGTCAGCTCTAATGCCTAGGCTTGAGAAAGTATTAGGGATCCAAGAAATAATGCTGTTTCTTTACTAACCTCAGAGTGCTGCCCTTTATGCTTGTGGATGCATTTTGCTTTCACCTTCGTTTGCAAATTTTCCTGGGAGCAATCCAGTTTTACAGAATGACTGCTTTTACTACGAACATTATATCCTGCACAAAATCTGGTCTGAACACCTTCGCATTGCAACAACTTAAGCTAAGAAGGGGGGGTTGTTTACTTCTATATTCCTTCATTGCATTTCATTTTTTATTATGTACATCCAGTTCTTTCATTGCTTGCCAGCACTGCCCCTGCAGATATCTAGGCCTCAAAACCTTTCAAGAGTGAGTTATGCAGGTAACTCCGTTTGCTTTGTTCTCATCCAAGACTGGTTCAGTTCTGACATGACATGAGAAAGATGCAAGATAACTAAACAGTACTGCAGTGCATGCTTTAATTTCCTGCTGTAGCCATGTGACAATGGTTAGGGTTGCAAATGTACCTTGTTATATGGCAGGGATTGCTCTCCATTGGCTCCTGCAGCAATTACTACTAGAGGGAAAGAGCATGGTGAGTATTAGAGTGGAAGAAATAAAGCTGTATTGGAGCAAATTCCTTAGAGCCTTTCTATTTATTCAAGTTCAGTGTTTTAGGAAGTCATTACTATCCCAAAAACCAGCTTAGCAGAAAAATGTATTTAACTGAAAGCCATTGTATTCAGATCTCAGGGCAGACATAGTACACTGTGTTAATTCAAGAATTACAGCTATTTGTTTAATCCCCTTATTTCCTCCTTTAAGCCTGGCATTATTCCTTCTCTTGCTCCCAGACACACAGGGCTAGACAGGTCCATTACATTCACTGTGCAAGGCCCAGCAGAAACCTGCCAGCACATCCCAGGCTTATCCTACCACTCCTTCAAGGTTTCTAAATGCAACAAGTGACTGCAGCTCTTGCCTCTAGAGGAACTGCTTAGAAAAAAAAGCTCCTTGCTTTACTTTATCACCATCTGGAAAGCCCTCCCTGATTCACAAGCTGACATGGAAGTTCGATTGAATTCTTTCCCAGTCTCTCTCTTCATCATTTTTAACCAAACCCCCCTGAGGAATAAGTTTCCTCACACTAAAGTAAATCTATCAGCCAGTGTTGCTGTGTCTCACAGCGAAGTGATATACAGAGCTAGCTCCATTTCCTCCTCCTCCAAACTGGAATCTCAGCTGGATACAGGTAGACATGAGCTTTTTTAAAAACTCCTCAGCATCAGAGATGCACCCTTTATATGGAACTGGCAGCTGCTCCTGTATGAATACTTACACATTTTAAGGTATCTTTTGAATGGTACAAAATGTGAAAAAAAACCCACCCAAATATGAGAACTAATCCAAGGGTTCTCAACATACTCATTACAACCTGTTGCAACCACCATCTTTTCAAATGGGTGCACCACCTTCCATTATAAACCTGCAGCTTAAGGCTGGAGGATGCAGCTGAAAAGACCAGGAAACACTATGTAATCGATTATGGCTTGACTTAATGGAATGATGGTTGCATCTAGCTCTCTGCTTTTTAAGTCAGTGCTGGAGGCACAAGTTTACTGAATAAACTTATGTAAGTGTGTGTGTAGGAAAGGAGAGGTGTAGTCTTATGGGAGGCAAATGTTAGGCATCAGCTTATTTTGTTTCTATGGGTAACAGTTCTCAAGTTGTTTAGAATTATTTTACCCAAACTCAATGAAGACCAATTAAAGAAAGTATTTTCCTTTTGAAATATTTCTTATAGTCCAAGAAATCTCACTCTTACTCTTCCAGACTGATCTTTTTGCATATGCAAAAGTAGCAAATAACTGAATTATGTACTCTGTAGCAGTCAATAGTTGACACAGCTATTTTCTGTTCTAAATGAAAGGAGGGTGTATGTTAGCTCCCAGAAATTACTGGCTAGCTTCGCAAGAAGTGTGAATTGTAAAGATGAGTATCGTGATCCATAAAATCAGAAAATGTTATCATACTTCTTAGGAAAAGTAACAATAGCTGCTGCAGTGGATTTCTACTTCTTTCTTCAGCAAAAGTGAGCTTGTTAGAGCTGTGTTTGCACTGATATAACTGCAATGATGGTGTTACACAGCCACCAAACCTCTATGCTAAAGATATGGCTGAGCACAGTTTTCAGAGCTGTGACTTTAGACTGAGTTTATGGAAGCCCCTTTTAGTGTGGATGGCCTGAATTTGTGGAAGTGTGAGGGAAATTTTTATACTACCTTCATCACATTGGTTCAAGCTAATAAAATATCACTGTGAGATCCTACAGTGTTCCAGGAAGATATATCAGCTCATGATTTCCAAAGTCACTGTTTTGCTAGAGAATAATGTGGTGCTGTCATTACTGACCTTAATATAACAGGAGAATTACACAACCAAGAAGTCATAGTGCCAAGGTCAGCTCTCATGGGAGATGAACCAGATTTTCTGAGGGAAGAGGTAGCTGAGACATGGGGTGTGCATATCCAGAACAGACTACATTTGCATAAACTGTGCTGGCATCTAGTTCAGTAAGGAGTTCTTTGTAACACTACAGTGAGATCTTATTTTAGCATTAGTTAAATACTGCATTTTCTCTTAGCATGAGTTATCACATCATCAAGCCATTAGTATTAGTTAATGGAAACTGAGCACTATGGCACCACAAGTTATTGTAACACTTCCTGGAAAACATATATGATATTTCCAGAAGGCATCCTAAAGTAGTTTTTTAACTGCTTTGCATTCCAGGAAAGAAACACTACAAGCAATAAACAATCGTAAACATTTTTTAAATAGCTATCATTTCAGAATTAGGAGGAGAAAAAGAATAATAAAGGAAAGAAATAGTCCTAATAGATGAGCTTTGCTCTTGAGCTGAGATCTGCTGGAGAGCATAATATCTCAGAGCTCTGTACAAATACTTAGGACTTCTGCCTTTGCAAGTCACTTAGCTGAAAGATGGAAGACAGGAATGGTGTGGAAGAGGCTTTCACCAGGCAGTCTGCAGTTGCCGCATCTTTGTAAACAACTTGCTTACAAAAGAGTCATTTTAGTTTTGTAAACCCAGAGTGATTTCAAACTGTTACCCAGCACATGGTGTTTGCAATGCGCTGTCTTACAACCCACAATCAGGAGAGCAGGTGAGTAATAGGTGGACAAAGTGATACCTAACAACAGAGTGAAAATGTGACACAGCAGGTTTTCCTGGGAAACAAAAATCTTCCCACAAACCCAGAAGTATGACAGAGGAGAACCAAATCTGTATGCAGAAACAAAGCTAGAGAAGTTACGTTGGTGGCAGAGAGTCCTTACTATCTCATGGGGAGTGGACACAAGGGATTGAGGAATTGAAATTAATGAGACACAGGTGTCAGGGATAACTGAAATGTGGTATCAGCTTTTAAAGGTACTTGATAACCCTTGACACACTTGCATAATTAACACCTTTAAAGACCTGGGCAGAAAATCTGGCTTCTCTCTTTGAAAGAAACTACACATGAATGCTATGAACCCTCCTAAGACAAAGGCATTCTGCTTGAAAGATATGAATGTTTTCCAGCAAAGGAGTCGGGGAGGGAGAGAAAATCTGCCACTTCACCTAGATGGTGGATGGGTTTCTTTGAAGGGTATTTAGGAAGACCTGTTTAGAGTCCTGGTCCGGTGTGGCCTGGAACAGAGAAATAGGCAGAGGAATAGATGAATGGATATCGGTCCTCTTTTGGTTGAGCAGCTCCGTTTCTTTTGTTTGGATTAGAAGTAAGATCAGGCTAGGGGACTCCATCAGTCCATACCCACAGACACTGAAACTGAGTAAAGCCTGTTTAGACTTTGTAACCTCCCCCCTGACAGCAGGCCATGAGAGACTGTGATATGAGATGATGCCTAAGGAAGCCTCAGGTTACACGAGCTATTAAAGTTTTGCTTACTGAAAGCATCAGCATTGTTATTGTGAAACATCTGGTTCAGGCTTTCTGGATAGATTGCCGAGAAAAGGAGACTCAGCCCTGAGAAATGCTTCTCTGTACCAGGGACTCCTGAGGAAAGGATCAAGAGAAGTCAGCAGTGGTTGATTCCCCTGATGTAGTTATTTCCTTTTGAAGCTGTGGGGGAATAGATGTGTCTAGTGACTCTGAGAACGTTGAACCCTAGCAGTCATGAACACCAGTCAAAAAATGAGAATAAGAGAGAAAACAGTTCAAGAGATTGTGCGTTTAGTGACAAAACAGCAACCTGCACTCATAAAATGTTAGCTTTTAAAAAAGGTGGTTGCTTCACAGTCATTGTGACACATGAAGGTAATAAAGCCTTATGTGGTGTGGCAGGAAGAATTCAAACTCCTGTTAATGCCCAACAAGTGCATACTGGCATTGAAATAACCAAAGGTATTCAATGAATGTTAGCAGGCTGACCTGAAGCAGGTCAAAAAGACTCCTTCAGGTTCAAAAAGACTCCCTGCTGTCCTCAGCACTGAGACTGAAAGAAACTATGTACATAAGCTACACAGAGAGCCTACACGACAACATCCCAAAGATGAAATATGATGCAATGGCAATCTTTGGTCCCTGGCAGCCAGCAAATGATAGCAAAAAGATGCAACACCAAGAAAAATGGTGAAAGACAAGGTTCAACAACCTGTGTTAAACTTGTCAGGAGGTGGTTTGCAAAGTGTTCAGAGAGGATACTGGGAAAGGAGTTTACATGGTCACAGCATTTCAGTAAAGACTCCGCTTACTTTCAAAATGCAGTGATCTCATAGTATTGTTTGTGAGTTGGTATTACGGAGCATAGTAGCTCTGTTCCAAATCTCTGATACAGCACTGAGCAAGGTCCTTTCCTTCTCCAGGGGTCTCTCCCTACTCCTCACATAGTTTGTCTACCTTCCCTGCATAGCTTCCAGGCTCCTTGGGCCAGGAATGTTGTTGCTACAAGACCAGTGATGCCCTTGTCAAAATAGTTTTCCAGGCAGCAGCCTCCTGCAAATAATGGTGCATGGTACAGCACAATACAGTGACAAAGCTGCACTCCGTGCAAAGAGCTTATGCTAAGCTCTGTAATTAAGACGTATGTGGCCTTATCCACAGCTTTGAGAAGTCAGTGGAAACACTGTCTCGTAGGCTGGATGACAAGATGGTGATGAAGCAGATTTTATTTTAAGGCATCACTTTATTCTATTTGGGGATATTGAGGGCTTCAGGGAAGAACTGTGCTATTAAAAGGCATGAAAATGAAGAAGGGGGAAAATTAATAAAGTAAAGAAAAGTATATCAGTGTTATAAATGGGGTTAAACTGAGATCTGAAAAAACTCACAAACAGTAAAAATGGGATTTATGTTAGTGGGTCATGTTTTTACTTGTGGTTTTCTTGGTTGTTTTTTTTGTTTGTTTGTTTGTTTGTTTGTTTAAGGATCTACTCTGAATGTAAGTAAAGACTTTCCTCTTCCTCGCACTGGGACATAAGTTATTTTATGGCATAGAGGGTACTGATGGACATGAGGAAATGAGAACCTGGCTCCAGATAATTTAACTTGAAGTGAATTATAAGAAATAACTATAATATTAGAATAGGACAGAAGATACATTTTTATCAACAGTAAAGAAAAATGCCAGTGTGCCTGTGGGGTGAGTAGCTGGCCGGACCACTACATGCAGATATTTAGCAGATTTGTTTATGTGACAGTTTGCCTGTTAACAGGAAAATATTGATTCCTCCAGCTCTGCATACCAGTGCCCTTAAGTGCTCTGGCCAGAAATTCACAACACGGCAATACAAAAATTAGGTTCTCAAGGAATGAGTCTGGTCCTAAATGTTCACTGGAGAGAGGGAAGCATTTTTCTTGCTCACAAAATGGCATTCAGGCTCCCAGTTTCCTGTCTTGCAAGGTATATGGTAAAGGCTCTGAAAATAAAACATACAGTAACTGTGGTCTGTTGTAACCCAGACAATTATAGGCATCACAACAATAAATTTTTAAACAGTTAGGTAATATATAATAAATAAGAGATGAACAGGAAAGCACTCACAGCTACTACCCTAATGCATCTGGAAAGTAATTAACTTTTTTTTCTTCCGTTAAGAATGTAATGTATTATACCCTGGCAAAGGAGGAGCCTGGCTGTGCATCCCCAGTGAGGATTTATCTCAGGTCAGATTTGGAGGGAGCAGACCTGCCATCCATCCTGCTAGTGCACAGCATCCCTCCAGCATCCCACCCCCACTCCAGTGCCGCCCCTTCCCCACACAGCAGCAAGGTGCCGTGGCAGGGGTGGCAGGGCTTGGGGTGGGCGTCAGCATGAGCACGGGGCAGGAGGGCAGAGGGACACACCAGGGCCCGCCGCACAAAGGAGGCTCGGGGCAAGGCTCACAGTCGCCTGCTAAGGACTAACAGGAAAATAATAATGGAAGGGAATTGCAGACATATTTGGAGGCCAACGTGCCTCTCCTGGAGCTCTTGGCATGTGGAGAAGCCTAAATCTTCTTATTGCAGGGTCTGGCACGGCTGGCTAGTCACTAGAGCCTAGGACTGGCATTCGTCTGAGGGCCTTGCTTGGCTCTGCCATTTGCAACCATCATGAGGGTGCAGGAGGCTGGCAGCTCCCTGGGGCTGTAAGCATTGCAGGATCCCTATGACAGGGGCAACAGGGCATGTCCTGGCAGCCCAGGCCCATCCCACACCCAGCCCGCAGCAGTCAGAGGCACCGGGACAGCCCTGAGGGGCTGACATGGGTCCCGGGCCACGGGCAGGGTTGGGGGAGCAGTCAGGGCTGCCATGAAGTTCATTCAACTTATTCGAGCCTCTGGCTGCCTGAGCTGTTGGCCCCACTGAACGGTGGAGTGCGCGTCTGATCAAGGTCTTCTGAGGTGAAGCAATTGCAGACCACTGGGTCACTGTGTTTTCCCTGGTGACAGCAGGAAGAGGTCCTCAAGTGTGTGGCCAGAGCCAAGTTCAGTGGAAACTCCTGAGGCTGGTTTAAAAGCATGGAGTTTGCCAATGTGGGTAATGCATTGACTTTGGCATTTACAGCAAATAGCACAAAACTGCTGTGCTCTGAGGTGTATTGCAAAATCAATTACTGCTGGGAAGTTTTGGAGAATGGAAATGTTGCTGACGGGCAAGTTTTAGGACAATAAGAAACGCAAACTCATTTATTTTTTCTTAGATCATCTCATTGATGGTTTGGGGTTTTTTTAAGATTAACAATGCTTGTAATCCACTGTCAAAGATACTAGTGGTCAAGGTGGGTGATTGTACCTAATGCAGATTAAAAAATATATCACATTAAATGCAAATGAAAGCATAGACTGAGCAAAACTCTCGGTAATGTTTTTTAGTAGACAACTTTTCAATGGTAGATACAGATGATTTGATGGATGGTTTTCAATTTCTGATTTGTATCATGTAGATACAGGCCGTTGCTCCATGGTTACCCACTTCCTGGTCTAAACCATCTACCCTTGCATGACATTTCATTTATACTCAAAGAAATCAAGTTACAACCAGACACTTTAGGGACTGATTAATTCCTGCAAACACCTGGTGGAGCTATGCTATTATTAGACATGAACTTTTGACATGATTTGCAGATCAGATCATATACGGAGATTAATCTCTCTTCAATAAGCACAGTCCTGGACTGCATCCCGAGCAAGGCACCATGACCCAGATTTCCAGCTGTGGCTGAGCAATAGCACAGAGTCAAGCCCCAAAAGGGGAAGGCCTGACCTCAGCTCTCTGTGTGCTAGTCCAGTCCCATAGCAGAAGTTAGACCAACCTGTGCCAGCTGCCCACAGAGGGTGAGGTCTTCAGAGGACATGAGGGCCCCAGCTGTGACTCCTCCATTCAGTCATGCTACAGAAGTAGTCAGCAGGAAAAGAGGAGTTGGAGAAGTGTTAAATCAGCTCTGAGCTCCTGGAATATACCCCCTTTGATGGCTATACTCACTCTACAGTTTCACCACGCTTGCGTTACATAGCTGAAGCTGCAGGCCTGTCTGTCTTTTAATAATGCAGACGGACACAAGATCATGTCTTGCATGGACAGGAGCCTTTCAAAATATGATGTCAGAGCATTCCCGCAGCTGTGCATGAGGTACTCCTGCTCTTCTGTCTCTGGTATCTTTCTTCTGATGCTTGTTGTAATACTAATGCAAACCCATACAAGATGACAGCCTGATCTTAAAACCGTGTTTGTGGGATTCATCCTGAACCTCCACGTGACTCGAGCTGTGTATAATGTAGTGGCAACTGTTTAGGTCTTTCTCTGGACATCCAATCTACACATAAACATGTCCTTAAAAAAGAACACTGGTAACATCACAAAATTCACAGTGAAAAGGTAAGAAATGCTTAGATTTGTCCTCCCACTTCTGTGTATATATGTTTTAGGGTATGGTCCGTACTCATGCAGTTGCATATTATTTGGTCCATAGGGAATGGTCTAATTCAGTCCCACAAAGCTGGGGTTGTCTTGTGACTCCTTTGCTCATATATGTGGCTTTGTCTCAGAATCCTTTGCCTGAGTGCCTTGTGTACGTTGCAGTCAACGTAACAGACAGTGAAAAGCCTAACCGACATACTTAATATAAGGGTTAAGGCACAAGGGCATTTCCAATGCCTGATTTCTCAGATTACTCAGTGCCCATTTATGCTGCTTACTACTGCATTTAAAAATCAATTCCCAGTCATGCCTAAGTGACACAGAGGAACGCTGTGGCCATGGAGTCTTCAGCGTCTTTCCCACAAAATCTGCCTGCTGCTTCCTTCCCTTCTGCCTCTCAGCTCCTCCATTGTGCTGAAACAGTTGTTTGATTTTTCTCCGAGGAGGGCAATTGCAGCACTCTGAGAAATGAAAAGCAGATGAATTTCAGCAGCGTGTTACACTAAACTGTTCTTTGGCCCTTTAATGGAATAACCCCCTCCAAACATCTTCTGTTTGACTATAATTTTTTCCTTTAAAATTCTTCCCTGATTTGCACTGTATGGTTGTAATTGAATATAAAATAATTAACGCACAGAAGCTATCTTCTTTTCCCTATTGTCACAATATCCCCTGGCACTAGTGAGAGCACCAACAAGGAAGCTTGACATTCTAAAAACCTTTTCATTTCCCAATGAAAAAAGGTATTTAGGCTATAATTAAATTTAAAAGTGCCCAAGTGGACTCCAGAGGCCACATTCACTTTCATGTACATAGGTCCACTCGCATTGACTAAAATGTGCACTTGGATCACAGACTCATTGATTTGCAGCTTTGGTCTGAGACTCCAGTGCCTTTTATTTTCTTTATTAGGAAGCAGCTTACTTTCAGTAAGTTTCTTTGCTACAGCTGTTGCAGATATCTTCTCATTTAAAGCCCCTCACAGCACTAATGATATGATCATTTTCTGGAAAGATGTCAGTTATTATCTCTGTCTTTGAAACTCTTCAAACATTCAACTCCATTTTAGTTCTTAAGCAATCTGGTATAGACGAAATTGTTTCCAGAGATCCAAAAACATTTCTATAAGTGCATATTTTCCAATTAATTCCCTAGAGGATTAAGAGGAATTTAAATTTTCCAGTGGCCTTGGAGCACTACTAGCAGTTTTTTCCCTGTTGCACCAGATAATTGCCTCCTGAGATTTCAGCCAAAATTCAGAAGTGATGCACAAGGTTGTGGTAAATTCTGTTTGATCTCTTTATATTCACACATATTTCCCAAAAGCCAAGCTCCCATCTAAATGCTCTCAGACTGGCCTGGAGGTACTTAGCTGCAAACTACAACTTATAAAAAATGAAAGCAGGTCTTGCAGAATAGTAGAATACAGAAATAAAGAAGTTTCCTCCAGTAGCATGTCAATGGGTCAAGAAAAGAAAGGGGATCTGAGTTCTAATTCTACTTTTGATGGCTATCCCATAAATAACCTTGATCATCTCACCTCCTGTTTCTCTGTACTACAGTTAAGACCATAAGGGAGGTTACAATAGGCCAAACCAGAATTCTGGCTATCCCTGTACCCCATGTCTGGTGTCAAACAGTAATAGTAGCTTGAGGACAAAATATCAGAACAGGGCAAATATGAAACAGCGACTTTTTAGGGCTGAAGTGGATTGGCATCTTGATGTTCAGTAACCATGGATGGAGTTCTCATCTGTGAGCTTGTCTAATTGCTTTCTTAATGAATTTATACTCTTGGCTTCTGCAACACCCTGGCAATAAGCTCTGCTGTTTAATTATGCACTGTGTGGAAAACTCTGCCTGTTTCTTTTAAAACCTCAGTTTGACCGTTTCATTTGAAAGACACTCCTTCTGTGGAATAAGAAATAATTTCTCCTGTTTCAGCATCACCTATGATTTTGGAAATCACTTCTACCTCATCTGTTTTCCTCATGGAAGGTAACTATTCTATTTAGTTTCTTATTGTACAGAAACTATTCTGTAACAACAGCCATCTGTGTTGCCCTTCTTAGTACTTTTGTTGGTTGTTTTCTGATTCCAGAGAAGACAAGACCAGAACTGTAAAATTTAGGTGCATCACTGCTTTATTTGCTGACTTCAAGACATGCTTTGCTTTCCTTTCATGTTTTTTTCTGTTATTTCCTTTCCTCTTTCTTTACTAACAGCTTCTAGCACACTGTGTGACTGCCCCTGAACAGTGAGCTATTTTCACAGAGCAACCTACACTGATCTGAACATCTCATCCCTTGAATGGTAGCATCTGTTGTGGGACTTGTCACTCTTCATGTATAGGTGGGATTATTTTTCTACATGTGCATCAGGTTTTCAGCTGATCAAAAGACTATTTCACCTGCTGTTTTATTGCCCATCACTCAGCATCAAGATATCGTCCTGCAAGTCTCCACAGTCAATTTTAGTTTTTATCACTCCTCAGCAAAGGTTTCACTTTTCCTCTTTGTTCTCCTTTCCAGATCATTCATTAATACATTGGAGAGGACAAGTTCCAGCACAGATCTCAGTGGTAATCCCTTGCAGCACTTTCTGCACTGTGGTAACTGAGCATTTATACTCAGATTTATTTCGTGTCTTTTAATCACATACCAGTCCATGAGAAGAACTTGACCCTTCTACCTCACTGCTTAATTTCTTCACTTATTTTGGGGGAGGGAACTTTCAAGTGTGCTTTGCCAATGGGTTCATTGCAGAGTCATTGACTTTCATTGATTTTAATGCCTGCCTGCATCACAATGAAGTTATAGTAAGGAAACTCCTAAGACACAAGAAACCTAGAATTTGTCCGTATTCACACAGATGTTCAATAGCTCCAGAAGTGTTGACTTACATGGAATGTGGTGCCTCTGAGATGTGTTAGCCTTGTTTCGTGCTGCATATGTTTAGATGTGAGTGTCTATAGGAATGTTTGTCTGGAACTCAGATTGTTTCCTATGCCAAACAATTTTTTAAATTGTGGCTGATTTCAAGCAAATTTGCAGAGGTATGAAGGTCTGAAAACAACCAGTCCTTCTAGAACTAGGAAGAAAGGAGAGCTAGTGAAGGGTCAAGATCTCATAGTGCTGCCATAGAAGTGTAAGTTTAACACAAGCACATGTTAGAGCACCTTGTTAGACATCAAAGATTGAAAGAAACAGGGGAAGAAGGAGAGAAGGAGCAGGTGGTATGAAAGCGTCTGTTGTAGGGATAATCTTCAGTGAGATCTTATGACAAATTAGACACTGGAAAATCCAACCATCAGTCACAAAAGACTTTGAAACAAGGCTTTGATCACTCACAGACCACCTGGCCTGATGGTGATAAACAGTTTGTCCTTGGTGTCAACAGCTCAGCTCTACATATCCTAGCAGCAGAGACAACTGGCAGTCTATACTCCTAATTTAGCAATTTAGAAGGCATATATCAATTTAAAATAAATAAATAAATAAATAAGGTGGAAGTGGAAGAAGTGCCATGGAAAATGTATCATCTTTATTACATTTTGCTTTGTGAAAGAAACTGATGTATGAAAATAAAACTGTCTGCAAAGTCAAGTAAGTATATAGGAATGTAGATAATTAATAAGAATAAGAGAATCAGGAGAAACTGAACAGTTCAGTGCCTGGTCAGATCACCAGCTGTTTTATCTGAGGAAAATTGAGCCATGTAGGCTGAACTAGTTCAATAAGTTACTGTTGTAACTGTGACGATGACAGTAAGCAAACTTACAGTAACTCCTCACAGTGTCTTCACTCTCCTCTATTCCCTTATCTGGTGTACCTATTGACTTCACTCTTGCTGCTTATGTAAGAAACTACAGTATACCACTGGCCTTTCATCTGTCATTTAAAAAAATCACTACAAAACCATAAACTGATGTGATATTGCAAATTCCAGATTTATGTACACAAACAATTAGCTCGCTTTAATAAACATCTATCAGTCACATCCACTGAAAGCTAAAAGGAGCTTGGCAAAGTTAATACTTCTTAATAAAATTTTATTTCAGTGAAAAAATGCATATTCTGTGACACTGAAATGTTTACTCATTCATCTCAGTTTCAATAAAATATTTCACTCCATAACAAGGTCCAAATATTCCATTTTCAGATTTTGAAGAAAAATGTTTTAATTTTCATATTATAAACAGCTTTTCATTTGGAAAGAAAGACCCATTTTTATTGGAGTTTTTTAACTGGTTTTAACTTTCTGGTAGAAATTGCTGGTTTCATTTTCAGCCTAGGAAAAAAATAATTGCTAAAAATATCAGCTGGAGATGGTATGTTTTACATTTGCCAAGGAATTGAAAAAAGTTATTTGCATACCTCTAGAATTCAGAGTTCTTGAAAATCATGACATTTTTAAAGTTCTTCGTTTGGATTTAGAAATTTTACTTCAGACATCTCCAACTAAAATAAGAAGATGTAGAGTCACTAAAATGCTCAGAATTCCACACACACCTGCACAATACAGAGGGATCTTCCTAAGAGAAGAATTTTTAACTTATAACTAGAAATGGATGCAGTGCACAGTAAGCACGTTTTCTTTATCAGCAAACAGCCCATAAACATAATAGTGTAAAGAAACAAGAGCACAAATACAACTACAGCGTTCTTGTATGTATGTTGTATTCCATCTTCATTATGTCCCAAAACATTTTCTGCAATATGGCTCTGAGTAAGACTGCAACTATGTCCGGGCAGCTTAAAAGATCTCTTGTCCCGCAAAAACCTGTTCTTTTGAGAAACTGATCTTTATTAGTCAGGCATATTTTCCATCATGGCTGTCCAGCTTTGCCCACATGTGACATCTCATGCTGCAGATGCAACTGCCAAGCTGCCTGCCATTCATGTTTTAAGCTCTCTGCACTGGCACACTGTCTCAACTGACTGTTTTGCTGTTGTCCTGCTTTTAGTGTGCCTCATCCCCTTCTGCTTTCTGTGTAAGGATGGGGGGTTTTGCTCTGTCTGTTTCTTCTTATTCTTTTTCTGCTGAGTTTTTGGTTCTTCTGCTGAGTTTTTGGTTCTTCTGCCTTGATTTCTCTTGGGCCATTGCTTTTGCTGCTAAGAAATGATGAGTGCAGATTTTCTTTCATTGCTGGTTCTCAACAACTCTGGAGAAGCCTCAGGGAAGTTGCCATCTTCTCTTTCTGGCATTCAATGTCCCTGCAGCCAATGTCTTAGGAAGGTCCTCAGTGTACCCCATCTTGGATGATCATAGACAGGATTTTGAAAAGGACTGGATGAATAATGCATTTTTGGTTTAGTTCCCAAACTGAAGCACTGTGGGTGGGGAATGAGAAAGAAAATTTTGCATGAATGTGAAAATTATTTATCTGATACAAAAGGAAAAGCTGTGTTGTGATTAGTGTTTAGAGTCCCAACAAATAATCAGGACCATTATTATTTTAAAATAATAAGCATCTTGAAATGAAATAACATCAAAATACTGTGTTTTAAAAGGCCAGATAAAACATATTTATATCCTTAGGAGAATCTCTCTTTTTTTCTTACTGGAACCATTCATCATATTTATCTAAGGATTCACAGGCAGCTTGTCCACCCAAAAAGGGCTTTCATTTTTGATAAATTTACTTTTTACCTGCTTAAAAGCAGATATCCTACTGTGAGTCAACACTGGCATATTCGAATCACTAAAGCACTTAAAAAATCCCACTCTTCACCAGCAGAATTCACAAGGCTTAAACCACATTACATGGGGGATGTGGTACACAGAAGCAAACACACTGAGTATTTGCAATCAGTGAACGGAGCTGTGCTGATGACATTGATTGTATCTGGGCAATTGCACCATGATTTTCAGTGTACCAAATACATAAAACACAATTATGACTTCATGTCTTTTTTTGTTTCACTTTTCACTGCCTAGGTCATGTCTTTTTTTGTTTCACTTTTCACTGCCTAGGTCATGGTGTTCTTAAAATTTCCACCTAATATTTTATTCAGAATAAGTCAATTGAGGAAGTTGGTGCTAGAACATGGCCAGCAGAATCCCTCCTCTTCTCCATCCTCTGCCTGCTACAGATACTGAATATTTTCATGCTGCTCCAGATGCTTTCTCCTCCTCACTGTATATCTCTAAATTTTGAAACTGAAATGAAGGGACTTTCAAACATTCCTCTGCATCTAAAAATGGCAGCAGTAAAAGCTGGATACACGGAATTAAACCAATTATCACGTACCTAACCAAACTGGGAAAAGACAGGCTTTGCGTGGTGGTCACTTACGGATTGTTTGCAAAAGAGAGGTCTTAAAAGCCTTCCCGCTAATATGCTGAGTGCTAACAAAACATCATTACACTTTATGCTGACTCTGAAAAGACAAGACTAAACTCTCTCTCGTAACATCTTAAATACATGTAGCAGCTGCGTGCACAAACTCTGACTAAACTCTTCTGTTTTACAGCATGCTCTTCTATCTCACACTCTTAGAGACTGGTAAGATTCATCCTTGACTCCCTGCCAGGCACAATATGAAGAATTCTATAATTATCAATCCAGCAATGGCATTTAAAAGCAAATGCATTATCATGCACAGAAATCATCTCATGTCCCCTACAGCGAGTGCCACAACAAGGACTGTCACTTCATTTGACTATAATTCCGGCTTTATTACATTTAAACCTCTTCCATCAATAGACTTCCCCAGCCAAAAAAATATTCTTTTATTGATAAAATAGCATGCAGTCTGAAGTGGCTGTCAATGTACCTAAAGGTCATATAATGTCAGAGTCATTATTTTCAAATCATCTCATGAGCCCTACTTTGCAAGGCTAGCTATCAAAACAATAATAAACACAAGCGCACGTGTGGTGCTGCATAAAAAATTGTGCTGTCATTTTAAGAAGTATGGAATACAAGCAGAAAGATTCCTCCCCACTCCGCCTCCTCTCAATATTGTGCAAACACTGTATTCAGCAGAGCATTATATAAAATGTAATTAATAGCCTGAACCCCTCTTTGCCAATACCTTTTTCTCCTTGACCTACTTGGTAATCCAAGACAATGCATTTACAAGCCAGATTATCCATTGCAGAGTTGCCAGCTCTGTCAGATGCCACTATTTTACCCTGTCATGGATCAAAAACACTAAAAGCAACTTTAAAAAGCACATGTTATGATGCTAAGTCCAGTAACTCTAGCCTGTCTGCTTCAGCTCATATTTGGAAACTAAGAAAATATTAATGTTTTGAATGGAATCTGAATTAATATTCTGTCAACCAGCTGCAGAGACAGGGGCTGCTGTTTTCCCATTTGTTTGGTTGGTTTTAGTTTCCATAATCCAGATAGTTTTCAATCACTGTTCACAGCGTCAGGAAGACTGTGCTCCATCTGCAGTCCTGGGCATTGTTAAAACTAGTGTTTCCAGCCACACCTAAGGTGGGAGCCATGGGTCATTGGTTCAACAGGTTAACATGACTGACATAGATTGCACTAACTCTAAGAGTGATTACATTTATTTGCTGACCTAGATCTTCTGTAGATTAAGACATACTCCTACCTTCACCTTTTTTACCCTCCTATTTCCTCTACCTTAAAAAAGATAAATTGGTTAACAGTTGTAGGCAACTGGAAGGCTTCACATTTCACTTCTCTGTTTTCTTTTTCTCAGTGACAAAAGCAGTGAAGGAGGAAAGGGGCTGAGATCAAAGAAATAACTGTCTTGGGTTTACTTCAGCCAGCTGTACCACACATTACCCCACTGTGTGCTGGTACCAGACATTGGTCTTAACATATCCTGTATGACATCAGCCAGGGTTGAAACAGAAGACAGACTTTTAAATTTGTATATCCAGAGCTGACCATGTATAGCAGAGCTGAGCTGCATGCAATGCTCTGCATGAGCTGCAGTCAACAAAGAGCAATTTCTCCTTATATTACTGTGAATTATTTACTACAACATTTTGAACTGACATCCAGATTCCC